>JAQSUU010000590.1:0-600000 GCA_038087645.1 Saccharum hybrid cultivar R570 | reverse complement strand
ACATCAAAGATATGCTCAAGAAGTTTGGCATGGAAGATGCAAAGAGTATTACAACCCCAATGGGCACTAGTGGAAGTTTGGATAGTGACAAGAGTGGCAACATGGTGGATCAAAAGCTATATAGATCAATGATTGGTAGCCTACTCTATGTGACGGCATCAAGGCCCGATGTGATGTTTAGTGTATGCATGTGTGCAAGATTTCAAGCCTCACCAAGAGAAAGTCATTTAAAGGCAACAAAGAGAATATTGAGGTACTTAAAGCATACACAAGATGTTGGATTATGGTATCCCAAAGGTGCAAGTTTTGAGCTAGTTGGATATTCGGATTCTGACTATGCCGGTGATAAAGTGGAGAGAAAGAGCACTTCCGGGACATGTCAATTGTTGGGAAGATCACTTGTCTCATGGTCATCCAAGAAGCAAAATAGTATTGCACTATCTACCGCCGAAGCCGAATACATCGCCGCGGGTAGTTGTTGTGCACAAATCTTGTGGATAAAGGCTACATTGAAAGATTTTGGAATCAATTTCAAGAATGTGCCATTGCTATGTGACAATGAAAGTGCCGTGAAGCTAACCAACAATCCTGTTCAACATCAAAGAACAAAGCATGTTGATGTTCGCCATCACTTTATTAGAGATCATCAACAAAAGGGTGACATTGCTATTGAGAGTGTGGGCACCGAAGATCAATTAGCCGATCTATTCACCAAGCCACTTGATGAGAAGAGATTTCACAAGCTAAAGAATGAGTTGAACATACTTGATTTCTCCAACATGAGTTGATGCACTCCCATGATATGACATGCCTCTCCTTTGAGCCCCAAGGTACAATTGGTTGACATGTCATACATTCTATACTAAGGACATGTTTAGTGCATCTAGTCATGATTTCTTATGTTCTAGGATCATTCATGAAAATTAAATGAATTTGAAGTTTATATGGTACCACTATTGTTTCCATGACTTGTATGATCTAGTGGTAGCATATAACTTGTTTAAGTAGCTTGTGATCCTAAGTGTTTAATCTAGAAAACTTGTCTAAATACTTGCTTCAACATGGTGCATGATAACCCTTCTAGTAAGGTGTGAAGAAGCTTGCCCTTGGATCAAACCGAAGCATTTTATTTATGCAAGCAATCTAGGTTGAATCACAAACTTGATCCTCACCCCATATTTCAACATGATAATCTATCTAAAGTTTGCTCCTTGTGGTCAATTGGTGCCAAAGGGGGAGAAAATATTGTTCACAAAGATATAACTTAAAAATGTTATGGGGGAGAAAATGTTGGGAGAAAATGTTGTTCACAAAGTTAAATCCTAAAGGGGGAGAATTGATAAAAGAAGCACACAAGTAGGGGGAGCAAGCTCTTAAACATGAATGTTGCATTTCCATGTGCACTTCATATGTATGATGCATAGTTATGCATTTCGTTTTCTCCGATACTTTGCTTGTGTGGTGACTTGCTAGTATAATTTGAATGTTGCATTAAGGTACTAGTATGAATAGGAAGTAGTTAGATTTTTCTTGCTTCATGTTTTTCAAAGTGGTACTAGAGCCTTGCTTATAATGTTGATCTCACGAGGTTTCTAGTTATGTTTGTGCTTTTCCAAGTGGAATCTAACTACACAAGGTGCTAAGATGGTGTTTATCGCTACTCCGATGGTATCACGCTTCAAAGGTCTATAATCTAAAACACTTAGCACCTATTGGTAGACAATGCTCCTAATCTTTCCTATCTAACATGTATGCTTCCAAAATCCAAACAAATAGCATACATGTAGGGGGAGCCATTGCTATCAATTTGAATTCATGATCACATGTCTATAATTCTAACACATGGTAATATACTTGGAAAATGTGACATGGGTTCAATCAAAATTTTATCATAATATCTTTGTGAAAGGTTTGTCACCAATTACCAACAAGAGGGAGATTGAAAGTCCTATGTTTGGTGTTGGTAATTAGTGACAATACCTAAGTACTAATCCTATGCCTAAGTTGTATGTAGCATATGAGGATTAGTACATTCCAAGGTTGGTGGCAAGATGGACATGGTGATCATGATGGCCACACTTGGATTTGGACGCAACCCTACGTGATCAAGGCAAAGGTATATGCTTAAGGGTTGTGTTTTAGTAACCAAGACACCTAGTGGGTGTGGTTACATTATAGGATAGATAGTCGTACTATAAAGAGGGGAATGACGCGGCTATTGAACTCCTAAGTGCCTCTAGATGTGCATTTCATGATCATATGCATTTGGATAGAACTAATATCGCCTCGAAATTTGATTGTGAAAATGCTAACACACTCACACATGACGAGATCACTTGGTGATGTTAGCACGTTTGCGACGGCGGTGGAGTTTGAGCGGTAGAGAGGGTTTGGGTTCCTCTCTCCCTCCCGCCGAGCGTGCGAGCGCGGGATTCAGGCAATTTTGGGGAAATGAAATGCCTATTTTCCACTACGCCGGAAGTCGGAAAAAGAAACGGAGGCAAACGGGGGTCACAGTGGTGACCGGACGCTGGACCGGACGCGGTCACTGTTTGACCGGACGCGTCCGGTCAGTGTCCAGTATCTGCGCGTTTTTCAGTGGTTTGGTCGAACGCGAGGCGCGTCCGGTCACAGGCGACCGGACGCGTCTGGTCATCCAGGGAGCTTACTAGACTCCAACTGGACGCGGGCACAGTGGCGTCCGGTCAGTTCTTCAGCGCGTCCAGTCGCTGGTTCGTTGTGCACGGCTCAGGGTTGACCAGCGTGTCCGGTCAGTTACGGGACCGGTGCGTCCGGTCGTGACCGGCGCGTCCGGTCGTTGCGACCGGCGCGTCCGGTCGGTGCTTCGCGAAACTAGCCGTTGCGCGACCGGCGCGTCCGGTCAGTTGGACCAGCGCGTCCGGTCAACGCGACTTCGGCTGTTTCAAGTTTCTAACGGCTATATTCGAAGGGGTACGTCTATAAATACTCGTTGGCCGGCTCAAGGCTCTCTCCCTCGAACATTTGACATACTTGTGAGCACTTTGAGCTAAGCAACTCCCCTCCCACTCATCTCTCTTGCTTCTTTGCATATTCGAAGTGAGATTGAGTGATCCAAGTGCATTTGCATTGTGAGATTGCATCTAGTTGGCACTTGGTGGTTGATTTGCTGCGGGATTCTTGTTTCTCTTGGTGGTTGCCGCCACCTAGACGGCTTGGAGCAGCTTGGAGGCGTTGGCAAGAGTTGGTGTTTGTTCTTGGCCACCTCCGGTGATTGTGAGGGGTTTGTGCCTACCTCGGCGAAGCGCCAAAGGCAACATTAGTATATTGCTCGTGTCATTGCAACCTTTTGCCATTTGGTAGGTTCTTGTGGCGCCTTTTGAGAGGCTCGGTGTGTGACCGATTAGCCACCGAACCACGTGGTGAAGAGGGACACAACGGGGACTAGCGTGCCGGCAAGCACGTGAACCTCGGGATAAATCTTCATGTCATCACTTTCATATTGTGATTGATTGATCCCGGTGTTTGGTTATCTTGGTATTCATTGTTGATCATATTGGTTGGCTCAATACTTCGCCCCTCGGTGATACCCTCCTAACTCAACTCCACTTTACTTTCTTAGTTATCTTTGCTAGCTAGTTAGCTTTGCTAGAGTAGCTTCTTTGTGTAGCTTGTTAGTTGTAGTTTCCTTCTCGGTTTGACTTGTGCGGTTGAGTGCAATTACTAGATTTGTGAATTGGTTAGGTGGCTTGCAAACACCCCGTAGGCTAAGCAAAACTCGCATCTCGCTATTTGTTTTATTGATAAACTTGTTTAGCTTGTCCTTGTAGAATTTTTTTAATAGGCTATTCACCCCCCCTCTAGCCATCAAGACCTTTCAGCGGCACATCTCGATCTGCTGCTACGGTGCAGCAGGTTCCCGGCGACCGGTGGCCGGCAGCCGGTGGCACATCCGCTCATCTCAATCTGCTTCTGTTGCGTCCTGGAACACATCGTCGATTCGTCGATCTAATTGCAGCAGGCAGCTAGGTAATTTACAATACATCTCGATCTGCTGCTTCTCCTCTAATTTATTTGTTCTTGACTGCTGCGATGCGTTCTACTTTATTTAGTAATTTTCTTACATTTAATTCTTTGTAAATTGTAATCTAGATGAAGAAGAAGGGTACTACCATCTTATTTGCATTATGGGATAAAGCTGCAAAGGCAAAAAAAACAAATTTGGCATCTACACCAAATCCTCCTGTTGAGATTGAGAACAATCTACAGGTAGCACTTGTGCAAGTGCAAGCACATGATGATGAAGCACAGGCACAGTCCGCTGTTGAAGCAAATGATGAAGCTCCCCAATCGGACAGAGACATCCCAACTTCAATTGTACGAGATGATGCAGCAACTGATGAAGAGGGTGACATTGGAGCAGATTTGGAAGCACTTGAGCATGATCCTGGGAAGCGAATACCCATCATCAAGGTACAATGTCAATGACCAGGATAGAGTTAGGAGGAGATATATTGAGTTGGGTCCATGTCAGCCAAAGAATCATGATTTTCAATATAGAGATATAAGTGGTCATCAACGCCGCTTTTGCCCAGTTTGGTTTGAGCAATATAAGTGGCTTGGGTATAGTGTAGAAAGAGATACTGCTTTCTGTTTTGTTTGCTATTTGTTCAAAGATAAAACAAAATGCCCAGGTGGAGATTCATTTGCGATGAATGGGTGGCGAAACTGGCACCTGAAATCAAGATTGAAAAAACAATGGGTTCTGTCAGTAGTGCTCAAGCTCAAGCTCAAGAGAAATATGATAGGTTCACTGCACCAAAAACATCAATTCAGGAGTCTGTTGCTTCAAACACCACACAGTAGAAAGCTTTATATAAGCTTCGTTTGACATGGACACTCAAGTGCTTGAGGTTTCTATTGCGCCAAGGCTTGGCATTTAGAGGGCATGATGAAAGTGAAGACTCGCTAAACAAAGGAAAATTCCTTTAAATTGGCTAGCAGGAAATTTTGATGAGGTTGATAAGGTGGTTTTAAAGAATGCTCCACACAACTGTAAAATGACATGCCATCAAGTACAACATGAGCTCATCAAATGTTGTGCACAAGAGACTACTAAGCTAGTAATTGAGGAACTTGGTGGTCAAAACTTTGCAATACTTGCTGATGAGTGTGCTGATGTGTTCCAAAATGAATAGCTAGCTGTTTGCTTGTGTTACGTCGATAAGAAAGGAAGGGTAGTTGAAAGATTTCTTGGTATTGCCCATGTTGAATATACTAGTGTTTTGACACTTAAGGCTGCACTAGAGCATATGCTTATGAAGTATAATTTGACCTTTGCAATGGTTCATGGGCAAGAATACGATGGAGCTAGCAATATGAAAGGTAATGCTAATGGACTGAAGAAACTTATAATGGATGAGTCACCATATGCTTACTATGTTCATTGCTTTGTTCATCGGCTGCAATTAACTTTTGTTGCTGTTGCTAAAGAGAGTAGGGATTGCACTTGGTTTTTTGGATAGCTTGCTATCTTGTTAAATGTTCTTGGCAATTCTTGTAAAAAGATGAGAATGCTTCGAATGGCTCAAGCTGAGGAACTAATTGATGCATTAGAGTTGGAGGAAGTAGAAACCGGAAAGGGTTTGAATCAAGAAATGGGTTTGGGAAGGCCGTGTGATACTCGCTGGGGCTCTCACTACAGAACTGTGATGCATGTTATTTATATGTGTCATGCAATCAGGCGTGTTCTGGTGAAGATTGGAAAAGAATATACTACAGCGGAGGCCCAATCAACTATGACTATGTTGACATCATTTCGGTCATTTGAGTTTGTATTCATGGCATACTTGATGCAATAAATATTTGGTTATACTGAGGACTTGAATAGAGCTTTGCAAAAGAAAGATCAAGACATTGTGAATGCCATGGAGCTTGTTGATCTTACAAAATATCATCTGCAGTCCTTGCGAGAAGATGGAGGATGGAATGATTTTCTTCAGAGGGTAATTTCTTTTTGTGTGAAGTACAAGATTAAAGTTGTTGACATGGAGGGTCCTTATTATCCTGTTGGGAGACCTAAAAGAGGGTTCTATAATGGCGCAATGAACTATCATCGGTTTCATGTTGACATGTTTGTGAGTGTCATTGATAGGCAACTTCGTGAACTGAATGACAGATTTGACGAGGTAAACACAGAACTACTTTCTTGCATGGCAGCATTTAGCCCACTTGATTTATTTGTTGCTTATGATCAAGCCAAGTTGGTTACACTTGCTACAAAGTTTTATCCTAAAGATTTTACAACTGAGGAATTAGAAAAAGTTCCATGTCAGATTAATATGTATATTTCTTATGTTCGTAGAGATGAAAGATTTAAAAATTTCAAGAACCTATGTGAACTTTCAGTTAAGCTTGTGGACACACAAAAGGACGAACAATTTTATGTTGTTTACAAGCTTCTTAAGTTGGTGTTAATTCTACCCATAGACACTGCTAGTGTTGAAAGAGTGTTTTCCACACTAAATTTTGTGAAGAACAAGCAAATGAACAAAATGAGTGATGAATATTTGAACAATTGCTTGGTTACATTTAATGAGAGGAAATTCTTCATTCAAGTGAAAGATGAGGATATCATCAATCTCTTTCAACAAGGGGATCGTAGAGTTATATTGTAATAATCATGACTGTTTTGTAATATTTATGTTTCGAGCCTGTACTTTGGTTAATATGGATGGATTTAATAAATGTCATGGCCATTATAACTTTTCATCCAATAAATTGTATATTTATATCAAATTTTTGTACACTTGGCATACCCAGCTGTAAATTCCTAGCTCCGCCGGTGGGTGGAGTCCACGCAGGCTGGATGGCACGGTGGATAAGGCCGCTGCGATGACTGGAGCCTTCTGGACGAGTGAATACGAGCAACCGCGTCAGGAAGAGGAGCAGCGGCGTGAGAGAGAGAGCATGTTTGGTAGAGTCCGTTTGGTCGTTAATAGGCTGTATGAATCGTGATCCAGTTAAAAAAGCGTTCGACGGGAAAAGAAACAAGTCGGACAGCCGTGTAGGAGAATTACCGCTAATATATTGTGGATCGAATTCGGGCATGACTTTTAATCCGTGGCTTAATCCAATCTTAAAAACTCGATCCAAAGTAGAAAAAATGTGAAAAAAAAACCTATAGAAATAGGCTGATCTGACTTAGACCGTCGGTGCGTCGAGCCGGTCTCGGACCGAAGATTTTGACCTGAAATTTTTTCTCGAACCCATGTGAACACGTACCCAGTGTTTGATAAGGTCAGCTGGAGTTAGGCACCCTTTAGATGCCAAAAAAATTTTGCCAAAATTTTTAGATTTTTCGTCACATCGAATCTTTGAACGCATGCATGAAGCATTAAATATAGATAAAAAATAAAACTAATTAAACAATTTAGACGAAATGGACGAGACAAATCTTTTAAGTCTAATTAGACTATGATTGAACAATATTTGTCAAATAACAACAAAACTGCTACAGTAGCGTTTCGCTAAAAATTTTGCCAACTAAACGGCCTCTTAAGATATCACCAATGGCACATACTCCTGCTCCACGGCACATACTCCTACTCCACCAGATACATGCGAACTTTAGGTGCAAGTAAGTTTCGACTATTGTGCTATTTCTATGGTATGGTGCATACAATGAATCAGTGGCGGAGCCTCATTGGGGCCATAGTGGGCCATGGCCCCCCTTGCCACTAAGATTTGTGTAAAGAATAGAGTAATTCACTATGATGATGCCTTGCTGTCGTTGACTTGAGGATAAAAGAGCTCGAAGAGAAGAAAAAAATACAGACAAAACAGACAGAGTAGCAAGTTGGCCTTGGAAGAGAAGAGAAACAGAGAGATGTTGCGATGTTACCCTATTTAGAGAGAGTATCATTAATCGTACAGGTTGATTTAGCAAACTGGCCCCCTCTAAGTTTAGCTTCAGGCTCCGCCACTGCAATGAATCAATGTCAAACAAGTATGTTGTCAAAAAAATGTCGAACAAGTATAGTATCAACGCCTTATCAAACACATAGAATGACAAGAATCAACCATGACGTAGCGAAAAGAACGGTCGTAACATTTTATAAGGAGTATGAGAAAAAAAACATGTGAACCAAAACTTCACGAGGGAATCAAAACCATTCCATACGAAAAACCGTCAATCTTCACTTGTTCACAAGTGGGGTCATAAAAAAATATTTTAGATCTTTTAAAAAGATTTTGCAGATCTAAGAGTCTCAAAACACGCATGGTATTTGGGCAAAAAAGGCACACGGTTAGTAAAATCCTTATCCAAATTCCAAGCGGCCCCGAGCCTGAGAGAGCAGCTTGCAGGTGGGAATGGCCCCGGGCCCACCTGCCAGTGAGCCACAGCGGGCACGCGGAAAGCTCCACGTCACCTAGTCACGGGTTGCAAAATCCCCGTCCTGCCCCTCCGCTCTCTAATCTCGATAGGGGAGCGCGACGACGGGGAGAAAAAAACAGAGGAGGAAAAAAAACACCAAGGGAAAAAAAAAAATATCACCTCCTCTTCCTGCGTTCCCCCCTGCTCGATCCCCGACGAGGAATTCGCCCCCGAATCCATCGATCTGCTCTCCCCAGTCCGCCGATCCGTGGATCGATCCGTGCGCGGGCTCGGTCCGCCCCGAGGTTCCGATCTGGTCCTCGCCTCGCTGGAGGAGGAGATGAACGGCGCCGGGGGCAGCCACCACCACCAGCAGCAGCAGAGGCTCAGGCAGCAGCAGCAGCAGCAGGCGCTCCTGATGCAGCAGGCGCTGCAGCAGCAGCAGCAGCAGTACCAGTCCGGCGTCCTCGCCGCCGCGGCAGCGGCGGCCATGACCCAGGTCGTGCCCCCGGATCCTCGCCTCCTCTCGATCTGCTGGTCTGCGTGCGCATTGGGCGGCAGTAATGCGCGCCGATCTGCTTGTGAGCGTGGGAGATTGTTTTGTTGCTTTGAGCCTTTTTCTTAGGCTGCCTCGCTGGGTTACTAGACATTTGTTTTTTTGGTGGCGGACTAGCGGCAGCACAAGTTACAGCTTGATAGATTGGGTTTCTTCTAGCTCATTTTTTGGTGGAATTGGAGCAAGCGCTGTTTCTGCAGAAGTTTGTCTGCTGATTGCGTGTTATTGTTGTCTGTGATATGTTTCTGGTCGCGTACTGCCTCTACCGTTGTTGCGACTTGGAAGAAAGTTCGTTAATAAAGGAAGGCGTTTGGATGTGATTGCTCGGAAGACGGTTACTACTACTCCGTAATGGATAGGAAGGATTGGGTTCTCACTCCCTTCATGCTTTTAGCTAAAGGGTTGTTATTTTTTTTTCCTTTTGTTCCCCCTTTGTTGTCGTTGCTTGCCCCGTACCACTACGGTCTACAGCCTATTTTCCCATCTATCATTTGTATCGGCTGTGGATTGGGTGGTAACACAAACTGATGACCTGATCTGTTCGTGAATCTCGAATGTTGTGTGCATTGAGTTCGAGCATTCTGCTTAGGTTGCCCCGCAGACCATTGTTTTAGGTGTGGTTTTAGTGCATTTGTTGGTATTTTTATTTTATTGGAATAATGCAGTCTATACATCCTGTACTATTATTGTCTCCAGCTTTATAAAGTGTGTTAATTGCATTATATTATTCTTGATAGTTAGTTGCACTCTGACTTTTGTTCCTTAAGCTAAGGAATGAAAACAAAGTCATTGCTGCAAATGCAAAGCAACATTGTTCTAGTTGGGAAGAGATGTTTGGTAGCAATTGTATGCAATCACAGATTCTATGGCCAATGGGATACAATATGGCTAGAAGAACTGGGTTTATATTCTCTTTACATTTTAGTACACAATTGTACTTTGTTTTGATTTGCTTGTCATTAGCGTGTTTCACAATTAGTGTAGTACACAATTGTACTTTGTTTGATTTGCTTGTCATTAGCTTGTTTTGCAATAAGTATCTTCTTTTTTATTTTCTTCTATATTTTATATTTTGCAGATGGAACCTATTTCCAATGGCAACCTTCCACCTGGGTTTGATCCTTCCACTTGTCGCAGTGTGTGAGTGCTTTCGGTGTTCTTCTCTGTTTTCACTTTCATATGTGATTGGTAGCTTACTTTTCCTTTTTCCCTTTTCATCTGTGCAACTATGTTCTTTTAAAAAATAAAAAATCTGGAGTTTTAAAAGGTAACGAAAACCAAATTTAGGTGATGCACAGTTTCACATTTATGCTGGTGCTAAAATCTGTAGCTAATTGTAGTTGCATAATCTAAATACAGTCTTATTGGTACCTACCTTGAAGTTTTATGTAGTTATCTTCTTTTTCCAAAGTATGATTTTAAGCCATGATGATTTGCTGAATAGGTATGTTGGAAATGTGAACCCTAACGTCACGGAGAGCCTTTTGATTGAAGTTTTCCAGAGTGCTGGCCTTGTGGAAAGATGCAAGCTCATACGGAAAGAGAAGGTGAACTTCTGCAGTCAATGTTTAAGATTTGGAGTACAAGTGATGTTGCATCAGAAATTATTGTATTGAAACAGCCCTCCAACTTCTATGAAGGCACATGTGCTTATGTGTTGAACCCATGGTTTTATGAAACGATGGTTTTATGAAACGCTAGAGGAACACAATATTCCAACATATTTTTTTTCTTGGTGTGTTAGCACATAGATACCCCGAGTACCACAAGTGGTTTTTATATATAGTTGTAACTTGAATACTTGATGGTAAATTTTTCCAGTATGCTTTATGCTACCGCCTAGAAGTCTTATGATCTTTTTCTCAGGCTGATAATTTCACAGCATATATACTGTTTTGAGTCAATTGCATTTATCTGATGAGCATTAACTCTTTCTGCAGTCTTCCTTTGGGTTTGTGGACTACTATGATCGAAGATCTGCTGCTCTAGCCATCATGACCCTTCACGGGCGTCACATGTAAGTTCTGCTGTTATACTACTTTGAACAACACAAGTTTCAGAGATTTAAATTCTGGTGTTCTTTATTGTCGCAATCCTTACACAGATATGGACAAGCAATCAAGGTGAACTGGGCATATGCAAGTACGCAGAGGGAGGATACGTCAGGTGAGATATTCTTAAAAAAAAATATTCCTGTTGTCTCTTTCTTTTCATATTATAATCCTTGTTTGGTTAACAGTGCCCATTGAATTATTTCCAGGGCATTTCCATATTTTTGTTGGTGATTTAAGTTCTGAAGTGAATGATGCAACTCTTTATGCCTGTTTCTCAGCATATCCTTCTTGTTCGTAAGTCCTTAGTTCTTTGTATATTGATGGCATCTCTGACGAGCTTGACCTACAGCCTATGCTTTCAAATGCTGACTTGTTATTCAAATTTCGCAATATGCTATCTCAAATCTATCTATTTCTTGTGCTATTGAATTTAGAACGATAGAGTTTGGACACTATGGCTTCTCTCTTAGCTTCTACCATTTTTGGCTTGTCTGTAGCCTTTTAGATTTTCATTTGTTTCATTTATGTGCAGTGATGCTCGAGTCATGTGGGACAACAAAACTGGACGCTCCAGGGGTTATGGTTTTGTCTCCTTCCGTAATCAACAGGCACGGACAAATAAGACTTTGCTTCCTTGAATTTTGCAGAACTGTCACCATTTTCATTCATGTGCCTTGATACCACAGTTCATTTCTTTTCCTATTGTTTTTTAATTTAAATGTTTGGTACTGGTGAATTTCTCAGTGCCTGAATTCTGTTAAAGGCAATATTATAGTCTAAATTAGCGAATTGTTTGCAGATTACTGCTAGTTTAAACAAAATGTGATGTTAATTTCTCATGCTTCAAATCTCTATTTTTTTTATTTATTTGGACCCCATTTTTGCGTGAAATAATTTTATAATGCTATTTTCTCATTACTGTCTAAATTCTAAAATGTTCTTGTGAGACTTCATTGGTTGTGCACCTGATTAAACTTTTTATCTGGCTCCTTCTGTTATCCATAGTTAAAATTCAAACTGTAATGTGTTAGTTTATATTTCATATACCATGCACATGAAGTTTGAGTATGAACTGGCATTTCCGTCAGTGTTACACTTGCTTACTTGTACTATTCTCTTTGCTGGTGCAGGAAGCTGAAACTGCTATTACTGAAATGACTGGTAAGCATGCTGTCAGTTCCTATGACGATATTCACTACTTTTTTTCATGACTGCAGTGTACTGATATTATGTATCTGCAACTTCTGAATTTTGGAAACTAATTTGTAGGAAAATGGCTTGGAAGCAGACAAATAAGGTGCAACTGGGCAACAAAGAACAATTCAGAAGAGAAACCAGAAACTGACAGTCATAACGCAGTTGTACTAACAAATGGTAGCTCCAGCAGTTCAGGTTAGTGTTTTTGAATGATTTCATGACCAGAAAAACAACAGTGTTTTCTTTTTAAGGCTGTCAACCTTACCATGTTTATATTGAATTATTGGCATGAGATGAAGAACATGCCACATAATTAGTGATAAAAATTTGAGCCAATAAGGATCTTCCTCACTGCTGATTTTGCCATTTGCTTGATTATATTCTGCAGCAATGGATGCAAGCCAGGATGCAGGAAGTAAAGAGAACCCAGAGAACAATCCTGATTGTACTACTGTATATGTTGGCAACCTCGGACATGAGGTGCAATCAAATTGCTGCATAACAACTTTCATCGTCCCAACTTGTTCTAGTTTCCAGACTTTTCCACTGTTACTAGTGCCTACTGAGATTAGAGTGAATGTGTTTCTGATTACTTTTTCCTAGCTCTCTAGACACCACAGAACTGTAGCACCTAAATCTTTCACTTAACTGGCCAGGTTAACCGTGACGAGCTTCACCGCCACTTCTATGCCTTGGGGGTCGGGGCAATCGAGGAAATCCGTGTTCAACAGGATAAAGGGTTTGGATTTGTGAGATATAGCACCCATGGGGAAGCAGCATTAGCTATTCAGATGGGCAATGGATTGGTAGTCCGTGGGAAACCAATTAAGGTAAGATCCAAAGCATTAAATGCCTCCTGCTTACGTAATCCTTTATGTAATTGTTCTAATGGTTTTAACTGCCGTGTTCTCATGTAGTGCTCATGGGGTAACAAACCAACTCCACCTGGGACAACTTCCAAGCCCCTACCCCCTCCAGTTGCTCCATACCAGCCTGCTGTAGCAATGCCAGGTGTTCCGCAAGGTTTCACGGCAGCAGAACTTCTTGCTTATCAGAGGCAGCTTGCCTTAAGCCAGGCTGCAGCCGGGCAGATTGCTGGCCAGCATGGTCTCGCGGGTCAGGTTTCTGCAGGTCTTCTTGCTGCTGCTGGTTCCCAGGCCCTCTACGATGGCTACCCGAACCAGTCATCAGCCCAGCAGCTTATGTACTACAACTAGAGTTGAAGAGGAAGGCGTTTGTAGTGTTCAGCTTGTTTTGTGCAAGCCTGGCCATCCTCGCCCTGTTTTTTATTTTGTGGTTCATGTACTATTTGTGTGAGAGTTCTTCTCTTCTCGCCGCGGGATTGTGCCACTATCTTCTTATTGTACCATTTTCCATTTTCCTTGTCTAATTCTGTTGAGTAGTCACTTTAACAGAGTAAGAGATGTATTCTATGTGACTTGCGATTGATTAATGTAATGCTCCCCTGGGGATCGGCTTTGGTCGCTGGGTTCATGATCTGGTGTTCTGGTCCGATTGGACATTGAAAGGTTTACTGTTTATGTCATCCGTAGTTTGTTGTTATGGTTTACTGGTGTTCTGGTTCATGTGTAGTTTACTGTTTGTGGTTGCATGCCTTGTTCGCTTATGCTCGAAAGTCATCATATTGAGAATACAGTACTATCTCCGTCCTAGAATATATGTTGTTTTTTTTATTTTTGTGCTGCAAGGTTGACTCGATTTTTAAAAAATGCATGCAATATTTGTATTTTCAAATAAATTTATTAAAAAACTATATTTAAAGATTTTTTTCAATGTTATTAATTATGTACTATAAATATTAATATTTTTTAATATATATTTTGTTAAAATTGTTTTTCGGAAAGCGAAAATAACAGATATTCGATGGAATGGAATTTGTTTTGCAATCAGAGATGCCATGTGAGCCTTTCTGGAACATGGAGCTGCCAGTTTTCCGTCAGACGTCAATCATTACTGGATGTTTCACGCTGAAATTCAGACTTGATATGCCTGTGACTGAAGGTTCAGCAGTTGCAATCCTATTTTGTTGTGGAATTTTCTGGACTGCAGATATGCCTAAGTCCCAGTTTAGATCCAGAAAATTTTGTAAAAGAACAGTAGATTCCCCGTCACATCGAATCTTTGGACGCATGCATGAAGCATTAAATATAGATAAAAAATAAAACTAATTACACAGTTTAGACGAAATGGACGAGACAAATCTTTTAAGCCTAATTAGACCATGATTAGACACTAATTATCAAATAACAACGAAAATGCTACAATTGCATTTTGCCAAAAATTTTGGCAACTAAACAAGGCCTAAGAACTACTCCCTCCGGCTCAAAATTAGAGTCGTTACGGGAATCGTGTTAGTCAATTTTTTTTAACTTTAACTAGGTTTATAGAAAATACGTGTAACATTTATGTCTCCAAATAAGTTTAATATGAAATTATATTCAATGATCTGTATACTAATTATGTACCATAAATATTAATATTTTGTTAAATATATTTGGTCAAAGTTATAAGTTTGACTTTTTAGAAAGTGAGAACAAATCTTTTTTTTTTTGAGGGAGTAAGAGTAAGAACATTTACTATTTAACTGGGATTATATATTGGATTATTGTTTATTACATCTCTCAAAAGTCAAAACGTCTATGATCTTTATCCTCATCGCCTCATTCTCATGTGACACCCGAGTGGACAATCATGGTTTGAGTTGACAGCTTCACCAGAGGACTGAGCCGTGGAGACGATGAGATGTGCTCGCTGCTACTCCCACCATGTCGGGCGCTTCCTCCTGCACCCTCTCCTTCCCCCTCATCCACTCATCGTCTTGCTCCGTCCTCCGCTCGACAGGTCTCGACGCGAGCGCAGACTCCGCCTCGGCGTCCCGCTGCCGTGCCCCGTCTAAGAGCCGCCGCTCCGGACGCCATGGACGCAGCGGCCCTAATGGTCGCGCGCGCCGAGGCAGGGGACTTTGCGGAGGCACGGTCCCTCTGGGCGCAGCTCCTGCACAGCTCCGCCGCGCCGTGCCTCCCCGCCGCGGCGCCGCGCCTCCTCCAGGCGTACGCGCGCCTCGGCCGCTTCGACGAGATCCTACTCGCCGTGCGCGAGCTCTCGGCGCGGGACCGCGGCGCGGCCCGCGCGCTCTACCCGCTCGCCGTCTCCTGCCTCGGCGCCGCGGGCGAGCTCGCGCGCATGGAGGACGCCGTGCTAGAAATGGGCCGCCTTGGCCTCCGCGTCGACGCCGCGACCGGGGACGCCTTCGTCCGGGCCTACGCGGCCGCCGGAACCATCCCGCAGATGGAGGCGGCCTACCGCCGGCACAAGAAGACCGGGCTGCTCATCACCCGTGGCGTCATCCGCGCCGTGGCGTCCGCGTACATCTCACAGCAGAAGTACTACAGGCTCGGCGCGTTCGTGGCCGACGCCGGCCTCCGACGGCGCGACGCCGGCAACCTGCTCTGGAACCTGTACCTCCTCTCCTTCGCGGCCAACTTCAAGATGAAGTCCCTGCAGCGCGCGTTCTTGGAGATGGTGGCCGCCGGGTTCCGGCCGGACCTCACCACCTTCAACATCCGCGCCGCAGCCTTCTCCAAGATGTGCATGTTCTGGGACCTCCACCTCAGCGCCGACCACATGCGCCGCGACGGCGTCGCGCCGGACCTCGTCACGCACGGCTGCTTCGTCGACGCCTACCTCGAGCGCCGCCTCGCGCGGAACCTGACGTTCGCGTTTGACCGGCTTGACGGCAACGCCGAGCCCGTCGTGGCCACGGATGCCATCGTGTTCGAGGCGTTCGGCAAGGGCGGCTTCCACGCCAGCTCCGAGGTGTTGCTGGAGGCCACCGCCAGGAAGCGGCGGTGGACGTACTACAAGCTGCTCGGCGTCTACCTCAGGAAGCAGCAAAGGAGAAACCAAGTTTTCTGGAACTACTGATACGCTAACCAGTTCAATAACAGTATTAGCAGTAGTGTAGTGCTAGATTGTAAATTTCAGTGATTAAAATGTGCTTGCCAGCAACTTCATATATCTAGGAGTTTGCAACGGACAAACATATACTCTCGGAAAATGATTTATACTCACATCAATAGTGTTGCGCATTGATTCAGAAATGGTGGCTACAATCTCAGAATCTTGAACAAACAACTACACTACCTAAGCAGCACTATATCTATATGGAACTTGGGGTTAACATGAGAAGCTAGAAAAGAGAAGGATGCAAGCAAAAGTACAGAGACTACACCAGGTATGAAGACATTATATTCCAACTAATTTTCATGTGTGGAGGCATCGGTGCGACGAATCTTAGGAGGTTGGGCTTCTCCTTGGCCCATGGGGCGCCATTTTTGTGCCATTCTCCGGTGCTGCTCAGGAACTTTGCAATGTTGGGGATGACCATCTCCCGGCAATGCAGGTGTAGCAAAGGGACTTTTGAAAGAACACTGCCCTTCTGAATCTCCAAGCCTTCTGGCCGCCTCAGCTTGTATGGCTCTCCAGTAAACGGTTCAAAGTCAGGCTGGGGATTTTGCTTCCACGTTTGGTGCACAAACCAACCATATTTGTAATCCCCGACAATGGGAGTGCCAAGGCCTTCAGCACAGTGGACTCGGAGCTGCAAACAGAACAGGTTGATGCTTATAGTTGAAAATGTCCAATCCTATGCAAGATGTATGAATTTATTTTCCATGTTTCCAAGAACAAATGAAAGACATGATAGGATATACTAAAGTGTAGATCATCTCCACACATTTTGCAGAAATGTAGCACAAACAAAATCCAAACATTATGAGGATACCTGGTGCTTCCGCCCAGTCAATGGGCGTAGCTCGATCCATGAGCACCCATTAATAGTTGGTCCCATCACCCGATACTCTGTTACTGCCTCTTGTGCACCATCTATGCCAGAAGGATGTGCCAGAATAACCCTCTCAGCTTTCCCGTCATCGAGAAGTACCTGAATCAGAAAATCCGGTTTGATTTAAGTGAAAAGATTGGAGCATAAGAAGTTAACCTACATGGGATCATTTATTGTTTTATGTTGCAAGTAATAGCTAACAAATAAATCAGAAAATACCTTTGAAATAGGAGCAGCTATAACACCTTCCCTTTCTTTAGGAGTACCAATGACTAGTGCCCAATACTTCTGCACGTATGCTTCACAGGCTTTATTCCATGTCTGAATATGCCAATAATGCAAGATATTAGTTAGTATGCAGCAATCAGAAAAGGTAAATTCATCACAATAATTTAGACGGAACATGGCATGTTAGTAATCGAGGAATTGTTGATTACCTGAGAAGATGTTTTAGCTAAATTTACACTAGTGAAAAGCCAGTGCAGCCGAGTAAAGCTTTCTTTTGTTCTGCCCATCAAAATCAACCCGCTGCTTTCTCTGTCCAGTCGATGGACCTGAGCTCACAAGCCACAGGGAAAAGAGAACTTCAGAGACCCTAAGATTATACACAGTGACCAAAAGTCAAACAGAAACAACTCGTGAGCTCACCAACTTTGGACCCTCTTCGTTTCCATATGACAGTGCTGCTGCTGCAAGCACATCCATGCTGTTATGTACTGGCAAATGTCCTTTCATGGGCACTTTGGGGGGCTTATTAAGCACCAATATAGAAGAGTCCTGTGATTGAAAAGCTTTAGCTTATTGTGTTCAACCTGAATCATGTAATAGTAATACAAAAGCAGTAAAATCTGAAACATTAAAATGATGATCATGTAAAACGAAAGCTGTCAAGGGCGTTGAACCCTTGGGTAGCTGGACCTCGGCTACGTAGTTCGTAGCCGCGATCCGTCTTCTAGGGCGAGGTTCTACCCCTCTGCTGCCTAGGCTTGAGATTACGGGAGAGAGATAGATTGGTTGATAATATCTTTTTTTGCTTAACCTCTCACGGTTCTGGTTACAGACTAATATAGCCATGCGGCTTGTAACAACCAAGGGAAATAACTCCTATAATTAAGCAAATAGACTCCTCCTATAATTAAGCAAATAGACTCCTACGAATAAGGAACTCCAACCGATCTGCTGCATCGCCTGATTGCTATCCTTTCCATCCTAGCCACTAGCCGATCCAGCCAGCTCGGCCTGGGTGGTGATCGCGCCCAGCGCGGCTGCTATTGCGCGCTCTGCGTCGCGGCGGCCGTCCCGTGCGTGCCCGCACATGACATCTCTCCCCCCCCTCGACTGCCAGCTCGTCCTCGAGCTGGAATGCCTGAAACTTGTCGATGAAGGGCTCGAAAGCCTCCCAAGTTGCCGAGGCAGCGTAGGGGACGGCGCGGTGAAGGTTGTCGTAGTGGAGCGGCTGGACCGCATGAGGCTGCTCCAGCCTGAAGCGGACGTGCTCGTCCAGTAGCACCGCGCTGGCCGGAGACGCGCGGGCGCCGGGTGCGTCCGGCCCTGGCAGGCCGTGCCAGCACACCTCCTGGCCGCTGCGCTGGAAGGTCAGCGTGCGGGCGCTGAAGTCCCACAAGATAGGCCCCAGCGACGCCAACCACTGCGTCCCCAGGACCATGTCGAAGCCGGCGAGAGGCATGGCGTAGAGGTCAGCGTGGAGCGCGGCGTCGTGGATGGAAAACGCGACGTCCCCATCCGTCGCCCAGCCGCCGCGCCGCCTCCCCGTCACCCACCACGCGCCGCCACCGTCGACCGCGTCGTTGCGGGAATCTTCGTCGCGCCGTCCGCGGCCCATCTCCACCACAGCCGACGCGCCGCCTTCCTCACCACCAAGGCGTCGTCGCGTCTCGTCTGCGCGGGCCATCGTCAAGCACGTCGCGCCATCCGGGGGGTTCGCCGAGCCGCCCGCGATCTGTGGGAATCCCCCGCCACCTCGCAGCTTCGATCCAGCCGTCCGCGCGCCTCGATGGATTTTCCACAGTTTGATGGGACCTCTGATCCGGTGGTCTTCATCAACCAGTGCGAACTCTACTTCCGCCGGGAGCGAATCATGGCGGAAGAAAAGGTATGGCTGGTTTCTCGCAATTTGAAAGCTGACGCCCGAGTTTGGTTCCACCAAGTCACGCAAGATGAATACCCGGCATGGCGTCGCTTCACCGAGCTCCTGCAGCGGCACTTCAAACCGCCCCGTGCCCCGACCCGCTCCACCAACTGTCTCGTGGCGTCGACAACTCCCTGCGCATCCTTGAGGAGATGTCCACACAACTGGATCGCATCCGGGCGTGTCTCGAGGCGAAGGACAAGAGGGACCGTGATCGCCGGGCGGTTGTACGCCTCCAGGCAGCAGTACGGGGCCTCCTGGCACGCCGCCGAGCGCATCTTCTTCGGGCAGCCAAAGTCTCCGAGGAGCAAGCAGCGGTGCGACTACAAGCTGCCGGGCGAGGTTTCCTTGTCCGGCGTGTAGTGCGAAAGATGCGCATGCTCCTCAGCTCCTCGCTGTCGTGCGTGTTCGTCCCCTCGGCCCCTTCCATACATCAGGCTGCTCCGATCGCAGGGGAGGTCCAAATATGGGCGCTTCTAGTGCAGCGACCTCGCATCAACATCCAGCATCAGGCATCAAAGGCTATCTCATTCATCCTTGTGCCCGCCGTGGTGCTAGACACATCCAGCATTAGAGCCGACTGCTTCACACTCCACCCTTCAGCTTACATGAAGCCAACAGAGGCGCTCTTTCCTTGGGATCCAGGAGGATATAGTTGTATTTTAGTCTTAAATAAGAATGGGAAGCCGAGATGTAAAAGGCTTATCCCTAGGTCGCGTCAGCTATCCAGCTCGAGGACAAGCTGGGTCTCCAAGGGCGGGGGAGATGTCATGGGCAGCCAACAGGCTGCCACTGGCCCAATAGGCCCAAGACGTCAGATGCAGAAGGGCGTCGTAGGGCGCGAGTGTTCTAGTTGGGCCTTAAGCCCATTAGTGTTAATTAGTGTCTCTCTTAGTTATTTATCTATAGGAATAGTACCATATTGTCGAAGCACAAGAGGTGTTAGTCCTATGTACCCTTTATAATCAGCCCATGAGGCACAATGAAAAGGAAGAAAAGGAATAATGAAGAAACAATTCTAGTCTCCCTCAATCTCTCAAACTCTTGGCAAAGTATAAGGCCAATTCTAGTCTCCCTCAATCTCTCAAGCTCTTGGCAAAGCATAAGGCCTAGTTATCTACCAAATATCGATGTACATAACAAAAGCAGTAAAAGCAGTAAAATGATGACAAGCTGACACCTTTATCAACATACAAGCTTAACAAATCATGAATAGTCTTTTCTAGTTAACAGATATGCAGACAGATTGATGTATTCATTTATTTCATATCAAAATACTATATATGTCCAAGTTGGGGAATACTGACATACAGAGGCCAATTATCCACGGAAACAACGTTTTCTCTATTAATGCAGGAGTCGTGTAGCCCATATATGTCCATGAAAATTAGCAATACAACCTACAAACAAAATTACCCTGTGGATGACAAGCCTCCTCAGGTACTCAATCTCATCTTTATTAGGATGCAGCGTGGCAGTCGGAATGGTCTCATAACGCTTTTTTATCTCACCCTCAGCCACTGAAACAGGAAGGTGAATTCTCATTCCAGGCTCCATAGCATCATTATGTTTAATCTGCAATAAACTGAGGACCATATTTACTTTATTCACAAAGTACAACAACAACGCCATACAAAAAGAATTATAGAGCAAACACTTCACTGGCACCTTTTTCAGATGATGATTCTGAGTTCGAATGCTGTCAGCTGAAACCTCGTGATCAGAGCACTCAGAGAAAACCTGAATAGCATGTAGGCCCATGTTTAGATCACCTCAAAATTCCAAGTTTTTTCACTCTCTCTCCATCACATCAATTTTTAGCCGCTTGCATGGAGTACTAAATGTAGGTAAAAAAAATATCTAATTACACAGTTTAGTTCAAAATCACGAGATGAATCTTTTGAGCCTAGTTGGTCTACGATTGGACAATATTTGTCAAATAAGACGAAAGTGGTACTATTCATCAGGTTGAAAAAATCTTCAATCTAAACAAGGGCTAGTTTTTATATTAGATGCTGAACCAAAGATGACCACAGCTACAGGTTGTGCAGGCTGCTATGACATTAACTCAGGAAAGTTATATGTGTTCAACTGATCCTATGAAGATACAACCATTCTGGCAAAGGCATATCAAAGAAGCTCTGTTGCTCTTATCAGAAAAGAAAGGCAAGTTCTGATGCAAGTAACTGAAACAAGCAATTGATTAAATTATGGTATAACATCAGTAGTCGAAGAATTCTGAATCAATACTAATCGAAAGAACAATGTGACCATTGAATCAAAGCTGCAACGGTTAGGAATGCCAGTCGCCCAGTCCAAAAAGGGGAAGAGAGATACCATTCTCCTGTTGAAGTGCGCCTGCACAGCCTCCTGCGGCACGTCGGCGAAATAGTGCTTCACCCAGCTCACCGCCGTCACGCGACGCGGCGCCGCCTTCCTTCCCGGAAGAGGGTCCGGCCCTGCGGGGAACGGCGGCAGCGAGAGCAGCTGCCGCGGCCTCGGCCCGGGCTTGGGCGCCCCCAAGCGCGCGACGTTGCTGGCGTCCACCCGGACCACCACCGGGTCGGCAGCCGCAGGCGCCGGCGGCGCCAGCCGGGACAGCCGCCGCAGCGCCGCCGGCCACCGCCACGGCCCCGGACGGCGGCGGCCGCCGCACAGCATCCCGCAGGGCGTAGGCCACTAGTGGTCCGTATTGTTTTCGGTCGACCCGCGGGCCACCGTTTTTTTCAAGAACTTCACCCTTTTCTCCGTTTCGACTCGCGGGCCGAGTCCGACCGGAGCATGTCCTCGCTAGGGTTGTGTGCGGTGCCACCTTTATAACCGGGAGAGAGGGCACCGCCGCCTCCTCTCATCCACAATCTCCATCGATCCAGCTTGCAATTCGAATCAAGCGAAGAGTCACACGCACGGAGAGGCCACGAGTGGCCGGCGGTCGGTCAGATCTTGCGATGGCCAGTGGGTTTGGTTTTCAGGGGTTGTCGTCGGAGGCGGCGGCGTCGGTCGCTGAGGGCCCGATGAAGGCGTGCTGCACCAAAAGGAAGGCGGAAGTGGATGCGGCCACCGGGGGTGTGGAGGTTCCGTCGGAGGGGCGCACCTCCAAGAGGAGGGAGGGAGAGCCGGCGCCCGGCGAGAAGCACGCTGACGCTGTGGTGGCTGGCGCCGGCGGTGACGGCGAAGGGACTCTGGCAGCAAACGTGAATGAGCAGCTGCCGGGCGATTCCACAAGCGGTGATTCTACCTCTACAGTCAGTGATTCTTCCACCAGCGATGATTCTACTTCTACATCCAGTGATTCTTCCATGAAGAAAGATAATTACAGCCAACCTGTTTCTGTATTGATCACACAACCATGTATATACGTGTACACTCGGGTTGCAGCCTTGGCAACCGGTTCTACGTTACATCGTGGTCGCGCACAACGCGCGTGACTCAGGTCGGACTTGGTCAAGGACAGTTGCCGTTCCCTACGTGACGCTATACCTCATCACCCCCTTTAGTCTGATGGGTGATCGGAGACGCACAAAGACTGGAACGAAAGCGCTCAAACGTCGCGGTCGGAAGTCCCTTCGTCAAGACGTCCGCGAACTGTTCGCCAGTGGGAACGTGTAGAACTCGCAAGGCGCCCAGCTGAACTCGCTCCCGAACAAAGTGGATGTCGAGTTCTATGTGCTTGGTACGCTTGTGATGCACCGGATTGGACGACATGTAGACGGCCGAAACGTTGTCACAGAAGATGACCGTGGCCTTGGCAACATCGAGGTGGAGCTCGCCGAGAAGTTGACGAAGCCAGATGCACTCCGCGGCCGCGTTTGCCACCGCACGGTACTCAGCTTCAGCGCTGGAACGAGAGACCGTCGGTTGGCGCTTGGACGACCACGAGACAAGAGAGTCCCCGAGGTAGATGCAGAAGCCGGATGTCGACCGTCTTGTGTCTGGGCAGCCTGCCCAGTCTGCGTCCGAATACGCGGTGATGTTGTAGTCATCGGAAGCTCGAAGAAGAAGACCATGCGATGTCGTTCCACGAACGTACCGCAGTATCCGCTTGAGTAGTGTCATGTGCGACACACGCGGATCGTGCATGTGAAGACATGCCTGCTGGACGGCGAACGCAATATCCGGGCGCGTCATCGTGAGGTATTGGAGTGCGCCCGCAAGACTGCGGTAGGACTGGGCGTCATCCGTGATAGGGCCTTCAGCTGGAAACTTGCTTTTGGCATCAATCGGTGTAGGAGCCGGCTTGCAATTTGTCATGCCTGCTCGTTCAAGAATGTCTTCGGCATATCGGGCTTGAGAAAGGTAGAAGCCCTCCTTGGTGCGCTGCACATCGATGCCAAGGAAGAAGCTAAGTTCTCCCATGTCCTTGACTGCAAATTCTCCACGAAGTCGGTCGACGATGTCTTGGAGAAGCATGTTGTTTGATCCTGTGAGCACGATGTCGTCGACGTAGAGCAGTAGGTAGGCGACGTCATGCCCACGCCGGAGCACGAAGAGGGAGGAGTCGGAACGTGTCGCCCAGAAGCCCAGCTTGACGACGAACTCGGCAAACCGAGTAAACCACGCTCGTGGAGCTTGACGTAGGCCGTAGAGCGACTTGTCGAGGAGACACACTGTGTCAGGGCGTGCGGTGTCAACAAACCCGGTGGGCTGCTGGCATAGCACATGTTCGTGGAGGTGGCCGTGGAGGAATGCATTGGAGACGTCCAATTGCTTGGTTGCCCAGCGACGCGATGCAGCGATTGTCAGCACGGTTCGGATTGTGGCGGGCTTCACCACCGGTGTGAATGTTTCGCCGAAATCGACTCCGAGGCGTTGAGTGAAACCACGCACCACTCATCTTGCCTTGTAGCGCTCCAAGCTGCCATCTGGATTAAGCTTGTGTTTGAAAACCCACTTGCCCGAGACAACATTTGCTCCTGGCGGCCGATCGACCAGACGCCATGTTCTGTTACGTTGGAGAGCATCAAATTCAGACGCCATGGCAGCTCTCCAATGTGGATCTTTCAGAGCTGTGCGAACTGACTTAGGCAGGGGTGAGATGGTGGAAGAACTGGTGGACGGCTCAGTAGTGAGAGCGTACTTCGGATTAGGCTTAAAGATGCCAGTCCGGGATCGAGTTTGCATGTGATGGCCGCCGGGCGCTGTAGGTGCAGCAGCTGTATGGTGAATATCGGCCGGGCTGTGCTGCATGGGAGAACTGGTACGTGACAGAACCGAAGCCGAAGTAGGTGGGGAAGACTGGGCAGTACCAGTGGCGCTCGGTGGTGGTGTAGGTAGGGATGAAAACGGATCGGATACGGACGGCTGATATCGTATTTGTTTTTATATTTATGTCCGGATTCGGATTCGAATACGGATAGTATAAAAAATGCCGGATAGGATATGATTGGATATCGACATCATAAATATGTGATTTAAATATTCGGATACGAATACGGTATCGGATGTTAAATATCCGGACTCGGATACGGACGGATTAAAACCCCTCTAAACGGATTCAGTCTCGAATACGGTCGGAAAATATCCGTACCATTTTCATCCCTAGGTGTAGGTGAAGCAGTGGGTGGTGGTGTAGGCACATGGCGCGGAGGAGCAACACGCTGAAGTAGAACAGGTGAATCTGAACAAGCTATCTCTGAACTTTCTGTTGTCGGATGAGAAATAGGAGGTTCAGAGATGAATGGGAAGCGTGTTTCATCGAAAACAACATGGCGCGAAGTGATGACTTGCCGTGTTTGAGTATCCAAACAACGGTATCCGCGATGATCAGAAGGATATCCAAGAAAAACACATGGCGTCGACCTCGGGCTCAGCTTGTGTGCCGTGGTGGCTGCCTGGTTCGGGTAGCACAGGCAGCCAAAGACGTGCAGCTGATTGTAATCAGGTGGCACGCCAAGGAGAAGTTCATGTGGTGTCGCACGGCCACTGGTTTGGCAGGGCCGGCGATTGATGAGAAATGTGGCGGTGGAAAGAGCTTCGACCCAGAATTCGCTGGGCATGCCGGCATGGAGGAGAAGACTGCGGACACAGTCATTTAGTGTTCGGATGATGCGTTCGGCTTTTCCGTTCTGGGAAGACGTATATGGACAAGAAAGGCGTAGAACAACACCGTGGCGTTCGCAGTGTTGCCGGAATGCGAGATTATCAAATTCCCTTCCGTTATCAGTTTGGAAAGCAAACAAAGGGAGTTGGAATTGAGTTTGAACGTATGCGTGAAAGGCAACAAGGCAAGCAAAAACGTTAGACTTGGCACGCAGAGGAAAGGACCATGTATAATGAGTAAGATCATCGATCAACACGAGCGGGCGCCGAGCTGGAAGTGCCGGTGCTGGAATTTGGCGCTCGAGAACCACCGGTGGCGGTGAGGGCATGCTGAGTGGGCGTCTTCTCGTGCTCTTTGTCGTACTGCTCTTCAAGAAGAAGGTAGGAGCGCGCCGAGAGGAACGTGTGCGGCGGTTGGCGCGCCGTGATCGCCGAGATCGCGTGACGATACTTGGAGCTGAGGCCGCGCAGCATGTTCAGCACCTGGCTGGTCTCGCGCACCGGCTGGCCGACGTCCCGGAGCGCATCAGCCAGTTGCTTGAGGCGTCCAGTGTACTGGGCGATATCCATGTCGCCTTGCACCAAATTTCGGAACTCGGCCTCCAGATAGACTACGCGATGAAGCTCGTTGTCGCGGAACTGATCATGGATGGCCTGCCAGATGCGATAGGCCGTGGCCTTTGGGGCGCGCACGATGTTGCGCACGTCCTTGGCGATGGAGATGTAGAGCCAACTGACGATGCACTGATCGATGATGTTCCACTCGGAATCATGGCGCTGTTCATGGGTGGGCTGAGATGAGACGTGTGAGGTGAGATTGAATTTGCCGAGGAAGGCATCAAAGAAGCAACGCCACTCGTCGTAATTGGGGTTGACGAGCTCGAGAACGACGGGGACGTGTGCCTTGATGTTGACTGTTTGAAGAACGGCGATAGGAGGAGTGGCAACGATGGAGCCGGCAGCGCCGGTGAAGGAAAAGCCGTCAGACGAATGGGAAGAAGAACCGCCGTCCGAGACGTCGGCGTCAAGAAGCGGGTTACGATCCATGAAGAAGGAACGCAGGAGGAGGCAGCGGAAACAGAGGGAAGTGGGCGGCGCTCGCTGGATTCACGACGAGCGGCGCAGATGTAGGCGTGGATGGCGATGCGAGCGCGGCGAGCGACGCGATCGCGGCGAGCGGTTAGGGCAGGAGAGGAACCCGCGCGTCTGATACCACGAAGAAAGATAATTACAGCCAACCTGTTTCTGTATTGATCACACAACAATGTATATACGTGTACACTTGGGTTGCAGCCTTGGCAACCGGTTCTATGTTACATCATGGTCGCGCACAACGCGCGTGACTCAGGTCGGACTTGGTCAAGGACAGTTGTCGTTCCCTACGTGACGCTATACCTCATCATTCCACAAGCGGTGATTCTACGGCCAGTGATTCCACGGACGTGGAAGAGGATGAAGTCAAAGGGGAGAAAGAAGTAGGGTACGTAGGAGAAAGAATGAATGTACGTCCGTCGTTCAGATTTCTACGAGGACGAGGACGAGGACGAGGACCAGGAGGAGGAAGACGGGGAGGATTGGGGAGGTGGTCCAGGGATCCAACGTCAACACCGAGACGACCGACGGGAAGGAGAGGAACTCCATGTTCTTTTGGAATTTGGCGAGGGCACCGACGATCCAACGATCCTTGCTCGCGGCCTGGTCATGGAAGGCAACGCTTTGATTGAGGCCAGATACTATAGCCTAGCGAGCTTGCTGGCTCTGTTGTTTCAGATGTCATAAAATTAGGCTCCGTTTGGTTACAACGTGTTAAAGTTTAACTTCCATTACATCAATGTTACGGTAAATATATGAAGTACTGAATGTAGACTAATTGTATGCATGTCGACACAGATTAGGAGTAATTTACGAGACGAATCTATTAAGCCTAATTAGTTCAAAAGTGGAAACTTTTTATCAAATAAGACGAAAGTACTACAGTGTTTGTTAAACTTTAACACCCAAACCAAACAGACCCTTAGTTACCATATAGAGTCTGTTCACCTGGCTTATAATCCGTCTTTTTTAGCTTGTTTTTTTAGCTGGAATAATATTTTTCTCTCACAACAAATCAGTCAACGGTGTTTTTCAGCCGGCTTATCAGCCCAGCCGAACGGGGCCATAGTCTCACTTGTAATCCCGGTATTCTGGTATGTTTCATTTGTCTTTATTGAGTTTTTCTTAATCAATTGAAGGATTGTTTTTTAAAGAAAATTGAAGGATTGTTTGATCGATCAGGGAGTCTGGTGGTTCATTAGTATGCAGGTGTTGCTAAAATGTTGGAAGCTTTGAAATCAATCTTTTCTTTTGGGTGTCTCGTCTTGCTAGGCCAGTCTCAATGATGTTTCATCAGAGTTTTATATGTATTAAATATACTGATGTGACATCATACTGATAAAGAGAGATGATAAAAATTTCATAGAAATAGAGATAATTTAATAGAGATGAAACTTTTTTGCATTGTTTCTAAAATATAGACATGTTGAAAACTGGATCATAAAACCTCTACTGAGACGGGCCTTAGAAACCCAGATCTCCTGCATATCATTTCCGAGTAGAATGAAGGGACCCTTAACTGATATCCAAATCGTAGAGCCCGTGAGCAGGGTTCCTCGATACTGGCGTCAAAATCTGCAACATGTGCTTGATGCTTTGTATATCTGAACATGAAAATTAATGGTTTACTCGATCAATCAATGGAAATTTGTCATAGTGAAAACCTTCAACCTACGCAGCGAACTGCTTTGATATCTGCAGCATGTGCTTTTCACTTGTGTTGCTCCTTGCTAGTCTCTCCTGCTTTTGCTTTGATCGTTTCAATCACAGGTCGTTCTGGATTGTTTAGTCTTAAAATTCATGTTCTATTCATCTGTCAGTCATGGACATTTGTGATTGTCATAGTGAATGATTTGTCTGACTTCTGTTGTTTGTGTCATTTAAGCATTTCTTTTGCTACCTCGACCACAGCTTGTTCACTGTCCTCGTCACGATCCGTGCCAGCTCATCCCATGTCGTTGATCACAGCTCGCAGGTGGCGCTCGCAGCCGAGCCAAACAGAAGAAAACACGTGTAAAAGAAAAATGTTCCACAAAATGTCACGTGCATGCATTCCGGTCACATATATATATAATAACGTATGGTATTTCTGGCTGTCTTGGAAAATGTAACCTATCTGGCTGCTACGTCAGGGTGCTTATCTCTTCTATAATTGACCAATTAAAATTATACTAGATCTTTCTAGAAAAATATTACCCGCTGAGAGTCTTTAATCATCGTGTACTCAGAAAAATACACGTAGAAATTCGTTGTCGTCGAGATCAAAAGCTAATAAAAAATCAAAATCGCTACGGTTCGATGTGTGGTGCCGGCTTCTCACCCGGATTGTCACCCCGCGCCCTCAGGCTTCTCACGCTGTCACGCAGCCTCCCTGCACGCGCCTCCGCCTCATCACGCGAGGCTTCAAACGCGCCCCACGCGGCCACGGCCCCGCCCCCTGCCCATCGCCCAGGGTTCGATTCGTGGCTTGTCCTTTTCTTTTTCTCGAAAAAAAAATGAAACATCATCCTCCTCTCACCTCCCCTCCCCTCCCAGTCTGTGACTCGCCACACGCCCACACCTCGCCGCGATGCCGCGTGCGCTGCAGCAGCAACAGCCAACAGCACACCTCGCCGCGGGGAGGCGCCCCAAGAAGCGACGCGCGGGGACGGTAACGGGGACGAGAACGATCCATCCCTAAACTCAAGCCCCGACGGCGTCGTGCTGGCCGTCCCTGCCGCCGCCGCCGCCGCCGAGGAGACCGAGCCCGCGACGCCCACCGAGGCGGCGGCGACGGAGAAGAAGAGGAGGGTCAGCCCCGGACCCGACTCGTCCAGGCCGCTGCGGCGGAGCACGCTCTAGGCGAAGGCGGCCGAGATGGAGGAGCGCGAATGTAGGTCGTGCTCCACGCACAGGGAGGCCTCGTGGAGGTGGAGAAGGGCAAGTCAACGGGGTACCTCCATACCTGTATCCTGCGTCGGACTCTCCTGCATCTGCGCGCAGAGGAGGGACAGCGATGCGCGCCTCTCCTTCGATTTGACGCCTGTGCAGGTAGGATTCGTCTATTTCTTTACGATTTGATTTGATTCCCAGTATGTTTTTGCGGTTCTGAAGCAGTGCCAGATTCTCGACCCTGTCAATGAAACTTGAAATATCTCACTGTTTAGCCCCCCTGAATTCATCCTGAACTTCAGACCCTCCTCTGAATCTCGCATTGCTTCTGCACCACCTGCGTCAAAATTGCTCTGACTCTGTTAATTCACTTCAGTGCCTTTTTAACTGAAGTAATTTGATGAATTTGGGTTTAACTGTACACTGCAGGATAGTGAAGTTTTATTCATAGTTAACATTATTTTCTTTAGCGTCTTTCAGGAAGAATGCCTACAGAGGTTACAGAACCGGATAGAAGTTCAGTATGATAGTGCAAACAGAGAGCATCAGGTACTTGGTGGTTGTTTGACTGGTATGTAGCCTATTAACATCAGGGCGCCCCTGCTTGCTGATAAATTGATTATTTTATCATCACAATGGTTTCTTGATTTCTCACTTGTTCTACTTCTGCAGCTTATAATTGTAGGTTGACAGTACGTACTCTGGAGGTTGGCATTCAATTGCACTAGCTAAAGAGGGAGAGGTATTTCCATTATCTCCAATTAAGGCTTACCATTTTATAGTATGTTGTTCTGTTCTGTCAAGCCACCAGATGGCATGAACCCCATGCCATCTACAAGGATCAGGCTATGATCATATTGTCTCTTTATCAATATTATTTTGCAGAAAAAGGTAGAAAAGGAAGAAAGTTTCACATAGAGCAGTTTTTTCCTTACAAAAATATACCTGCTTGCATCAGATACATTGATACCTGAATGGGAACTGTATGATTGTACCAAATAAAAATTGCATGCCATTCTTCAATATACAGTTAAGAATTCCGTAAAACATTCCAGATATGGACCCTGGTTTAAGGATCCACCTTTAATTTTCAATATCTTATGGAAGAAAAAGGAAGTAGAAGTCCTCCGGTGGTCTGCCAGTAACTCTGCTTTACCATTTTGGTTCAGAGACAAAGCAAGTGTTGCTTGATTGGACGAGATTGCTGAAAAAATATTAGGTGCTCAATTTGAGTTTTTTTTTTTTGGATTTCTCCACATGGTTAAAGTATTCAGCCACCCTAAAAGTTTATTTGCTCCTGTTTTTTTTAACAAAAAATGATGCAGGATTTGAATGAAGACAATGCTGAATTTTGAATAAAGATGAATTTCGAATTTCCTAATGGAACTATCTGTGTGAAGGGGTTTCAAATTTCCTAATGGAACTATCTGCTATGCATATATATGTGAAGGGGCTGGTTGGGCAGCTATCCTCCCTCTCATTTGTGTGGTGTTGAGAGGAGGCTAGGGTTAGAGAGAGTGGAGTGGCCCTTGGTCTTGAGCTTTTTGCCATCTTAGATTTGATTTAGTTAGGAGTAACTTGTAAACCGACATCTTGAGTTAATCCAAGGATCAAATTCATGCTCCACTTGTTCCTTTCTCCAAATCAGTATTTTATCTTTTTCTGTCCTTTTCAGAGCTATTTTGGGATTTTCATTCTTGCGTTTTGGATGCGATTTGGGGCAAATCGGTGCTAGGACATGTAAGAATACTTCTTGGCCATCAACTCATCCAATCCCCTCACGAGCACCTCTGATTTCGGATTTCCCCCAAATTCTCCCACTTCCTAGGGTTCTTTGATTTTTTTCAAGAATTTATTTGAACCCTTCTAAGTGCTTCTTGATCTTGAGCTGAACCCCGTCCATTTTAGCATTGCACTAGAAAGTACGCGCGGCTTAGACGCGCATCTGCCAGTGTTGGATCCCGGTTGTGCATCCTGTTTGGAGGAAACAAACTCATGGATCTCTTTTGCTTTTGAAATGGGTCAATAAAGGCACGTTTGGCTGCGGCCGTATGGGGTATGGGATCTGTACAGATTGGTTGATGGGAGCACTAATGAATGCCAGAATTTGGGTTAGCTTGATTTGAAAAATAAACGCAAGTGCTATTTACAGCTCATAAAGGAGTTCATATTAGCAGATTTGTGAAACACAGAACAAATTTGAGGCCAACATTGACCGCATATATTGTAGCCATAGAACTATATTAGGTAACATTATGACCAAAAATTAAGTACTTAAAATCTAAAAAAAAAAAGGTGATTTCCACGAGTAATAATGAGTCCCATTAAATGAGTAACTGGAGTCCACTTAGTGCTGCTTTTTTTACATTTCTGTTCATTGAGCAAGAACATCATATTTTGATCAATAAGTACTGTGTATCTGTGGACATAAACTATCTCTAGCTGAATAAATAGTAAATCGATGAAGCCACTGAACATATGTTAGAACATAGAAACGCAAGCACTGGTGGATCGATAGATTCTACGATGCATCAAAGGAATCTATACTTAACTGAACAATACGTTCAGGCTCAATGTCGCAGGCAGAATCACTCTGACTCTCAGATAATTGATCAGAGCAATAAGTGAACCTTTAATCCCTGAGCTTACCATGAATGAACATGGATGAAAATTAGTAACAAAAAAGAGTGGTGAATGCAATGGTATTTCGAAAAACAGAAACTCTTATATAGAACTAATGGGAAAGATCCATGGTCTTTTCCCAGGATCTACTGATTCACTAGTAGGTTGCTTGTTCAATTTTGCAAAGAACTGAGTATATATTATGTGAATCGACCATAGAATCAAAACTCATAAGAGAACTGCACTTATACATATATACTCACTCAATGAACTTATTTTTGAAACTGTGAAAATAATTTCATTGTCGTAAATTCGAAAATGATAAGAACCTTACGATTTGCACCAGGTTGAAATGTATAAAAAAAATTGAAATTCATTACATTATTGGACATTCAGGCTAAACATGAGAGTTTGGTTGGAAGGTATATTTGATAGAATTCAAATAAAGAAGAGAGAATAAACATGTAGGGGATAATATGACTAAGAACAGCTGGAATTTGGAAGAACAAATAAGTAGGCTGAAGGAAGCCAACATGCCTAGGAAATTCTGCCAAGCAATATCTGCATAAAGAGGTGGCAGAGGCAGTATTCTAAGACAGCTTATATTCTTAATTCATTTTTAATACCTAATCTTTATGTCTCAGAGTAGACCAAGCATACAAATCATTATGAGACATGAATGAATCTTTATAGCCGAACCCCAACAAAAATGGCATGACAGCTAAAAGAACAACTTCAATTGTCACCTTCCTTTGGTCCTTGGTGATAGCTAAGATCATATTTAGTTCTGACTAAGCACTTGAATCCACTCAGACTGAATGGAGCAACAATTGTGAAATGAAAAATGGAATTATTTGACAAAAAGGCAAACCCCCAATCTGGCGACGGCACTGTACGCATGTGCATTTCTTCGAACACCTTGCAGGCAAGCACTGTACGCATGTGCATTTCTTCGAACACCTTGCAGGCAAGCACTGAACGTGTCATGCTCTAGCCGTACTAATACCCAACCATGGGCAGTCAGATTGTTCCCCTACTCCTCTCCCTGCGCCTCCTTGCTGCTAGTGTGGTGGGATGCATGAGAGTGGTGGGTTCACATCAGATGACAGGCATCAGGAGGGTTCCAAGACTGACCGACTTTGCATGGTAGGGTGAAACGAATATTGGAATAAGAAAATGGATCGGGAAAGGGAGATCTTGTGGATGAACTCCAGATCGGGATGACTTTGATGAAGAGGAACGCGGCTAGCGCCTCAGATCAACACCGTCACCTTCCCGTCATGGATCCGCGCACGCAGCGGCCAGCAAGGTCGGCCGCACGCAGAGTGGTCGGGGACGGCCTGAGGGCGCCGGGTCACGCGCACGTACGTCCCGAGCAGAGGCGGCGCCAGCGGTTGACGCTGGCTCCGGCACCGTCGCTGGAGCTCGCTGGGTGGCGGGCTGTAAGGACGGAGAAGGGGCCAGCGACGTCGTGCTGCGGGAGTCCGCGGCCGTGACGGTGGTGGCGAATCCGCCGGCAGCTGCTCGTTCAGCGGCGGCGGCGTGCGCCCCCTCACGCGGCCCGAGCGGTGGCGGCGGCGTCTGCACCCGTCGCGGTTGCTCAGCGGCGCAGGCGTGGCCAACTCTCCGGCCCGGGATACGGCCGACGGTGATGTGCACGTAGCAGGAGGCGGAGCTCAGCGGAGAGAAGGGACGAGCGGGTTCTCGACCATTCGAGACCTCCCGTGCGTGGGCTTAATGGGCGAGACCCGAACCGATCCGCAATCGGACGGTCCATATATCTAGTTAGCTTGATCCGACGGCTCGTCGGTTAACGGGCGACGTGGATATCGCGCCCGCCCGTGGTTCGTCCTGCAGATTCGTTATTAGAAGATTTGCATCATGTATCATAAGAACATCTAGATGAGCTTCCTTGTATATCCTTAGCATTTTCTTGTGCTAAGATCGGATGTGTGCTTTCTGTAGTAGAAGTGTAGCAAGATGTGGAAGCTTAGTAGATTTGATGCTTTGACATAAGATCTGTCAAGCAAAGCTTGTTTTTGAAAATTTAACATGAGCCTATAACTGCAACCTAAAAAAAATGTTCGTCGTGGAGTAGATACTTGGCATGAGTTATGCAGATTGTAAATTTGATGGTTGAGGCAGGATATAACTTTATTATGCATAAGTGTTTTCTGGATGAAACACACGGTCATATACAATTGTGTGAAATGGAACTATGAAAAAAATATCGTCGTTTGGTTGTTTTCATGTGTATCCTTGAAATAAAACCGGGGCGTTAGCACGGGCACTATATAGTTAGTATAGTTCCCTTTCACTAAAAATCATTTGTTCCATTCCACCTTCAAAATTGTACCATGTGTTTCAATTATGTTATGTGTTTATTAGTATGGTCCATATGTATCGTACATGTTTAACCAAATAGTGTGGTGTTTAAATGGGTTATTAGGTTTTTTTCTTTTCATTAATCTTTCTCCATTGTGTGAACTTTTCCCTTTCCTTTTTTTAATTTTTGTTTGTTTTTCTGAATATTTGTCTAGTAAAGCCTGAGCTTTTGCTTACTTAACACCATTTTCTTGATGTGCTAAAACATTTTTTCCTTTTGAACCTGAACCATTTTTGTTTCAAAGCTAGAACATTTTTCTTGTGAATCTAGAACAGTCCACCAGAACAATTTTCTGTTCATAATCGGAAAGTTATTCTCTTCAACTTGAACACTTTTTCTTGTGGACGTGGAATGTTTATCTCTAAATCGAAACAATAACATTGTCTCATGTGACAAAAACAAAATGTTTCACCTCATCAGTATGGAAAATGTTCTTCTACAAAACTTTTTTCTAAATATACTCAATTTGAGTCTTACTCCCTCTGTCGTGAAATATGAGGTATTGAAATATACAAAATTTATCTTAAATTATATGATATTTCAAGTGAATTAAATCACTAAAACACCAATATCATGCGTACCTGTCATTAGAGTCTACCACCAGGTTTAAAATATGATAAACACGAGATCTCTCTACAGTTGAGGGAGAGTTACATGTGTCATTTGTTTTATCTAATGATCTAAAATTTCTAGGATACCATGTATTTCAAAACGGAAGGAATACTCGTTTTTGAGAAACACCACCCTCTTTATTGATTGAGTTGGTCATACGAAATACAAACACCCTCGGGCAGATCAAGAAGCCAGACATGCCTGCCTATTACAAAAGAGATCATGTTCCTAGCTAGAATATGAGCATCAACATTTGAATTCCTACTCTCATGAGCAAAATCAACATAAATAAAATCATGAGCCCTAGTCCAAACCTTCTTCACAACTTGGCCATACGGACTCATGCCTTCTTCTCCGAGACTCCTAATAACCTTAGCAATGTTTGAAGCTAACTGGAAGGATTGCAACGTTAGGTTAGAGGCCAGTGCTAATCCTTCCTTGCAAGCAATCGCCTCAGCTGTTTTAACATCAATAATACCTTCCAGTACCATACCTGAAGCTCCCAAGAACTTCCCCGCCTGATCACGAGCAACAGCTGCTACAGACGCTCTACCCATGTTCTTGGAGATTACAACATCAACATTGATTTTCATACAGCCCGCTGGAGGCACGAGCCACTTCGGTCTCCTAGTGGACTGTCATCTTCACCACCCGAAGCGGTTTAGACACCAGTAAATCAACCACATAGTTGTTTACAAAACCATCGTCTCGACAAGGGGCTCTAAAAATTATTCTCATATATACCTTTTCTTCTTGCATACCAAATAGCCCACATCGTCACCACTAGACGAACAAGATCGCCATGAGACACTGACTTGATCAATCCAGCCACCCATGCCTTGGCGTTTTCCTCCTGCATCTCACTTAGACGTTCAACAATTTCTTCACGCTCTAGGCTCACACACACCGTGCCATATTGCACTCAAGCAAAGAGTGTCGCCAAGAGTCCAGAGCACCACACAACACACAAGTGTTGTGGTCTGCCATGTTCCGACGCTGAAGCATGTCCACTGATGGCAACGAGTGTCGTGCCCAACGCTCGTAAGTGGCCGTAACAGAATCGACCAATTATATGAAATTAAGTAAGAAAATCACCCGCTAGAGCAGAAGATTTAGCAAACTTAAACTCGTATAACCCGGTAATCCGTGAAATCACAAAGGATTTTAAACCAACTCACATATCAGCCAAGATCGTAATAAGTTTAGTGGTCACCATCACATATTACATAAAAGTTCACATCACAGATACATCAGAGTTTAAACATAGTTATTACAAACCGAGTTCAAATAAAAAGTGGCGGAAGCAATTTGTTCAAATCCACACACTCTTACGGAGTTTAAGTATAGTGCCAGGTGATGATCATCTCCAACAAAAGTATTAGATGAGACGCAAGGAATGACCATTGCCCATGGTCCTAAGCATCACTCATTGCAGGATAAAGACAGTTGATACATTAGCCATAATACATCTGCCCATCTGCAATAAGTGGAAACAAAACCCTGAGTACGAGAAGGTACTCAGCTAGACTTACCCGACATAACTAAAATAAAGTGACACCAAGGATTATGAAGGACTTTATAGTGGTGTAACTGACTCATTTGCAAAAAGACATTTTTAGCATTTCAAGAACCTTTTTCAAAAGCATTATGTCAAGTTAATCATTATTAACCTGTCGACTGCATTTGCACCTATACTAGAGTAAGCATGTGATTAAGCAAATAATGATAACCAATGATCATTAACAACTTCCATAATGTCATATTCACTATAACTGTCCAAGTGTTCCATCCACATTACTACGATAAAGTAACTCTAGTCAAGTGTTCACTATCCAGTGAACGATGGCGATTCGAATCGATTATTAACTAGCTGGTAATTTATTCCTTACACAAACCTCACTCACCCGCTAAAGTGAGATATTGATCACAGAGTCAACTATCTAGTAAAATCTCGAGTTCACCAGGAACCATATGTACCCGGGGGCCGACCGACTGCCTTTTGGTCTTATCATCGCGCCCCCGTATCCTACCACACCTGCTCCGGCATAGTGCGCTGCGGGCAATCCACTCAGCCCGAATAATCTCCCAGCTTCGTGGTCGAAAGGTACGTTATTCGGCCAGCTAAATATAAGGCATGCGTTTAACATGATCCGAGGCCCAACAACGATCGGTCCTTAATCGACACAGATGGAAAAACACTACATTCCGAAACCCTGTAAGTCTCCGTTCGGTCTCAACTTCAAATTAACACTTACTTATTCCGTGATGACATAATTATTCAAGCAGATCCAGGTAACCATCTATAGCTCGCAGGTGACAGGAAATCACCCGACTTCTACCGGTCTAAGCCAGCTAAGCATTGACTTGACTGCGGATACCAGGGTAACAAGGATATAGTATAACAAAGATAAACAAGGTATAATACAGCAATGGTTGCAGACAACTCCTGAACGTAATGCATCAATTAAAGTAAAACATTGATTAAATAATTGCAAACCGAGGGAGAAAATACTCCGGGGCTTGCCTCTCTCGAAGAAACTCGGGCAGTGATCGGGACACTCCGGAAGCTCCTCAACGTCCTCCTCGTCTGCCTCGGTCACTTCTTGCGGCTGTACCTCAAGCTGCTCCTCGAGCTCCTCGGGTACGACGATCGAATTCTCTGTTTGCGATCTTGTATGATGCAGGCGCATAAGTGCTTATGCAAAAGGTACATCGGATGAAATGCACACAATAAATATGCTTGCATACAAGGTAGATGAGCATGATTTGTTTGATGGGTAGAGTACAAGTAACATTCTCCTACAAGGTAGTCCACGTCATACAAGAACATGTATTACAAGTACATGACATCTACTGTATTCTCTTCCACTACTAACATGCTAAGTCAACACATCTCATTGAAATGCTTCAAAGATACACCAAAGCTTCACTAATTTCCTAATCATGCATAAAACAAGATTTATTTATTAAACCCTAATTAACACTAGGTTTGAATAGCAACATCTATTTTAGTAGCATATAAAAATCTTAGAAAATTACTATAGCATGGTACTACTCTAAGTAGACTACCATAAAATTTTCATGGCATTTGGATAAGTGGAATAGCCTACACAAAAATGACAAGCTAGGGCCTAAATATGAGCATGAAAATACTTTGTATTATGAAAAGTATCAAACAATAGATTTAGATTTTTTTCTAGGTTCTACATAGTAAATAATCATTGTACAAAAATTATCACATGCATGTTTTATACAAATTTTGCTCTCTAGCAAAAATAACAAAAATCAGTCATTAAAGGCACTTAAACTACACATCATAATTTTTCTACAGAACATGCATGACATATATTTTTCCTAGAAATTAAATTACACAAGAAGAGTAACAAACTTTGAATCATATTTTTATGAGCTTTCTATGATTTATTATGTATTTATCAAGAAAACAGCAATTTCAATGATTAAATAAAACTCTATAGAAAAGTGTCACAAATTCAACATGCAATATTTTTAAACCATAGATATACTCCTAAGAAGTCTATCAAAATTTGTTTCACAATTTTTAGAGCCATAAATCTCAAGATATGAATTTTAGAAGCCTTTTATTATTTTCTGAAAATCTATTTTCAAAATCATTCTAAATCCAACCGGTAGAAATCGCTAAGCACACCCGAGGCTATGCACACGCGTGCGCGGGGAGAGGCAGACAGGCGGGCCCGTGGGGGAACCCGACCCCACCCGTCAACGGTAGGAGGTAGAGGCAGTGGCGGTTTCGCGGGATCTCGCCGACGGCGAGATCGTTGGCGATGAGGTCACCACCGCCGTGACCACCATGCCAAGGCGGTCACGTTGGTGCAAGCGGCGAGGCCGGAGGAGCTCCGGAAGAGGCTCGTCGTCGCCAATGGCGGAGCGGCGGAGCTGCTCCCCGGCGGTGAGCCGTCTCCGGCCGAGCTAGGGCGCGAGGAAGGGCTCATTGGCTCTGGTGAGGCGTGCGGTGCTGGTGCGCGCAAAAGAGAAGTAAAGGGTGGAGCAGAGGGGCGAGTTCCACGGAGCAGTGCACGCCGGTGAGCACGGTCGAACTCCGGCGAGCAATTTCTTCGGCGTGAGGGCTTACCACGACGCCGAAGTGAGCAACGGGTGCGCAAGGAGGAAAGGAAGCGGTCGTGAAGATGGAGACTTCGCTGGTGAGGTGGGGTGGCCGGAACGGGCGTCGCCGGTGATGGCGCGCGGTGGCAGAGCGACGCGCTGCTGCTGCTAGCGGGGAAGAAGCGAATGGGGGAGAAATGAGAGAGATGGGACGCTACGGCTGGCTTGAAGCGATGAGTGCACGCGCTGGTGGGGGCTACCGGGCACCACCCGGCCGGCGTCGCCGGCATGCGGCCGCCATGCGGCGCTGGGAGCCTGACGCGGTCGGGCGTGTCCGCGCGCGCAGGAGGAAGACGGCGCGGTGCGACGCGGGCCTGGGCTGCGGAAGCTGAGCTAGGCCGAAGGAAGGAGCGTGGGCGTGGGGAGGAAAGCCGAGCCGGCTTTGGCTAGCGGGCCAGATGGGAGGCGACGGCCCGTTAGGTGAGAAAACTGTTTTTAAATTTTTATTTTCAAATAAATTTCAAATAACAGTTTTCAAATCACATTTTGAGCAAGAAAATAACATTTTCTGTAAATGGCCCAAAAATAAAAGTTGCTTGGAATTTAATCCTCTACAACTTTGCTTTAGGGACCAACTAAAAATTCTACCTAGATTTTGAATTGGAAAACAAAAGCTAAATATGAAGAGTTTTTTTACTATTTTCAAGAATATTTTTAAAGCATATTTTGTCAAAAGTTTGAATACAAACTTTGGTCCAAATTACATTATATATATTTCTAAGTGATTTGCATTTACAACCAAACATGTTTTATTGATCTAGCTAGCATAATCAAGGCAAAATAAAACTAAACAAGTATATGCAGCATTCACGTTTCAAAGCGACATTTCACATGTTTCAACTCAAACTGCATCATGCGTATGATTTGCAATGCTAAATGCATACGTAACACCGGGGTGTTACAGCCAGAGCACAGAATGGAAAAGGTTGTCTACTGCTATTTGGGCTTCAGCCCATATTGGGTTTGGCCTGGTTGGGAAAAATCTTTTAAAATATCAAGGGAGGAAAAATGGCTTAGTTCAAACTTCAAAGGGGCTTGTTAGCGTCCAGACTCTGAATGAACGGGCGTCCGGACGCCTGCGCCAGCAGTCATTTTTTCGTGTCGTTTTGTGCGCTCATGTGGGGCCCATGCCTCCCCGAATGTCACCAGCATCGAGAAGAGAGGGAGAAGGCGTCAGATGCCCAGCTAGCGTCGAGAGGAGAAGGAGACACCGAGGCGAGGCAGAAGAATGCAAGAAGGGAGATGCAATACCCGACCTACTTTTAAAACATTTATATGCAACAGTTACAACATACGTGTAAAGGCAGATAAAATACTTGAAACATGCATCTGAAACACTTGCAAAGACACCTGAAAACCATTATAAAAACATGTGCAACATCCAGATAAAATATTTGTAAACATATGTGTGAAACATATGGAACATCTAGATAAATACACTTACAACGTACGTCTAAAAAACGGATAAAACATTAGGAACAAAAGCTTGCAAAACCACTAGAACATATGCAACATCTTGATCAACTTTTTGCAACATCCATATGAAACGCTTGTAACATAACTCTAAAACATCTAAAACACTTGAAACAGACGTTTGCAATATGCTCTTTCAAGCGCAACATCTACTTGGTGCTTGGACGAAATAGAGGTTCGCCGACGCGTAGCTTGATGCCGGTGTGGAGCTCGATGCTACGGAGTGAGGGCGGAGGTCGTCGTTGTAGAACTCGTCGGTGGCACGGATTTCAACAGGGGCCACGGCAAACGGATAGAGCACGGCCATAATAGGAGGCACGACTACAAGCGGGAGAGGGCGAGATCCGTCCCGTGAGCACAGCGCGTAGACGCCGCAAAGCGAGCGGCGCGACGTGGACAGGGGCGGCACGCGCGGAGTCTGTTCCGCGAGCGGGCAATGCGGGCGGGTCCGTCCGGAACAGGAGCGTTACCGAACTTCAAAACCAATGGACTCCCGGTACGGAAAGTCATAGGAGAGATTTAGAGCTTTTCTAACAAACTAAACTGTAGTAAAAAAACAAACTAAACAGTTCAATAGCTCCGTAGGACCGTTCACTGCAGCGGTAGCCGTGTTTCTATCTTGTTTTTGCTGCAGTTAACCTGATGCAGCTGCAGCGAACATTCCCATAGCAAATACCAAAACAGATTCAATAGTTAGATAATTTGTTTGAAAATAAAGTACTTGACTGACTAAATATTATATACTATACTACTCACAAATTTAATAATTTAACAGTGCATGGAAGCTTCTCTATCATAGCTACACAAACACGACAATAATTTAACTTATGTTGATACTTATGCTAAAATATTGTAAGAGAAAATATTGTTCCATGGCTGAGCGAACAGGGCTAACAAGATAGAACTGTGAAGGAAGGAAAACGAAGCATCACCACCAATCCACCGTGGTAAGAAGCTGTTTATGTCTAGCATGATACAAATACAAAAACAGGCGTCAAGTGAGTGACTATACCAACTGAATCAATCTGGTGCAATATAATAGCCAGTAGAAAACACATGCACGATGAAGTATTGTGATACAAAATTAAATCTGAGATCCCAAAATATGAGACAAAAGAACGTGGTCTAGATGTTAAATTAGCACGATCATTTGGCCTTGCTTTGGTGGACAAACTGACCTCTCCAATAAATAAACATATTAAAACTACCTTGCGGATTAATATATCAGACTTGGTGGACAATAGTATAACTATTACAGTAAATCTATGTCTCTGTCTTGTTTAGTCCGAGTTGTAAAGTTTTAGGGTGTCACATCCGGTGTCATATGGGTGTCACATGAGGTGTTCAGATACTAATAAAAAAATAAATTACAGAATCCGAGATGAATTTATTAAGCCTAATTAATCTGTCATTAGCATTTGTGTATACTGTAGCACTTTATTGTCAAATCATAGAATAATTAGGTTTAAAAAATTCGTTTCATAAAGTAGTCGCAATCTGTACGGTTAGTTATTTTTTAGTCTATATTTAAAACTCCATACATGTGTCTAAATATTGGATGAGATATGGTGTAAACTTTGGGCAAAAGGAGCCCTTACTCGAGCGTTCTTTCGCTTCCGCTCACTCGATTTTCTGTGCCTGAGATGCACCCTCGCGCCTGCCTGTGAATTCTGTCGCTCGTTAGATGCACGCTGAACCGATCGAGCAGCTCACCCTCCAGTACTCGCGCAGGACCCCGGCCGTGTTTAGTTCCCCAAATTGGCGAAGACCAAATTACTGTTCGGCACTGTAGCATTTTTGTTTTTATTTGGTAATAATTATCCAAACATTGATTAATTAGGTTCAAAATGTTCATCTCGCAAAGTACAATAAAACTGTGCAATTAGTTTTAAATTTCATCTACATTTAGTACTCTATACATGTGCCGGCATTTTTATGTGACGGAGAATCTTCTTTTTGCATAGTAAAATTTAGTGAAATATTTGGCATCTAAACAGGCCCCAATGCTCCGTGCATGCGTTACTGTCACAAAACAGCCTCCATCGTGTCCTCTCTCCATCATGTCACATCACGCCCCTGCTTCCTCTGTCCCCCTCCTTAAAAAATATCATTCTCGTTTAAAAAAATCAATAACTTTTAATTTTAACTAAATATATTTAATAAAATATTACCCAATGCTCCGTGTCACAAAACAGTCTCCGTCATGTCCTCTCTGCATCGCGTCACATCACCTAGCCCCTACTTCCTCTGTCCCGTCCCCCCTCCTAATAAAAAGTCGTTCTCGCTTAAAAAAGTCAGCAACTTTTAACTTTAACTAAATATATTTAATAAAATATTAATATTTATGGTATATAATTAGTATTATTAGGTAGATCGTTGAATATACTTTCATAATAAACATATTTGAAGATATAAATGTTGTACGTATTTTCTATAAACCTAGTTAAAGTTGAGAAACGACTCTATCTTTGAGACCGAGGGAGTATGTATGTAGATTCGTGACTTTAGGAGCAGATTATGGCTGTGTTTAGTTCCTCTAAAAAGCACTATGCAAAAAAAATATCCGTCACATCGAACTTATGATACATGCATGGAGTACTAAATATAGATGAAATTAAAAACTAATTATACAGCTTGGTTGTACTTTGCGAGACGAACGTTTTGAACCTAATTAATCAATGGTTGGACACTATTTACCAAATAAAGCCAAAACGTGCTACAATATATTTTTCACCCTTTTTCAGGGAACTAAACACACCCCACATCTGGCCTTGTTTAGTTCCAAAACGTAAAGTTTTGGGGTGTCACATCGGGTGTTACATGGAGTGTAACATGGGGTGTTCGGATACCATTGTCAAATCACGGACTACTTATGCTTAAAAGATTTGTCTCGCAAAGTAGTCGTAATATGTGCAATTAGTTATTTTTTAGTTTATATTTAATACTCCATGTATATGTCCAAACATTCGATGGGATATGGTGTAAACTTTTGGAAGATGAACTAAATAAGGCCTCAATCATATTTTACTCTTTCTGTTTTAGTATAAGTTTTGTGTTCAATTAATGTAAATGATTATTCGTACATAAGAATGGTCAGGATTATTTAGTTCTCCTTTGAAAATTTCCAATTTGGCTTTCACAGAAATAATCTAGCTATTGTTTTGGTTTTTTTGATTTTTTGTATGTTTTATTTGGTTCTCTTTTAATATTTTCTAATTTAACTTACATAGAAATAATCCGGCTATTTTTTTATGTTATTTGGATAGTTTTTTTATTCATTTGATCTAGATCCAAGGGTCATGAAAATCAAGTGATGCATGGACAAGAATCACTCGATTTTTTATTTATTGCCAATCGAGTGTTGGTGCGCTGTCCTACGCGTGACGCAGCCCCCCAACACACTCGACCAATGGGTAGACAGACCTAACTATTACGACAACATTTTTTTTGTATTTTTTTGGACAGAAGAAGCAAAGATCTTGAGAGCAACAATTAACGTCATGTTCGCTTAGCTTATAAGCCGTATTTTTTTAGTCAGCGAACAATATTTTTCTCTCACAATAAATCAGCGAATAGTACCTTTAGCTAAGCGAACAAGGTGTAAATGTAGACAGGCAACAATGCACTAACATAACTTGCACAAACGCCAATGTAAATCCTCTCAAAAATGCTTTGTTTTCTCTTTGCTTATTAAGTTCAGCATTAACAGGGACAAAAGTCATGAATGTAGACAGTTATAGTGTGATCAGAGACACAGTGTAGTAAGAACAAACGACAAACCATATAACTAAATTTCAACGAGTGCTAATTCTGGCTGGAATGCTTGGAGGGGTATCTAAGAAAGCAGAGAGTGCACGAGCTTTTTAGAAATCGACCATTATGGGAAGTGGGCTTCGGTGATTTGCCATCCCGCAACGAGACTTCGCCAGCTTGTCATTATGAAACGCGACCGAGCAGGCTGATTGAGTCGTAGGCAAGACTTACCCCATTTCGCCACTTTCTCTTCACTCTCCATTTGCCCATCATCTCCCCTTGACATAATATATTCCCTTTGTTCCTGCAGCAGAGAGGAGGGGGGAACAGTGAGCTTGCATAGCAACATAATTTTTTTTTTGGTGAAATTAACGAACAGTCGCAATTAGTAATAAGAACACCAATTAAAAACGAAAAGGTCACCAACCAGCTTGCAGTACATCAGCAGGTGATGAGGTGCCACATTATGCTATAAGGACCTTGAACATGTTTTTCTTCTGCGATTACATCTGGTGCTTTCGATAGTGTGCCACTACCGAGGTGGTACTGGTAGTGGTATTCACCAACATATTTGCCATGCTTGTCCGAATTCGGCCGTGTCAAATTTACTGTTGGCACTGTAGCGCACTGTAGCATTTTTTTTGTTTGTATTTGGTAATAATTGTCCGACCATTGACTAATTAAGCTTAAAACGTCCATCTCGTAAAGTATAACCAAACTATGCAATTAGTTTTTGATTTTGTCTACATTTAGTACTTCATGCATGTACCACAAGTTTGATATGATGAAAAATCTTCTTTTTATATAGTGCAAAATTCTAGAGTTTGAGAGAAACTGAAGGCCTTTGTGTAATCGTGGACGACAATGGCGTCAGCTGGTTACAATGGTAGGAAACGCCTTGGAGCTGACACAGAGGAGCCTACCAACGAAGATGGCGTTGCCATCTAAGCATGTCAGAGGGACAGTCCTCCCCTAGGCCTTGTTCACTTCCCCATCCCAACCTAAAATATTTTCTCTTCCACCCGTCACATCAAATATTTCGACGCATGCATGAAGCATTAAATGTAGATAAAAAAGATAACTAATTGCATAGTTTGTCTGTAAATGTCGGGACGAATCTTTTGAGCCTAGTTAGTCTATGATCGGACAAATTTTGCCAAATAACAACGAAAGATGCTACAGTAACTTTCCATCTACTTTTCGCGAAGTGAACACACCCTAGGGCCTTGTTTAGTTCCCAATTCAGTTGTCCAAATTTCACTATGCAAAAAGGAGATTCTTCGTCACATCAAAATGCCGGCAAATGCATGGAGTACTAAATGTAGATGAAATCAAAAACTAATTGCACAGTTTTGTTGTACTTTACGAGACGAACATTTTGAGTCTAATTAATCAATTTTTGGACAATTTTTTACACTAAAAAACAAAAATTGCTACAGTGTTCCGACCGAAACACGGTAGCAGCATGCGCTGAATCGGGCGCCAACTCGAAAACTAAACAAGGCCTAGCCTGTAAACTGAAAACTGAATCTGTGCCCTCGTTTAGATTTCCAAATTCACCCCAAAATCTACTATGCAAAAAGAAGATTCCCCGTCACATCAAAATACCGGTATATGCATGGAGTATTAAATGGAGATGAAATCAAAAACTAATTGCACAGTTTTGTTATACTTTGCGAGACGAACATTTTGAGCCTAATTAATCAATATTTAGACAATCATTAGCAAATAAAAACAAAAGTGCTATAGTGCTACAGTACTACACTATGCAAAATCGGGCGTTCCCGATTCAGGTAACTGAACAAGGCCTGTGGAGAAATCCTGTGCTGATCACCATGAGTTGCTTTCGACCAGACAGTACACATCCAGTGCATTGCATTGTGGTCCTGGTGGGCATTCAAATTTGGGAACCAGCTTTGGTGGCGGCACCGATAGCGAGTCACCAGCGCCCACACCTTCCTGTTCCTTCTGGGATGGTCGAGACCGACAGCGAGTCACCAGTCTACCGATTCCAAAATCCAAATAGCGGATTTTATTATGTCATAACATAATAAAAAGGAATAAAGGACACGTGCTAGTGAGTTTTTTTTCGCTTGTAGCCGTCTCTCCCAAAATAATTCTAGGTTTGTTGTCAAACCAATTTATTTTTATAATCTTTATAGGTAAAAATTTAACATTTATGGTGCCAAGTAGATATAATATGAAAATATGTTTCGTGGTAAATAAATATAATAACATTTATTTTTGGTATCATAAATATTAATACTTCTTTTTGTATAAATTTAGTTAAACTTAAAAAATATTAGACTTAGGATAAACTTAGAACTTCATTGTTTGGCAAGGAATGAGTATAACTCGTCTAGTGTAAAACAAACTTCGTCCATGATTGCCATGATATGATTTTTTTGGGATCCGCTAAACTATATTTTTCTAGATAAAAGTGCCAGCTTGAACTAGCAAACATTAGTGCCCAATGCATTTTGAGAAAATACATTTGTTCCCGGAACAAGAACATGATTGTTCCTAGAACATACGTTCTTAGAACGAGAAACATGTCCATGCTCCACGTTTTGGCTGCTAATAGAAGGGCATACGTTAGCTTCACAGAATCACAGTCGCAGACTTGCGCAAGATGCACTCATCCATGTTGTAAAGTGCTGATTTGCGACTTCACTTTTTGTTCTGGTGTTGCGTGCCTACTGCCTAACCGCCGTTGTGGTAGCGCAAGTGTGATCTTGGTAAACTTATATTCCCTCCGTTGCAAATTATAAGTGGTTTTGACTTTCTTTAGTTCATCTATTTTACTATATATATCTAGACAGATTAAGCGTAATTCTCATTTTCTATGTAGTCTAACAAATACTTAAGTTAGCTGCTCTTAGATCTTGTTGGAGCCATACGTCTAATAGTTAGCCCATTTAGATCCAAACGAACCCAGCTAATTGGTAGATGGATACCCAACTAACTAATACCTTGCTAGTTGAGCCAAACGAGTATTAATAGCAGAAGTTATGTAGCTAATATTAGTTATGAACTATTAGCTAGCTTAGTGTAGTTGGCTGGCATGTCTTTTGTGAACTGAGCTGAATTATGTGTTTCCATTTTAAATTTTAAATATATGAAAATGGGGTGTTACCTCGCTTGAAAAAATATATATAGTATATAGTATTTGTGATATACGAGAAGTTTAAACTACTCGAGTTGACTCGCGTCATTTAAATTCTCAAAATCAATAGTATACACTTGTATTTTTGGAGCACATTAAGATTCTATAAAGAAAAGTATACATTTTTGCAATATCTGATAGGGTAACAATTCTACTATCCGATTGCAAAACTCAATCTTGTCAGGTAAAAAAGATCTTTTTTTGAAACTCAAGTAAAAAAAATCTTACTTTTATGAATGAAGAGCGATGGTCCAGAAGACCAGAGTCAGAGGGGTGGTGTCAACCGTCAACTGGCTGCTGCGAAGGACGACGGTCCAGCCGTTCAATGTAGAATATACTCTCTCGGTCCACAGAAAATAATGCAACTACGAGTTGTGTGCGAGTAAAAATAGTTCACGTTTAACTAAATTTTTTAGTAAATACTATTTATATTTATGGCTCTAAAATAATTTATTATAAAAATATATTTCTTAATTAATCTAATGATATTTATTTGGTATCATAAATATTGATGTTTTTTAACTATAATTGATTGAACTTAAGATACAAAACCATGACACCGTGCTAGAATTACATTCTTTCCTAGACGCAGAGGTAATGAGCTACAGAACATAAGTTCGCAGTCTTAAAAAAAATGGATGTTCAGCTCAGCGACCGGCCCAACAGGCCCACCTACACTCTCTCCTCTATCGATTCCATCTACACTGCGAGAGCCAAAATCCCCAACTTGCTTCGCTCGTCGCGGTTCATCGCACCGTCCACCCGCCCCAAGACGCCTCGCGACGTCGCGCCGTGCTCCATCCCCGCCGAGCCCACTCCGTCTAGTCGCGCCATGCCCGGTCCCTGCCCCTGCGCGTCATGCCTCGTCCCTCGCCGCGTCTAGGTGCTATCGACGCCGCTGTTCCGTCGTGGCCGACGCTGACACGCCGCGACGCTCGACCTTAGCTCACGACATCACGAGATATGCATTGGCCAGACCTAGAGCGGGCTTCTCCGCTGCACCTCGCGGTCCCTTCCTTCCTTGGATGTTGCCAGCACGTGTTGCAAGTGTATGTTTCAGGGATTTCATATGCATGTTGCCAGTGTTTTATGTGGATGTTGCAAAAATAGACCGAGACATTGCATATGTTGTAATGGCTATACACTATGTTGCAAACGTCTGTTTCAGACGGATGTTGTACGTGTTTTATTTAGGTGTTGCATATGTTTCACACTTATGTTGCAAGTGTTTCATCCGGATGTTACATATATTTTCAGCACGTATTTCCTTGGTGTTTGAGACGTATGTTGCAAGTGTTTTAGCTATTTTGGACGTATGTTACAAATATCTCCTCTAAATATTGCAAAAGTAGATCTGATATTGCACATGTTGCAGTGAACCCATCTGCAGCAGCCGTATGCTGCAGCTACTGGGCCCGCTGAAAGGTCTTGATGGCTAGAGGGAGGGTGAGCATAAAATGATGCCAATCTTGATCTAGTTTGAACTCCTCTTTGTATGTCACCAATGATGGAATCTAATGGATGATCTCTTGCAATGTTAGTTGGTTGAAGCACTTGGACTTGATTGCTTGGATGTTGATGTTGATTATGAGTTGTAGATGATGAACTAGCCACTTGTTGATCTTGTTGAACTTGAGATGATGTACTAGCTTGATTTTGCATTAGAGAACCACTAGCTTGTATAATTGGACTTTGGAGCACTTGATCTTTGTTGTCATCCACATCAATCACTTGCTTTGGCCTAATATCACCAATATCCATTTCTTTCATAGCATTGGTCAATTGAGTTCCTCTCACATCATCTAAGTTATCTTCCTCATTTTGAGAACCATTGGTTTCATCAAACTCAACATCATGCACTTCTTCAAGTAAACCACTAGCCAAATTCTAAACTCTATAAGCTTTGCTAGTAGTTGAGTAACCAAGTAGAAATCCTTCATCACATTTTTTCTCAAACTTGCTCAATCTAGTGCCCTTCTTCAAGATGTAGCATTTACAACCAAATACTCGAAAGAATACAATGTTAGGCTTTCTTCCATTTAAGATCTCATATGGTGTCTTCTCTAGAAACTTGTGGCAATAGAGGTGGTTGCTATTGAAGCAAGCCGTGTTGATTGCTTCGGCCCAAAATGGATGACTCACATTATACCCATTCAACATTGATCTTGCCATGTCAATTAAGGTTCGATTTTTCCTCTCAACTAGGCCATTTGATTGAGGTGTATACTTGGCCGAGAATTGATGCTTGATTCCAAGTTCATCACATAGCTCATCAACTCTTGTGTTTCTAAACTCACTTCCATTGTCACTTCTCACTTTCTTGATTGTGGTTTCAAACTCATTTTACACTCTCTTGATAAACTTCTTGAGTATATCAAATACATCACTTTTGTCCCCAAGAAAGAATACCCATGTATATCTAGTGAAATCATCCACAATCACAAAGCCATACTTGTTACCACCAATGCTTGTGTATGTAGTTGGCCCAAATAGATCCATGTGCAACAACTCAAATGCCTTGGAAGTACTCATAATGCTCTTCAATGGATGAGTGTTGCCTACTTGCTTTCCGGCTTGACATGCACTACATAGCTTATCCTTATCAAATGTGACATCCTTCAAGTCTCTAACTAAGTCATGCTTCACTAACTTGTTCAATTGCTTCATGCCAATATGACCAAGTCTTCTATGCCATAACCAACCCATACTTGATTTGGTGAGCAAACATGTTGAAAGTTGAGTGTCACTAGCATTGAAATCAACCAAGTATAGATTCTCATATCTAAAGCCTTTGAAGATCAAGTTAGAGCCATCAACACTAACTATCTCCACATCATCAACATCAAATATGCACTTGAAACCGAGATCACACAATTGAGCAACCGAGAGAAGATTAAAGTTCAACTTTTCAACTAAGAGCACATTGAAAATGCTATGATCATTAGAGATTGCAATCCTTCCAAGAGCCTTTACATCACCCTTGCTATTGTCACCAAATGTGATGCTATTAATGCCACTATCATTTGATTTGAGAGAGTTGAACATTCTTGAATCACCGGTCATATGTTGAGAGCACCCACTATCAAGCACCTAATGCCTTCCTTCGGCCTTGTAATTTACCTATAAAATAAATTAATGTTTCTTAGGTACCCATACTTGCTTGGGTCCTTGAAGGTTAGTCACTAAGCTCTTTGGTACCCAAATGACCTTCTTCTTTGGACCCACAATTGGTGTACTAACAAACTTAGCATGCACACATTTCTCACTCTTGGTAAGCACATAATAAGAATCAAAAGGAATGTAAGGTACATTAGCATTTTTCTTGTTCTTGTTCATTTTATTGCAATTAATCTCTAGATGCCCAACTTGCTTGCATCTGTTGCAATAACGACCATTGTCCTTCATAAAGTGAGGCTTTAGAGTAGCAAAGGCCGCCTTGCCTTTTTTGGGAATATAGCCCAAACCCTCTTTGTTAAGAGAGAACCTTTGGCTACCCAAGCATTTTAGCAAGCGGGCATCCCCACCATAGGCATTGCCTAATGCGCGGGTGAGATCATCCACCTCTCTCTTGAGAGTCTCATTCTCAACCACAAGTGATGAATCACTAGTAGTAAAGATAGAGTTGGTTGTGGTGGATGATGATGAGCTACATGAAGCATTAGTAGGACCAACAAATAAAGAATCATCAATAATATCACATATTAGTCCAATGTCACAAGTGACAATCACTTGCTTCTCCTTAGCTTCCTTCATGAGCTTCTCCAACTTGAGGTCCTTTTCCTTGATGAGCTCAAGTAGAGTGGAGTGGGATTCCTTAAGCCTAGTGTAAGCAATTTCAAGATCCTCGTGGTCTTCCTTTAGACACTCACGAGAGGCCTCTAGCTCATCAAAGGATTTCCTAAGAGCTTTGAGCTCTTGTTCAATTCCTTTGCACTCCTTACTCTTTTTAAGAGCAACAAGCTCCTCTATCAAGGCATCATTTTTATTGCTCTTGGCAATGAGCTCTTGTTCCAAGATCTTGCACTTCTTGGTTGTCCTCTTGTAGCCCTTGCTCATTTGATCTATTATGCCTAATAGATCATCCTTAGAGTAGTCCTCATCCTCCTCATCATCACTCCTAAAATCATCACTAGCACAAGAATCATCATCACTATCATCATGTTTTACCTTGGTAGGCTTGGCCATAAGGCATGTCAATGTAGTGTCGAAGATGGATGACTTGTTGGAGAGAGCGATGCTTGCAATGGCTCACCGAGTGGTCCTCTCATCATCACTAGAGCTATCATCATCACTATCGAAGTTATCACTATCCCAAGTGACCACATAGCCACCACCCTTCTTCTTCTTGTTGATAGTGAAGCTCTTCTACTCTTTCTTCTCCTTCTTGTTCTTCTTCAACTTCAACTCCCCATCATGATATCTTTTGTCTTCATAGGGGCACTTTGCCACTATATGATCGGGGCTATTGCAATTGTAGCAAAGCACCTCCTTTGCCTTTATGAAGTCCCTTCTCTTCCTTGCCCCATATCATTTCTTCTTCATGAACCTTTGAAAGTCCCTAGTTTGGTTTTGGCTAATTGATAAAACCTAGGACTAACCTTTGTATCTAAGTGGATGATTTAGATAAAGGTGGTCAATGAATATGAGACATGACATTGACTCATGTGACCAAGATGATGAAGACCAAGATGATGCTTGGCTCGATGGACCGGTTGTGAAGGTGAAGGGCAAGTCGAGGCTTCGAAGCGAAGGACCATGTGATGGTGAAGCTTGAGCAAGACTTAGCGCCGATGGACCGATGCAATAGTAAAGAACAAGTGAAGTCAAGGTCGATGGATCGAGACGGTCATGTGATGATATGAAGTAGATCATATCTTTTGGAAAAACAAAATGGGCTCAAGGCAAAGGTATAACCATAGGGCCATTTTATTTTGCACTCAAGACACCATAGAGGGTGTGAGTGGTTTAGGATCGATAGCCGAACTATTAAGAGGGGAAGTCTTATCGGTTATTCGACGCACGGGTGCCACTAGGTGAATTCATGAAGTGCATTGCATGTAGGGCCTAGTGAGCTAACTGGAAAATCTGTGAAAATGTTTATGAAAAGGCTAACACACGTGCACAAGGTGGTGATCACTTGTTGGTGTTAGCACATTTGCGAAGGCGTTGGAGTTTAAGCGGTAGAGAGGGTTTGGGTCTCTCTCTCTCTCCCTCCCGCCGAGCTTGCGAGCGCAGGATTCAGGCGTCTTTGGGAACTTGAAATGCCTATTTTCCACTATGCCGGAAGTCAGAAAAGAAACGGAGGCGAACGGAGGTCACAGAGGTGACCGGACGCTGCACCGGACGCGGTCATGGTATGACCGGATGCGTCCGGTCAGCAGTCAGGCACGCGGGTGCTAGGGTTTGCAACCGGCGCGTTCGGTCACTCACGGGACCGACGCGTCCGGTCAGGTGCCCAGAAGGCTTTGCGGTTCGCAAGGACGATCGGACGCGGGGCGTGTCCGATCACACCCGATCGGACGCGTCCGATCGTTGAGGGAGCTTACTGGACTCTAACCGGACGCGGGCACTGTCGCGTCCGGTCGTTGTGAGGGGCGCGTCCGGTCGTTGCTTCGCGGGCGCACGAGTCAGTGCGATTGGCGCGTCCGGTCGTTCGAAGCGGCGCGTCCGGTCGTTTGATGGGCGCGTCCGGTCGTTGCCTAGGGCGTGTCCGGTCGTTGTTTTGACCGTTGAGGGTCAGTGACCGTTGGAGGATCGGACGCGGTTGAGCACGTCCAGTCAGTTATGATCGGCGCGTCCAGTCATCCCGAAAAGACCCAGTGAAGGGGTATAATGGCTCTATTCGGATGGGATGCTCATAAATACTTGTTGGCCAGCCCTTGGGGAGGTCTCTCGTGATTTCTAACATTCTTGTGCATCCTTTGAGCTAGATCATCTCCTCCCACTCATCTCTCTTGCTTGATTACAAATCAAAAGTGAGATTGAGTGCTCCCAAAGTGCATTGCATAGCTTGAGGGCATCTAGTAGCACTTGTGGGTGGTTTTGTCGGTGGATTTCTTGTTACTCTTGGAGAGTACCGCTCCTAGCCGGCTTGGAGATTGTTAGAGGCGTTGGCAAGAGAAGGTGATTGTTCTTGGCCACCTCCGGTTGATTGTAAGAGGTTCTTGTGCTTTCCTCGACGGGACGCCAAAAGCAACTCTATTACATTGCGCGTGTCATTGAGTTACCTCACTTGAGAGTGGTGTCTTGTGGTGCCTTGCGGGGCATGCCTTGAGGGGCAAGTGACTTGAGGGTCACACCAAGGAACCATCTAAGTGTTGGTCGACACAACCGGTGACGTAGCTTGTCGGTGCACAAGTGAACACCGGGTGAACAAAAATATTGTGTCTCTTGTCTCCCGGTGATTGGTCTTCATATTATGTTGTTGTCAATATTGATTGGCTGTATATCATCTTGGTGATTGGCAATATCTTCACTCCACCGTCGGTATAAGATTCACAATCCTATCTCTTGCTTTTACATTTACTAGATTATCTTGTGTAGCTCTAGTGGTAGCCTTTGCTAGTAGTTGTTAGCTTGCTCACTAGTGTAAAATTAGTGACATAGCCCTTATGTGAACTAGAGATTATAATCTACTAGACTTGTGGATAGGAGGCTTGCATCACAACTGTAGGCTAAGCAAAACTTGATTTGCGCCGTTTGTTATTCTAACAAGTTTGCTTAGTGGTTCTTGTAGAATTTTTATAGGCTATTCACCCCCCTCTAGCCATCTAGGACCTTACAAGTGGTATCGGAGCTGTGGTCACCGTTTTAATCAAGGCTTAACATCCTTCGGTGTGAAAAATGGCTCAAATTGTGTTCAATCATGTTGGGGGCAAGCCACCGTTCTTTGATGGTGTTAGTTCTTTTGCTCATTGGAAGAGAAAGATGACAATGTACCTTGGTTCTATTCATGAGAGAGTTTTGCAAGTCACCGAGAATGACTTTGCTATCATTGATCCCGATCATCTCACCGATGAAGATAGAGCAAATAGAACATGCAATAGAATGGCTCTCAATACACTTTACCATGGTATTGACACAAAAGTATTTAAGAGCATCAAGGACTTAGAATTGGCATATGAAGTATGGATAAAATTGAGTGAAACATATGAGGGCACTAAGGTTGTGAAGAGTGCCAAGCTATATGGGCTCAAGAGAGAGTTTGAGAACTTCAGGATGAAAGAAGAAGAAACAATCTTAGAGATGTTTCATAGATTACAAGTAATTGTGAATGATCTCAAGAGCTTAGGGCACAAGACACAAGACCAAGATTTTTGCCACAAGTTCTTGTTAAGCTTACCAAGAAAATTCAAAATATTGATCATGATGCTACAAAGAGATGGTCTTGAAACAATAAAGCCTAATGATTTGCTTGGAGATGTATTAACATATGATAAGTATGATCAAGATGTTGATGAGAAGGAGAAGGAGGAAGAAAAGAAGAAGAAGACCGTGGCATTTAAGGCCATCTCCTCCAAGGGCAAAGCTACCATCATTGAAAAAGAAGAAGACAATAGTGAAGATGAAGATTATAAAATTGATGATGAGGCATTTTCTTTTGTAGTCAAGAAAATGGGTCACATGTTCATTAAGAGAAGAGGCTTCAAAAAGAGAAATGACAACTTCAAGAGCAATGAGCAACAAAGGAAGTGCTTCAATTGTGATAGCACCAAACATCTTCAAGCCGAATGTCCCTATGACAAGAAGAACAACAAGAGGGGCAAGTTTGAGAAGAAAAAGAGGGAAGCCAAGATGACTTTCAAGAAGGACAAGAACGGAGCCTATGTGGTCACTTGGGAAAGTGATGATGAAGAAGAAGAAGAAGAAGAAGAAGAATCATCCAACAAGGCTTTTGCTTCCATTGCTATCAATGAGAAGCCTTCACTATTTGATTCATCCTCTTCGTGCTTCATGGCCAAAGAAGCTAAGGTATTATATGATGAGAGTGATGATGAAAGTGAAATGGAATATGTTCATGATAGTGATAATGATAGTAATAATGATAATGAAAATGATGATGATGAACCAACTAAAGAACAACTATATGACTTGATGCAACAAACTAGAGACATAGCTATTGCCAAGAACAAGGAGTGTAAGAAGCTTTCAATGAAAGTAGCAATACTTGAGAAAGTTCTAGGTGAGCTTAAGACCACTCATGAGAGTCTAGTGGAAGACCATGAGGATCTTGGTAAAGCTCATTCCAAGCTTGAAAAAGCTCACTCATTGCTACTTGAGCAACAAGCAAAGAAAGAGGTTGTTGTATCATGTGATATAGGTGTTACATGTGATATAATTGATGAATCTTTTTATAAACCTATCATCATGACAAATGCTAACCCTTCTTGTAGCTCTTCATCCACCACCACCAACTCTACCTCTACTACTAGTGATGGTTTCACTTGTGATACCTCACTAATGGTTGAGAATGAGACTCTCAAGAGAGAGGTGGATGAGCTCACTCACGCCCTAGACAAGGCCTATGGTGGTGAGACCCGCTTGCTTAAGTGCTTGGGTAGCCAAAGGTTCTCTCTTAACAAAGAGGGATTGAGCTACACCCCTAAGAAAGGCAAGTCGGCCTTTGCAACTCCAAAGCCTAGCTTTGTGAAGAGCAATGGTCGGTTTTGCAATAGATGCAAACAAGTTGGGCACTTAGAGCATAATTGTAATAAAAAGAACCAAAGCAAGAAATTTGTTAATGCTATACCTTTTGATTCTTGCTATGTGCTTACCAAAGGTGTGAAGGGTGTGCAAGCTAAGTTTATTGGTACACCCATTGTTGGCCCAAAGAAGAAGGCTATTTGGGTACCAAAGAGCTTAGTTACTAACCTACAAGGACCCAAGCAAAAATGGGTACCTAAGCTTCATTTATTTGCTTATAGGTCAATTACAAAGCCGGAGGAAGGCATTGGATTATTGATAGTGGGTGCACTCAACACATGACCGGTACATCAAGAATGTTTGACTCAATCAATGACAATAATAGTGGTGTTGATTCTATCACATTTGGCAATAACAAGAAAGGCAAGGTTATTGGCTTTGGTAAGATTGCAATATCAAATGACTTGAGTATCTCCAATATGTTGCTAGTTGAAAGCTTGGATTTCAATCTTCTATCCGTGGCACAAATATGTGATCTTGGTTACAAATGTATCTTTGGGGTTGATGATGTGGAAGTCATTAGTATGGATGGTTGAAATGTGACATTCAAGGGCTTTAGATATGAGAATCTCTACCTAGTTGACTTCAATGTTAGAGAAACTTCTTTGACAACTTGCTTAATCTCCAAATCAAGCGTGGGTTGGCTTTGGCATAGAAGGCTTGGTCATGTTGGCATGAAACAATTGAAGAAGCTTACAACTCATAATCTTGTTAATGGTTTAAAAGATGTTGAATTTGAGAAGAATAAGCTTTGTAGTGCATGTCAAGTCGGGAAGCAAGTTGGAAGCTCACATCCAAAGAAGAGTACAATGAGCATATGCAAAGCATTTAATTTGATGCACATGGATCTATTTGGCCCAACAACATACTCAAGCATAGGTGGTAATAAGTATGGTTTTATCATAGTGGATGACTTCACAAGATTCACATGGGTATTCTTTCTTAGTGACAAAAGTGAAGTGTTTGACACCTTCAAGACATTTCTCACTAGAGTTAACAATGAGTTTGAGATTAGAATCAAGAAAGTGAGAAGTGACAATGGAAGTGAGTTCAAGAATACAAGAATTGAAGAACTTTGTGATCACTATAGCATTGGACATCAATTCTCGGCCAAGTACACTCCACAATCAAATTGTCTAGTTGAGAGAAAGAATAGAACATTGCTTGATATGGGTAGATCAATGCTTCATGAGTACAATGTGAGTCAATCATTTTGGGATGAAGCAATTAATACCGCTTGCTACTACATCAATAGACTATATTGTCATCCATTGCTAGAGAAGACCCCATATGAGCTACTTCATGGAAGAAAGCCCAATATTTCTTACTTTAGAGTGTTTGGTTGCAAATGTTATATCTTGAAGAAGGACACTAGATTGAAAAAGTTTGACAAGAGATGTGATGAGGGGTTCCTACTTAGTTATTCAACTACAAGCAAAGCTTATAGAGTTTGGAACAATTCAAGTGGTATTCTAGAAGAAGTCCATGATGTGCAATTTGATGAAACCAATGGGTCACAAGATGAAGAAGAGAATCTAGATGATGTTGGTGGAACTTAATTGGTAGAAGCAATGAAGAACATGGACATTGGGGACATTAGAGCAAAGCAAGTAATTGATATTCAAGATGATGATAAAGATGAAGTGCTCAATTCTCCATTCAAGCTAGCTAGTGACTCTCAAGTGCAAGATCATGGTGCTAGTTTATCTCATCAAGATACATCAAGTGATCAACTAAGCTCAAGTAATCAAGTGCAAGTACTCCAACCATAAAATGTTGCAAGAGATCACCCCATTGATAGTGTTATTGGTGATATTAGAAGTAGTGTGCAAACAAGATCAAGATTGACTATGTTTTGTGAGCATGCATCATTTGTGTCAACCATAGAACCAAAGAAAATAGAAGAAGCTTTGAAGGATGCCGATTGGATCATGGCTATGCAAGAAGAACTTAACAATTTCATAAGAAATGATGTTTGGGAATTGGTAGAAAGGTCAAATGACTACAATGTGATTGGAACCAAATGGGTGTTCAAAAACAAGCAAGATCAAGATGGCATTGTGGTGAGAAACAAAGCAAGACTAGTTGCTCAAGGTTACACTCAAGTAGAAGGTCTTGACTATGATGAGACATATGCTTCCGTGGCAAGATTAGAGGCAATAAGGATTCTATTGGCTTATGCTGGTGCACACAACATCAAACTATATCAAATGGATGTCAAAAGTGCATTTCTCAATGGAATCATCAATGAGTTAGTATTTGTTGAGCAACCTCCTGGATTTGAAGATGACAAGAAACCCAACCATGTGTACAAGTTGAAGAAGGCTTTATATGGCTTAAAGCAAGCACCTAGAGCATGGTATGAGAGGCTAAGGGATTTTCTTCTCTCTAAGGGATTCAAGATGGGCAAGGTTGATACAACTCTATTCACCAAGAAGATTGAGAATGATCTATTCATAGTGCAAATATATGTTGATGACATCATCTTTGGATCAACCGATCAAGCTTATTGTGAAGAATTTGGTGCTATGATGGCCAAAGAGTTTGAAATGTCTATGATTGGTGAACTTAGCTACTTTCTTGGTCTCCAAGTCAAACAATTGAAGAATGGGACATTTGTGAGTCAAGGGAAATACATAAGAGACATGTTGAAGAAGTTTGAAATGCAAGATGCAAAGCCAATTTCAACTCCAATGAGTACAAATGGCAATTTGGATAGTGATTTTGATGGCAAAATGGTGAATCTAAAGGAATATCGGTCTTTGATTGGAAGTCTACTCTATGTCACCGCATCAAGGCCGGATGTCATGTTTAGTATTTGCATGTGTGCTAGATATCAAGCCTCACCTAGAGAGAGTCATCTCACGGCCGCAAAGAGAATATTGAGGTACTTGAAGCAAACAAGAGATGTTGGACTATGGTATCCCAAGGGGTCAAAGTTTGAATTGATTGGATATTCAGACTCTGACTGTGGGGGTTGCAAGATCAATAGAAAGAGCACAAGTGGCACATGCCAATTACTTGGAAGATCACTTGTGTCATGGTCCTCAAAGAAACAAAATAGTGTGGCAATCTCTACCGCCGAAGCCAAATACGTGAGTGCGGGGAGTTGTTGTGCATAATTGCTATGGATGAAATCAACTTTGAAGGATTATGGCCTCAACTTCAAGAATGTGCCATTGTTATGTGATAATGAAAGTGCAATCAAAATGATACAAAACCCGGTTCAACATGGAAGAACAAAGCATATTGATATAAGGCATCATTTCATTAGAGATCATCAACAAAAGGGAGATATTGCCATTAAAAGTGTTGGCACCGATGATCAACTTGTCGATATTCTCACCAAGCCACTTGATGAAAAGAGGTTTTGCAAGCTAAGGAATGAGTTGAACATTCTTGATTTCTCAAACATGAGTTGAATGCACCTCACCCATTTATTGACATGCCTCTCCTTCGACATTGCAAGATAAAGTTGATTGACATATCATTCATCCTATGCTAAGGACTTGCTAGAGCATGTAGACATAATAAGTGGTACGCATGAGCATTCATGATAAATCAAATGAATTTGATGGATATATGTTACCACTATTGCTTCTATGCTTGTTTTGATCTAGTGGTGGCATTTGACATGTTTGTGAGCTTACAAACCTAGTGTTGAATCTGGAAGATTTGCTATAAGTGTTTAATTCAACATAGGCAAGATAACCCTTATTTTGAGGAGTGAAGAAGCTTGTCTTTGGTTCAAATCGAATTAAATATCTTTGGCAAGTATTCTAGGTTAAACCAAATTTGATAAATTCTAACCTACTCCATCAAACATTATTTTTCTCTCCACAATTTGATCCTATTTTTGGGTAAATTGTTGACAAAGGGGGAGAGAAATAGATGATTTAACATAATAAAGGGGTAAATAAAATTTTGATGCACACAAGTAGGGGGAGCAAGCTCATAAACAAAGTTGTTGCATTTGTTTGTGCATTCTCATATGACTTGCTCATTGCACATGCATTTAAATTCAATATACATGCTTGTGTGGTGCAATGCTAGTATAGAACTTGAATGATGAAATGATCTACTAGCATGCATAGGAATAGTTTACTTGTGGTATCTAGACGTGCCTTAATCTTTACAAGTGGTCTAAGAACCTTTACTATATTGTTGATCTCACGGGGTTCTTGAGTTGTGATGGATGTCTAGTTACTTCATGATGCTAAGGATGGTGTAAAAGGCGACTCCGATTGGTATCACGCTTCAAAGGTCCATTTCTTACACCTTAGCATCATTTTGGTAGAATTACTCTCTCAACACTTCTATCCATGCATATGTGCAAAGCTTACAATCCAAACTCTATGCACATATGTAGGGAGAGCTAATACTACCAAAACCGAGCTTGTGATAATTGTCCAAATTTTACTTATGAGCATAATGATTGGATAAATATGACAAGTTCAAAACTTTTATTATCAAAATCATCTTTGTGAGGGTTGTCATCAATTACCAAAAAGGGGGAGATTGAAAGTCCCTAGTTTGGTTTTGGCTAATTGATGAAACCTAAGACTAACCTTTGTATCTAAGTGGATGATTTAGATAAAGGTGGTCAATGAATATGAGACATGACATTGACTCATGTGACCAAGATGATGCTTGGCTCGATAGACCGGTTGTGAAGGTGAAGGGCAAGTCGAGGCTTCGAAGCGAAGGACCATGTGATGGTGAAGCTTGAGCAAGACTTAGCGCCGACGGACCGATGCAACGGTGAAGAGCAAGTGAAGTCAAGGTCGATGGATCGAGATGGTCATGTGATGATATGAAGTGGATCATATCTTTTGGAAAAACAAAATGGGCTCAAGGCAAAGGTATAACCATAGGGCCATTTTGTTTTGCACTCAAGACACCATATAGGGTGTGAGTGGTTTAGGATCGATAGCCGAACTATTAAGAGGGAAAGTCTTATCAGTTATTTGACGCACGGGTGCCACTAGGTGAATTCATGAAGTGCATTGCATGTAGGGCCTAGTGAGCTAACTGGAAAACCTTCGAAAATGTTTATGAAAAGGCTAACACACGTGCACAAGGTGGTGATCACTTGTTGGTGTTAGCACATTTGCGAAGGCGTTGGAATTTAAGCGGTATAGAGGGTTTGGGTCTCTCTCTCCCTCCCGCCGAGCTTGCGAGCGTGGGATTCAGGCGTCTTTGGGAACTTGAAATGCCTATTTTCCACTACGCCGGAAGTCGGAAAAGAAACGGAGGCGAACGGAGGTCACAGAGGTGACCGGACGCTGCACCGGACGCGGTCATGGTATGACCGGACGCGTCCGGTCAGCAGCCAGGCACGTGGGTGCTAGGGTTTGCAACCGGCGCGTCCGGTCACTCGCGGGACCGGCGTGTCCGGTCAGGTGCCCATAAGGCTTTGCGGTTCGCAAGGACGATCGGACGCAGGGCGCGTCCGATCACACCCGATCGGACGCGGCCGATCGTTGAGGGAGCTTACTAGACTCTAACCGGACGCAGGCACTGTCGCGTCCGGTCGTTGCGAGGGGCGCGTCCGGTCGTTGCTTCACGGGCGCGCGAGTCAGTGCGATCGGCGCGTCCAGTCGTTCGAAGCGGCGCGTCCGGTCGTTTGACGGGCGCGTCCGGTCGTTGCCTGGGGCGTGTCCGGTCGTTGTTTTGACCGTTGAGGGTCAGTGACCGTTGAAGGATCGGACGCGGTTGAGCGCGTCCGGTCAGTTATGATCGGCGCGTCCAGTCATCCCGAAAAGACCCAGTGAAGGGGTATAACGGCTCTATTCTGATGGGATGCTCATAAATACTTGTTGGCCGGCCCTTGGGGAGGTCTCTCATGATTTCTAACATAATTGTGCATCCTTTGAGCTAGAGCATCTCCTCCCACTCATCTCTCTTGCTTGATTGCAAATCAAAAGTGAGATTGAGTGCTCCCAAAGTGCATTGCATAGCTTGAGGGCATCTAGTGGCACTTGTGGGTGGTTTTGCCAGTGGATTTCTTGTTACTCTTGGAGAGTACCGCTCCTAGCCGGCTTGGAGATTGTTGGAGGCGTTGGCAAGAGAAGGTGATTGTTCTTGGCCACCTCCGGTTGATTGTAAGAGGTTCTTGTGCTTTTCTCGGTGGGACGCCAAAAGCAACTCTATTACATTGCGCGTGTCATTGAGTTACCTCACTTGAGAGTGGTGTCTTGCGGTGCCTTGCGGGGCGTGCCTTGAGGGGCAAGTGACTTGAGGGTCACACCGAGGAACCATCTAAGTGTTGGTCGACACAACCGGTGACGTAGCTTGTCAGTGCACAAGTGAACACCGGGTGAACAAAAATATTGTGTCTCTTGTCTCTCGGTGATTGGTCTTCATATTGTGTTGTTGTCAATATTGATTGGTTATATATCATCTTGGTGATTGGCAACATCTTCACTCCACCGTCGGTATAAGATTCACAATCCTATCTCTTGCTTTTACATTTACTAGATTATCTTGTGTATCTCTAGTGGTAGCCTTTGCTAGTAGTTGTTAGCTTGCTCACTAGTGTAAAATTAGTGACATAGCCCTTGTGTGAATTAGAGATCATAATCTACTAGACTTGTGGATAGGAGGCTTGCATCACAACTGTAGGCTAAGCAAAACTTGCTTTGCGCCGTTTGTTATTCTAACAAGTTTGCTTAGTGGTTCTTGTAAAATTTTTATAGGCTATTCACCCCCCCTCTAGCCATCTAGGACCTTACAACCTTCTCATCTTGTGCACAAGGAGGGTCATGGTCTCATCATCGAATGGATCATCATCATCGCTCTCCACCTTGCTCTTGCCCTTAGAGGATGAAGCCTTAAATGCAATGGGCTTCTCTTGCTTGACCTTGACCTCCTTCTTCTCATCTTCATCTTCATCATCATCATATTGAGCATCGGTCATGACATCTCCAAGCACTTGGTTTGGAGTCACCTTGTCCAAACCCTCTCTTTGGATCATCTTCCTCAAGATAGCAAACTTCTTAGGTAAGTTCATCAAGAACTTATGTGAGAAGTCCTTGTCCTTGACATCTTCTCCTAGGCTCTTGAGATCATTGACAATAACTTATAGCCTATAGAACATCTCCGGTATGGACTCATCATCCTTCATCTTGAAGCTTGCAAACTTATCCTTGAGCATATAGAGCTTGGCACTCTTTACCATTGAAGTGTCCTCATATGTTTCCTCTAACCTTGTCCACACTTCACTTGCCATCTCAAGATCCTTGATTTGCTCAAAGACCTTTGCATCAATCCCATTGTAGAGAGTATTGAGAGCCATAGTGTTGCATTGGTTGTTGATGCAATCATTGTTGGTGAGATTGTCGGGATCAATGATAGCATAATCATGGTGTGTCACCTTCCAAACGTTCTCATGAATAAAGCCAAAATATTGCTTCATCTTTCTTTTTCAATGATCAGAAGATGTGACACCATCAAAGAATGGAGGCTTGCCCCTGACATGGTTGAACACAACTTGAGCCATCTTACACCGAGGTTGTTAAGCCTTGAAAACGGTGACCACGGCTCTGATACCACTTGAAAGGTCTTGATGGCTATAGAGGGGGTGAATAGCCTTTTTTAAAAAAATTCTACAAAGACAAGCTAAACAAGTTTATCAATATAACAAGTAGCAAGATGTGAGTTTTGCTTAGCCTACGGGGTGTTTACAAGCCAATTAACCAATTCATAATTCTAATATATTTGCACTCAACCGCACAAGTCAAACCGAGAAGGTAACTACAACTACAACTAGCAAGCTACACAAAAGAGCTACTCTAGCAAAGCTAACAAGCTAGCAAAGATAACTAAGAAGGTAATGCGAAGTTGAGTTAAGAGAGTTTCACCGAGGGGCGAAGTATTGAGCAAACCAATATGATCAACAATGAATACCAAGATAACTGAACACCAGGATCAATCAATCACAATATGAAAGTGATGACACGAAGATTTATCCCGAGGTTCACGTGCTTGCCGGCACGCTAGTCCCCGTTGTGTCCCTCTTCACCACGTGGTTCGGTGGCTAATCGGTCTCACACCGAGCCTCTCAAAAGGCGCCACAAGAACCTACCAAATGACAAAAGGTTGCAATGACACGAGCAATTCACTAACGTTGCCTTTGGCGCTTCGCCGAGGTAGGCACAAACCCCTCACAATCACTGAAAGTGGCCAAGAATAATCACCAACTCTTGCAAACGCCTCTAAGCTGCTCCAAGTCATCTAGGTGGCGGCAACCACCAAGAGAAACAAGAATCCCGTAGCAAATCAATCACCAAGTGCCAACTAGATGCAATCTCACAATATAAATGCACTTGGATCACTCAATCTCACTTCGAATATGCAAAGAAGCAAGAAAGATGAGTGGGAGGGGAGTTGTTTAGCTCAAAGTGCTCACAAGTATGTCAAATGTTCAAGAGATAGAGCGTTGAGCCGGCCAACGAGTATATATAGACGTACCCCTTCGAATAGAGCCGTTAGAAACTTAAACAGTCGAAATCACGCTGACCGAACGCGCTGGTCCAACTGACCGGACGCGCCGGTCACATAACGGCTAACTGCGAAGCAATGACCGGACGCGCTGCAAACGACCGGACGCGCTGCAAACGACCGGACGCGCTGCAAACGACCGGACGCGCTGGTCCCGTGACTGACCGGACGCGCTGGTCATGCCTGAGCAGCCCACAACAACACAATGACCGGACACGCTAGAGAAATGACCGGACGCCACAGTGCCAGCGTCCGGTTAGAGTCCAGTAAGCTCCCTGAACGACCGGACGCGTCCGATCGACTGTGACCGGACGCGCTTCGCGTCCGATCATCAAACTGAAAACCGCGCAGATACTGAACACTGACTGGACGCGTCCGGTCATGCAAAGACCGCGTCCGGTTCAGCGTTCGGTCACCTCTATGACCTCCATTCGCCTCCGTTTCTTTTCCGGACTTCCGGCGTAGTGGAAAATAGTCGTTTCAATTCCTCGAAAACGTCTAAATCCCACCTCGCAAGCTCGGCGGGAGGGAGAGAGGACCCCAAACCCTTTCTACCGCTCAAACTCCACCGCCTTCGCAAACGTGCTAACACCACCAAGTGATCTCGTCATGTGTGAGTGTGTTAGTATTTTCACAATCATTTTTTCGAGACGATATTAGTTCTATCCAAATGCATATGATCATGAAATGCACATCTAGAGGCACTTAGGAGTTCAATAGCCGCGTCATTCCCCTCTTTATAGTACGGCTATCTATCCTATAATGTAACCACACCCACTAGGTGTCTTGGTTACTAAAACACAACCCTTAAGCATATACCTTTGCCTTGATCACGTAGGGTTGCGTCCAAATCCAAGTGTGGGCATCATGATCACCATGTCCATCTTGCCACCAACCTTGGAATATACTAATCCTTATATGCTACATACAACTTAGACATAGGATTAATACTTAGGCATTGTCACTAATTACCAACACCAAACATAGGACTTTCACCCGCCTGCATGCACGTAGGTGTGGATGGGGCACGAGCGGCAGGCGCGGGAAACTGTGCGGGCGCAGATCGAAATGGAGCGGGCATGGAACACGGAGTGGCGCGGGATACGGAGCAGACACGGGATATGGAGCGGCGCGGGACCCCACGTGAAGCAGGCGTACAACGCGGGTGTCCAGACGCTGGGCGCTAGCCTCTCCCTAGGCCAGCAAGTTTCACGAAGACGACACTGGGCCAAGTAAAGCCCATATAGAAAGTTGCAACGATGTCGTGGGCCACTTAATCTTGGGCTGGTTTGCCTCGTCTATTTGACTGGGCCTCCCGTTTTGTTCTATCAATTCATCCTATCTGTATCCTACCTGCAACGTATTATTGGTGGGCCCAAAAGGTCATCGCCTGGGGAAAGTGACCCTGTTTTTGTGCCCTAGCCCTCACCTTCTCGCATATTTCCCACGTCTCTGTGAAAGATAAACCACAGGCAGCAGCTGTCCCTCTCAAGAAAAAGGCCACCGAGAGCGAGAATCCGAGTGACCAAAAGGACAATACGTTTTTTTCTCAAGCGTGCCAAACACGCACGGAAACTCCCAATTCCCAGGAAAACAAATATCCACCGTTTATTTACGCACACCAAAAGCACGTGAGAAAAAAAACGATAAAACAGCAATGGATCATCAACGCGCAAAAATCCTCAACATGTCGTTGAAAGCAAGTTTTTTTTTTAAGATCCGGTTACCCGGCTATATCATTAATAAGAAAGTTAGAAGAACAATGTGATTACCGGCGCGAGTAGCGCTGCCCGTCGCAAAAAAAGTAGCTAATTACTCACTAATGACATGTCTACCAAAAAAAATAAGGGAGTGTTTGGTTCAGCCAGAAGTTCCTAAATCTAGCCTCAATTAGTCCCATTTAGTCATTTTTTTACCTAAATACTATGACTAAACGAGACTAAAAGAACTTTAGTCCTCTCTAGCAACTCTGAAATGACTAAATGGGACTAAGGGCCGGTTCAGTTCAAATTTTTTGGCAAAACGACACTGTAGCGATTTTTCGTTGTTTTTTGGCAATTAGTGTCCAATCATGGTCTATTATTCTTAAAAAATTCGTCTCGTCCATTTCGTCTAAACTGTGTAATTAGTTTTATTTTTATCTATATTTAATGCTTCATGCATGTGTCCAAAAATTCGATGTGACGAGAAATCTGAAAAATTTTGTAAAATTTTATAGGAACTAAACAGGGCCTAAACCATTTAGAAGGGACTAAATTTAGCAACAGCAATCCAAATAGGGCCTAAGTTGAGGATCTTTCCTCCTGCCATCGACCATGTGAAACACTCGTCCCTGATCTCAGCGAAGATCGCTTGTGCCGGCCTTCTAGAGTCTCTCAAAATTATAGCGTTTCTTTGCTTCCAAATGCACCATAGAGCCTGTACGGAGATCGTATGAGTAAGGCAGTGTTTAGTTCCTTTAAAATTCCAAAAATTTTACAAGATTTCCTGTCACATCAAATCTTTGGACGTATGCATGGAGTATTAAATGTAGATAAAAAAAATAACTAATTGCACAGTTTGTCTGTAAATGTCGAGACGAATCTTTTGAGCCTAGTTAGTCCATGATTGGATAAATTTCACCAAATAACAACGAAAAGTGATACACGAACTTTACACACACTTTACAACCATCTAAACACACCCTAATCTTTGTGCCCCTGCTGGTCATATCGTAGAACCAGGCTTCCATATCGTGTTTGCTTATCCATTGAGGGTGTGTTTAGATGGGTGTAAAGTGGGTGTAAAGTTCCTGTAGCACTTTTCGTTGTTATTTGGTAAAATTTATCCAATCATGGACTAACTAGGCTCAAAAGATTCGTCTCGACATTTACAGACAAACTGTGCAATTAGTTATTTTTTTTACCTACATTTAATACTCCATGCATGCGTATAAAGATTTGATGTGACGGAAAATCTTGTAAAATTTTTGGAATTTTGAAGAATCTAAACACTGTCTGAGAGGAGTGCAAATTCTGACATCCACTCCAAGCGGAAACGAGACATCAGATTCCCCGTGAGAACGGGGCACTCAAACGAAAAGGTGCACATCCGTCTCTAGCATAGCGGCGCGTTCCATCTACGTAGCTGTAGGCTGGCCCGTCCAGAGTCTGGCCTAGTTCAGATGTCCGATTCGGGGCATCCTGATTTCACTGTGCTGCAATATGTAGCACTGTAGTAATTTTATTTTTATTTGGTAATAATTGTCCAAACATTGATTAATTAGGTTTAAAATGTTCGTCTCGCAAAGTATCACAAAACTGTACAATTAGTTTTTAATTTTATCTACATTTAATACTCCATACATGTGCCGACATTTTAACATGATGGATAATTTTTTTTTGCATAGTGGGATTTGAAGGTGAATTTAGACATCTAAACACCTCTGTCTTGTAGCAGCAGCCACAGGAACATTTTGCATCTCGGAGGTGCCCAAGCTTTCCAGATTAGAGTGGGGAAGTTTGATGTTACCTGGCCAGTGAATTGGATGCTGTAGGCGGAGCTGGCCGAGTACTGTCCCGAGGCTTCAAGCGTCCACATTGGTCGGGTTTAGTTCCCAATTTCTACCTCAAATTCAACTATGCAAAAAGAAGATTTTTATCGCATCAAAATATCGGCACATGCACGGAGTACTAAATGTAGATGAAATTAAAAACTAATTACACAGTTTTGTTGTACTTTACGAGACAAACATTTTGAGCCTAATTAATCAAAGTTTGAACATTTTTTACCAAATACAAACGAAACTAAACACGGCCATTGTTTCGAAAGAAAAAGTCAAAATCATTTCAAATTTACACGAGAAAATGAGGAAAAAAACGAATAAATACCCCACTCACCCTCCCGTCTACATTACAGATTTACACGTGCACTGTCGTTGTATAGTACGCTACCCCCCGTGAAGCCGTTGGCGTCGCATCTGAGCGCTTTTGCGCAGAATCCCTTCTTCGGCGCCCGCCACCACCACCCTTTTCGCAATTTCGCCTCCTCCGCTCCGCTCCTCCTCCCTCCCCTCCCCTTCCCTTCCCTACAAAAGCCGCGAGAAGCGGCGGGGACGAGGAGGAGACCGGCCGACCGCCCGCCCGACCCGGCTACCCCCTATTGCGCTTGCCGCTTGGCTCCCCCTCCCGTTCGGCGCATTCGCGTTCCGCACCCGCGAGGAGGCCGGAGCAGCCATGGGCGTGGAGGAGGCGGGGCGCAAGAAGCTGGCGCTGGCGAGCATCGGCTTCGCGGACGTCCGCGTGGGCGCCGCCGTGCCCGGGGCGGCCGCCGGGTACAAGGACGGCCTGCTCGTCGTGGGCCTGCCCGTGCCCAAGGACGACGGCCTTGACGCCGCCGCCCGGGTCGTCGGGGACCTCGCCGCCAGGCTGCCCGACGTTGGCGCCGCCGCTAGGGTGAGTAACTGGTCTGGTCTGTAGATCTCGGTTGTCTCGTGCTTCTTGTTATGCTCTGGAATCTGGATGGATGTGTTGTGAGTGTGATGGTGGCTTAGTTAGTTCTCACTGAGCATATGGATGTGGATTGGAACGCTGTCGCCTTTCGGATTGGTTGGGCACACGGGTAAACGGCACAGAGGCGGGAGCTTTGCTACCTTATTCAAGGCGTGGTGCCTGTTTGCTGAATTGCTCGCATGAGGATAGGATTTGTGGGCGATTTGATTTTTTTTTTGAAATCAGCTTTGCTGTAAAGCCGATGTCTTTTTCTATTATTAATTGTTCTATAACCTGATGTCTGATGTATATTCTGTGGATGATTCAACCGGCAAACAGTCCCCCATGCTTGAAGGTTCATGCTGCGACCCCATGCTTGAAGGTTCATGCTGCGACCTAGTAACTGTTTGATGTAGAAGTTTCAAACTGCTTATTTGATTTGTTAAAATACTGTGACCATGATGTTGGTAGCTTACTTCGGATCTTTATCCAGGGATCTTCCTATATATATAGATATATCAAAGTCGCCTCATTATCTGTTTCAATAGTAGTTGATTAGCTGACTGTTTAACAGTTGGTGGTTGTTTGGAAGTTTCGTACTGGCCTGCGGTCTAGGCGGGCATCCCAAATTGTTGCCGGTAACTTATTGAGATGAAGTATAGTTAACTCAGATCAGTATTTTCTTTTTGCCCATATAGACAGATGAAGTTAAGGGGTTCTAAAGGTAGGATAATGTTGATGTGTGCATGGGTCCCATTGCCATGTGCCCGGTGTCCCATGCCTGCTGGATGTTTTTTTTTGTTCTTATCTTAGGTAGATATTTCTTCACAAGCAGACCTGGTGCTGACTGCTGACCAGTTGAAAGCTATAGATGCACTGTAGCTATCCCCATTGAGCAGAATTTTGCCTTCTATGTGGAATTCCTTTTTATTTGTCTTTTCCTTTGCACTTAAAAAGCTGAGGAGGTGTAGGGAAGCTTCCGACAGATGCTGCCGTTTTGTATCATTAGCTATTTTTCAATTTGATTAAAGCAAGTAGTGACATACCTGCTTATATGCCTTGGTGAGTAAATTTGATTGCTTCCACAATTTTCTTTCTGTTATGTTTGTGTGATATGATCCTTTCAAAAACGACACAAAAGTTTGTCGTTTGGAACCCAAGACTTTTCTTGGTTTTCATGCATCTACCCCGTGTAGAATATACCCGTGTTTTAGTTAAGTTCCCTTGTTTTTCCTTTCCCTGTCCACTTCCAACTTCCAAGTTGGACCAATATTGTTAAACAACTACAATCCAACCTTCCCAGCTATTTGTGACGTGCTGCTGCCTAGGAACTTTCATGCCACCAGCTAGGTGAATGCAACCCATTGAGCTGCAGTGTAAATGTGTAATAATTGTACCCATTCGCAGCTTTGTTCACTTGGTCAGAGTTAAGGACTGAGGATGTTTCCTAAAGAAAGAAAATAGTGCAATTCAGATTAGGCTTTGACAAAATGCATGAAGTAACAGGTTAACAATAGCTTTGGACAGCATTCACCAAGTTACTTGGGAATACACAGGTACCTATGTCTTGTTAATAAAATGACAAGTGATGCTGTAGTCAATATGCAAAATGCACATAGCTTTGCTGTTGTCACTGAAAATCAAAAGGAATGATAATGTTAATAATAGCTGTCTATCGGATGGGATGGGAGTTCCTTTTTTCCAGCTTCGCTATTGCATTTCCTACCACGTTAAAGTGTTAAACACTTGCAGATGCTTAGGATTATTTCGGAGTTGGAACTTCCTGAAAATAGTGTTTTCAGTGATCTGAGTTTCTTATGAGTTTTTCAAATCTTGCTAAATGCTGATGGAGTTACCAGACATTGATCTAAGACATGTACCTAATGCAGACTTTTCTGAGGAATAGAGAAGTCGCAGAATTCGTGAGTGGGGCATTGGCTGGTGCAATGACTAAGGCTGTTCTTGCTCCCTTAGAAACTATCAGGTAGTTTTTGCTCTCCAGATTTGTCTTTTCATAGTTCTAAGTCTGGCGTCTTGCTATTTCAAAATATATTAGTTTGGTTGCATGAGAAAGTTTGTCCCCCACTCTGGGAAATGAGTTTGTTTACAATTTTCAATGATCTGCCGATTATATTATGGTACTAGTATATATCTTTCAGTGAAGTGATACCCGCTTGCTATTCTAATTGAAGTAATTTAATACACCAAGCCCATTTAGCTAAGTGATATACAATTATTTTGTTGTCTGTTGCCATCGATTCCGATAAATATCAAAAGTGCTCTATCTACTTATGAAAGAGTATCTACAAGTAATCTGATATGCTTTGATTGATTTCAGGACAAGAATGGTTGTAGGGGTAGGATCAAAACATATTTTTGGTAGCTTTGTGGAGATTGTTGAACATAATGGCTGGCAAGGACTCTGGGCAGGTAATACAATAAATATGCTCCGGATTATCCCAACTCAGGCAATTGAGCTCGGGACATTTGAATGTGTCAAAAGGAGTATGGCATCAGCACAAGAGAAATGGAAAGAGGATGGATGCCCAAAGATACAACTTGGCAATTTGAAAATCGAGCTGCCATTTCACTTACTATCGCCGATTGCAATTGGAGGTGCGGCAGCTGGAATAGCTAGCACTTTAGTGTGCCATCCTCTTGAGGTTCTTAAGGTACTTCAGAGCTAAATCTGCATGTTAAATATCTGTGGGCACTATTCATGGAATGTTATGTTCCTTTTCTTTATTTCCTTTTTGGGGTTTGGTTTATATTTCTAACTTCTATTGCCTATTCCAAATAAATGGCAAACCAGCAAACTTCGTAGAACTTTGTGAGGCCTCTTATTTAATTTATTGATTACTTTTTTACTATTCTTCTTGTCGCAGGACCGCATAACTGTCAATCGTCAGGCTTATCCTAGTATTGCCATTGCCATCAACAAGATTTACCGGAGTGATGGCATTGGTGGTCTTTATGCTGGTCTCTGCCCAACGTTGGTTGGCATGCTTCCATATAGCACATGCTACTATTTCATGTACGAGACCATCAAGACTTCCTACTGCCGTGCACATAAAAAGAAATCTTTGAGCCGTCCTGAGCTGCTGGTTATTGGGGCTCTTTCAGGTCGGACTCAGTTACATGTAAAGTGTTACATACAATTCACCAAATTTCTTGAAACAAATTAGGAAATGTTATATTCCAAGTTAGGTGTCTTGTCTCATAGTTGTTTGAACCTTCTAGGTCTAACTGCAAGCACAATCAGCTTCCCTCTAGAAGTGGCAAGAAAGCGGCTTATGGTGGGATCCCTACAAGGGAAGTGCCCGCCCCACATGATTGCAGCATTAGCTGAGGTGGTCCAAGAGGAGGGCGTCAAGGGGCTTTTCCGAGGATGGGCGGCGAGCTCCCTGAAGGTCATGCCGACGTCCGGTGTCACCTGGATGTTTTATGAGGCATGGAAGGACCTTCTTTTGGGTTCACGGCTCCATGCCTAGCAGGAACGTGACGAAGTCAGGCTCTTGCATTGTTACAGAATAAATTTGTTGTGCTGTGTGGGATTTTCAACATTTTTTTTCTCCTTAAAAAATCCCACATATGTCAACCATTTAGGAGAGAAGACCATCTTGTGCTGGTTGCACTGATGATTAGCAGTATTAGTCAATTGGCCTTTGCTAACCTGGGATTATCTAACTACTAGCAACTCTGAGCAGACTCAACCTGGACTGGGTATGCATTGGCCCCAAGCATTGTTGTTGTGAAATTTGTCTACTAATGAAAGAAAGACTATTTCTTAGTTCTGAGATGAACCTTTTGTCACTGAACGTTGCATACTTTGTATGAGTGGAGCATTTATCTGGCTCATAATGAGTCACTATTATACAGTATTATACATCCACTGGTCCAAAATGAGTGTTGTTGTGGAATATATGCAAATAAACTTTCTTCTAATTTCTCATACAAGAACTTTAGCTTTGTTCTAAGTCAAACTTCTCAAAGGTTAGTCAAGTTTTAGAAAACTACGTATCAACATCTACAAGTTTGAAAAGATGCACTAGCAGGACATATTTCATGGAGAGTTTAATAAAACTAATTTGATACTGTAGATGTTGAAGCATTTTAGGGAGAGTTTGACTATTAAGACACATTTTACTGTTGCTCTCTATAATACAAGGAGTCCTGGCTCTCAAGTAAATCAGACCAAATTTCCTTTGGATGCATTATTTTCGTGCCAGCAATTTACTGCAAAATGACCTTGTATCAAACCACAAGTGGACAAATGTAAAAATGCTCGCTTTCTTTCTCACAACTACTGGTACTCTGCAACAATGCGGTGCAATCTCCAAAGATGGCCATTTGTCCTAAGTGGCAGCTAAGCTCCAAGGTCTTTCTTTGCTCTAACCAAAGCTTCGTCCCAACCAAACTTGTCCTAATCACCATACTGTGATTATACAAGGCGCAGGCGCCAATCGCGAGGGAGACATCGTCATACACGCGTGTTTAGGCCCAAACACCGGCCGGCCGCCGGCCATGTGCCCCAACGCGTCAACGCTGGCAACCGGCGATGCCGATGCCGACACGGGCGGCGCCACTGTTCTGGCGAAGCTTCATGCTTCGCGAGCTGCCATCGTCTCGGTGCTTTCAGCCGCGGCCGAGGCTGAGGTCGAAATCGACGCCATCGGCGACCGCCTCGACGAGCTCCTGTCCAGCGCCTCGCCGTCGTCCTCCCACAACCTCCAGTCCCAAGCTGTGGCGGCACGCGCGCTGAGCGCGCGCATCGACCGCGCCGTCGCGCCGGCCGAGCCCCTCCTCGCGGCGTTCCGCCGCGTGTCCGCGCTCGCCGAGGATGCCGCGCCACCCGCGAACCCGGGCGACGCCGAGAGCGCGGTCGCGTTCGTCGACCGTGTGGACCAGCTGCGGGGCGCCATCGAGGAGGTGGTGGCACGCGGCGAAGAGGCCGTCCGGAGGGTGGAGGAGGTGGTCGGCTTCCTGGGCCGGACCAAGGCGGCCGGCCGAGGCCGCGTCCGGAGGCTGACCGAGGCCGCCGCGGCGCTGCGCGCTGTGTACGAGACGGAAGCCGAGGAGATGCGCTTCGAGGGCCCCCTCGACGATGCTCTCCTCGGCCTCCAGGAGCTCTTCGAGGCGCTGCTCCTCAGGCTGAAGCACCCGGCGCCAGTGGACGACGACGTCGCCGGCGTCGAGGGAGGCACGGCCGGGTACGAGCTGGGCACTGACGACCAGGTGGAGGCCGCCGCAAGGATGGCCAGGACGCTCGCCGGCAACGACTGCTTGGACATCTGCCTCGACATCTACGTCACGGTGATTCGTTTTCTCTAACCTCTACTACAGCTAGCCTTGCTGTGACAGTTGCGATGTGAGTAACTGAAATAACGGTGGGTGACGTCACTCAGACGAGGTACAGGAGAGCGGCCAAGGCGATGATGCGGCTCAACCCGGCGTACCTCAAGTCGTACACGCCGGAGGAGATCGACGCCATGGAGTGGGAGTCGCTGGAGTCGGCCATGGCGCTCTGGAGCCCGCATTTCCACGTGGCTATCGCCTCCGTGCTCGTTGCGGAGCGCCGGCTCTGCGCGCGCGTGCTCGAGCCCCTGCCGCCGGCGGTCTGGCCCGAGTGCTTCGCCAAGATCGCCGCCCGCATCGTCGCGGCGTTCTTCCGCTTCGCGGACGGCGTGGCCGCCGCGGCGCGCGAGCCGCAGAAGCTGTTCAAGCTGCTCGACATGCTCGACGCGGTGGTCCGGGAGAGGGAGCGCCTGGACGAGCTCTTCTCCAGCGAGTCGGCCACCCTGGTCGCCATCCGCGAGCGCACGCGCGAGGTGGAGCGCGCGCTGGCGCGCGCCGCGGCCGGCGTGTTCTTCGAGTTCGGTCTCCGCATCGAGACGCTCTACGTCACCGGCGCCGGCGCCGACGCCGGGCACGTTCCCAAGATCGTGCGGTACGCCGTGAACTACCTCAAATGCCTCGCGTCCGACGACTACCGCGCGCTCATGGACACCGCGCTGCGAGCAGATCTGGAGCGCGGCGACGAGGACGACGGCGCCGGCAAAGGGGACCGCGCCCCGCTCGCCGAGGCGGCGGCGAGCGTGCTGGAGGCGCTGCACCGGCACGTCGAGGCGGCGCGCCGGATGTGCCCGGACACGGTGGCGTCGCACGTCCTGGCCATGAACGCTTACTGGTACATCTACATGCGTTCCCGGGGCTCGGAGCTGGCGAAGCTGGTGGGCGAGGACACCATGCGGCGCCGGTACAAGGCGGCGGCCGAGGAGGCGGCGTGGGAGTACCAGGACGCGGTGTGGACCCCGCTGGTCCGGCTCGTCAGCGGCAGCAGCTCCGGGGCGCCCAAGACCTGGCCGCCGGACGACGCGCGGGAGAAGGCGGTGGCGTTCGCTGACAAACTGGAGGAGCGGGTGAGGCGGCATGGGGCCGAGTACAAGATACCGGACGGCGACCTCCGGGGACAGATCAAGGTCGCGACGGCCAAGGCGGTGCGCGGCGCGTACGCCGGGTTCCTGAAGGCCAACGACAAGGCTCTGGCTGGCGGCCGGAAGCAACTGCTGCCGCTGGACATCATCGAGGGAATGGTAGGGCGCGTGTTCGATGAAATGAGCGATGGAGCCGCCGGCAGCGTCGGCCGGGCGAGGAGCCGGCGGGAGTCGAGGAGCAGCGGCAATCTGGAGGGCTTCTACGCCGTCTAAAAATAGTGAAATGAATGCTTCTGTTATTCTGTACTTTGAGTTTCTGTGTTGAAAGAACAAAGTTGAGTTAAATCTTCATAGACAATGTGATATATCAAAATCTACTTTACCACAGTATGTACTTGAAAACTAGATAAATTAAAAAGGTTGGAAATATATTTCTGATATTTGTGGTATTACATATATTGTTGGCCGAAGCTAAACTAGGGGCTAAATTTGTTTGGATCCACCCAACTAACTAAATATTACTAGTTGTGTTAGCTGAAAAAATAGCAAATAGCTAATCGCTAGTTGGAAGGTATAGGTAACACATTAGCCAAGGTAACTAATTATTGATTGTGTTAGCTAGGAAAACCCAGCTAATAGCTAATCGTTAGTGTGTTAGCTAAGAAAAAACAGCAAACTAGCTAATTGTTAGTTCGATGGTAGGCAACACATTACTCAATCGTTATTAATTGTGTTAGCTAAAAAAACAGCTAATAGCTAGCTAATCGTTAGTTGGATGGTACGTAACACATTAGCTAATCGTTAGTTCAATGATGGGTAACACATTAGCTGGTTTATTAACCGAGATAGCTTATATTTAGTAACTAACTATTAGGCTAGTCTCGGTTGGAGTTTCATATACATTTAATATTGTGACACTTAGCATATTTGATGATTCAGCAGGTTTTTTCGATAACAATGATTCAGCAGGTTAATTATGAAGAGAGAGAGATAGAGAGAGTTTTGTAGAGTTTTATTAAGATGAAATCACAGTAAACAACAAAGTTGGCATGGTAATCTTGGTAATAGCACCATAACACTCACCACTAAGTCTAGTCTCAGCCTTAGGTATATACACGGTCCCTAAGTTTTAATTACCAGCATAAAAGCTGACATGGTGATCTTGATGATAATACTACCATAACACTCACCACTAAAACTGGTCTCACCACTAGGAGTAGCCTTAGCTATATACACGGTCCCTGAGTTTTCCATGACTAGCCTTAGCTAGGGTTCCACACGGTCCGTGGTTATAGGGGTTCTCTGCTCCTGGTTATATTTCCAAGAAGTATTTATTTCTTCTGAACCCGTGGAACTGCAGGAATTTGAAAGAAAATATCTTTTATAGAACGATAATGATATGATTAACACGCCCGGAGGGACGGACGCCTCCCACTGCTCACTCCCGGACGCACTCGCGCCCTGCCCCACCCCGACGACGTTGCCATGGCTGCTTCCCTGGCCGCGGCGGCGCCCTCACCCACGTCAGCGTGCGCGCTCCCCCACCCCATTGTCCTCCTCCCGCACCTCGGTGGCTCCTTCCCCCACCCCGGCGTCCTCACCCACCGGGAGCACCCAACGCCTGCGGATTCGATGGCCCTCTCCACAACCCCGGCGAGATCCATGGAGGTGGCGCGACAGTGTTGTAGGGGAGTGGACGACTCTCCTCCACCCCGACGCGACACCCGCCCCAACCCCAGCGGCGCCCTCTCACCCTGGCGACCGAGCTCCCCTACCCCGGCGGCCGAAATTGACCGGCCCAACCTTCCCCTCCCCAATGTTGCATATGTATGTTTCAAGTGTTTCAGGTGTTTCAGATGTATGTTGCATTTGTTTCATATAGATGTTGTAAAAGTAGATCGAAAGATGTTGCATATATTGCAATTGTTTCAGAGGCATGTTGCAAGCGTATGTTTCGAGTGATGTTTCAGAGGTATGTTTCATTTGTGTTTTTTGGATGCATGTTGCAATTGTGTTTTTTTCTGGATGTTGCATATGTTTCACACATACATTGCACGTGTAATGTGTTTTTTTATTACGTATAATTGCAATGGTTTTCAAGTGTTTCAAAAACATGTTTGAAGTGTTTCGACTGCCTTGAGACATATGTTGCAATTGTTGTATTTAGATGTTTCAAAAGCAGATCGGGTCTTGCATCTCTCCTTCCCACCTTTCATTGCATTGTCTCTCCTAGCGCCGGCAGGACATCCATACGACGCCGCGATCGGGTCCTTCCGAATCGGAGGCGCCACACGCCCGTCCCCTCTTGTCGCTCGGGCAACGTGGACCCTGCGTGGAGCGCGAAACGAAGTGGAGCGCGCAGGCATCCAGACACGTCCAGGCTCTAGCACCACCGTTTATAGAAAATAGACAGTTGAATCCCAGCCGACATTTAAAAACAAAAATAGCGCAGCTCATCTCCATGCTTAACTAGTGCAAAGGTGCACAACCTTTTTTTTTCACCAAATCAAAAAAAAAAACCCTGATCTCATCGCCATGTAGAAAACGCAGCTTGAACTGAACGAGAGATCTCACACGCAATCAGGACAAGACGTGAACATTGCATTTATCCCACAACTGCGATGCAAGAAAGCAAATACATTACCAGGCACAGTTAATATGTATCGCATACAAACCATAACGCTAAACTCCTTTTGCACACAGCTAACCAACCACTATTATTCTGTAAATAGGCACACCCTAACATAGATACACTGATGCACACCACTACGCTTCTGTTCTAGAACCTCAAAGACTATCCTGAAGAGTCACACCTATACAATCTTCGACGACAGTTTTGTTAGTCTGTTTGGAAGCACCAGAGTTGGACTTGATCTGTTTTGCTTTCTTCACTGATGGACTGAGCAAAAGAACAAGACACCCCTGGCCTATGAAGAATTAGGCGGTTCATTTCAAGAATCCGACTCGGCAGTTCCTGAAAGGGTGACAAAATTGAAGACATCGGTCATGAACTCATGATGCTGTGGCCAACAGTCACAGCGAATCTTGGTGTAAGTGATAGTGGACGATGAAACTTACCATCACCACAGAGCTGCTCAACCCGGCTTACAATGTGCTTGCCGTAAGTGTACTTCCTCAATGCTTGCATATGACCCTTTACACGGCTGAGCAGGAGTTCCCGCTGATTCTCATTGCATGTTTCAAGTATCTTCTGAACCACATAATTAGCATACTGGTCCTTCATCATTGCCTAATTGAATATAAAAGGTGGTTAGCAAATATAAGCTAACATCAAGACAGAAAGAAATAAGGTTACAGAAGAGACTCCTTTGGTGATCCATGAGATTCACAGCTCCCAGAAGCTGGAATAACTGAAAGACACCCATAGAATCATCTGATTGACTATGTACAGAACTGAGATCAGCTCCCCGTGTCTTAGCCTTACTTTCAGCCCGTTTGGCAGAGGAAGGGACTAAGGGAGGGATAATGGAGGAAACACTTAACTACACTATCAAACATACCAGCAAATTGTCATTGGCCTCTGTCTGCTCCACAATCTGCCTGATCAGAAGATCCCGCTCCGCAATATCACCATGTTGAAAACACTTCTCTATCACATTTGATGCAAATTTATTTTGGCTCATGGTAACAACCTGCCCAGCCAATTTAGTAATAATTTGGCTCCTCTCATGAGCTTTTCCTCTTTCTAGAACATGCTGCAACAAAAATAGAGAACAGTAAGCTGCCAAGGGAGGCATAAACATATCAAACATTGGAAGGGTCGTGGGAGAAACGGTATTGAAGGATCACTATATCAACTTACAAAGTAATTTTACCTGTGTAACATAGTTGCCATACTGATCTTGCGCAAGGATGCACGCCGACTGCAATATCTCATCTATTATGCACTGGCCTTGTGAGTTACCACCGCAGTGCTCCAAAACTCTCTGCCCAGAATGATAATCATTGAAGAATGCACCAGAATCCATCACGAAATTCTAATAGATTATTACTGTAAATTCACCTGAATTACACGGCAACCATATGGGTGCATTGAAAGGCTAGCAACTTGTCCCTGAAAAGCAGATACTACAAAACCAATATGTTCTGTGGGGACACACTCAATGCACTTCTGTATAACATGATTTCCATTTTGATCACGGACACATCGCATAACATGTCCATCAAGCTCATGAACTAGATCTATTTTCTGGTCAAGTTCCATAACTTCAAGAGCCTACATGTTTCGAGAGAGAAGTTAGTGGAAGCAATAATCAATAATGATAGATGTAGTTGCTCACATTAAGCTAGATGATATCAAGAATCACATGAGAAACTAAGTTTTAAGTTGCTTGCACTGCATCACCAGTCCCACAGTACCATTAGCGGATTAACAGCAAATTTCTATGTACATAAAAGAGGTCATCTTTTCATATTGTTGGAATATAAGTGTATTAGGCCCATGAGGCTAGGCCCATGAGGCCCATGTATGGTTTCCTATATAGCTACCCTTCTAGGGTTAGCCCAAATCAATAGAGACTCATCTTCTAGCATGGAATCAGAGCAGAGGACGCCGGGAAACCAAATCCTTTACAGTAAGACCAGAAGAGTCAAACTCCACAGAACAGGAATTGTCAACTGTAAAACGACGAATAGAAAGAAGGTTGTGAACCATAGAAGGTGCAACAAGAACATCAGGAAGACGAAAGGAGCCATGAGCACCGGCGGTACCCACAGATGTGACAGTAAGACACGAACCATTTGCGACCATAATGGACGAAGGGAGAGAAGGAGAATGGACAGAAGAAAGTATACCAGGGTCAGGGGTGGTGTGGTAGGTGGCACCCGAGTCGGCGATCCACTCAGGTCCGACAGGAGGTGTCAGGCCCATGGTACTGAACGAACGTGCCAAGGCCGTCTGGTCCCAACCGGCAAGCCCGGGCGGGGTCCCGGAGGGTGTAGCCCACGGAGGCGTAGTGGAGACGCCGGGAGGTGGAGCACCAGTGAACATGGCCACCGGTGGGCGGGGCTCACCACCGGGAGCGTGGAAGGACCACATAGAGATGCGGCCTGACCACGCGTTGTGGAAGGAAGGCCACGGTGCCCCCCCTGTGGACCAGCCGGCGTCTGGGTGACCCCACCCGGCCTCCCCCACGGCCCCCACCGCGGCGACGACGACCGCCACGACCCCTCCCCCACCCCCGCTCGGCCCGGAGGGAGGGGGACCAAGAAGAGACGACGGCGGTGGAGCAGACGAACGTGGTGGAGCCGACGGACGTGGCGGAGTGGCAGCCAGGGCCGTCGAGGAAGACGAGGACCCCGGAGTGGTGGCGGACCCCGGCTGGATGCCCTGAGTGAGCTCCTCCATGACAAGGTCGTCACGGACTGCAGGAAGGTGGGGAAGGGCCGCTGACGGGTGATCCACGTCCTGAGGTGGGCGTAGCGGTCACTGAGCCCGCGGAGGACGTTGAGGACCAAGATGCGATCCTCCACGGGCCAGCCGAGGTCGCCAAGTGAATCTGCCATGCCCTTCATCCGGCGGCAGAACTCGCCAACGGAGAGGTCACCGTAGACAAAGGTGCGGAAGCTCGCGTCGAGACGCAGAGCCTGGGCCTCGGCATTGCCCAAGAACTGTCCCTCAAGGGCAAGCCATGTCCGGCGAGCGTCAGGGGAGTTGCGGACGAGGTCGTGGAGGTCCAGGGAGATCGTCCCAAGGATCCAGGAGAGGACGATGCTGTCGAGACGAAGCCACGACGAGGTTTGGACAACGACCGAGGCGTCAACAAGGACGTGGTCGTCGAGGGCGTAGCGGCGGAGAGTGAGAAGCACCAGGTCCCGCCAGCGGGCGTAGGAGGGCGACTCAGGCTCGAGGACGACCGGAACGAGGAGGCGAATGTTCTGGACCCCTCCAGCCTGGTAGTGAAGCTGAGCCACGAGCGGGTCGGCCGGGTCGTGCCAGAGGCCCGCGGTGTGGGTCACGCGGCGTCCCGACGAGTCGGAGGAGGTGGCCCCAGCATCCTGGGAGGCGGGAGAGACAAGGAGCTGCTCTGCCTCGGCGATCTGGCGGGCCAGGGCATCGGCCGCATCGCGCTCACGCTCCCACACGAGGGTAGTCGCGCGCACACGAGCCTGCCCCTCAGCGGCTGCAGCCCGGGCAGCGACGAGAGCGGCGGCGAGGGCGAGTCGGGGCGGGTGTCGGGAAGCGGCAGCGGAGGCGGGGCGGGGAAGAGGAAGTTCGCGCCTTGGGAAGTCATCCCCGCGCCCCCATGCTGTGTACCGGCGACGTAGGGGACCCCAGCAGCCGCGGCCAGGGCGCCAGCGAGGGCAGCAGCATCACCGACGCCAGGAGGCAGAGGCTATGGAGGTGAACGGGCCGCCACCACAGTTCAGCAGATCTGTCTTCACATGCATGATCTCCGAGAGCCTCACCTCACTGCTCTCAAGCGCCTCCTCCGCTACCTCCGCGGCACGATCGACTACGGCCTACTCCTTCACCGGTCCTCCTCCGCCGAGCTTGTCTTCTACACTGACGCCGACTGGGCAGGGTGTCCGGACACTCGGCGCTCCACCTCCGGTTACGCTGTCTTCTTGGGCGGCAACCTGGTGTCCTGGTCGTCTAAGCGTCAGCCTGTGGTCTCCCGGTCCAGTGCCGAGGCGGAGTATCGCGCTGTCGCTAACGGCGTGGCTGAGGCCTCCTGGCTCTGGCAGCTTCTCGCCGAGCTCCACACTCCGCCCTCCTGGAGCACGCTGATCTACTGCGACAATGTCAGTGCGGTCTACCTCTCCACCAACCCCATCCAACACCAGCGGACGAAGCACGTGGAGATCGACCTACACTTTGTCCATGATCGGGTTGCCATTGGCGAGGTGCGGGTCCTTCATGTTCCGACTACCTCCCAGTTCACGGATATCTTCACAAAAGGCCTCCCGTCCTCGACCTTTAGCGAGTTTCGCTCCAGCCTCAACATCACCAGTGGCTAGTTACGTCTGTGGGGGAACTCGTGTGTGTTCTTTCTTCTTTCTTGTTCAGTCTGGAACTCTGCTGCGCCGGTAGTTCAGACTGCGGGGGGGTGTTGGAATATATGTGTATTAGGCCCATGAGGCTAGGCCCATGAGGCCCATGTATGGTTTCCTATATAGCTACCCTTTTAGGGTTAGCCCAAATCAATAGAGACTCATCTTCTAGCATGGAATCAGAGCAGAGGACGCCGGGAAACCAAATCCTTTACAGTAAGACCAGAAGAGTCAAACTCCACAGAACAAGAATTGTCAGCTGTAAAACGACGAATAGAAAGAAGGTTGTGAACCATAGAAGGTGCAACAAGAACATCAGGAAGACGAAAGGAGCCATGAGCACCGGCGGTACCCACAGATGTGACAGTAAGACACGAACCATTTGCGACCATAATGGACGAAGGGAGAGGAGAATGGACAGAAGAAAGTATACCAGGGTCAGGGGTGGTGTGGTAGGTGGCACCCGAGTCGGCGATCCACTCAGGTCCGACAGGAGGTGTCAGGCCCATGGTGCTGAACGAACGTGCCAAGGCCGTCTGGTCCCAACCGGCAAGCCCGGGCGGGGTCCCGGAGGGTGTAGCCCACGGAGGCGTAGTGGAGACGCCGGGAGGTGGAGCACCAGTGAACATGGCCACCGGTGGGCGGGGCTCACCACCGGGAGCGTGGAAGGACCACATAGAGATGCGGCCTGACCACGCGTTGTGGAAGGAAGGCCACGGTGCCCCCCCTGTGGACCAGCCGGCGTCTGGGTGACCCCACCCGGCCTCCCCCACGGCCCCCACCGCGGCGACGACGACCGCCACGACCCCTCCCCCACCCCCGCTCGGCCCGGAGGGAGGGGGACCAAGAAGAGACGACGGCGGTGGAGCAGACGAACGTGGTGGAGCCGACGGACGTGGCGGAGTGGCAGCCAGGGCCGTCGAGGAAGACGAGGACCCCGGAGTGGTGGCGGACCCCGGCTGGATGCCCTGAGTGAGCTCCTCCATGACAAGGTCGTCACGGACTGCAGGAAGGTGGGGAAGGGCCGCTGACGGGTGATCCACGTCCTGAGGTGGGCGTAGCGGTCACTGAGCCCGCGGAGGACGTTGAGGACCAAGATGCGATCCTCCACGGGCCAGCCGAGGTCGCCAAGTGAATCTGCCATGCCCTTCATCCGGCGGCAGAACTCGCCAACGGAGAGGTCACCCTGGACAAAGGTGCGGAAGCTCGCGTCGAGACGCAGAGCCTGGGCCTCGGCATTGCCCAAGAACTGTCCCTCAAGGGCAAGCCATGTCCGGCGAGCGTCAGGGGAGTTGCGGACGAGGTCGTGGAGGTCCAGGGAGATCGTCCCAAGGATCCAGGAGAGGACGATGCTGTCGAGACGAAGCCACGACGAGGTCTGGACAACGACCGAGGCGTCAACAAGGATGTGGTCGTCGAGGGCGTAGCGGCGGAGAGTGAGAAGCACCAGGTCCCGCCAGCGGGCGTAGGAGGGCGACTCAGGCTCGAGGACGACCGGAACGAGGAGGCGAATGTTCTGGACCCCTCCAGCCTGGTAGTGAAGCTGAGCCACGAGCGGGTCGGCCGGGTCGTACCAGAGGCCCGCGGTGTGGGTCACGCGGCGTCCCGACGAGTCGGAGGAGGTGGCCCCAGCATCCTGGGAGGCGGGAGAGACAAGGAGCTGCTCTGCCTCGGCGATCTGGCGGGCCAGGGCATCGGCCGCATCGCGCTCACGCTCCCACACGAGGGTAGTCGCGCGCACACGAGCCTGCCCCTCAGCGGCTGCAGCCCGGGCAGCGACGAGAGCGGCGGCGAGGGCGGAGTCGGGGCGGGTGTCGGGAAGGGGCAGCGGAGGCGGGGCGGGGAAGAGGAAGTTCGCGCCTTGGGAAGTCATCCCCGCGCCCCCATACTGTGTACCGGCGACGTAGGGGACCCCAGCAGCCGCGGCCAGGGCGCCAGCGAGGGCAGCAGCATCACCGACGCCAGGAGGCAGAGGCTATGGAGGTGAACGGGCCGCCACCACAGTTCAGCAGATCTGTCTTCACATGCATGATCTCCGAGAGCCTCACCTCACTGCTCTCAAGCGCCTCCTCCGCTACCTCCGCGGCACGATCGACTACGGCCTACTCCTTCACCGGTCCTCCTCCGCCGAGCTTGTCTTCTACACTGACGCCGACTGGGCAGGGTGTCCGGACACTCGGCGCTCCACCTCCGGCTACGCTGTCTTCTTGGGCGGCAACCTGGTGTCCTGGTCGTCTAAGCGTCAGCCTGTGGTCTCCCGGTCCAGTGCCGAGGCGGAGTACCGCGCTGTCGCTAACGGCGTGGCTGAGGCCTCCTGGCTCTGGCAGCTTCTCGCCGAGCTCCACACTCCGCCCTCCTGGAGCACGCTGATCTACTGCGACAATGTCAGTGCGGTCTACCTCTCCACCAACCCCATCCAACACCAGCGGACGAAGCACGTGGAGATCGACCTACACTTTGTCCATGATCGGGTTGCCATTGGCGAGGTGCGGGTCCTTCATGTTCCGACTACCTCCCAGTTCGCGGATATCTTCACCAAAGGCCTCCCGTCCTCGACCTTCAGCGAGTTTCGCTCCAGCCTCAACATCACCAGTGGCTAGTTGCGTCTGTGGGGGGACTCGTGTGTGTTCTTTCTTCTTTCTTGTTCAGTCTGGAACTCCGCTGCGCCGGTAGTTCAGACTGCGGGGGGGTGTTGGAATATAAGTGTATTAGGCCCATGAGGCTAGGCCCATGAGGCCCATGTATGGTTTCCTATATAGCTACCCTTCTAGGGTTAGCCCAAATCAATAGAGACTCATCTTCTAGCATATATCATAGTTATTTTCCCCCTCAGAATGTCATAGTGATTACGAAAAGATACCCCTCTAACTCTGCATGCACTGAATGATGGATATTGTGATAGAACCCTGCTGATTTTTTTGCAATAATAGAAGGGAAGAAAAAAAGAATTTATATATAAAGACAGAGACTAGCAACGAAAAACACTGATCAGTAGAACATAAACTAAAAAGGAATTGATCCCACAGATACTTGAGATAGAATATAAAACACCACAAGTTTCAAATGCTCACTCTAGTACTGCGGGTATGCTCATATAAACCTTAATTGAAGTTTTTATGAACCACTAACACTGCACATGAGCTCAAGATCAGAAGGACATCTCACAATGGCACTCATTTTACAAAGACTGAAGCCAGGCAGCTTTTGAAGTAGTTGGAGACTTACAAGCATCACATGTTGATAAAAAACAAAATGCTATGTACAAACAGAATTGAGAAATAAAAAGGCTTGTATAACATATTCTATAGTTCCATAATTGTTACAAAAGATGTGCCTGTTACATTAAAAAACAAAGATGTGCCTGGGTCCTTAAACTTACCTTGGATTCTCATCTAGGTTCATAAACTCTCAAAGTGAGAATCTGGGTCATTCAACTTTAAAGTGCTTCACTCTAGGTCCAAATAGGGACCTGGTTTACCACTTGGATTGAACAACTTAAAATGTTCAAAGGACCTAGAGCCTCACTTCGAGAGTTTGTGGACTTAGGTGAGAATCCTGGAAAGTTTAAGAACCTAGGTGCGCTTTGCTCTTATTACAAATTAGTCACATCTAACTTAATTATATTAAGCAAAGATTAAAGAGTACCTTCTGGATTACACGGCAGCCATACATCTGAAGGCTCAAAGGCAAAACATGACCAACAAGCTTGGTGGCAAGATCCCTCCTTTGCTCACGAGTTCCATGTTCAAAAAACTGCAGTGATTACAAACTTATGTTTACTGGTTACAAGTTACAATGCATGACAATGTGAGATGAAATGACTAGACACGGCAAGCGATATACAAACAATACTATGGGCCACGAGATTCACCCTTGCAACAGCATACCTTTTGGATCACGTAATTCCCAAAAACGTCAGTCATTAATGATGAAGCATGAGGAAGAACCTCCGCAAACACAGATGCCTTCTCTTCAGCAGTGCAGTTTTCCAACTTCTGCTGGATGAATCGGCTACCATGTTGGTCAGCACTGAGATCAAGAATACATCCAAATTAGCATACAAACCTTTGTTTCTTAGAATGGATGTTAAGACAGGATATGGACTAAACCAACAATCAACACCAAAGAACTAACCTGTATTCAACTATTCGACCTGTGATGTCAGATAGCTCAACCCTGCGTGCTCTGTTGGACTTTAACTCTTCTAAGAAAGAGCAGGTCTTTGATTCATCAAACTTCTGTCTTTCTCGCTGTCCTTGAATCCCAGGATTATCAATGATATTTCTTGAGGGGGACTGAAATCCAACAGAGTCATTTCTCCTACCAGGAGGCAATACTCCAGGCAATGTTTGTCCCTGAAACACTGGACTTGTAGGATAAGTCATCGGCACTCCGACGTAGGATGAGATGCCTTGATAATTTGGAACAGTCCCTCCTCTTCTGGGTGTAGGAGAATTAGGAAAGCCAGTTCTTGGAAGTGGAAGCCTCTGATCAGATGGATATGCTGCTTGGGGTATCATCTTTTGTGGATCAAAGCTTTCAGCTGGATTCCCAACAACAGTAAATCTTGGACCCATTGTATTGTATTGATTTCCACCAGTATACTGAAATAAAGAGGGATGCTGAAAGAAATGAATGAAGTTCTGATCGGGAATGGACGGCTGCATACCAGCCTCAAGTTGTCCGTATACTTTATATGACTGCATAAAATCTGTTCCCCCTGTAAGATTCCCTGCTGGAGGAAATCCAGATGGCCTGCCACTAAAGCTTGGAGTCATAGGACTGTCAAAAGGTGTAGCAAGAGGACCTTGGGGAGCATAGCCAGCCATAAAAGGTGGCAAAATGGAACCACTTACAGCATACCCACCAGTTCCAATTGAGGTTGGAAAAGCATTAGCAGGGTGCAAATTCTGATAATAAGGGTTTCCAAAAGAATTTGGTGTATAGAAAGGTGCTGTCATACTAGGCTGCGGTAAAAATTGGTGCATGTCACCAGCAGGTAACTTGAGCTGAGCATGAGACAAGTTATCAACAAAAGGTATATGGGGAAGATGGGGTCCTTGAGTAGTCATTAGAATAGGATCACCTTGGGCTGGGGGAAAGGAGCCATACTGCTGCAAGACATTGTCCTGCCACCTCTGCTTGACAGGTGAGGATGTATGGTCATCCAAACTTAACTTCAAATTCTTCATACTGGAGTCCACATTATCAAGTTCAGTAACAGCTGCACCACTGCCAAGCACAACATTTCCATGTTTGGTGTCTACAGCCACCTTTTCTTGCTGAGAAGTTTGCATACCAGTTTTGCTACCAGAATATGATGAACTGGAAAGGGGTGGTGATGAAAGGTCACTGCTAACAGTACTTTTCAGTGGGCTTTTTGGTGTCCAAGAGTTCAGGTCTGATTGCTTGACAGCATCAACTGACAAACTCCTTGACAAATTTATGTCAGAATATACAGGCATGGAATCACCAGTGTTGCTATTTGAAGGATTAGAAGATGAACTATCAGGCAAAGAAGCAGCACTCTGTTGAAAGCTCTCCTAAGGAAATATTAAAAGATGATGAGACCATTTGTAACAGTCAAGAGAAAACCAAAGCATCAATTCAAACTTCATTTGTAAGTGCAAAAGGGAAAAGAGTGAAGTAACAATTGGGAAGGAACAAGCAAATACAGTAAGACAAAGCACAAATGTTGCATCAATCCAGATCTCTTCCAAAACTTGTTAAAGGCTAATAATCTGTGGCAATTGCTTTTGGAAAGCATTTTTTTACTGTTTTCACTTTTCAAATAGGTTTACTAATTATAATAGCTGTTATAGTAGAATGTAAAACAAGCCAATTATTTCCCACGTTTTTTTAAAAAAAAATAGACAATTCCAAAGTGTAGTGATCTAGATAGACTTGTAGTGCTGAAATTTGGTCTGTCACGTGGTAAGAAATTGAGTAAGAATGGAGCGATACCTTTAAGTCATTGTTTGGATGTAGTCGGATTCGCATCAATCCACATGTATTGGGGTGGATTAGAGTGGAACTTGAACTAAATTTCATCCCAATCCACCCCAACACATGCGGATTGAGGTGAATCCGACAACATTCAAACAAGGCCTAAATGTTCAAAAGAAACCTTAGCTTTTACCTATTGAAAGGAACCTTACAATAAAATTTTTACCTATACAAAGATCACTAAGTATCAGCTAAAGCAGGGCTGAAATATTGGCCTGTGCCATATTAGAACAATAATGTTTGTTTCTACTTTTGGATACAACAAATTTAGTGGCCTCATAATAAGGTAACCATTGCACAAGTATGTTGAAAAGTTCATATCTTATTTCAGGTTCAAGCAAGTAAAAGACCATAGCATCCCTGCTCATTCATGTGCCCCTAAAGCAAATTATAACGTGTCAACATACCAACTAAATACTAACTAGCATGTTTCAGAACCACAATTTCTGAATTTTCTCTGGCACATATAACTCTACAGATTGAATTCATGCAGAAGTCCAAAGCAAAAAAAAAATGGTACATATAACTATGAAGGTAGGATGCAACGGCTATGACAAAAAAGGAGTAATTGATCCATGTCGAGCACTCACCAGACTAAAATCCTGGCTCTGAAAGTTGGATGCACTGGAGATAATCTGGGCATCCTCCACTGAACTTGAATCCAATCTTGGAGATTTATCATCCTCCAGTTCTTCTTTGTGAGTTGACAGTGTAGATCGAGGAACATATATCGAGCCTTTGCTGCTGTTATCTTGGGAGACTACCCTCCACTCTTTAGCCTTGCCAACACGGTTCATTAATCGGCGGCTCTCTCTTGAAATAAGTGGCGGAGGGAGCCTTGGATTCAGATTCACCTTGGAGCCATAATACTCAAAATATGCTGGATCAGCACGTAGTTGCTCCTCAGACTTCGAACTGTCAGTTATGTTATCCAAGGTTGCCAAACTAGCTTCAAATCTCCCACTCTGCTGGCCAATGAGATGGCCAAGAGCAACAAGAGATCCTTCCATGCTTGGCGGTGCACTTCCACTGCGATTTGGAACAGATTTGCTCCAGCCCCCATAAACCCCAGTGCCATTATCCACAAATCCCAAATCTTCCACTGAAAGGCCACCCACTGAAGAGTCAAATGCACCATATCCCTTACTCCAGTCCCTAGCCCCCGTCCCACCAATTAATCGGACAGCACTCTCAGTAGCCATTAGACTGCAGAGAAAGAAATTTGGTTTGTAAGTGCTCATCAATTGATAAGATATATAAGAATTCTTGTTACTTCCTCAACTAGAATATTGAGCCTAAATGTTTGCCAATGTAACTAGTAATAAGAATCAGTGTCAAGCAAATGCATTCGAGATTTCATGCCTAGCGGTCCATGTACTCGATAAAGAGACAAGCTAGCAGAAAAATATACAAGGGTAACTAATATGCTGCTTTGGCCAGATAATACCATATATGCAGAAGTTATACGGTGATGAGTGTTGGCCTACAAAAAGGCGACATGTCCAGCAATTGAGTGTAGCAGAGATGCGTATGTTGCGTTGGTGTTGTGGGCACACAAGGAGCGATAGAGTCCGGAACGACGATATTCGGGATAGGGTTGGGGTGGCACCAATTGAGGAAAAATTGATTCAACATCGGTTAAGATGGTTTGGACATGTCCAACGGAGGCCTCCTGAGGCGCCGGTGCGTAGTGGAATTCTAAAGCGGGCCGATAATGTAAAGAGCGGTAGAGGTCGACCTAAACTAACTTGGGACGAGTCCGTTAAGAGAGATCTTAAGGAGTGGAATATCTCCAAGGATTTAGCTATGGATAGGAGCGCTTGGAGATTGGCAATCAACGTGCCCGAACCGTGACCTCTTTTTGTCTTATGCCCTTGATGTTCCTTTATGTGTCTACCTGTTTCTCGTCTCTTTTGGGTTTCATCTCTAGCCTACCCCAACTTGCTTGGGATAAAAGGCTATGTTGTTGTTGTTGTTGTTGTTGTTGTTGTTGTTGTTGTGTCTCAATTCAAATACAGGAACATAGAAGTGAATCTCAATCGACGAAAATGGCAAGTTGCAAAGTGAGCCAGTGATTTGGTCAGACGTTTGCTAGCATCTAGCGGCACAACTAAAGTGTGCCAATGACTCAGATAAGGCAACAAAAGATAATGCCTTTGGGGGTGTAATCATGCTCATATCCATCGAACTGCACAAAACCGATGCCACTGCCTACCTCAGCAATCTGACACCTTCCAGTTTGTTACACGATCTAATGGGGGAAAAAATAAAATTCCAATGCGAGATCAAATGATTTAACCATTGGACTAATTCCCCAAGAGAAAGGACACTTTTTTTTCACAAACAAACCCAGAATGCAGTCCAAAAGCAGATGAAAATCGGAAGAGTAGCTAAATTCAGGAACAAGCACAAACCCAATCGACGGCTAGAACTCATTCCTGCGATTCCACCAATGGGAATCCTTAGGATCGCAACAACGCATGCATCCCTCTCGCACAACAGCAACTTGCCAACACTCAAGTAGTCAAGCTCCAACCACAGCCCGAAATTCTCCACCAAAAATCAAGCAAACGCAAGCACGCCAATCATCACACCTCTACACCAGTCAACAGGGGAGATAACGAAACAAGGAGAGGGAAAGGTGTAACCTTGCCGCCTCCAAGTCAGTCGGCTGGCCCGAAACCCTAGGCGACCAATCACCAGCGCCACCACCTGTAGTCATCCTCCCAAAGCTCTCCCCGCAAAAGGCATTCCCCGTTTCTCCAGGGGCACCAACCACCTTGGCCTTATCCACCATCTCTCTGCCAGGAGCTTTCCTTTGCTCCGCCACCGCCGCTTTACCCTTTTCCTTTTTCTACTTGGTTGGCATGAGGCTGGATATGACCGCAGCAACGTGCTACGGATGTGAGGCAGGGATGGGATGGACAGGATCATAAAGCGTTTGCGTACACGGAGATTGGGGATGCGTTTTAACCTTTCCTTTGAAAAATAAAGAGAGTTTGGGTGTTTTTTTAAGGAAGGAATGGACCTTCGAGATGGCAAATGTCTTGCTAAAGGTAAACATAATCCATAATTAGTATGATAACAGTAGGTGAAAAGAATTTATGTCATTTTTGTCCTTTCATCTAGACATGTTTGTTTAGTACTGTGGATAGTATTGTTTGTAATGAGGCAAAATGAATGTTCTTCGTAATAATGAGAAATTGGTTAGTTACTGGTCATCAATTGACTAAATATGCTAGTAAATGTGAAACACCCCCTATTGCTTTCTCAGCTGATTATTGCAGCCTAAATTTTTTTAGCGCAACAAGTAACAATAAGTTTGTCAAGCAAATGCATTATAGATTCACTTCAAACAGTTCATATATACCATATAAAGAGATAAGCACAAAGAAAAAGAAACATACACAAAGGGTAATGCTACTTGGGCCTCGTAAGTAAATACCATAGTAGCCAAACTTTAATGGCTCAGGGCCTCAGAACAAATGAAAGACAGAAAAATAACAGTAGAATCTGAATTGGTGTATGTACATGACCAATAGACAAATTGGCAAAGTGAGCCAGCCATTTGGCGTAGCATCTAGCGCCCCAACTGCATTTGAGATAAGGCACCAAACGACAAGACCTTTGGGGTGTAATCATGCAGATATCCATCGAATTGAACACCAACCTCGTACCCTGCCTACCTCAGCAATCCGACACCTCCCATTCCCCTCCACACAATAGGGGGGGGGACTTTTTTTTCATACGAGTTGAAACACGAGCTAGCCTGGACTGGTTCCCCAAGCGCAAAACCAGATGAAACACGACCAAATTCAGGAAGCCCCAGAAACATTCCTACGATTCCAACAAAGGAAGCCCTTCACCCCCAACCCAGAATCACAACTACGCAGGCATTCCCCTCTAGCAAAGCCAAAGGCGACTTGCCACCACTCGAGCAGCCAAAAAAATCCCCAAAAAACTCCAGCAGACGCTAGCGCGCTAGCAGCCCGCCACGACACAGGTCAACAGAGGAGGTGACGGAACAGGGAGGGGGAGAGAGGGGAAAGGCGCGACCTTGCGGCCTCCGGGCCGGCCGGCCGGCAGCCCGAAACCCTAGGCGGCCGAGCAAGTCCACCAGAAGTCCTCGTCCTCCTCCGCCCGGAGCTCGGCCCACGACAAGCCTCCCGCTTTCTCCAGCGCCGGCGCCTCCAACCGCGTCGGCCTTATCCACACCTTCGGAAAACACTTCTTCACTCGGGAAGCTTTTCCTTCGCTCCTCCACCTCCACGCACGCTTTTCCCTTTTTCTTTTGGCGACTCGGTGGAGAAGACGATGGACGACGGGCGGTTGAATGGGTGCGTGCGGCCGTACCGATCGGTGGTGGCTTCTAAAACCCTCGCACCCGCCCTGCTGGGCTGTGTGCGACCGCCGCGGCGTGCTTTGGGGTTCGTGCCGGGTGGCGATGTGCGGCGGGGATGGAGGCGGGCGGAGTCACGAGGCGGCGTCGCTCTGCCTTCTGCGTGCGGGGACCTAGCACGGCAGGGATTCTGCGGCATTTTCGCTACGCGTACACCCGAGACTGTGGACGCGCCGCTTTAAGCCTTCCTTCGGCAACGTAGTGTGTGGCCTGTTGAAAGTCCTATGTTTGGTGTCGGTAATTAGTGACAATATTTAAGTATTAATTTTATGTCTAAGTTGTATGTAGCATATGAGGATTAGTACATTCCAAGATTGGTGGCAAGATGAACATGGTGATCATGATGGCCACACTTGGATTTGGACGCAACCCTACGTGATCAAGGCAAAGGTATATGCTTAAGGGTTGTGTTTTTAGTAACCAAGACACCTAGTGGGCGTGGTTACATTATAGGTTAGATAGCCGTACTATAAAGAGGGGAATGACGCGGCTATTGAACTCCTAAGTGCCTCTAGGTGTGCATTTCATAATCATATGCATTTGGATAGAACTAATAACGCCTCGAAAAATGATTGTGAAAATGCTAACACACTCACACATGACGAGATCACTTGGTGTTGTTAGCACGTTTGCGAAGGCGGTGGAGTTTGAGCGGTAGAGAGGGTTTGGGGTCCTCTCTCCCTCCCGCCGAGCTTGCGAGGCGGGATTCAGGCGTTTTCGATAAGTTGAAACGACTATTTTCCACTACGCCGGAAGTCGGAAAAGAAACCGAGACGAACGGAGGTCACAGAGGTGACCGGACGCTGGACCGGACGCGGTCTCTGTTTGACCGGACGCGTCCGGTCAGCGTTCAGCGTCTGCGCGTGTTTCAGTTTGATGATCAGACGCGCAGCTGTAAGGTCCGAATGGCTAGAGGGGGGGTGAATAGCCTAATTAAAACTTCTACAAGAATTACTTAACCACAAGTTAGTATAAAAGGTGGCGGAGCAAAATGCACTAGCTCTAACTAATTAAGCAAGCCACCTACACAAGTCTAGTACAAGGCTATCCACTAAACACAACAACAACAAGCTAGATACAAGATGTAATACGAGAGAAGAGCTTCGAGTGATTATACCGCCGTGTAGAGATGAGAAGTACCAATTAATTAATCACACAAGAGAAATCCTCGGGAAGAGAATGACACAAGAATTTATCCCGAGGTTCACTTGCTTCCCGGCAAGCTACTCCCCGTTGTGGCGATACACCCACTTGTCGGTTCGCGAGCTAATCGACTATCAAGAGTCGAGCCCTCGGCGGGCACCGCACAACCGCACACAAGATGGGGATCCTCCAAGCCACGAGCTCCACTAGAGTATCCAATTCGCGAACTCCCGCGGGGAAGGATCAAGAACCCCTTACAACACTTGGTGAAGGCTCCAACAATCTCCAATTGCGAGCTCAATCACCTCCGCTGCTCCAAGCCGTCTACCGTGTCGGGAAACACGGAAGAGTAACAAGAAATCCGCAGCTACTCGAAGATCAAGTGCCTCTAGAATGCAACTCTCAAGCAATGCACTTGAATCTCACTCAATCTCACTCAAGATGTGCAACTAATCAAAGAGATGAGTGGAGGGGTTGTTCTCTAGCTCAAAGTATGTCTCTATATCTCAAAATGTGCAAGAGTTACCCTCAAACCCCGGACATCCTCTATTTATAACGAAGGGGTACGCAGCTAGCCGTTACGGACGACGCAGCGAAAATCGTGCTGACCGGACGCTCCGGTCAGGGTGACCGGACGCGTCCGGTCACTACACGACAAACGTGAACAGTGCGCGTCAGAACTAGCCGTTGCCCTGACCGGACGCGCTCAACCGAGTGACCGGACGCGACAGTGCCAGCGTCCGGTCGCGTTCCAGTACGCTCCCGTTGAGATCGGACGCGTCCGATCGTACATGACCGGACGCGCCGCGCGTCCGACGGTCACTCCGCTTTGCTCTGTGTTACTGGACGCATGACCGGACGCTCCGGTCCCGTGAAGGACCGGACGCGCCGGTCGCTCGCTTTTCTTTTACGCCCAGTTGAACTGACCGGACGCGCTGGTCAGGCCAGACCCGCGTCTGGTACCAAACCCTAGCGCTCGCGCCGCGATGAACTGACCGGACGCGCTGGTGAAACCGTGACCGCGTCCGGTGCAGCGTCCGGTGCAGCGTCCGGTGCAGCGTCCGGTGCACACAGTGACCTCCGCTCGCCTCCGTTTCTTTCCCGACTTTCGGCGTAGTGTAAAATAGGCATTTCACTTCTCCAAAAAGCGCCGAATCCCGCCTCGCAAGCTCGGCGGGAGGGAGAGAGAAACCCAAACCCCTCTCTACCACTAAAACTCCACCGCCTTCGCAAATGTGCTAACACCACCAAGTGTACACCACCATGTGCATGTGTGTTAGCATTTCACAAACATTTCTTAAGGCGTTATGTTAGCTCTTTTACTAGATCCTAATGCATATGCTCAAGACAATGATCTAGTGGCACTTGATTTCCGAGCTAACCGTGATTGCCCCTCTTGATAGTCGGCTATGTATCCTAAACCCGGTCAATCACTTCTCTACTCAACTTAGACCGGCAAAAGGAAAACCCTATGGTTATACCTTTGCCTTGCGCTCTTAGATCCTTCTCTTCCACTTAATCATCATGTCCTTCCTTTTATGTGCATCTTCACCATGATCATCATTTCATGTCCATGCACCATTTCTTTGTGATCTTGTGGCCACCACTCCTTGCCACGTACACCTTCATCACATGTGTTGCTTATGCCTAGCTCAAAACACTTAACACATGGCATTAGCAACTTGGTGTCATTAATTACCAAAACCAAACTTGGGCTTTCAATCTCCCCCTTTTTGGTAATTGATGACAACCATAACAAAGATATGAAATGAAATCAATTCTCAATTTCGATAGTATTAGCTCCCCCTACATATGTGCTTCCATAAGTTTGGTTCAATTATGCACATATGTATGGATTTGAAATTTGAGAGAGTTACTACTATCAAATTGATGCTAAGGTATATAGAATGGACCTTTGAAGCGTGATACCAATCGGAGTTGCCTTTATATACCACCCTTAGCATCGATGTAGCTAGACACCACGTGTAATATATCACTTGTAAAGATCACAAACACTAAAGTACCCCGTGAGATCAACAATATAAGCCAAGGTGTCTAGATACCGCTTGTAAAGCTACTCTCAACAAATCATCATTCAAGTTCTATTTCTAGCAAACACCAAACAATCATGAATATGAATTTTAGCTTTGCAATGCGACAATTCATCATGTTAATGCACATACAAATACAACAAATAATTCATGAGCTTGCTCCCCCTACTTGTATGCTCAAATTTAATTGATCCCTTGATTTTTCTCCCTTTGTAACTTTTCTCTCCCCTATGACTTTTCTCTCCCCCTTATTATATCTTATTCCCTTTTTGCAATATCTTTGTGACTTTTCTCTCCCCCTTTGTCAACAATCACCAAAAAGGTGCCAATTTTAGTGAGAGATAAGTCAATCAATTTGAGAGAGTCCAAATTATGGTTCAATCTAGATTACTTGCCTAGAATATGTAATTCGGTTTGATCCAAGGACAAGCTTTTTCACACCTCATAAAGTATAAGGGTTATCTTGACCATGTTGAATTACACATTATGAGCTTATTTTCTAGATTCAACACTAGGTTTGCAAGCCCACAAACATGTCATATGCTACCACTAGACCAATCAAACATAGAAGCAATAGTGGTACCATATATACATCAAAATAATTTGATTTTCATGAATGAGCTTATTTGTCATGCAAATATGTCTATATGTTCTAACCATGTCCTTAGCAAAGTATGAATGATATGCCAAACAACTTTACCTTGCTATGTTGGAGGAGAGGCATGTCATATAAGAATGTGGGGGTACACTCATTTCAAGTTGGAGAAGTCAAGTATGTTCAATTCATTCTTCAACTTGTAAAATCTCTTTTCATCAAGTGGCTTTGTAAATATGTCGGCTAGTTGATCTTCGGTGCCAATGCTTTCAATGCTAATATCACCCTTTTGTTGATGGTCTCTTATGAAGTGATGCCTTATGTCAATGTGCTTGGTTCTTGAATGTTGAACCGGATTTTGTGTCATCTTGATAGCACTCTCATTATCACAAAACAAAGGCACATTCTTGAATTTAATTCCAAAGTCATTCAAAGTGGCCTTCATCCAAAGCAATTGTGCACAACAACTACCGGCACTAATGTATTCGGCCTCGGCGGTAGATAGTGCAACACTATTTTGTTTCTTTGATGACCATGAAACAAGAGACCTTCCAAGCAATTGACAAGTGCCACTTGTGCTCATTCTATCAATCTTGCATCCACCATAGTCGGAGTCCGAGTATCCAATCAACTCAAAATTAGACCCCTTGGGATACCATAATCCAACATCATGAGTGCCCTTTAGATATCTCAATATCCTCTTGGTTGCTTTCAAGTGACTTTCTCTAGGTGAAGCTTGATATCTTGCACACTTGCACACACTAAACATCACATCCGGCCTAGAAGCGGTGACATAGAGCAAACTTCCAATCATGGACCGGTATTGCTTTTGATCTACCATGTTTCCACTATCATCAATACCCAATTGATCATTAGTGCCCATTGGTGTGCTCATTTGCTTAGCATCTTGCAATCCAAACTTCTTGATCATGTCCTTGATGTACTTGCCTTGACTTACAAAAGTGCCATTCTTCATTTGCTTGATTTGAAGTCCAAGAAAGTAACTAAGCTCTCCAATCATTGACATCTCAAACTCATTAGCCATCATATTTCCAAACTCTTCACAAAAATCTTGATTGGTTGATCCAAAAATGATATCATCCACATAAATTTGCAACACAAACAAGTCATTTCCAAGCTTCTTAGTGAAGAGAGTGGTGTCAACCTTTCCCATCTTGAACCCTTTAGAGAGAAGAAAGTCCCTCAATCTCTCATACCATGCTCTAGGTGCTTGCTTCAAACCATACAATGCCTTCTTTAGCTTGTAAACATGGTCGGGCTTCTTGTCATCTTCAAAACCGGGAGGTTGCTCAACATAAACTTCTTCATTGATGTAGCCATTGAGAAATGCACTCTTGACATCCATTTGATAGAGCTTGATATTGTGTGCACAAGCATATGCTAATAAGATTCTAATTGCCTCCAATCTTGCAACCGGTGCATATGTCTCTCCAAAGTCAAGACCCTCAACTTGAGTGTATCCTTGTGCTACTAATCTTGCTTTGTTTCTCACAACCATGCCATCTTGATCTTGCTTGTTTCTAAAGACCCACTTAGTACCAATCACATTATAGTTCTTCGGCCTTTCAACAAGTTCCCGAACTTGATTTCTAGTGAAGTTGTTTAGCTCTTCATGCATGGCATTTACCCAATCGGAATCTTTCAATGCATCTTCTACCTTCTTTGGTTCTTCTAATGAGACAAATGAGTAATGCTCACAAAAGGATGCTAGTCTTGATCTAGTTTGAACACCACTTTGAATTCCACCAATGATTTGGTCCAACGGATGATCTCTTGCAATGCTAGTAGGTTGGAGTATTGGGAGTTGATTGCTTTCACTTGTTTGACCTTGAACTTGAGCTTCATCATGAGTACCACTTGAGCTTGCTTGATTTGTATCAATTTGCACACTTTGGTTGATCACATGAATATCATCATCATCAACTTGCCTTGGCCTAACATCACCAATGTCCATATTCTTCATTGCATTTGACAATTGATCTCCTCTCACATCATCAAGGTTTTGAGTTTCATTTTGAGATCCTTGGGTTTCATCAAACTCAACATCATGAACTTCTTCCAAGGTGCCATTTGTGAGATTCCAAACTCTATATGCTTTGCTTGTGGTAGAATAACCAAGCAAGAACCCTTCATCACATTTCTTTTCAAACTTGCTCAATCTAGTGCCTTTCTTGAGAATATAGCACTTGCAACCAAACACTCTAAAGTATGCAATGTTGGGCTTTCTTCCATTCAATAGCTCATATGGTGTCTTTCCAAGCTTCCCATGGCAATAGAGACGATTACTACAATAGCAAGCCGTATTGATAGCTTCACTCCAAAATGAATGACTCACATTGTATTCGTTAAGCATTGATCTAGCCATATCAATCAAAGTTCTATTTTTCCTTTCAACTACACCATTGGATTGAGGAGTGTATGTTGGAGAGAATTGATGTCCAATACCAAGACCATCACATAAAGCTTCAATTCTTGTGTTCTTGAATTCACTACCATTGTCACTTCTAATCTTCTTGATGGTAGTCTCAAACTCATTTTGTACCCTTTTGACAAAAGACTTGAATAGATCAAAAACATCACTCTTGTCATAGAGAAAGAACACCCAAGTGTATCTAGTGTAGTCATCAACAATCACAAAACCATACTTGTTGCCACCAATGCTAGTGTATGTTGTTGGCCCAAACAAGTCCATGTGCAATAGCTCAAATGCCTTTGATGTGCTCATTTCACTCTTACTAGGATGTGTATTTCCAACTTGTTTGCCGGCTTGACAAGCACTACATGGTTTATCCTTTTCAAAAGTTACATCTTTCAAGCCTCTAACTAAGTCATGCCTCAAAAGTTTGTTCAATTGTTTCATTCCAACATGACCAAGCCTTCTATGCCACAACCATCCCATACTAGATTTGCTAAGCAAGCATGATGTCAATTGTGTCTCACTATCATTGAAGTCAACCAAGTACAAGCTACCATGTCTAAATCCTTTGAATATCAAATTTGATCCATCAACACTTATGACTTCAACATCATCACTACCAAATATGCACTTGAAGCCAAGATCACAAAGTTGTGCCACCGACAAAAGATTGAAATCCAAGCTCTCAACTAGCAACACATTAGATATGCTCATGTCATTTGAGATAGCAATTTTACCAAGCCCCTTGACTTTGCCTTTCTTATTGTTGCCGAAAGTGATAGCATCAAAACCACCATTTTGACTTGTATCAATTGATTTGAACATACAAGAATCCCCGGTCATATGTTGAGTGCACCCACTATCAAGCACCCAATGCCTTCCTCCGGCTTTGTAATTGACCTACAAGACAAGATCAATTCCTTTTAGGTACTCAAACTTGTTTGGGTCCTCCAAGGTTAGTGACCAAGCTCTTTGGTACCCAAATGACTTTCTTCTTTGATCCCATCCATGGTGCACCAATGAACTTAGCATGAACACCATTTGTACCCTTGGTAAGTATATAGAAAGAATCAAACTTAATTGAGGATACTTTAGCATTGGATTTCTTGTTCATGCAATGTTGCTCTATGTGATCAACTTGCTTGCACACTTTGCAATAGCTACCTTTGTTCTTCACAAAACTAGTCTTGTGAGGAGCAAAAGCGGCCTTGCCTTTCTTGGGGTTATAGCCCAATCCCTCTTTGTAGAGAGAAGCTCTTTGGCTACCCAAGCACATAAGCAAGCGGTCCTCACCACCATAAGCCTTGGCTAAGGTGTGATTGAGCTCTTTTACCTCCTTCTTGAGATTTTCATTCTCAACTATTAGTGTGGAGTCACAAGTGAAACCGTCACTACTAGATGAGGATGATGTAGATGAGCTACATGAAGGGTTAGTGGGAGCAACAATGATAGGCTTATGACAAGATTCATCAATTATATCACACGATATGCCTATGTTGCAAGTTTTAGCTTTCTCAACATTAGTTGGCATGTTTTCACATTTTTCAACTAGAGAGGAATGAGCTTCTTCAAGCTTAGTGTGAGACTTTTGAAGCTTCTTATGGTCTACCTTTAGACTCTCATAAGATGCCCTAAGCTCATCAAGTTCTTGCATAAGGTTTTTCTTTTCCTTAAGCAATTCCTTGCACTCCTTTCTAGATTCTTTATAATGTTGAGTGCAATCTTCTAGCATAGTGATTAGTTCATCTTTAGTGAATTCTTCTTCATCACTATCACTATCACTATCACTAGCATTATCATGATCACTCTCATCATCGGATGATACCTTAGAGGCCTTAGCCATGAAGCACGATGGAGTGTCGAAGAGGGAGACTTTCTCTTGGATGGCAATGCTAGCATGTCCCTTCTTCTTGCTCTTGTAGTCATCCTCATCATCACTTGAGGAATCATCACTATCCCATGTAGCAACATGAGAATCATTCTTCTTTTTATGAGAGCTCTCCTTCTTTTCTTGCTTCTTCTTTTGCTTCTTCCTTTCCTTCTTGATAGCATCTTCATCATCACTATCATAAGGACACTTTGCAATGAGATGATCTTTGCTATGGCATCTAAAGCATCTCATGGTATACTCATTCTTCTTAGATGGGTTCTTCCTCCTTCTTGCACGATAGCCCTTCTTCTTCATAAATTTGCCAAATTGCTTGACAAAGAGAGCCATCTTCTCATCAATGTCATCACTATCACAAGAGCTTGAGTCTTCTTCACTTGATGATTCAATCTTGGATTTGCCCTTGGATGTGGTGGCTTTGAATGCCACACTCTTCTTCTTTTCATCATCTTTCTTCTCATTCTCCTTCTTCTTCTTGACCAACTCATCCTTCTCATCATCTTCTCTATATGAATCATCGGTCATCACTTCTTGAAATATTTGTTGAGGAGTTGAATCCTTCAATGTAGTCCTCACTAGCACGGTGATCAATGTATCAAACCTCTTGGGCAAGCTTCTCAAGAACTTCATAGAGAATTGGTTGTCCTTGACTTCCTCACCAAGTGCCTTGAGCTCATTGACAATGACTTGCAATCTATGAAACATCTCCGGTACACTCTCATTATCTTGCATCTTGAAGCTTGAAAATTTTTCTTGCAAGATATATGCTTTAGCGGTCTTTGTGCCTTCGGTGCCCTCAAATGTTTCTTCTAGCTTGGCCCAAGCATCATGAGCGATCTCAATGTTCTTCACTTGCTCAAAGGTCTTGTCATCTAGTGCCTCATGAAGAGCACTAATGGCAATGTCATTGCATTGGAGTTTCTTCTCTTCCACCGGTGTAGGTACTTCCGGATTAGCAACCTCAAATTTTGTTTCGGTGACCTTCCACACTTCTCTATTGATTGACTTGAGGTGTGCGGTCATCTTAACCTTCCAATATGCATAATTTGTGCCATCGAAGTGAGGTGCCTTCTTGGTGTTGTTGATGTGCAAGCTTAATTGAGCCATTTCTTTTTCACCGTAGGTTGTTAAGCCTCAAATAAACGGTGCCTCGGCTCCGATACCACTTGTAAGGTCCGAATGGCTAGAGGGGGGGTGAATAGCCTAATTAAAACTTCTACAAGAATTACTTAACCACAAGTTAGTATAAAAGGTGGCGGAGCAAAATGCACTAGCTCTAACTAATTAAGCAAGCCACCTACACAAGTCTAGTACAAGGCTATCCACTAAACACAACAACAACAAGCTAGATACAAGATGTAATACGAGAGAAGAGCTTCGAGTGATTATACCGCCGTGTAGAGATGAGAAGTACCAATTAATTAATCACACAAGAGAAATCCTCGGGAAGAGAATGACACAAGAATTTATCCCGAGGTTCACTTGCTTCCCGGCAAGCTACTCCCCGTTGTGGCGATACACCCACTTGTCGGTTCGCGAGCTAATCGACTATCAAGAGTCGAGCCCTCGGCGGGCACCGCACAACCGCACACAAGATGGGGATCCTCCAAGCCACGAGCTCCACTAGAGTATCCAATTCGCGAACTCCCGCGGGGAAGGATCAAGAACCCCTTACAACACTTGGTGAAGGCTCCAACAATCTCCAATTGCGAGCTCAATCACCTCCGCTGCTCCAAGCCGTCTACCGTGTCGGGAAACACGGAAGAGTAACAAGAAATCCGCAGCTACTCGAAGATCAAGTGCCTCTAGAATGCAACTCTCAAGCAATGCACTTGAATCTCACTCAATCTCACTCAAGATGTGCAACTAATCAAAGAGATGAGTGGAGGGGTTGTTCTCTAGCTCAAAGTATGTCTCTATATCTCAAAATGTGCAAGAGTTACCCTCAAACCCCGGACATCCTCTATTTATAACGAAGGGGTACGCAGCTAGCCGTTACGGACGACGCAGCGAAAATCGTGCTGACCGGACGCTCCGGTCAGGGTGACCGGACGCGTCCGGTCACTACACGACAAACGTGAACAGTGCGCGTCAGAACTAGCCGTTGCCCTGACCGGACGCGCTCAACCGAGTGACCGGACGCGACAGTGCCAGCGTCCGGTCGCGTTCCAGTACGCTCCCATTGAGATCGGACGCGTCCGATCGTACATGACCGGACGCGCCGCGCGTCCGACGGTCACTCCGCTTTGCTCTGTGTTACTGGACGCATGACCGGACGCTCCGGTCCCGTGAAGGACCGGACGCGCCGGTCGCTCGCTTTTCTTTTACGCCCAGTTGAACTGACCGGACGCGCTGGTCAGGCCAGACCCGCGTCCGGTACCAAACCCTAGCGCTCGCGCCGCGATGAACTGACCGGACGCGCTGGTGAAACCGTGACCGCGTCCGGTGCAGCGTCCGGTGCAGCGTCCGGTGCAGCGTCCGGTGCACACAGTGACCTCCGCTCGCCTCCGTTTCTTTCCCGACTTTCGGCGTAGTGTAAAATAGGCATTTCACTTCTCCAAAAAGCGCCGAATCCCGCCTCGCAAGCTCGGCGGGAGGGAGAGAGAAACCCAAACCCCTCTCTACCACTAAAACTCCACCGCCTTCGCAAATGTGCTAACACCACCAAGTGTACACCACCATGTGCATGTGTGTTAGCATTTCACAAACATTTCTTAAGGCGTTATGTTAGCTCTTTTACTAGATCCTAATGCATATGCTCAAGACAATGATCTAGTGGCACTTGATTTCCGAGCTAACCGTGATTGCCCCTCTTGATAGTCGGCTATGTATCCTAAACCCGGTCAATCACTTCTCTACTCAACTTAGACCGGCAAAAGGAAAACCCTATGGTTATACCTTTGCCTTGCGCTCTTAGATCCTTCTCTTCCACTTAATCATCATGTCCTTCCTTTTATGTGCATCTTCACCATGATCATCATTTCATGTCCATGCACCATTTCTTTGTGATCTTGTGGCCACCACTCCTTGCCACGTACACCTTCATCACATGTGTTGCTTATGCCTAGCTCAAAACACTTAACACATGGCATTAGCAACTTGGTGTCATTAATTACCAAAACCAAACTTGGGCTTTCAGCAGCGCATCCGGTCACTGTCGACCGGACGCGTCCGGTCGTTCAGGGAGCTTATTAGACTCAAACCGGACGCTGGCACTGTGGCGTCCGATCAGTTTTTCAGCGCGTCCGGTCGTTGTTTCGTTGTGCGCTGCTCAGGCTTGACCAGCGCGTCCGGTCAGTCACGGGACCAGCGCGTCTGGTCGACCGCAGCGCGTCCGGTCTGCGCGACGAGCGCGTCCGATCGGTGCTTCGCGATTTAGCCGTCGTGCGACCAGCGCGTCCGGTCTGCGCGACGAGCGCGTTCGGTCGGTGCTTCGCGACTTAGCCGTTGCGCGATCGACGCGTCCGGTCAGTTTGACCAGCGCGTCCAGTCAGCGCGTTTTCGGCTGTTTAAATTTATAACGACTATATTCGAAGAGGTACGTCTATATATACTCGTTGGTCGGCTCAAGGCTCGCTCTCTTGGATATTTGACATACTTGTGAGCACTTTGAGCTAAGCAACTCCCCTCCCACTCATCTCTCTTGCTTCTTTGTATATTCGAAGTGAGATTGAGTGATCCAAGTGTATTTGCATTGTGAGATTACATCTAGTTGGCACTTGGTGGTTGATTTACTGCGGGATTCTTGTTTCTCTTGGTGGTTGCCACCACCTAGACGGCTTGGAGCAGCTTGGAGGCGTTGGCAAGAGTTGGTGATTATTCTTGGCCACCTCCGGTGATTGTGAGGGGTTTGTGCCTACCTCGGCGAAGCGCCAAAGGCAACGTTAGTAAATTGTTCGTGTCATTGCAACCTTTTGTCATTTGGTAGGTTCTTGTGGCGCCTTTTGAGAGGCTCGGTGTGAGACCGATTAGCCACCGAACCACGTGGTGAAGAGGGACATAACGGGGACTAGCGTGCCGGCAAGCACGTGAACCTCGGGATAAATCTTCGTGTCATCACTTTCATATTGTGATTGATTGATCCCGGTGTTCGGTTATCTTGGTATTCATTGTTGATCATATTGGTTGGCTCAATACTTCGCCCCTCGGTGAAACTCTCCTAACTCAACTCCGCATTACCTTCTTAGTTATCTTTGCTAGCTAGTTAGCTTTGCTAGAGTAACTCTTTTGTGTAGCTTGCTAGTTGTAGTTGTAGTTACCTTCTCGGTTTGACTTGTGCGGTTGAGTGCAAATATACTAGAATTGTGAATTGGTTAGGTGGCTTGCAAACACCCCGTAGGCTAAGCAAAACTCGCATCTCGCTACTTGTTATATTGATAAACTTGTTTAGCTTGTCTTTGTAGAAATTTTTAAAAGGCTATTCACCCCCTCTAGCCATCAAGACCTTTCACCTGTGCTTAAAGAGATGGAGAATGTCATGCTAAACCCATATTTATGCGTATGATAGGAGGTGAAATATGCTATTTTCGTCCATTCATATATCATATGTACATGTTCGTTTTGTGTTATGGATAGTGTTTATTTATGAAACATTCTTGTCGTTGAAAACAATGTTTGTTGATGACAAGCATTGTTATCACTACTATGAGCATAACTTCATATTTATTCTAAGGGTGATTGGATTATTTCAGCCATCTTCAATTCATTCTTATTTAGTAGGTTGCACATAAGCAAAGCAACTTCATCGACACAGGAATTTTAAAGGAAAGTGAGATGAAAGCTCCAACTAATAAAATCCATGGACGTTGCTTCAAAAACTTATTATGGCATAATTAAATGCCATTGAGCCTATTATGGCCAAAAAAAATGAAAATATTCATGCCGAAGTTTGCAACTATTCATCGAATTATATTAACTATTGTGACACTTGGAAACAACAAAGTGAAGTTGTCCATCTGGATTGGCCTCGTGCACTAAATGTAAGTAGTTGATTAAGCTCCTTTTTTTTGGTAATATGCATATCCTGAATCTTCGACTTAGCTCAGGTCTTCGTAACTTTTTACTAACCATTCTTTCGTTGAAAGGTGACATGGCTATTGTAGCTAAGCACTAGTTGACTTCATCAACCTCAATCAGTCAACCTAGTATATTAGATTAGAGGCATTCATATAGGTAAGGTTTATAGATACTCGACGATGTGTTTACTGTGATTTCATCAATCTTAATTTCTACGCCTCAGACCCTCCAATATGTTTGAGTGCGCGTGAAGAGGTAGAGTGTGTGTAGAAGCACATACCTTTATGATTGTACACATCGATGTTGTATTGTTTTTTAAAGTGAACATCTTATTTGGATTATTGGCGACTGGATACATTAAACAAGCAACACATCTTTCTTTGCTACGGATAAGGGTATCAAGGCATCGTCTTTCCCTCTTTTTCTCTACTCCCTCTAGAAGTGCTTAACATTGTTACAACTGTATGTCCTCGGTCCTCTCCAGAGATAAAAAAAATCCGATGAATATCATATTGCCATCGTTATGGTCTCCGGAGGATCAGTACATGCTTGTCCTTTTTTTTTCTGGCTAAGACTACCCGCAGTGGGTACTTAAAACGATACTCTAAAGCTTTAGAGTATGAAAATATAGTAAAAACTGTTGCACTGAGTACTCTAAAACGATACTCTATCCTTTCTCTCACTCTATATTTAGAGTGGTACTGTGCTTACTCTATACTCTATAGTGGCGGGCCCCACTAGCTAAACAAAGAAAAAAATGTTATAACTCACAAACCAAAAATCCAAATTAAATTTCGATTTCACCATTAAAGTCGTCTCAATAAATCCTTCAAAACTAGATCACACATGGATATATTTAGATAAAGTGATAAGTAGGTCCTACAGTGGATAGAGTGGATAGAGGATGATATAGAGGATGGATGAGTGCGGGAGAATTGAGTATAGAGGAGAGAATCTTGCTGACTAGGATGTATAGAGGATGAATATAGAGGTCCATGAGTGCGGGTAGTCTAATGCTGAACTAGGTAAGTTGGTATTCTCGTGGTGCACCGTGTGTCTCCTTGTAGCAAATGTTACTGTAGTACGGAGTATTTATTAAGTCTTTCTTGACTAGTTCCAGTACTTTTGCGGTACTGTCTGCTGCTAGACGCAGTATATGGTCTTGGAAGAAACGTCAAGGGAACGCGCTCCACCGTTGCGCTGAAAAGGTTTGGAAGTTCGACCTCCACGGTTCGACCTCATCCGGCGCCAGTCCTCAAGTCAATACGCATAGAGCCAGCAATTTAAGGGTGCACTGTGCACACGCGTGTGTATATCGTCCAAGGCTCACTTTAACGTCTGAATTTTTTAAAATAACTATTTCAGTCCTCATTCTTTTGCCTTTTATGGTTTTATCCTAGAATTATAATATAACCGTGTTAGCCCTTAAATTTTGTATCTTAGGTCCTGTTCATCTGACTTATAATCCGTCTTATTCAGCTTGTTTTTTTAGCCGGAACAGTATTTTTCTCTCACAAAAAATCAGTCAACAGTGTTTTTCAGCCGGCTTATAATTTCAGCCGAACGGCTCCTTAGCCTCAATTTTACTAATGAATGAACTACCAAAGTTGGTCGTCCCTGTTCGTTTAGCCGAACTTTGGCTTATAATGATGCTTTATGCTGATTTGGTGTGAGAGAAAAATATTATTCATTCGCTGAAAAGTATTGTTGAAGTAGTTCAAACGAACAGGAGCCACTGCTGAAAAGTACTGCTGAAGTAGTTCACCCATGTGTTGATTTCTAGTGTCGGTGGCTGGATCGACATGCCTAGGTGAGTGCCCCAGAGCGATCGAAACACCTATCTCTGAGTCACAGAAGGCGATGCAAGACAAGGGAATGAAAGTCCAATTTACCTATCACAACTATTGCGGACGTTTAATTTTCTTTTTTGATTTCTAAAACCAGTTTTTTTAACCTCTACTAATTTTTGAAAACCATTCACTTTTGCACCTCTGTGATGTGGCCCTCGTCCGACGGGGTATCTTCCTAGGGTTAATTTCTCTCGGCTGTCAAAGTGGCCCTGAGCGGTTTTGGTGGTGCTTTGTTGATGTGGCCCATGTCAGACTGGATAAATCGGACTAAGTTGAAAGTTTAAGAAGGTAGATCGGACTACAAAAATTTTAATAAAATAATATATAAAATCCACAAAAAATCCAAATATTTTCACATTGAAAAATAACACAATTTAAAACCCTAAAATCTTGTTTAATCTTATAAAATTCATAGAAAATTTGTTTTATCTTGAAAAATTATGATTTTTTTTCTGAGTTAAAGCATAAAAAATCTATGGATTTCTAAGATTTTAACTAAACTTTAGGATTTTTAATTGCATATTTTTTCAAGTAAACATTTGTATATTTTTTGAAAAATATTTTCGTAAATTTTTAGATATTTTTTAAAATACATTTTTAGTCCGATTTACATTCTTGAACTTAGTCCAATTTACCGCCTCTAGCATGGCCTGACATAAAAAAAACACCATAAAAACCGCTCATTTTGCAAATGTGACCGTTTGCTAAAAGTTGGGGGAGGTTTAAAAAATTGATTTTTTAGAGTAGTGAGGAAAATCGAACGACCGCTACAATTAAGAGGATAAATTAGACTTTTTTCAACTAATAAAATGTCTTCTCCTCAGCAGCCTAGGATAATGGGCCTCTACGACAAAACCCACGGCAGAGCCAAGCCTGTCTGACTCTGCGGAAAATTCTCAAAACCATCCTTTTCTATGCCACTCTCCACTTCTCCGGGGCGTGCGCGTGCCCAAACGGCCAAACCCCACCCCAAAGCCCCAAACCCCAAGGCCTACCCGTCTCCAGGGGCGTTCGCAGGTCCGCCCGCCTAGACCGAGAGCCAGCGAGGGCGAGATGGCGGGCCGCTTTGTCTTCCAGGAACTCGCCTCCGGGATGTCGAGATCGACAAGCCGCCTCGGCGCCCAAGGATCTGCTTGGTCTGGGGCCACTGCTCCGGTCATCACCGCTTCGGTACGTACGAAATGCTTGGGTCGTACAGCGCGCTTCTCCACAGCCACAGGCTCTTGCACGCGGGCGGTGAGCGGTGCCGGCGGCGGGGTCGAGGTGGCAAGCTTTTCTCCTCCGATTGGGTTTAGGGGTGGGCAGGGTGGAACGGCGGGGTGTGGGCGGCCGGCGGCGGTAGAGGCCAGAGTTGGGGTGGCGTGGTTCATCGAGGAAGAAGAGCAGTTGAAGAAGATGAACAGTTGTAGAAGATGCAATCGCGCGCTGGTTACAGTAGCGACGCCCGCGCGTTAGGGATATCTTGTTATTTTTCTGCAAGCTATGATTCCTTGCTGATATTCGTCCTGCCCTCTCGAAATTTGCTGAAAATTTCTGGTTTCCCCCCCTTGTAACGGGAACAATCCAAGTTCTCATCTTTTATCCTGCCCTTGCCAGGTAGTTGGCACCAGACCCCTCAGCAATGTCTTCCATGGAGCTGCAATCCATCCTGGCACGGCGCTTCCCAGCAGTAGCCGTGGGCTTCATGACCGTGTAAGTAGCTACCTTTTCTTATCCTCTCAATCAATTCTTCATTACTGAAGCCTCTTTTCACGTGTAAGTTGATGAAGTCTGAGAAAAAAAAGGACATCACTGAAAGTTCTTGCCATCACCCTCTCAGGTAGGTGGTGGCTTTGGAACCCTCAGCAATTTTTTCCGTGGTGCTGCCGTTCGTCCAGGCATGGTGGTTCCCAGCAAGCATGAGATCCTCAGCGGCTGTGTAAGTTGCTGCTCTTTCTGTGGACTTATGTCTGCTTTAGTATGATAGTGTCGACAGCACGAGGGTTGTGACCATAGATGGGTGGGTAAATCGTTGTCAGTAAGGCAAGCTTCAACCTGTTTTTAACTCTTGGTTTGAGCTTACATCTCAAACTTGACTATTATCTTTGCAATCTGTACGAAGAATTGCAGTGCTTTGTTGCTTCACTTCAATTTTTAATCTCATTTTGCACGATTTCGGTTGTTAGTGTGACAAGATGACATCAATGATGTTCAATTCAATCTATATATTATTGGGAATGAAACATCTTTCTGCAAGTGACTCCTGATCCGTCCCAACTGCCTAATATAGGGTGCTAGTGTCCACCATATATATTGTTTGCTACGACTTCTTTCTGAGATTTGTCCTGTCCACTCAAAATTTGCTGTAATTTCTGCTTTTTGTTCCTTAACTCGAACAATCTTTTTTTATTATGAAGGAGAGATTACCTGTGCTTTTAAGAAAGCAACATAGTTGTTACAGATACTGGGATCAAACAACCCATGTTGTCATCATTTGTCTTGCGGTCTTGCCCTTGCTAGGAAGATGGCATCAGAGCCCTCAGCGATGTCTTCCATGGAGCTGCAATCCATCCTGGCACGGTGCTTCCCAGCAGTAGCCGTGGGCTTCATAGCCATGTAAGCAGCTAACTTGTCTTCTCCTCTCGCTCCCAAGCAGGTGTGCTGACTTCTTTCCCTGAATAATGCAGGCTGCAAGCAGGTGCCTCAACACGGCTACTGCTAAAACTGGCCGGTCAACAAATGGAATGCCATCAAGTATCATCGAGGACCGTTTGCATGAGGTATGAAACACACCTCCTATGTGCTATTTATTACAGATTTGACTCATTTCTTTTGTTTACTGTGTAGCAAAATATGAAGATAATCAAACTGCAGACTGAATTTGAGATCACTAAAAAGGACATGGAACTGCTGAGACACCAAACAAAGTAAGGAAGTGTGAATAAAAATTTTAGAAGTTCTATTCGTCTAATTACTGTGATTTTCAGGACTGAGGTTGTAAAGGGTCAAACAACGATGCTTAAATATGTCGTGCTGATTCTAGGAGCTGGAGTAGTCGCAGGACTGTTGGCTGATTGGCTTTCCTAAATTGTAAGTTCGTTGCTGCTTAAATATGCCACTTCTGTTGCTGCACTGTTAAGTATCTGTCATATATTTCTCTTCTGTTCTGTTTCAAGATTCATGCATAAACAGCAAAGTTGACTGTTGGCTCAAATTATTAGTTCAATCCAAATATGAATAGTCATTACTGATTGTGCATATACCTCTGCATGTGATGTATTTTCTAAAAGTGCTGCTACACTGACAGTGTTTGTCAATATGTTCTCTTTTTTTTCTGAAAACTGAATGGTTGACGACTCATTTGACGATACCAACAGACGTTTTGTGAGGAGAATTCAGGAGGCAGAGATCGGAGAGGCTTTGAAGAGGATGATGAGAGGTAAAGCGATGGGCCCTGATGGTATCCCCATTGAGGTGTGGAGATACCTAGGCGCCAGAGCGATAGTATGGTTAACTAAGCTTTTTAACCTTATTTTTCGGTCTAACAAGATGTCTGAAGAATGGAGGAGAAGTATATTAGTACCTATCTTCAAGAACAAGAGAGATGTTCAAAGTTGTACTAACTACCGTGGGATTAAGTTGATGAGCCATACGATGAAGCTCCGGGAGAGGGTTATTGAGCATCGCCTAAGGAGAGTGACACATGTGACCCAAAATCAGTTTGGGTTCATGCCTGGTAGGTCGACCATGGAGGCGATTTTCTTATTACGACAATTGATGGAGAGATATAGGGAGCAGAAGGACTTGCACATGGTCTTTATTGACCTCGAGAAGGCATATGACAAAGTACCGAGAAATGTTATGTGGTGGGCCTTGAAAAAGCACAAAGTCCCAACTAAGTACGTTACCCTCATCAAGGATATGTACAGGGATGTGGTGACGTTTGTCCGAACATGTGATGGCGACACCAGTGACTTTCCAATTAAAATAGGACTGCATCAGGGTCAGCTTTGAGCCCTTATTTATTTGCTTTGGTGATGGATGAGGTCACAAGGGACATACAAGGTGATATCCCTTGGTGTATACTCTTTGCTGATGATGTGGTGCTAGTTGACGACAGTAGGGCGAGGTTAATAGGAAGTTAGAACTATGGAGGCACACGTTAGAGTCGAAAGGGTTCAGACTTAGTAGGACTAAGACCGAGTACATGAGGTGCGATTTCAGCGCGACTAGGCACGAGGAGGGAGACGTTAGCCTCGATGGGCAAGTGGTGGCCAAGAAGGATACTTTTCGGTATTTATGGTCGATGCTACAAAAGGATGGAGACATTGATGAAGATGTTAGGCATAGAATTTCAGCCGGCTGGTTGAAATGACGTCAAGCTTCTAGCGTTCTCTGTGATAAAAGGGTGCCTCAGAAGCTGAAAGGTAAGTTCTATAGGACGGCGATTCGTCCGGCGATGTTATACGGTGCTGAGTGTTGGCCTACAAAAAGGCGACATGTCCAGTAATTGAGTGTAGCAGAGATGTGTATGTTGCGTTGGTGTTGTGGGCACACAAGGAGGGATAGAGTCCGGAACGACGATATTCGGGATATGGTTGGAGTGGCACCAATTGAGGAGAAATTGATTCAACATCGGTTGAGATGGTTTGGACATGTCCAACGGAGGCCTCCTGAGGCGCCGGTACGTAGTGGAGTTCTAAAGCGGGCCGATAATGTAAAGAGCGGTAGAGGTCGATCTAAACTAACTTGAGACGAGTCCGTTAAGAGAGATCTTAAGGAGTGGAATATATCCAAGGATTTAGCTATGGACAGGAGCGCTTGGAGATTGGCAATCAACGTGCCTGAACCGTGACCTCTTTTTGTCTTGTGCCCTTTATGTCCCTTTATGTGTCTTTTTGTTTCACGTCTCTTTTGTGTTTTATCTCTAGCCTACCCCAACTTACTTGGGACAAAAGGCTATGTTTAGCCATTCGTTGAAAACTGAATGGCTCTGTGACTCTGTCCTTGTGTAGGGAAGTCAAGAACAAGCCGATGCATTTCCTAGGGAAGCTGGGATGGGGCCTTCAAACATATTCATGCCGAAGTAAAGTTTTTGGATATTAAGGAGAGGACGTCACTCATGCTAAGTGGCAATGCATCTGTTAGATTATTGGATTGCAAGGATATTATTATTTGAAGCGAAGACATGCTGAACATGTTGCCATTCTGTTATTTTTTATTTTCACGTTGAATTATATGTGAATATGAAAATATTTTTCTTTTTCATTCTGTTTTCTTTATTGTTCATGTTGAACTAAATGTTTTTCCATTCTGTTATTTTTATTTTTCACATTCAACTAAATGTGAATATGAAAATAGAAATTATAGGCAGATGAATACTAACAATAAAAATAAAGAATAAAAACAACATAATATATATATAGGTTTTGAACTCTTGACCTTTGACTGCGAAATAAATATTCCCACCACCAAGTTATTAATGTCATTTCGAATAAATGCAAATCTCGTATTATTATAACCTGATTCAGATGATAGTCCGTAAAACTGATGTTGAGTAATCAGTTTGATCTAAATAAATATGCCTCGTGTACGTATGCAGTAGTGCAATCTCGACAATAGAATGACGTATCCTTGCTGTCAAATCAAGCTTTCCCATGGCTGAATCGAGCTCCTTGGTCTGTCCGATTTGGTTTCTGCGCCGGAGCTGCGCAGGGTTGGGGCTGTGTGCCGTGCGCTTGTCATGTCCTGAGAAGCGGAATTTAGAAGAGAATGGGGAGCTTGAGCTGTAACCTGTAGGTGGATTGGGGCCTGCCTGATTTGGTTGCTCGATTGGGAAACGAACACACAGAGAGAGAGAGATTGATTGATTTGGGGGAGGTGTGCTGCTACTAGCTTATAGCTTACAGAAGTGTTGGCTTGTTGTGCTTTGGCTGTTCGATGGAAGCTGATGCTTGCTGATTCGGTAAACAAATGAAATGCTTGGTCGGAGTAGGTGATTGAATCAAGTACGTATGGTGTCCATACAATTGAATCAAGTACGTCTGGCGTCTCAGAATCCTACTCATGAGGCAATTCCCTTTTTCCTTCCCAATGATGGTTGATAGATAGAGATAGAGCATGAGCAGAATTAGCTTGCTGAATATATATCTGAATTAGTTGACTTTTGTATGGATGTGTGAAAAAAGTATCTAGAGACATTTCAGTAAAATTTTTCTCTGATATGTATGTCTATTCTTTTAACCAAGTAAAATTTCGCATAAAAATGTTCTTTAGAGTATCCTTTCTATATTCTGTTACAATGTTCTGAGCCTTTTTTACAACAGTGAATTGATGGTTCTCAAGAAATAATGTATCTATGTTCATCTTACTTATGGTTGATCTTATTTGTGTTAAACAAGTAACAAAATGGTACACGAAGATTCTAGATGCATGTGTGCATTAAACAATTTGCAGACAGTCAAATAAACAGACCACTATATGAGCTGGCTATTTAGATGATGTGGCAAGAACTCACAGACAACAACCCGTTTTATGAGATGATCCACCTGCCGGGCTGGCTTAAAGACTAGAAATCGATCGGTCAGCCAATGCAGGGTAGCAAATGGGCCTCTAAATTGGAATAGGAGACTAGCAGTATTTTTTTCTTTCTTTTCTAAGGGACTTTCTAAAATTAAAGCGATGGTTAGAATTGTAGGTTTAGTTCGTTGCAATTTCTGTAGGCACAATCTGCAATTTTTGGTTTCGGTAATAAAAAACCCATTAGACAAAACCACAAACCTGAAAAAAATATGATTTATGTTGGCACAAAGTCAATTAACAATTTACAATTGTTTCCATAGTCAGACAAAGATAAAAATTTGATATGTCGTGACACAGAGACAAAGAACAAATCACAAAAGTAACAATTTACTTATACTAGTTGCTGAGTGTTGTCTGAAATTATCTTAAAATTTAGGACCCTGAAATATAGAAGTGTTTTTCTAATCCTTGTGAATAGTTTCTTGTATCTATTTCTTGCATATAGTTTCTTTCTTTTTAATACATGTTTTCGTATTTCTTTCATAGTTTCATATTGGCCCCGCTCACTTCACCAGCTTACGTTGAATTCTAGACGTATCCTGGGGGTGGGGCTGGGGGGGGGGCGTTGGGTTGTGGCAAGGCAATATCCTAGGACAAAAATGCAGAGTTTGGCTCTAGATGTATCGTACAATGATATTGCCTTATGCTTTCTTTGCTTTTGCTTCATGCCTGCCTCGCAAGCTGGCACAGTGGCACCGAAAAAAACCTTTGTACAACTGGTGTATATTTAGAATTACATTTATTTGATTTGAGACGGATAGAGTTCGAGTGATTTGCGCTAAAAAGAACAACTAGTTTCGCTGCCTCCTGAAAAGAAAGACCTTTGTTTGACAAATTGAACAACAAATTACAGCACGGTCATCATTCGATGTGGGGCTCCTTCTTGGGCCTGGACTGCTGCCTTGGTCGTCAGTTATGTTAGGCCCAGCCCAAAGCATTTAACGCTTCCAGCCCAAGCGGTTCATCTATCGGGCAGTGGGCCGATCCAGCCAGGCAGCCAGCGTTAGCTCCTCAGCTAGGGATGAAAATGGTACCGATATTTTCCGACCGTGTTCGAGACCGAATCCGTTTAGAGGGGTTTTAATCCGTCCGTATCCAAGTCCGGATATTTAACATCCGATACCGTATTCGTATCCGAATATTTAAATCACATATTTATGATGTCGATATCCAATCATATCCTATCCGGCATTTTTTATACTATCCGTATTCGAATCCGAATCCGGACATAAATATGAAAACAAATACCAGGGATGAAAATGGTACGGATATTTTCTGACCGTATTCGAGACCGAATCCGTTTAAAGGAGTTTTAATCCGTCCGTATTCGAGTCCGGATATTTAACATCCGATACCGTATTCGTATCCGAATATTTAAATCACATATTTATGATGTACATATCCAATTATATCCTATCCGATATTTTTTATACTATCCGTATTCGAATCCGAATCCAGACATAAATATGAAAACAAATACGATATCAGTGATATCCGTCCGTATCCGATCCGCTTTCATCCCTAACAAATACGATATCAGTGATATCCGTCCGTATCCGATCCATTTTCATCCCTATCCTCAGCGATGGTCTCTGGGTGCTCCTTAAGTGGATTCATTTGTATTTTTTTTCTTTCTTTTAGGGGTGCCTTGTCAGGGGGCTAAACGTAAAACTTCTGTTTTAATAAAATCCTAGCCTTTTTCTCAAAAAAAAGGGACCGGCGCAACGCAGTTCCTAAACCCTAAACTAAACCACCATTCCATTCCTCTCAGCCATTGCCGCCGCCGTCAGCTACTTACCGAGCTGTGCTGATGGTAGTTAGCTTTTGTCTCGTGGACATGTCCCGCCGATCAAGATCCAGATTCCGCATCCAGTCGCATGACACGTCCCGCTTCTGCCGCAAGAGCGAGTGTCGCTCGCAACCGATGCTCCTGGAGCTGGTCTGCCGTGGGGAAGCAATTCGTCGAACAGCTGCAGTGCGAGAGGAGGCTGGTAGGCCTGAGCCGCCTCGACCACGCGCACGCACTCCAGCTGTTTGGCGAATTGTTCCCCCCATGCCAGGCCCTGCCTCGGTTATATATACCGCCTTCAACCAGCTCTGCGTTCACAAACTAATTCACTATCTTCTTGTGACTTGTTATTTTGTTTGACTGACTAATTGTATCCGTCCCCTGCTCTGTCTGATTTACGGGCCATGATATTCGGTACGGTTTGATCAAAGCCAAAGAATTAGCACAAGCTACTCTGGCTGAAGCTGAAAAAAGAAAGGAACAATCCCAAAACACAGAAAAAGTTTTAGAGGTGGAAGATTTAGATGAAGAGTGTAATGAGGAGCACATTACTCTGATTCAAGAGTTAGAAGAGGTGGAGGATGGAAGCATTCTTACAGAGATTTTAGCGGTGGAAGTCAGACCGAAAGGGTAAAAAGAAAATTATTGCCCAATGAGTACCTTATTCTGGAACATAAGGGGGCTAGGCACCAAGGGTAGGAAAGCTCAACTAAAGAAAATCCTACAAGAACATCAAATTAAGTATGTTTGTATCAGTGAGACTATTAAACAGAGGTTTACGAACAGGGAGCTGGCTGCTCTAGGAGGAGGGCTACCTTTTAAATGGGAGTGGGTTCCCTCAAGAGGACATTCAAGAGGTCTTTTAATGGGAGTAGATGAGGACTTTGTAGAGGTGTCTAGTGTGGAATCTAGTGATCACTTTCAAGCCATGATCCTGACTCAAAAGGATGACAACTTTACATGGCGTCTGATTCATGTCTATGGCCCAGTCAAGGACAATCATAAGCAAGCTTTTTTTCCTCAAAAAATCATAAGCAAGCTTTTCTGGATGATTTAGAGGAGCTAATTAAAGGTGCTGACATCCCTACTTTGATTGGAGGAGATTTCAATCTAGTAAGAAGAATAGAAGAGAAGTTGTGGCAGAACCGTCTAATTTAATACACTCTCCAGAGTACTTGTCTTCCATTAGACCCTAAGTATCCAAGAGAGTACACTAAACTCTGCAATTCTGTCGAGTACACCCGGAGAAAGAACTCAAAAATCCATATTTTTTTTGGTAGGATCATAAATGAGAGATAAAGCTTACAACATTCTTAGTCATTTCTTACATCACTTTTAATACAACATAAGAGTAATTCATTATTATTATTAACAACAGAATATACAATGTTATCAGAGTTTCAGCGGAAATACAAATTTAGTTAATGACAAGTTAAACATTAGCATGATGACTTTATATACATGAAATAACAACATGTTATAAGTTTTTCCTTTGAAAAACATTTTTGTGGAAACTTAAATAACTCTATGTCCGCACGTAAGGGAAATCCTCGCTGAGCCCACCAGGAGGTTTCCACACACAAGTGTCAGCTCCATAAACACCTGTCACCTGCAACAGGGTAGAACAAACCTTGAGTACTCAATTGTACTCCGTAAGACTTACCCGTCAGGAGGAAAGAAAAGACTCCAAGAATATGCAAGGCTATCTGGCTTGTGGGTTATTACAACTACAAGAAGCATCATTAAAGGTGCATCCTTATATTCAATTTTTATTAGCAGTCATCATTAGTTCATTAACCAACCATTCTATATAAGCACATATGCTACTTTCCAGTAAGGGTTGAGCAATCAAAACCATTTTATCATCTTCCATGTTCTAGTTCTTACTACAGTGCCGGACTATAGCCAAGTCGTACCGTCACGTAGAAACGGTGATTCGTGAATCAATGTAGCCCAGCTAGGTACCCAAAAAACACACGCCTCACTTGTACCCCAGACACAAACAAGACCAACCCGTTCCGCTCCTGTCAAGGGGTCCAGGTCCCCGTTCAAACTGGGACTCCAAGCCCCCAACACCTGAGACCCGGCCTCAGTGCGGTGCTTAGACCTCCACCCAATAATCCACCCATAACAGTCGGTCTAGAAAGAGTCAGAATCCATGACAAGAGAGTAACAAGTCTTCTCGCTTCTATAAACAAGTATGTGCTCAGGATAATAGGTCTGTGACCTCGCTACCATCCACAGCAACGGATAGTCCTCAATCGACACAGGCGGGACAAATACAACCAGAGCCTCACTCGGATTGCCCAACCAAGTCCATATCCAATTCCAAGTACAGTCCCGTCCGGTCTCCAATTATTTGTGATAGTAACATAATAATAGTAACAATAATGTATTTCCTATCTCTCGCGAGTGACAGGTAATCACTCGATTTCTACCGGGATCCTATAGCATAGCAAGCTACACGATCCTATTATACTTGTAAGACTCATAGGATAAGGATATATATATATATATATGCAAGTGGTTTTCATGCGACTCCTTGAAACTTAATGCACAAGCATAAAATAAAGTGCATAATAATAGAGGTTATGCACCACGATTCTGTTTTCTTTATCTTAGCTAGTGTGGTTTGGAGTTTGTGGAAAACAAGGAATGACTGGGATTTCAATAACCAGCTAATAAAATCTCCTAAAGTCATTGCTCACAAGATAATGGGTTTTATGTCACAGTGGAAGAAACTTCTGAAGCTGGAGGAGATGATGAAGATGGAGGATACTATCAAGAAGCTCCAGGAAGGCCTGCAGGCGTGGTGAACCTGACTGTCTGAAGATCTTTTTCTTTTCAAGAAGATACCAATGAAGGCAAGATGGACATGTGGGATGTGGAGGTGTTTCTTTTCTAGAGGTGGTCTAAGTCTGTGAGGTTGTCAGTCTTTTGGTCTGGACGCTGTGAAGTTCCAAGTTACCTTGCTTTCTCGTCCAGTTATCTGTTTAGAGTGGCGCTTTCTTTAGTTCCTTAGTACTGCATTTGCTTATCTTTCATTGTTCCTTTTTGGTTGTGTAAGTGCTAAACTTTGTAAGCTGGCAACCCCAGCAATACGTTATGCTTTCAATATAAGCAGGGCCAAGACCTTTGATCTAAAAAAGAAAAAAAAATCGGTACGGTCTCGTTTGTTTGAAGAAGCTCTCTGGACAAGACAAATGCTGTCCTGTTAGTGTGCGCTTGAATTTTGTATAGCCTTGAGTTCAGGTATGTTGCCATCCAAAGTACAGTAGCCGGAAGCAATGTAGTCCAAGAGGATGGACCACTTTATTGGATTTTTTATGTGCTGAAACGATGAATAACAAATTGAAGTGCGTCTAATTCACTATCTTTGTCCAAGAACAAAGAGGCTAAGGAACTCACCCCTCAAGCAGATGGTGCTTCACTGCTACTCAGCCCCGGTGAATCCTAGAGGCTCGAACTTTGCATCGCCATTTGAACTTTAATGGATTGTGGACACCTTGAACTTTAAATTGAAATTTTAATATAAATTCAAAGCAAACAAATTAAAGAGGAAAGGAAGGAGGTCCCAAACCTTACGTACATGGTCTTCATTGCCCATTGCCTCCACCACGTTATGAACTTCCACCACCTCAGCATTATGGCAGACAGAGAACTCGTAGTCTGGGCGTCTGGAAGTGACGGAAGATTGGGTGCATGGCTATGGCCATGGAAGATCAGTGCATGCATACGAGATCAGTGGTCTCGCAGATGCATATGTGCCGTCCAGCACGTATCTTTTTGAACATCTCAACACCAGAGCACTCTGCGAACAAAGAATATAGTTCATCACAACGTATCAGTGCAGTGGATACTAAATCACAAAAAGAGGGACGGGAACAGGGAAAGAAGGAGTGAGGGAGGGGAACCGATGATGGAGGCCTTGCCGGCACATGGATGAGGAAGAAGGGGCGATGCCGACGGAGGGACAGACGAAGCAGGCATCCGTGTCGCATCGAGGGCGCGGCCCCTCCCCTCCCGTGCGTCACGCCGCTGGTCGCCGCGACTGCTGGTGGCCCTCTCCCTCTCGCACGCGGACTCCCGGGTGTGGCCCGTCCCGGCGAGCAGCCCTGAGAGGTGAGAACCCATATCTGCGTCGGGACCATGTCGTCGCTGGGGGCAGGCGTGCGCACAGGCCTAGCCGCGGCGGCGTCGGGGCCAGTTGGGGGCTCAGGGCTGGGGTCATCGCCACCGTGGCCAGCGTTCCTGCGAGGAGAGCCGCGCCGCACGAGGGGTTGTACGAGTCTCGGAGGGGAGAGAGGATTGGGGCCCAAAGGCCTCCCGTCCCGTTCCGCTCCCCACGATGGCATCGCGCATCATCCTGCCGCCGGACGACGCCGACGAGAACCACAACCACCAGGCGGCGGAGCAGGAGCGGGAGGAGCTGGGGCGCGACGATGACGAGGAGGAGCACGGGCACGGGCACCCCCCGGTGCTGCCGTTCTTGGCCACGTGCGTGCGGATCTCCCGCGACTCGTACCCGAACCTCCGCGTGCTCCGCAACGCCTCCTCCGTCAGCCTCGCCGATGCCGCCTACGTCAAGATCTCCGAGGGCGACCTCGGGTACGTCCTCGATGACGTGCCGCACTTCACCGGCTACCTCCCCGACATCCCAGTGAGCGCTGGAAACCGATCCCCGCCCGCCTCCCGCCCTCTCTCTGTAGACTCCCGAGCGCGTGCGGAGGCTGGCGATGGGACTGGGATTGGGATTGGGCAATTTTTGCAGAGGTGAGGAGTGGTTGCCAAGACGATGCAGAGATAGGAGGAGGGCGGTGCGGCGGGGGCGGTTAGGGGAGAGCGGCGTGGCCCAAGCAGATTGAGGAGGGAGGCGGCGCACAGGTGGGGGTCGGAAAGTGACGCGACAATCCGGGTATAGGGGCGGGTATGATTTCCACTAGAACATCAGGCGTCCTACAATGACGAAGTTGTTGTAACGCTTAATAGGCATGACTTTATAATTACACGGCAACATTAAGATCTAATCAAAACATTGATATATAAGCTCTGTTGTATCTGGTTTGAACGCATAGAAAAATCCTTCTTCCTAGAATCAATATTTTCCAAACTCAAATACAGCTACGGATTAAGGAAAAGTACATCATTACAAGCCATCATTAGTGAGAACAATCACATGGCTGCCATCCAGGTTCGAAACTTAATACATCTATTATTTATCTCCACTTGATTTCACACATAAAGGTCACAAATAGGTCATGAGGGCCATACACTATACATATAGCCACCGCATCCTAGTAATTCATCAAATGGTGCCTCTTGTTCCAGTAAAACTGGTAGGCACGATCACTCCACTCTATTGCCAACAAAATCAACATCAGTTAGACCCAAATGGCGACTATACATCCTCTACCTGCAGCTAGGAGTATCATGGAAACTATCAAGCTCATTAAGGACATGTAAAGTATGTGTCCAAGATCAAGATATGTATTCCGATTAATGAAGTATATACAACCATGTGATGCCTCATAGGTTCAATAGCATTAGAGATTTCTGTCATAATACTATCCTAACCAAGACCACAACCAACTTTGCTTCAAACGGGTGGAAACATGTGCACAAGGACATGCAGAAACTGATGATGTTCTACTGACAGATATTTTTGGCAAAAGAAAATATGGTCAAAAACTATATGGCACTAACCAAAAGTAGCAAGCCAAGCTGAATATTCTGAACTTCATGAGGAAAAAGGCTATAACTTCAGGTTCAGTATACTCCAAATAGACAACACTACAAGAACAAAAAAAGCTCTAAGAAGCAAAGAGATCAACCTTGTCTTTGGCTAGTAGTACACTGCAGAAACATTTTTTTTTGTGCAGCTAGGAGTGCCCCGAGAATTACCAGATGAGTACCCACTGCAGAAACATACTTAAAATTATACTGTATCCGCATATATGAGTATTTCAGATTTCAGTTAGAGTGCAAATATGGGCATAGTTCAGATTTCAGTTATAGTGCAAATATGGGCATACAAAAAGTAAAAAATCAAGCCAAATAAAAGAAACTCCTTCAAGCCTGTTGGCAACTGTTTGTAAGAACCTCTGAGAGGCGACATTAATCACAAAAAACACAAAATTGTCAGAGCCCTGATAGGCACATCAGAAACCAGAGCATTTCTATCAAAAGGTTGTGTATAAGCAGTAAAACAAACAGATAGCTCCACTATAATAAAATTGAGGTGTACAGTACGTGTTTTCTTTCATTTTCACAATGACTAAACTACACATGGATACTTTCTGCATAGAAACAGACCATAACAGAAAAAAAAAACAGAGCTTCTAATTTTAGGTGACCTGAGTCAAGGGCATAGTTTTTAGCTCTCAATGGATTAAATTAAACAGTCCCCAACTGTCTACACATAATGCTTTAGTCTAGTGGAAGCAGGTCCTCACACGCTTGAAAAATCAGCGACATTGTATCCCCTACCACATACCAGGTTCTCTGATGTGACTTTGAAAATGCCGGTTTACCAGCCCATCTGCATTACCATCAGAATGTCAACAACAAAGAACCTGGAGTTTTCGTACACACAACACATGAGCACATCAAGCAAAAAAATATACATAAAAAGGAGGCACTGACCTTCAGCTCCAGATGGCAGGCCGGACAGAGGGGCTCCACTTAGCAGCCCAACCATCAACAGCACTGCCCGGCCTTTTTGAGGGCCTTTAATATGTCCATCTCTATTGTACACAAACAAAGAAGAATGATTTCAGTCTGTGGTGGCAAACTGCTAGTTTCAATAGCAGAAGCAACAGGAGCACTAATGTATCAAAAGACAAAGATGCATATCTCATCTGTAGAGAACACCAAAATCGTAGCTCCCGATGGTGTGCAGTTCAAGAACACAATTCCGCACCAGCCGCAACCGTAACGAAATCTTTCATAACAAAACATAGCAGTGAAATGTGAGCTCATAAACGAAAGCAGAAGGTCTAAGCAAGGACATGAGATGAATCAAATAATCTCTCACCTCGAGCCTCATCGAGGATGTAAGGAGGACAATGACGCGGACGTGTGCCTAAGCTTCCACCTCTTCCTCCACCATGGCTGAATTCGCTCGATGCCGGATCTCGCACGCCGCCGGATCTGCGCACTACAGGATCCCGCACAGCTCCACATACTCCTGCTGTCGGATCTCCCCATGCTCTGGCTACGATGGCACTCGTGCTGGCATAGAGGCGACGCGTGGAGGAGAGGGCAGGGAGGGGCTAGCGCTTCTGCCTCCACCTAACATGGCTGCCATGGGGACCGGCAAGATCCACCCGATCCGCGCGCCACCGAATCTTGTAGATCCACATGCTCCCCCATGCTGCAGAGACCTGCGCGACTTCCATGCTCGAGTGCTGCAGTGTGGATGCTACACGGGAGGATAGGGCGGAGAGGGGCGGAGGTGGTGGGATGAAAACGGACGGAACGGAAACGGACGGAAACCCTATTTCCACTTTCGTTTTTATATATTTTTTTTACAGAAACGAAAAATGCGGGTTCGAAAATAGAATCGGAATATGCGGATATACGGAAACGGACAAATACGGATGGAAAGCCAGAAAATTAAATTAAGATCACATAATCTAATATTCTCAAAGCATACATATATAAAGTCATGTAATAATATATACAAAGTTTAATATTTATTTACATGCTATGTATGTGAACATAACATGCATATTTGATGATTCATAGTTATATTAACGTAACATAAGGACATGTAATTGTTGAACATGTTGAGCATAGATTGAAAACAGAATAAAAACGGGATAAATACGGGTTATTCCGTATTCAAACGGGATTACTCGGAAACGAACGGAAAACACCATTTTCTACTTCCGCAAATACGAAAACGGGATCTCGCAAATACGGCGGACGGGAAAATGTAGAAAACGAAACATGATGGTACGGGAAAAATTCTGTCTGTTTTCATCCCTAGTGGTGGCGGCGGCCGTGATAGGAGAGAAAGGAGGTCGGGGAGGGCTGCGGCCCTGCGGGTTGGGAGTGGGGGGCTTTCTAAAAAACTGCGAGGGGCTTCTCCAAACAACGACTTATTTTCCAAATTTTCCCTTCTTCACGTTGAAATAAAATGGAACTCAGGTGGGAAAATATTAACGTGTTTACTGTTCTCAGCCGAGAAGTTGGACTGCGGGTTAATTCTTATAATTGAAGGTTCTCTTTGCAAAATGTACAGAACCACGCGTCGGCATTTGGAGGAGCCACCACTGCTCTAATTTCTGTGGTGCGAGCAGAACATAGCGGGTTTTAAACAACCCCGATGGAGGGGGGGCCGGTGAGGGGAGACCGAGGCGGGTACAGGCGGGCGGGTAGTTTCGTCATGTGTATAGAAAAACGGCGGGGAGGGGAGATCGGCAACCGAGAAAGCCGTCGATGTCAAGAGTTTCCCACTGAGTTTCCGTCCGGATCCAGATCAGATCTAACAGATGAAAGTAAGGTGGGTACAAAATATTCGGGTGAGTCTATTTCTAAGGCCATGTTCAGCCAGCTTATAATCCATACTTTTCAGCTTGTTTTTTTTCAGCCGGAACAATATTTTTCTTTCAAAAAAACAACCGGAACAATGTTTCAGCTTGTTTTTCAGCACCAGCGAACGGGGCCTAATTCATTCGCTCTTTTATAGTATAAATAGATATAGTATAGATAGATAAAGGATCAACTCTTTATATAGTAGCCACATAGCTCAGTCATGTATATTTTCATCTGTTTTTGAGCAGCATTGAATTAGTCACTACTTGTAAGGGGGCAGTACTTTTAAATACCACAATCTGCTGGCCCTCAGGGTGTCTAGCAATAAATCTAAAAATTGCAAATGAGTATGTTACTCATTGAAGAACACACATGACATTCTCTAATAAATTACCTCAAAAGACTGACAAACGAAGCAACATCAGTAAGAGGAAGCACATGAATCAGAGCTCTGTATGCAGTATTTTTTTGCAAAACCAGCATCAGAGTGTGCTCAAGCCTTCTTTCCACTAAAGCGGGGGGAGATTGGGGGCGATGTGGACCAGCACCTGAGGGGAACGACGGAGGATAGCTGGAGATGCGAGAGAACGACGACGACGGGAGAGACGGTACTTGCGGCGTCGCACGGATAGGGCAGCAACGAAGTGCTCGCAGCCTCGCAGGCTCAGGACGTCATGGTATCTAGGCCCTCGGGCCTTCCGATTTCATGGCCGAGGTCCCTGACCCTAGCGATGCAACCGCCGTCCACGTCGGGGACGCGGGAGAGGGAGCTAAGCCGGCGCCCATGGCGATGGTGTAGGAAGCCTTTGGCTGTGGGCAGCAAAGCTTGTTTGTCAAGGTAGTTTGGTTAGTGAGGCTATTTAGCTTAGGTTTTGATAGCTCACTAGTTTAGCGTTTAGTGCCTTAGCCATTGCTTAATATAGAGATCATAAATAACTAGAATTGTGGATAGGTGGCTTGTATTTTTTGTAGAGCTAGCGTAAAACTCGCATTACACCATTTAGTTGTCTAACCACTTGGCTAAAGTGTTGTTGTAGAAATTTTTATAGGCTATTCACCTTCCTCTAGCTATTTACGACCTTTTAGTTAGCCGCGAGGCTTCCTCACGAGATATATGGTATGATACACGATGGGAGCGGTGAATCCCGAGTGGGTCGTGGTGATGAGAGGACTTCTAGAGATATTCCTTGCCCTTGACCTGTTTCCTTGGAGATACTAGCTTGAGTGAGAGGATGTCGTGATGCACGGGCCACGGGGTCCACCAAGGGGAGTTCGTGTGGTAGGAACACAGAGTCCTGGAGGGACGACGGTCCTCAAGGGACATGTGGGAAAAAGGAGTACTGTTGATAGACCACCTCTGAGGGTGAGTCTCATGCTCTGAGGCACATGGGTTGGTGGAAGGTGCTCGCTCAGGCCAAATTAAAGACTTTGTAGGTTGCAACCGTAAATCAGGGGTTATCTACGTGCACAACATATGCCAACGGGGAAGGGGCCCATTGCCCAAAGTAGTACATGCGTCAATAAGTCTCTATGGGAGATAGTAGGCACGTGGTCCTGTGGCCCTGTGCAATTAGTGTGAGGAGGGCAGAGATTACTCCGCTATACATTGATCGCACGACCCTAGCTTATACAGTGGCGTCTATATATTTTCACTCCGGCTGGTGGACAGGACTAGTGTTAGTTGTCCTAGTTTACGGTGGCGGTGTTCACCTCGATGCTGATACGTTGATGGTGTTCATGTGGGGTAACAGTGTACTCTCTGCAAAGGTTTATAATCTATACACATAGCCGTGATCTCGGCCATGATCACTTACCTGTGTGCAGGGTTCAGCTGTCTAGTCTTCTCTTGCGTTGCTATCTCTCCTCCGAAGATAGGTCTGGCTTGAGGCCGTTGAGGCGAGGAGCGTGTGGAGGCGGCCTCATCGCTTAGACTAAGAGAATGAGGGTGTTGTGAGAGATGATGAGTGGTGAGATATGAGATGAGATGTGGAGTGGATGTGAGAATGAGAATGTGGGTTGGGATTTTGAGAAGATATATATTATATACTTGTTGCTATTCCGCATGCGCTAAGGATGCAAACTACAGCCAAACTATTAGGATCACTAGATCCCTTATTTTCTATTTCCACTAAAGCTCATCGGTGCTGACCATGGCCTGCACACTTCTGGTGGTGTGCAGATTTCTTAACTTGCAGTGATGTTGAGAATAGTGGTTGGTTTTCGTCCTACACTCAAGGACACCTCTGGATTGGAGAATTGCCGAGCTTCGCTGCTATGTTTAATATATCGATGTTTCTGTTTGATTTTGGCCTAGAGGGCTTGTACCAACTATTATAATATCTTTATTTATGCACTCTGATGTTATATGACTTTGTAATTAGTTGAAAATTGGATGCCTGTGATAGCCGAGATATCCTGAGACTATCACAGAGGGGCAATAGAGTCAGAATTTCTATTTTGGAAATTCTGGTTCGTTTCACTTCCTCCGAACTTCATCCTCAAGCTCCCAAGTCACTTTTTCAACTTGACATTTGCTCCATTGCACTTTGACTATTTTGATGGTTTTATTTATGATTTTTCTTTCTGAAAAGTCCAAAATATCAATGGGATGCTCTTCATAGCTCAAATTTCACTTCAAGTCGATTTCTTGTAATTTGATTTCATGAGTAGGCACTCGAATACATCGCTTGAGTTGTGAAATATGAAACACATTGTGTATGATAGAAAGTGAATCCGGTAAAGCTAAAGCATATGCATCTTATTCTCGCCTTGCATAAATCCAAAAAGATCCAACATTCCTAGGTGCTAACTTTCCTTTTTTCTTAGAATCTTTGAGTTCCTTTGAAAGGTGTGACCTTCAAATACACATAATCTCCTATGTGATATTCAACATCCTTGTTGTCGGCTTAGGACTTGTAGCATTCTTGGGCTACCACTAAACACTTGCGAATTTGATCAACTTTTTCTTTCGAGTCCTTCACCATATCTGACCTGAATAAGCTTCGTTTTCCAACTTCGGACCAATTTATTGGAGTCCGGCAATTTTGTTCGTAAAGTGCCTCATAAGAGGACCCATTAATATTTGCTTGATAGCTATTGTTATATGCAAACTCAGCAAATGGTAAACATATGTCCCAACTTTCACTATACATTATGGCACATGCTCTAAGCATATCTTCCTGTATTTGGTTGACTCTCTTTGTTTGACCACTTGTTTGTGAATAATAGGCAGTGCTAAAAATAAGACTCATGCCCATAGCTGGGTGCAAAGCTTTCCAAAAATTAGCGATGAATTGAGGCCTACGATCTGAAACAATTGTCTTGGGAACTCTACGCAAGCATACAATTCTAGTCAAATATATCTCGGCATATTGAGCAAACGAATAGTCAGTCTTCACATGGAGAAAATGAGCTCACTTTGTGAGACAATCCACAATCACCCAAATTTAATTATAACCAAAAGATGTCTTTGGCAATCCGGTTATGAAATCCATAGATATGTTGTCCCGTTTTCATGCTGAAATCGGCAATGGTTGGAGAGTGCTAGCCGTTATAAGGATGTTTGGCCTTCACTCTATAACAAGTGTCACATTCGGATACATATCTAGCTACTTCTTGCTTCATACCTTTCCACCAAAAACTTTTCCTTAAATTCTAGTACATTTTGTTGCTTCCAGGGTGTATAGAAAAGAGTGACTCATGTGCTTCATCCAAAATTTTCTTTCCGAGCTCTTCTTTATCGGGCACTACTAGCCTTTTCCTAAACCATATGACATTATGCTTGTCCAAGTGTCACACCCCAAAATTTTTGGATTTTTGGGATGTGATTAGAAAGCACAATTAAATCAAAGGTGTTCTCAATTTTCTAAAATTTTACCAACCTTTAGTGAATAATCGGAATTTTTAGAAGAGGCAGAATTAAATGTTAGCTCTAGGCCAGCATTCTTGTCGCCCAGCGAGCTCGTGATTACAATCACAAACACAAGAACACTCAAACTCAACGCGAACGGTAGGAACACAGAGGTTTGGTGCTGTGCACAATCAGCAGCGTTTTCTGTCTATTCCTTCTCCTTTTATTTTGTGAAAATACAAAGAGCAGAAGCTCTCGGGTGGACCTCCGCACACCGCGCTTGAACGCGTCCATCCCCACATTCACGATGGCATGACCACAACCGATCACTCCAGGGTCGTATGCGAGCTAGTCTCGCCACACCCTCCTACGCGCACGACTGCCACAGACCGGAGCTCGTGCGCATGCAAGATAAGAACAAAAACATGCAAAACTAACTAACTGACTCATGCGCTAGGATTACTAACAAATTCTCCTCCTAATTCTTGCGCATGGTCTGAATGTCGATGACGCCGATCTTCGAACGAAGCTCATAGAACCGAACTCACCCCAAAGCCTTCGTCAGAATGTCTGCTTGCTCTTCAACTGTCCCAACGGACTCAAGTGTCACCCTGTTCTCCTCGACACATTCTCGTATATAATGAAATCTCACATCTATGTGTTCACTGTGATCATGAAAAACTGGGTTCTTACTCAGTTGAATGGCAGACTCACTGTTGATCTTTAATGTGATGGCCCTGCTCTTCTTGCCTTTGAACTCAACAAGAAGACAGGCCAACCAAACACCCTGGCAGGCTGCTGTAGTGGCAGCGATGTACTCGGCTTCGCATGAAGATAAAGCCACCACTTTTTGCTTCTGAGACTACCATGTGATGATGCTGGAGCCGAGGAAGAATAGAACGCCTGTGGTGCTCTTCCTTGTATCAATGTCACCGGCCAAAATGAGTTGTGCCTCCTTCTTCCTTTGGTAGTAGCAGCCGAAGTGTAGGGTTCCAGCAATGTACCTCAGCACCCTCTTTACTGCCACCATGTGCTCTGTAGTCAGATTCTCCATGAACCGACTGATGTACCCCACCGAGTTAGCTAGGTTTGGCCTTGAATTCACCAGATACTGGAGAGAGCCCACAATGCTCCTATATTTTGCAGCATCAACTATAGGAGCAGAACTAGACTTACTGAGTTTGAGCCGAGACTCCATGGGGGTATGGCTTGGGTTGCATCCAATCAGTCTGGTGCCCTCGAGTATCTTCGCAACATAGGCGCTTTGATAGACTGTGATGCCACTCCCCATCTATGTCACCTCCAATCAGTCCTAGGTCACTCATCTTAAATGTTGCCTTCATCTCTTCCTTGAAGGTGCTGATGTCTCGTGGATCCCCTCTGGTGATAACTAGATCGTCCACATAGACGCCCACGATGAGGTGGCGTGTGCTCACACCGCGGAGGTAGATAGCATGCTCCGACATGCTATGTCAAAACCCGAGCTTGATCAGGGGCTCATCGAGCTTGGAGTACCATGCTCGTGGGGATTGATGGAGTCCATAGAGGGCCTTGATTAGGTGGAGCACCTTCGTTTCTTGACCCTTCAACACGAACCCCCACGGCTGCTCAACGTAGACGTCTTCTAGGAGCTCATCATTTAGAAAAGCGGACTTGACGTCCATATGGTGGACTGCCCACCCTTCACTTGCAGCGAGTACCAGCAGCAGTCTCACAGACTCTAGGCGTGCCACCAGGGCAAATGCTTCATCGAAGTCGATGCCCTGGCGCTAGACGTAACCCTTAGCGATGAGCCGAGCTTTGAACTTGGTGACGAGCCAAGCTTCATCCCCCTTCGTCTTGTAGACCCACTTGACGCCGATCGGACGCACTCCTGGTGGTGGATCAACAAGCCTCCAAGTGTCATTCGCCTCAATAGAGGTGAACTCATCAAGCATGGCGTGGTGCCAATTCTCATGTTCCAGTGCCTCCTTGAATGACGTTGGCTTGGCCTCGCTTGCTAGTAGCAGCTGCTCCTCCAGCTCCCATGCGGTGAAACCCGGTGGCATGGCCGGCCCAAGCACGTTGTCGATGTCACGGTACCGAAGTGGGGATCATCATTGTGGTCCGCGTCCAGCAGTTGTGACACGTCGGCACCTAGTGGCAATACGAACTAAACCAAGTCCGCGTCCTGCTATGGGGTTGTGCCCGGAGTCGCGCTCCTAGTGCCATGCACTGGTGAGGCATGGGTTGTCGATGCTCCCAGCATTGCGCTCCTAGTACTGTGCGCCGATGAGGTGTGAACTGATGGCGCCGGCAAGGCCAAAGATGTAGTAGCAGCTTTGGCTGATGTAGTCATGCTTGATGTCATTGTTGTGGTGGTCGAACCAGGCAGCGGTAGGTGTTCAATGACAAAGTCTTCCACATCGCTGCGCTGGCCCTGAGTCTAGGACCACTATGCCGCCTCTTCGAACACCAGGTCACGGCTGACGTGCATGCGCCGTGTCATCGGGTCATACACCCGATATGCCTTGGAGCCCGGTTCATAGCCGATGAAGATGGTGAGCTTACTCCTGTCGTCGAGCTTCTTCAGGTTTGGCATTGTAACCTTTATGTGCGCGATGCAGCCGAACATGCGTAGGTGTCAAATGCCAGGGACGCTACCGGTCCATAGCTCATAGGGGATCTTGCCACCCACGCTCTTGGTCTCTTGGATGAGGAACGATTGAGTAGATAGACGGTCATGGTGACCGCCTCACCTAGAATGCGTCGGGGAGCCCCTTCACCTTGAGCATGCTCTGCGCGGTCCCGACCACGGTCTGGTTGCGGTGCTCTACAACGCCGTTTTGTTGAGGGGAGTAGGGCGCCATCAGCTCATGATGAAGCCCTAGCTCAGTGCAGTACTGCTTGAAGTCTTTCGCCAGGAATTCTTCCCCTCTGTCCATGCAGAGTGCATGAACCAGCTTGCCCGACTTGCATTCTGTGGCCGCCTGGATGCGCCTGATCGTCACGGGCGTAACATCCTTGCTAGGAAGTAGAGCCAACCACATGTACCGTGAGCAGTCATCGACGAGAAGGAGAAAATATCAGTTTCCACTCGGTGTTGGTGGCGTGATGGGGCCGCATAGGTCATCGTGAATAGCTATAGCACCTCAATCGAGCGCCCCAAGGCGTGCTGAGGGAATGGCGCTTGAAGGTGCTTGCCGGCGAGACACACCTCACACACTTGCTCCACCTGGGTGAGCAGGGGCATGCCGTGGACAAGACCATCTCTCCCCAGCTTGCGCAGCGCGACGAAGTGGAGGTGGCCAAATCGGGTGTACCACACCCAGGCTTCTTCATCGCCCCTTGCCGCTAGACAGACTGGCCATGCAATGTCAATGTTGAGCATGTAGAGCCATCCTGGGTTGCGGTGGATCTCGGCAAGGAGACGCCACTCCTTGTCATGAACCCACATCACACCATCTTCAATCAGCACTTGATACCCGATCTCATCGAGCTGGCTGACGGAGATGATATTGACAGACGTTGACAATGGCGCGGTGCTCGCCGTTCTTGCAGGAGAGCAAGACGGTGCCGATCCTCTCGATGTGAGCGATAGAGCTTGTTGGGAAACGGGTTCCTAGCACAACAAGAGTTGGGAATGGCTTTCACCGGGGCAAAGGTCGGGGTGTCAAGAAGTTACTCAAGTGGGTCCACCACTCAACTAGGGTTTCATAAATGTGTGTCAACTAACTCTTTACACATGGTTTGGTTTCCCCTTTTATAGGGCACTATTCTTAGGGGTTCAACTTTACATCGTTGCCCTCTGACGGCTAAGGCATATTCCAGGGATCTACCCATACACGTATACTCTCCTAAGGCTATCTTGGGTTCTCTCCTTTTCCACCGTCTTCCTAGGGCTTGGGCCCAATGGAGGCCCAGCCGCCACTTATCACGTGCTTCCCTTCCGACCTTCTCATGTGACAGACGAGCTCTCAACCTCCGTCATTCGATCTCCCCTGTGTGGTCCTGTGCTCTCCTCTGCCTTGCCGGAGTATCCACGTGCCCATTGGCACGTGCGAGGGTGTGGCGCTATCGCGTCACCCGGGACCCCGTCCCCATCCTCGGGCCTTTACCTCACCTGAGGACGTGGGCGAAGGCATGGTGCCACCACGCCACTCGGGACTTCTGCCTTTGTCCTCGGGCCTCCGCCTCACCCGAGGATGTGGGCGAAGGCGTGGTGCCACCATGCCACCCGGGACCTCCGCCTTTGTCCTCAGGCCTTCGCCTGACTTGGGGGCATGGCCGAAGGTTGTCTGCATGGTGCCTGCAAATTGTCCGTCATACAATCCATAGTGTTAGTCTTTCCCAATTCAGGACGCATTGAGCCTCTGCGGCTCATATATAAGAGTGTCCCAATAGTTTCCCCTTGACGGCGTGGTCTGATGTTGGTGGGCCATGACCCTCAATCATTTCTCTGGTATTTAGGTGCAGGGGCTCTCACGGAGGCTTCCCCCCTTCACCCTAGGATGCCCTGTGTCAGACCCTATTTGTCGTGATGTGCCGTCATTTGGTTTGTCGTGGTGGTTCTAGAACCGACGCGAATGCGGACGGATGTGACCGTTGGTTTGAGAAGTCGAGGCGTATGCTAGTGTCCTATATAAAGGGGGTTGGTAGAGGTCCCCCCGCCCCACCTGAGCCATCGCTTTTGCTACTGTTGCTTTCCAAGCTCTCGCTTTCTTCTAGCCTTCACTTAGGTTTGGCTTGCCTCTGCTCGCTCGCAGTTTCTTTAGTGATTAGAAGTGGCTTCGCCCGTTGATTCCCACGCTCACTGGCCTTCATTTTGTGGCCCTTATTCTCGCCTAGTGGGCATTTGTAACACCCTGGTGTTAAGCATGCATTAGGCATTTGCAAATCATGAGCATAAGCATCATTATGCATTCATAAGCATCACATGAAATATAAGTGAAACATGATAATGAAACATGTGTGTTGCAAGGTCTTGTTTCAGTAGGTTTGATGCCATGATTGTGCTTGTATGTAATGTTTGTGCTTGTTTGATCACTTAAACCACTTAGAAATATTTAGGGTGCAATTTGGAGCAAAGTTTATATTCAAAGTTTTGCCAAATTTTGCTTTTAAAAATAATCTTCCAAAATAGGGTTTTTGACTTAAATTGACTTTAAATCTCTAATTCAAAATCTAATTATAATTTGGCTTTGCTTCTTTTGGCAAAGTTGTAGAGCATATTTTTCTGAGCAACTTTTGTTTTTACCCCAAATTTTGAAAATGATTTTATCTTGCTAAAAAACTGGAACTAGGGGGTTGTTTGTTTGAAAAATAAAAAGAAAAATGTTTTCTTTTCCTTCCTGGGCCGCCCGCCTCCTTTTTCGGCTCATGGCCAAAGCTGGCCTGGCCCGCCTCCACCACCCGCTCCCGCGCGCGGATGCCACACCGTCCCGATCGAGCTCAGGCCGCGGCCGCCGCGTGGCGGCTGTACGCCGGCGACACCGGCCAGGTGGCGCCCGGTGGCCCCCGCACGCCCTCGCCTGCCTTAACCCAAGCACTAGCGCCCCCCCTTCCTCCATTCTCCCCCTTCTTCCATTTTGAAAATGCCCAAGCAGGCGCTTCTTCCGCTGAGCACTGCCGCGCCACTCGCTGGCGTAGTGCGCCTCCGCCACCACCATAGCCGTCGATTCCTCTTGCCTCTGGCTCCGCTTCGACCCCCTATGTCATGTGTGCTCGCTCGTGGCCGCCGTTGTTGAGGTGAGGGCCCGTATTCGGCCGTCTCCCTCCCCTCCGACAAGTGCACTGCCGTGGCTCGCATGTCACGCCGTGCCGTCGTGCCTCTTTCTCTCTCTTTTTGTGAGCGTCGGACTCGCCGTAGCCTCGCACGCCCGCGTATGCCTCCGCTCGGCCTCGCCGTGGTCGGTAGAGGCGAGCTCGTTGACATGCAGCTCCGCCGTGCCGCCATGCCCGTTGGTGAGCGTGATACGCAGCTCCTCCAGCGCCATATTCTACCTCTTCTTATTTGTTTCGTCATGGTGAGCACGTAGGTGCTCCCCCGTGGTCGGGGACCTTGCCGGTGGCGAGATCCCGGCGGTCGGCGCCGCCGTGGCCGCGGGTGACCGACGGGTGGGATCGGGTTGACTTGGGGACCCAGCGGGCAATGCCTCAGCGCTGATCTGGGGGCAATGGACGGGGTGCGCGTAGCGTTTTAGGCCGGGTGGAATTTCAAAATAAAAGGGAAATGATTTTTCAGATTTGTTTTAAAGCTTGAAAAATGTATAACTTGAGTTATATAGCTGCAAATTAGATGAAACAAATTTTGGTGTGTTTCTTGTGAATAGATCTACAGTATAAAAATGTTGCATGTCAAATTTGAGATACTTTTATACATAACTTTATTTAATTCTTGATTTTGCTGATATCTTGTAAAATGCATAGTAAATTGTATATGTCTCAGAAAAATGTGAAACTTGTTTTGTTAATCTATTTATGTGATATAATTTCTGTGAAAAATATATGACATGCTTGTTCTGTGGAAAAATATGGCTAAGTAATTTAGGTGTATGTAATTGTTGTTTCTTGTAAAATTGGTAGAGCCAAAAATATGAATAATACATGTAGGTGAAACTTTTTCTATAGTGTTTCTATACTATGTAGATCATGGGAAAAATATGAAATCTGTTGTTTGAAACTTTTCATAGTTCAAAGTATTTTCATGTGTAATTATGTCATGCTTCTTGCCATTTTTGTGTAGGATGCTGTACTTAACTAAATGCAATGAAAATTTTATGGTAGACTATATATTACATGATGAAGCTACTATAATTTTCTCAAAATTTTCTGAGCACCAAAAATATATGTTGCTTTTGTAGCCTTAGTTTAAAATGAAATAAATGAACCTTTCTCTATGCGTGATTAGTGTATATGTGTTGCTTTGGTGTATCTTTGAAGTACTAATAACTTGCTGGTGTGAATCAATATATTAATGTTGTGTGATATGTATGCATGTTTTGGGTGTGTTGTAATCTTCTCTACTAGAGAGGAGATTTGTAGCTACTCCGTCAAATAAGAGTTAAACATATTCGTCTACATGCATGCACTCCTGATCATCATATGTCATTTCATCCGATGCACCACTTCCATAATCACTTATACATACATATCATACAGGATCACAGGAGGAGTTGGCACAAGCGGAACCGTATGTGGTCGAGGAAGCACCACAGGAAGAGCCCGCACAGACGGTGCAGGCCGAAGAGGACGCTGGTGAAGAACTCCAGGAGTGCCCTGACCACCGTCCCAACATTTTTGAGAGAGGCAAGCCTCAGAGCATATCTCCCTTAGTTTGCAAATATTTAACTTATGCCTTAATTATGATTGATGCATTAAGTATAGGAGTTGATTGCAACCGTTATTGCATTATTCCTTGTCTACCCTTGTTATTATATCCTTGATATACCTTGGTAAATGAAGTTGAGTTAAATGCTTAGCCTTGCTTAGACCGGTAGAAGTCGGGTGATTTCCTGTCACCTGTGAGTTTTAGGTGGTTACTTGGATTACTGTTGGCTAAATGTGGCATCACGGAGTATAACCAAGTGTTGTTGAGAAATGGAGACCAGACAAAGTCTTGTAGGGTTTTGGATTGTAGTGATTCCATCTATGTCGGTTAAGGACCAATCGTTGTCGTCCCTCTTGTCATGTTGAACGCATGCCTCACATTTAGCTGGTCGAATAAAGTACCTTTCGACCGCGAAGCTTGAAATTATTCGGGCCGAGTAGATTGACCGCAACGCACCGTACTAGCGCAGGTAGTGGTAGGACACAGGGGTGCAATGGTAAGGCCAACGAGCAATCGGGTGGCCCCTGGGTATGGTGGTTCCTGTTAAACTCGAGGCGTTTATCTAAATAGTTGATTCAGTGATCTGTAGCTCACTTCCGGAGTGAATGTGGTTTGTGTGAGGAATAAATCACCAGCTAGTTAGTAATCGATTTGAATCGTCATCGCTCCTGGATAGTGAGCACTTGACTTGAGCTACTTCATTGTAGTAATGTTTATGGAACACTCGCATGGTTATGATGGGTATGATGAGAATGAAATGCTAAATGATCATATGGTTATCATTGATTGCCTTAATCAAGTGATTGCTCTAGAGCAGATGCAAACTTAGATGACAGGTTAATGATTATTAACTTGAGGCAATAATACTGGAAAAAGTAGTTCTTAATGTTAAAATGTGCTTTTTGCAAATGAGGCAGCTAGCCCACTAGAAAGCCTTTCATACTCCTTGGAGTCATTTTATTTTTAGTTATGTCGGGTAAGTCTAACTGAGTATATTCTCGTACTCAGGGTTTCTTCCCACTTGTTGCAGATGGATAGATGTACTACGGCTACTGTATCAACTGCTTGTACCCATCTATGGGAGATGATTAGACCAAGGGCGTGGTCACTCTTTATCTCAACTCAATGCTTTTGTTGGATTTGATCAGTACCTGGCACTGCAATGAACTAAGTGTGTGTGGTTTGAAAACTACTTGCTTCCGCTACTTCTATTTGAACTTGGTATTGTAATAACTCTTTATTTCAAACCTCACCTCCGTATTATATGTGAACTTATGTAATCATGTGAATGGTGACTGCTAAACTTAAACGATCTTGGCTGAGTTGTTGAAAAGTTTGAAATCCCTCATGATTTCACGGACTACCGAATTTGTATGGGATTAAGTACGTTGGTTATCTGCTCTGGCATGTGATTTTCTTACTTAATTTCGTATAAATTGGTCAGTTCTGTTACAATGTTAGGGCCAACGGGTGGTCTAGGCTTTTTGAAGAGTGCATGCTGGCTAGTGCGGAGGCTCATGAGGTTGAAGAGGATCTATCCAGCGTTGAAGCTTTTGTTGGTGACCTGGTTAGTGCTAAAGAGTTTGAAGATATGGCTAGGACTGGGAAGACGTGGGACTTTGGGCCTTCGCTGATGACTAAAGATATGATCAAGGTTCTGGAGCATGAGGGCAGCTTTGGTGAGAAGAAGGCAAAGCCTTCGTAGGGAGAGATGGTCCCTAAGCCTCAAGCTCCTGATGCCATGGTTTTCTAGGATTTCTTTACCTGTGGCCTTTGGTTCCCTGCAGCGCGGTTTCTTCATGAAGTATTGGAAGCCTTTGAGGTATAACTGCATCACCTCACTCTTAATGGCATTCTCACCCTGAGCAAGTTCTATTGGGCATGTCTATCTTATGGTGTGAAGCCGAACGTTGACACTTTCTATGAGTGTTATGAACTTCAATGACAGCCTAAGAAAGTCGGCGAAGACCAGCTCATAGCTCAGTTTGGCAGTTGCGCCTTTATGCCGAAGAGGCAACAGAAGGGTGAGAGATTGGAGATTTCTTTTGCCTAGAAGAATAAGTGGGGTAAAGATTGGATGCAATATTGGTTCTATGTTAGGACCGGTGCCATGACCTCCATGGATAGTGATGGAAAGAAACATACTCGCTATCCGCTAGCTTCTGTCATGACTCTAATGAAGCCTTCGACTTAAGGAACTTCTAGACCAGAGGCTGTCGAGGGATGTGAAGCTTGTGATAGGGCCTTCGCTTTGGCCTGTCGGTACTCCGGAGGTCAAGATTTGGTGGAAGAGATGGTGGCGTCCAAGTGTTGGCCACTTGGCCAGAACAGGCAGATGATGAGGATCGAGATGGTCAGCCTCCCTATTTTTGGAGATGGTGTTGAGCGAGCAAAGAGTGAAACTGCATCTGATTTCATCATGATCGTGGAAGAGGAGGTGAGGGAGATCCTTGGTGAAATGTCCGACAAGGAATATCTGGCACGAAGGGCCACCGCAGGCACGATGCCCCACCTCAACTGTGTGTTTGAGGAGCCTGGGATTCATCATGAGGAACACAAGGTTCTGCCTAAGGTTTTGAAGTTGCTTGAGGACAAGGCAAGGAAAACAACCACAAAGAATACAACTACGATGGCCGAAGCAAAGAAGAGAAAGGGTATTGTCCACGTGAAGACCGTCAGCAAGAAGAGGAGGGTTGGGTTGCCACCGCTATTGCCTCCGTCGGCTCCGGTGAGGAGGTGGCATAAATGTTCGTGATGGCTCTGCTTCAACGGTGACGAGCACAGAGGCTGATCAATTGACTGTCTCCGCCATTCATGGGCATGAAGATTTTATTACTGCTGCCCTGCAAGGGCTGAGTGGTACTACCGCCACTGAAGCCCTCACCATTGAAGCCCCCGGGGTTGAGCCCATGCCTAATGTTCTAGGCGATGACTCATCTAGTTCTAAGGGGGGGCAACGTTGGTTTAGGCAGGGCCTCCACATCCAGTAGCGAGGATGCTGCGTCTGGGTGGCATGGCCAGTCTATGAAGACCCCTCTTATGGAGAAATTTGAGGCAGAGTCCGAGGAGCGGCCACCTTCGATATAGCCTCAAGACCTAGTGCCTCTGATCATTGCATGCTGTACTAAAGATGATGACGTAATGGATGCCGCTCAAGGTATTTTATACTTGAGTAAGTGTTTTCTTGTTTCTTTGTTCTATGCTGTGATATTGCTTTTTTGTTTGTTTCTAAGATTTCCTTGCCTTCACTTTTGTAGGTGACCTGATGAAAGCCATGAGGGTCCCCGTGGCAGGGGAGGTGCCTACCCCCATTAGGGTGGATCTTGCCCGCACAGGTTTGGGTGCCCCGCCAAAGGCAATGTTGCTTTTGGGAAAAACCGGGCCTTCGGGACTCGGCCATGCCGACGGCGAAGGCATTGTTTTCCCACTGTTTATCTGCTTTTCATCGTTTGTTTTGTAGTGCTAATGTGTGTTTCTTTTGTGAGCTCTGCTGGGAGTTCTGCTGACACACTAAGTGGGTGGGCGGAGCACCTTAACGCTCTTTATAAGGAGATAGGAGGTTGTTTACCACTTTTTGTTCTTTTTTGTATTTCTTGTCTTACGTTGCTTGTGCTTCATTTTTTGGTAGGCCGGGCGTGTGAGCACTTTAAGAAAGTGGACTATCACCAATTGTTGCGGTACAACCTGGAGCAACAATGTTTGGTGAGTGTTGTAGTCCTTTTGGTTTGTTTTGCTTCTTGTTATTTTTCCCTATTGCTGACCCATGCCTTCGCAGAGTCACTATATGGCGGAGGCCCTCAAGGAACGATCTTCACAGGAGATCATGGATCGTGATCTGGCCATTGAGGCCCTCCGAGCCGAAGTGGACCGGGTTGAGGCTGGAAATAAGCAGCTCATGGAGGAAGTAGATGGCCTTCGCTTGGCTAAGAAGGACTTGGAAGATTTGAGGGATAAGATGGAGTCCCTTAGCAAAGACCTTGAGGGTGCAAAGGCAGTTGAGCAGCTAGCTTTGGAGCGGGCTCGGAAAGCCATTGACACCGCTGAAGGCCTTCGTAAGGAAGCTGACGCTGAGAGACAGTCCAGCCGTGCCCTAGGCACTCAGGTTGATTTGCTGACAAAGCGTCTAGAGGAGGCGAAGGCAGTTGGACTCTCTGTAGCTAAACTATTCATCGGTGTGCTTGGTGAGTTTGGAGGGGTTACATCTCCTTTGCTCTTTGAGCCTTCAGCTTACGACATCTTTGCTTGGATGAAGTCCAACTTCACCAAGCTCCCAGGATTTGTTGGCGGTGCCGTTGATTTTGGAGCGCTCTCTTCGGCTACCAACCTTTCCAAGATCTTGGTGAAATCCGGCTGCATGCATGTTGAGGGCCTAAAGGAGAAGAAGGAATTTGAGAGCCCAGCAGAGCTCGGGGAGTCCTCCTAGAATCTCACTAAGTCAGTTAGGAGCTTTATGAGTTCCTTCTGGCTTAAGTTTGGCCGAGCGAATGCTCGTTCTTTAGCGGAGGCACGCCGGGCTGCGGTTCGTTATTTGTTATCCGTTCTGGCTTTGCTTTATTTTTTCTTTTGTTTTTCCTATTTTAGGTCTTTTATGCTTATATCTTTTCTGTTATGCATATAGGATTTAAAGAAGGCGGAGACCCAACGCGTTGCTGCGGAGGCGCGAGCTTCCCAACCTCAGAGGGTGGCCGACAAGGAAGCCATGCCCACTGCCAATGTCGAGAAGCTTGAGGAGGCAGCCTCCACCCTGAGGGCTCCAGAGGTCTAATTTTAGGTTTTTAGTTTGTCATTTTTAGGTGTAGTAGGAGGCGATGCTTGCTACTTTGCGCCCTCATTATACATGGTGGCTTTTGAGTTTTTAGTTGGCGCCTTCACCATTTAGGACCTACTTTTAATTTTGTCCTGCACAGGTTGCCTCTTGTGGGCCTATGCAAGACATAACTCCTTTAATGTTGATGCAAAATGGGGTTTATGTCAGTGGTGAATTGTGGGATTATTGGCGTGCTGCTTTCCCTAGACCTTCGGTTTGTGAAATGTGGGTTTTTGTGATGGAAGATATCGACGATGAACGTGCTAAGTTTGTTAGGTCCCTTGCTTGGCGAGGGCCTCACTCTCCCGTTTAGGATCTAGACTTTCCTTTTTGTTTTTGTGTGAAGAGCCTTCGCATTGTATGCCCTATTTGTATATTTTCCTTGAATGAGTGCACTCCTGAGGTGCCTGTTGTAACCTTCATGAGTTTTGTTATAAGCTTGAGTTTATGAAATAATTGTACACTTGTTTGATTGTTGAATCTCTACAATTTTTATTTTGAGCGAAGAGTTGTAGCTGATAGTGCCAAATCTATGATGCTAGCCTCCACTTTTTCTTTTTGCTGCGTTGTCAGACACATGCTAGCGCACTGGTATGAAGAGTCGAAGGTGCTTGTCTTCGATCTTGAGGCTTTTGTGTAGTCATCGCTGCAATTTGAGCATTCATCATGGGCCATTGGAGTTGTGCCTTCGCGTTGTCTTCGCCTCTGGTTGGGAGAGGATTTTTGTTCATCCGATCTTTAAGGTGCAACTATGCTCCCATTGACCATGGATGATGGTAGACTCTACCAGTCGATGTCTTCAGTTGTGGGGGGGTGTTATGAGTCTTCGTGCGATACCCTTCCGCAACCTCTGATGCTAACTGGCTTTCGGCAATCTAAGGCTATACAACACCATGTGGTGGATGCATACAACCTCTCTGTTGCCTTCGCCAAGCGCTGTGAGCTACTGGTCTTACGAGCCTTCGCACGACATCAATTGGTTTCTGTATTTTTGCAGGGATACTCCTGATTCCATGGCTTTCGTACCTTGTTTAATTTTGAGTTTGTGTTTTTGTGAGTTGGCTCCCCCTGAGCTTGTTTGGTGCTAGTGTTGGAATGGTGAACTGATTGAAGTTGGGATGGGGGCTACCCCCATTTTATAGGCTCGGACTGTCTGATGTAGTAAATTTTGGTTGTTGGATCTTGTGAAAGCTTCAAATATGATTGAGATTTGCATTTACTCTCTGAGATTTGTTGTACTCACGACATCTTTTCTCATTATGACATTGTACTAGCTTCCTTCTTATGATAGCAGCTTCCTGATGCCTGATAAGGATAGGTCTTCGTCAAGTGCTTTCCCGATGCCTGTATCGAAGATAGGTCTTTGTCGGGGTTGTGACCTTTTGGTCTTAGTGTGTAGTTCCCTGATGCCTGATAGTGGACAACTTTTCATCAGGATTGTAGGCTTTTTCAGCCATAGAGGTCATTCTGCGGTTTTTAGCTTTCGGCTATAGGCGGCAGAGGGTCCTCTTTATCATGATTGTGATGTCGAATGTTGTGGCTCCGTTGCTAGCCACTTTCGACCTTCGCATTTTCATGGTTTGCTCGGGGATTTCCTCTTTATATTTCAGAGGCTTTTTACATGGGTCCTACCTCATTAAAAACCTCACCTCCGCAAGGAGTTCCCCTCTATGAGGAAAAGAGTACAGGCCCTTTTCATGCGTAAGTAAAAAAGAAAAAAAACAACTTGTGGTGGAGGTGGCCTTCGGTTATATTTTTGCGAAGACCTCCTCTTACAATTAAATGTAAAATCTATGTAGGTTATCAATATTCTAAGTATGAGTGGTTGTCTTCCACTCGGTGTTTGTTAGGTAGAATGAGCCTGGTCTTCTTACAGCCTTCGCTGTGTAGGGTCCTTCCCATTTTGGCTATAGCTTGCCCATTGAGCCTGCATTTGGTTTTCTTCTTAGCACTAGGTCTCCGTCTTGTATTTGCTTCCTAACCACTTAGCTGTCTCTCCACTTCCTGGTTTGTTCATGATATTTGTTGATGTTTTGCACCACCTCTAGCCTTGTGCCTTTGATTGTTTCCTTGGAGTATTCTTCGTCTTGTGCTAGCGTGTGTTTTAACACCTAGAAGCTCTGATGCTTAGCTTCCTCGGGTAGCATTGCTTCTTCCCCATATAATAGCTTAAAGGGCATGAAGCCCGTTGCTCTAGATGATGTGGTGTTATGAGACCAGACAACCTTTGGTAGCTCTTCTACCACTTGCCTTTACGAAGGCTGAATAGTGTTTTTGAGATTGTTGAGAAAACCACCCTGTTCGCTCTTTCCACAGCCCCATTAGACTCTGGGTGATAAACAGATGCGAAGGCTATTATTGTTCCTAAGCTTTTGCAGAAGTCTTTGAAGTTGTCTGAATCGAACTATTTTTCATTGTCTATTGTGAGCATTCTTGGTACTCCAAATCTACAAATTATGTTCTGCCATAAGAACTTTCTCACTGATTCTGATGTGATGGTTGCTAGTGGTTTTGCCTCAATCCATCTTATGAAGTACTCAATTGCCACAACTGTAAACTTATTCCCCCTTGTGAAGGTGGTAATGGGCCTACAAGGTCCATGCCCCATCTTTGCAGCGGCCAAGTGGGTGGGATAAGCTGCATTGTTGCCGAAGGCCTTGATTGATGTTGGGAGGTGCTCTGACATGCTTCACATGTCTTGAAAATTTCTTCTACATCATTGATGTGGGGTAGGCCAGTAGAATCCTTGCCTGATTGCCTTCGCCGATAGTACTCTTGGGCCTATGTGTGACCCACACATTCCTGAGTGTATCTCCTAAAGGAGCTCTTTGCCTTTGCTCTGTGTTATGCACTTGAGTAGTGGCTGGACCACACCTTTCTTGAACAATTTCCCATCTACTAATGTGTAGCTTCTTGCTCTTGCTGCCATTCTTGATACACTTGCTTCATCTTCAAAGTGATGTACATTATTTCTCTGATCGATGATCAACTGCCTCCAGTCTTTGGACTCGGTGACCAGTGCTTCCTTAAATGCTTTTGTGGTTAGTTCTATTGCTGGAGCTTGCAATTCTTGGTAGAATGTCCCTTCTAGCATGGGTAAGTTGTTTGCTACTGCCTTCGCCAATTTGTCTGCCTCTATGTTTTCTGCTCTTGGCATGTATTTCAGAGTGAATCCTTAAAACCTTCATTCCAATGCTCTTACTATTGCCAAGTACTTTACCAACTCTAGCTCCCTGGCTAAGTATTCTTTTTCTACTTGGCCTACCACTATCTGGGAATCTGTCCTTGCTAGAATTATTCTTGCACCCATTGCTTTTTCCTTGTTTAGGCCTAATATGAGGCCTTCAAACTCCGCTATATTGTTTGTGGCCCTGAATGTGAGCCTAGCCATGTATTTTGAGCGAAGGCCTGATGGTGATATTAACATGGCAAAGGCTCATACTCCTAGATGTCCCAAGCTCCGTCCGTGTAAAGTATCCATACTTGATTTTGCGGTTGTGTATTGTGGTGCGCCGAAGGCGTCCAATCAGCCATGAAGTCTGCTAATGCTTGTGATTTTATTGCGGTTCGTGCGACATAGTTTAAGCTAAACTAGGATAGTTCTGTTGCCCACTTTTCAATTCTACCCGAAGCTTCTTTGTTGCTGAGATATCTCATGTGCTCTCGTGTGCTTGGAAGTAATGCTTTAACTTCCTTGATGCTGTTAGGACGGCGTAGGCTATCTTCTCAATCTCTAAATAGTTGAGCTTTGCGCCTGACAGGGCTTCTGAGATATAGTAGATGGGCTGTTGAATGACCCTTAATTCTACTTCTTTCTCTTGAACAAGGACTCCACTGACTGCATGGTCGAAGGCTACTACGTACAATAGCAAGGGAGCCTCCAGACTTGGTGTTGTAACTATTAATGTACTTGCTAGATATCTCTTGAGTTGTTGGAAAGCCCTGGACTGCTCAGGCCCCCATTCTATCTTGTCTATACCATTAAGTGCTTTGAAAAATGGCAAGCTACGCTCGACTGATTTTGAGATAAATCTATTTAAGGCGGCTATCCTTCCTATGAGTTTCTAGACCTCCTTTTTGGTTGAAGGCTCCACCATCAAAATTATGGCCTTCGTCTTGTCTGGGTTTGCCCTTATTCCCTCTGGCCCTATTATGTAACCAAGCATCTTTCCTCTGCTTATGCTGAAGACACATTTTTCTGGGTTTAATTTGAGCCCTACTTCTCTGAGAATGCCGAAGGTCTCTTGGAGGTCGGCAATATGGTCTTCTTCATTCTTGCTCAATACAACTACGTCATCGACATAAGCTATGATATTCTTTTGTAGTTGTGATCCAAGGATTGCCTTGGTCATTCTAGCGAAGGTTGAGCTCGCATTATTTTGGCCTTCAAGCATCCTTCCGAAGGGTGTCGTGAAACTTGTTTTTCTTCATCTTCCTTGTTCAACCAAATCTGGTGGTATCCTGAGAAATAGTCCAGTTGAGAATAGCGTCTGCAACCTGCGCCTTTGTCGATAGAGGCGTCTATCCTTGGGAGAGGGAATGGGTCTTTTTTTATAGGCTTTGTTTAGGTCTATGAAGTCTATGCACATCCTCATTTTACCATTCTTCTTTGGTACCAGCACCACATTCGCCAACCACTCTGAGTATTTGACTTCCCGGATAACATTTGCATCTAGTAATCTTTGTACCTCAGCCTTCGCTGCTAATATCCTTTCTTCTGACATTTTTCTTTGCTTCTGCTTTCTTGGCTTCATTTTTGGGTTGATGTCCAGCGAGTGCTGTATAATATCTCTGCTGACTCCTTGCAAATCAGATGCTGACCAGGCGAAGACATCTTTGTTCTTAGCAAGGGTATCTATGAGCTCTCCTTCTTTTGTGGATAGGTTGCTCCTGATGATAACTTTTCTATCCTGAATGGTGTGCTCTAGCGGTACTGACTTTGTTTCTTCTTGGTCCTTGAGGTCTGTTTTTCCCTTGGGCATGTCCAGAGGCTCTGGTGCACTGTGACTTATAGATGGCTCTCTCTATGTTTCTTGCTTCTTTCTGACTGCCATGAATTGTGATAACACCGTGGAGGGCTGGCAATTTCATATAGAGGTAGCCCATGTGAATGGCTGTGTTGAACTTGTTCACGAAACCTCTTCCAAAGATGGCGTTGTATGGGTAGTAGAGGTCGACAACGTCGAAGGTTACATATTCTGTTCTTGCATTCTGCTGATCTCCGAAGGACACTAGCAAAGAATTTTTTTCCCAAGGCCTCAATTCTTTTGCCTCCAAAGCCTATCAATGGAGAGTCGCCCTGGGCATTCGGGTTACCCAAAAAAATTGGGTCGGGTATTTCGGGTTTTTAGAAATTCGGGTTTTGAGAATTGCTATCCGATATTTGCTATGGAAAGAGAAGACCCGATATTTCGAGTACCCAAAATTTTGGGTTCGGGTTTGGGTTTTTCCCGAACTACCCGAGTTACATCACACATAGGAGAAAATACAGAAGATTTCAGATCTCGTTGCCAACAAAAAGTATCTGATCTCATCGCTTGAGCAGCGTAAGGTTTGGCTCATGGATGCGCGGATTTGAGAGAGGGAAGTGAGGACTTTTGGAGCGCTTGAGCTAGTTGCAGCTGTGGAGCCATGCTTGCGTGGAGGTCTTCTGGATGTGATGAGCCATGCTTGCGTGGAGGTCTTCTAGAGGTGACGAGTCCCCAAATCCTCCAGATTGTTGAACGCATGCCTGCGGCTTGCAACTCTCGGTGGCTCGGTGCTCTACTGCTCTCCATGGTTGTGACCTGCTACTACTTGGTGCTCGCATGGGGAAGGGAATCCTTGAGCCTAGAGGTACTCGTACTACTACTTGCTTTTCTTGGTCACTGGAAGAGGAGCGTTGCTGCCCAGGCTTGATGGCTTGAAGAGGAGAGAGGAGAGGGAGAGGTAAGTGGAGGTAGAAAATATCTGGGGAAGGTTGGATCTGAGGGAGAGGTATATGTGGAGGAGACTTCGGGTTATTCGGGTACCGGATGCTCTAACCCGAATTTCCCAATATAAAATCGGGTAACTAGAGTTTGAACCCGATTTTGCACCCGAATTTTGGGGTTTCGGGTATTTTGGGTTTGGGTACTGGTATTTCGGGTTGGGGTTCGGGTATCAGGTTTTGTGCCCAGTCTTAATGGAGAGTCTAAAGGTTGTAATTGAGTTTTGCTCAATTTCATCTGATCGAAGGCATTGACAAAAATTATGTCTGTAGAGCTTCCTGAATCAACTAGGACTATGCTAATTTCCCAACTTGCAATATTGGCCTTGATAACCATGACATAAGTATAGGGGTAGCTTTCTAGCTAGAGGTCTTGTTCTAAGAATGTCAGGGGTGTCTTCGACCAATCAGTGCAACATACTGGTCCCTGTACTGCTACGTTGTTGACAAGTCTAAAATGATCTTTCTTCTGCTTCTTTGTTTAGAACTACAGTGAAGAGCCTCCAGCTATTGGTAGTGTCATGCCGATGGTGGGCAAAGGTGTGTGTGGGTTGAGCTGGTTCTCAGGATTGGGTTCATTCTTAGGGATAGCTAATTATGCTGGGGGCGGAGGTGGTGGTAGTGTTTCTAGTTGTCTGTTATGAACTTGCGCAGGTTGGCTGGTCTCAATGTATGTAATGTGCGGAGGTTTTGGGTTTATGTAGGTGAGGTTAGCTTCCGTGCTCTGGTTGCTTGGTTGGCCTTGCTACTGATTGCTTGGCCGCCACACAGGCAAGAAGCTAGGGTAATATACATCTGCTAAGGTGGATGGGTGTATTTGGGTGGAGTTTAGGCTTGGGTATATTGGGCAGTATTGCTGTTGTTGAGGAGGTGCCACGAAGGCATGGTTTACTTCCCTTACAGATTATTGTTGCAAAGGCTATGGGTTGTCTCTATTTTTTTATCCTTTCCTGTGTTTCCTTGACATCTAGGCAATGCCTGGTGATATGGACCTTGTTTTCTCCATGGAAGAAACAGTACTACCTCTGTTGCTTCTGGTTTTGGTTCTTGCTCTAGCTTCTATTCTGATTGTTTCTTCTGTTATCCTGCTGCCCTTATGATGCAGTATTTTGGTTGGTCTTCGTTGTATAGTGGCTTTGCTGGTTGTTCTCCTGGTGGCCTATGTTGAAGACTTGTTGATCAAGCCCTCGCTGCTGTTGCTGTTGGAATTGACTTCCATGGTTTCTTTGCACATTCTTGTTGGCGCCTTGAGCTTGCTTTAGCTGGCCTTGCTCTTCTAGCCTTCGACGTAGGTCACTATCAGACCTGCAGTACTTATTGAATTCATTGTACAATTCCTTAAGAGACCTAGGCTTCTCCCTGGCTAGGTGTCTAGCGAAGGCTCCGATTCAGAGGCCCTTGATTGCTGCTTCGATAGGTACATCTTTGAGGACATTTGGTGCCTTGGCTTTGAGCTGCACAAATTTCTGGAAGTATTCCCTTAGAGTTTCACCTTGATTTTGTCTGTACTAGTAGAGGTCCATTGAGGTTAGAGACTCACTTTGGAACCCTTTGAAATTGGCCTTGATTTTATCACAGAGGTCCTCCTAGGAGTAAACGAAACCAGGTCTCAACGTGGAGTACCATGTTAGTGCTTCGCCTTCTGCGGCAATGACGAAGGACTTTGTCATAACTATGTCGTTTCCGCCGGCGGAGGCTACTGCTGCCTCAAAGCTCATAATGAACTGGCATGGATCTCTTTCTGTTGAATTTGGGTAAGGTGATAGGTTTGTAGGAAATGGGCCATGGGGATGCTTGGAGCCCTTCAGACAGTGGGGATTTTGAATCTATGGATCTATAGCCTGGTGGACTAGTATGTGGTGTGCCAAAGGTTGGCTGAGGTGATGCCGTCGGTGGGTGATTGGGCTGGCTCTGAGCCACGGGTTGTGTTTGATTGGAGTTGTTGGAAAGTGGTTGATTTGTCTACATGCTTTGTATCTTGGTTTGCAGGATGGCTAACTGATGTATGATCTCCACTGCCTGTAGTGAAGCTTGCATCACCCTTTGGTTTGCTGCGAAGGTCACTGCAAATTTGTCTCTTTTTTGTTGGGCGACTTGCAATTCGGCTTGTAGGCTTTGGAGCACTTGCTCTGGTGTTGGGTTTGGATTGGGGTGGTCTTCACCGGCCACGGGTCGATTGACCACTGGGGGCTCTTTGTTGTTAACTTGGGCTTCTAAAGTAGTGGAGTATGTACTATGAGTGTTACGCCTAGGCCTACCCCTAGTTGTTGTCTCTGCTGGTGCACAAGCATAGGCTGCTCTTTTTCTTGCCATTGTGAGTTTTGCTTGGCCTACACGCGGTGGGCATCAATGTTGGGAAACAGGTTCCCAACACAATAGGAGTCAATAATGGCCTTCACCGGGGTGAAGGTCGAGGTGTGAAGAAGTTACTCAAGTGGGTCCACCACTCAACTAGGGTTTCATGAATGTGTGTCAACTAACTCTTTATGCATGGTTGGGTTCCCCTTCTATAGGGTACTATTCTCAGGGGTTCCACTTTACATCTTTGTCCTATGATAGCTAAGGCATATTCTAGGGATATACCCATACACATATACTCTCCCAAGGCTATCTTGAGTTCTCTCCTTTTCCACCGCCTTTCCTCCTTGGCTTGGGCTTGGGCCCAACGGAGGCCCAGCCGCCACATATCACATGCTTCCCTTTCGACCTTCTCACATGACAGACGATCTCTTAGCCTCCGTCGTTCGATCTCCCCTGTGTGGACCTGTGCTCACCTCTGCCTTGCTAGAGCCTCCGCGTGCCTATTGGCGCAGGCGAGGGTGTGGCGCTATCACGCCGCCCGGGACCTCTGCCCCCATCCTCGGGCCTTCGCCTCACCCGAGGACATGGGCGAAGGCGTGGTGCCACCATGCCGCTGTAACAGAACTGACCAATTATATGAAATTAAGTAAGAAAATCACCCACCGAAGTAGATAATTTAGCAAACTTAAGCCCGTATAATCCGGTAGTCCATGAAACCACGACAGATTTCAAACCAACCAACATACAAACCAAGATCGTACAAGTTTAGCAGCCACAGTCATATATTACATAAAGTTCGTAACCACATTAGAACACATCAGAGTTTAAAATATAAAGTTATTACAAACCAAGTTCATAATGAAGTAGCGGAAGCGATAGTTTTATAACCACACACACGTTTAGTTCAGATACAGTGCCAGAAGATAGTCATGTCCAATAAAAGCATCAGGTAAGATGTACAGAGCGACCATGCCCTTGGTCCTAGTTATCACCCATCGTAGGGTACATGCAGTTGATGCAATAACTGTAGTACATCTGGCCATCTGCAACAACAATGGGAACAACACCCTGAGTACAATAAAGTACTCAGCTAGACTTACCCGTCTTAAATTAAAATAAAGCGACACCAAGGAGTATGGAAGACTTTCTTTTAGTGGACTAGCTGACTCATTTGCGAAAGAGTAATAAGTTAACATAATGAACCATTTAAGTACTTTGCATCATCTTTATTATAACTGATCAATCTAAGTAAGCACCTATGCTATAGCAATCACTTGATTAACCATTAACATCCAGTTACCAACTTAGATTTAGCATTTCCATCATCATCCATACAACCATCAGTGTTCCATCATCATTACTACGATGCCATAACTCGAGTCTAGTGCTCGCTATCCAGGAGCGATGACGATTCGAATCGATTCCTAACCAGCTGATGATTTATTCCTCACACAAACCACTCACTGATCAAGTGAGCTACAAATCACCAATGACACTATCCGGGTAAACGTCACGGGATAAACTAGGGCCGTAGTACCCAGGGACCACCCGACTGCTAGGAATCATGCATTGCCTGCCCTTGGGCTCACTCTTTGTGCCCCTGTCATACCCCCTTTAGCACTAATACGTGCATGTCACACCCTTGGTGTTACCGCGTGTAGCTTGCACTGAGCACGTCTTGAGTATCTTATTTATGTGTTTTAGCTTGTGCCAAAGTTCATGGAGTCTTTTTAGTAAATTGAATTAGCTAATGAAATAATTAAATGGAAGTTGACGTTTTAGCCGTGCCTTAGCACTTAGGGTCCGAGCACTCTTTTGAGTGAATCCAAATTGATCTATGCTAGTGTTAGCGAAGGTGGTCTCTTATCGCATGTTTTATCACTTAAGGTTCAAAACGAGTTTTTATCGAACAAATTGTTATAGAACCTAGATGCGGCACTCTAATAAAAATTGAAGTACAAACTTTGTTCATGGCAGTGCAACGAGTGTATTAACATAATAAGAATGTTAGCTCATGTTTTTACTAGCTTGGAAATTGAAGTTAAAACCAAAACTATGACGAGAACAGTGAGCTTAGAAGCAGTTTGACAACCTCGTGTTTGCGAGCTTATCCTGCTGAAACGTGTTGCCAGCGTAGTCGTGTTTTGGCTCCTAGGGATGGCCCTTGGTGCCCTCTTGGCCGTTGTCCAGTTGGGGGGAGCCGATTTTTCGCCAGGTTAGCTGTTGTTTGGGCTTTAAAATTCATGCATGCATCCTGTCAGCGTCTGCTGCCCTCTCTGTGCGTGTCGTGGCTGCATGGCTGACGCGTCGCGTTGTCGCCAGGGTCCCGCATTGCTTGGCCGTAGTCGGCCGCAGCGCGCCATTGACCTCTCGCTCTGGACAGCTGCATCCACTGCCCCCCTTTTTGGCCGCTTGCTTCGCTACACATCGCGGTCGCCCTGCGCGGCAGTCGCGTTGCGGCATGGTCGCGTCACCGCGTCGCGCTCGCCCATGCCTCGCTACCATTTCCCCCCCTCATGCGTGTTGTGTCGCGACATGTTGCGTGCGTGGGGCACCTGCGGCTTGTCCACCCTACGCCGTGATAACATCAGCACCGACGGGTCTTCTCCCTTTTCCGCGCGCTGTCACCATGCCGGGGACCCGTTGCTTCGTTTCGTCCGCGAGCGGCTACCATTTTTCAATTCACCTCGAGCATGACTTCATTTTCTAGTCTGCCAGCCAACCAACCTCACCACACCTCTTAGCTTGTCCCCCATGCTCCAAATTGGAGTTTCCCCGTTCCGCCTGGCCTTAAGTCCGCTCGCCCGTGCATCATGGCAGCCATCTCCATTCGCCTCGAACTTCTAATTGGTCGCGCAGATAGCTTCTCCACCACCACCGCTCCACCCTACGCACCACCGTGGGGCCCTCACCGCCCTCTCGACACTGCTGGCATGTCCGCGCCACCACGGAGCACCGCCGCACCCTCGGGTCATTCGTGGCCAGCTCGGTGTGGGTTTTCCCCGAGTGGACTGTCGCCTCGGGCAGTACTCCGGTGAGCCCTAGAAGCTTTTACCTTTCCCGACTGATCTATTTGTGCCACCACTCACCGGAACATCCTCGTCGGCTCTACAGTTCGGCCGTAGTCGTGGGGAGGCTGCGCTAGTCCGCCCCTGGTCCCCCATTCACTGCCCATTGTCTTGGCTTGTTTGTCTAGTGAGTATCGACCTCTTTGTTTGCAGTAGATGGGTCTCAGGTGGCCAGTGTGGCGGCTCTGTGCCAGTGGGTGCCACGACAGAGCGCGGGGAGGAGTCCAGGGACCTTCCCGTTGTGACGGAGGTAGAGCTGAGGGGCTTTCTTGAAAGATCATTGACTTGGGGAATAGTGCGTAGGAGCACGTGTGAGTTTGGATTAAGCGCGGGGAGGTTTTCGCAAAATCGCTTGAGCACGCGTGCGGGCTGTCTGCGTGGGCCGCCTAGTGCTCGCGCGGGCCGTGCGTTGTTGGGCCATGGCGGCGAGGGTTTGTGCCGCGCGGTCAGTTGAGTTTTCCTTTCTTTTTAAGTGAATCAAATTAGCTTATGATTTTATGTAAATGACTACACTTTGAAAAGTTGTAATAAATCAATTAAGCGTCCAAAAATCATGAGACCAGTTTTGTTGGATCGGTAAATTCATGTTCTAGCGGTTGATGTAATCACTTCACGTATAACTATAGTGAGGCTAAGCCTTTTAAATCAATGTAAAAACAATTGTTATTAAGATATTAAATTACGTAGGATTTGTTGTGGCAAAACCATAATAGCTTTAACCCTTAAATTTTTACAGCAGCTTAATGGCTTTGTAATTGCTTACTGTGATTTTTGTAGCATTTTATTAGCTTGCTAGATGTGGTCGCTAAGTTCTCCTAGTTATATGATACGTTGTAGCGATAACAAAAGAAAGTGATGCAACCTTTTTGGTAGGAATGTTTAGACCGCTTAGCTTGTGTTTAATAGGAGTAGTGGATGGCTTAGCATGTTAGCCATTAGAGTTAGCTAAATAGCTAGTAGTTGTTGTTGTTATAAAGCTACTGTTGTCACCGTTGTTAAGTGACGTATTATCACTGCATGCATGTAGATCGCGTGGAGGTTGAGTATGTGGCCGCGGAGGAGCAGGGCTACGAAGAGGTCATCGAGGAGTACGAGGAGGAGATCTTCGTACCGGAGGAGTTCTAGGAGCCGCCCGTGTCTGACACCTCTGACCTTGCGCCTGCCCAAGGCAAGCCCTGGTGCATAACCTTTATTTTGCAAATCTTTATATATTTAAATGTTGTGCATTTACGTTGTAGGAATTTCATGACACCCACATGCATATATATATCTACCTTGAGTCTTACTAGTACAGGATTGTGTAGCTACTTTGATTAGGTTTATCGGTAGCGTGAGTAACATGCCGTTACTCACAATAGATGGTTATTACTATCATTATTACATTCATGATAAAGTGATGGAAAGGAAATGGTGACCGGGCAGGGATAGGGTAAGGGTATTGGTGGGTGTAACAAGTTGTGTCCCGCAGTCACGGGGCATAACGGGGTTGCACTGTTTCCCTATCTGCGTTAATTAAGGACCGTTCGTTGCATGGACCCTGGTCAAGTCACAGATTTATTATCCTAAGCACATACTTGCTTATGGGAGCGAGAAGGCTTGTTACTCTCTTGTCATGGGCTCCGGCTCTTTCCGGACCGACTGATTGGAGACGGGGATAGGTGGAGGTCTTAGCACCGCATTGAGGCCGGGCCTCAAGTGCAGGAGCTAGAAGTTCAAGTTTGGACGGGGACCTGGAAACCCATGATAGGAGGGGAACGGGTTGGTCTTGCTTGTGCCTGGGGTACAAGTAAGGCGTGTGTTTTTCGGGGTACCCAGCTGGACACATTGATTCACGAATCACCATTTCTACATGATGGTACGGCTTGGCTATGCTCTGGCATCGTAGTAAGAATTGACATTTGAAAGATGGAGAAATGGTCCTGATTTGCTCAACCTTGCTTGATTATAGCATAGGTGCTTACATAGAATATTAGTTAATGAATAAAACATGGCTTCTAAAAGTTACGAAATTAAGGACACACTCTTAGTGCTGCTTTTCGCAAACAAGAAACCCACAAGCTATAAAGCCTATCATAATCCTTGAGAGTCGGAAAATATATTTCCCAGTCGGGTAAGTCTTGCGAGTATATTGTGTACTCAGGGTTTATTTTCTCCTTGTTGCAAGTGTACCTTGAGCTGCTAGGCCTTGTGTGGAGGATTCTTCTAGTGGGCACAGACGGATTCTCATTTCGCTCCGCTAGATGTTTATTTAATTTTCGTTGTTTACTTTTATCGCACTCTGAACCTCTAGTATTGTAATAACTATTTCTGAGACTATGTGTTGTATGAAATGGACTAAGTATTATAAGCTTGTACTCATTATTGGATCTCGGGTGAAAAATGTGGATTGTTTCGAGTTCTTGCGTTGGGTGAGCTCGACGGAATCATCGGGTTTAGCTCACTTTTAGGGCACTTAGTGTCTAGTGGAAGACAAGCGCCCTGAAAGCGTGCTAAACCGAACGATTCTACCACAGTGCACCCATGTAAATCCTAGCCCGAATAATGCCACTAGCTTCGCGGTCGAAAGGTACTTTATTCGGCCAGCTAAATATGAGGCATGCGTTTAACATGACAAGAGGGGCGAGCAACGATCAGTCCTTAACCGACACAGACGGAAAACTACAAGCACTCCAGAACCCTGTCTGGTTGCCACCAACTATTCCGCCCGGTCTCCAATTATCCATCAACATATGGTTATTTCTAGGATATCATCCATTCCATAGCTAAAGTATTCTAGTAACAACCTATATTTGCAGGTGACAGTAAATCACCGATCGCTACCGGTCTAAGCAGGGCTAAGCAGTTATTCGATCCTAAACCTAACAGGGTAAGAATATAATAAGGTAGGTAAGGATAATAATAAATGCATCAATGGTTTCACTCAACTCGTATAACTTAATGCAACAATATATAAAACTCATATATAAATGATTGCTTTTATAAAGTAGGAGACTTAGAATGCTCCGGGGCTTGCCTCACTTGAACGAACTCGGACAGTGGTCTGGACACTCTTGCAGTTCGTCAACGACGTCCTCTTCGGCCTGCACCTCCTGTGCGGGCTCTTCCTGTGGGACTTTCTCGGCTGCTTCCGGCTCGGCTGCTACCGATTCCTCCTGTGATCCTGTTATGATGCATAGGTGTAAGTGATTATGCAAGTGGTGCATCAGATGAGATGGCATATTATGATTGTGATTGCATGCAATGTAGATGGACACGCTTAGCTTAATTGGACAGAATAGATGTAAAACTCTTCCACTAGGTAGTCAACATCATCCAAGAACATGTACCACAAGTACATGTCATCTACTGCATTCTCTTCTACTACTAACCACCATTAGCTTCCGCTAACTACCATTTAGCCATAACACAAGTGCTAATACACTTCATCACTATAACTATATTAACATGCCAAGTCATACCAGCAAGTCAAAATACTTTAAAGATACATCAAAGTGTACAAAATAAACTAATCAGGCAATAAGAATCATATTTTTATTTCACTTTAATATAGGCCACAACATCAACATATATTTTTGGTGCTCAGAAAAATCTAAGAAAATTATAGTAGCTTTATCATACTATATGTAGCATACCATAAAATTTTCATTGCATTTAGATAAGTAGAACAGCCTACACAAAAATGACAAGCTATGATGGATAAATGAGCATGAAAATACTTTGCACTGTGAAAAGTATCAAACAACAGATTTAGTATTTTCTCATGTTCTATACAGTATACAAACACTATATAAAAAGTTTCACATACATGTATTATACATATTTTTGGCTTTAGCAATTTTACAAGAAATAGCAAATAAATGCACCTAAATTACATAGCCACATTTTTCCACAGAATATGCATGTTATATATTTTTCACAGAAAGTACATCTCAAGAATAGATCAACAAAATTGAAATCATATTTTTCTGATGTATATTCTATTTATTATGCATTTTCTAAGATAATAGCATTTACAAGGATTAAATAAAGCTACACAGAAAAGTATCACAAATTTGCCATGCAATAATTTTATACAGTAGATCTATTCCTAAGAAACCTAACAAAATTTATTTCATCCAATTTGGAGCAATATAACTTGAGATATGAATTTTGGAAGCATTAAACAGAATTTCTGGAAAAAAATCATTTCATTTACAAATCGAAAATCCACCCGGCCTTATTTGCTACGTGCACCCCGCTCCTTCACCCTGGATCCACACAGAGGAACAGACAGGCAGGGCCCGTGGGTCAACGGGGCCCACCAGTCAGTCGAACCCGGGCAGGGGGAGTGTTTGACCGGCAAAATCTCGCCGTCAGCGAGGTCGCCGGCGACGAGGTCACCACCAATCGAATCCCCACAATCGCGCGAACTCATAGAGGTAGCTAGCAGAGCAAATGGCGGGGCAGAGCAAGCTCAGAGGCGGCCATGGCGGAGGCGGTGGTGCGGCTCGTCGGCGCTAGGCCGGCTCCGGTGAAAATGAAGCAGGAGGGTGACATGCAAGCCATCCTCGAGCCTTAGCGGAGTGAAAGCACAAGAACAAGAAGAAGGAGATGGAAGGAAGCGAGCTGTCCGCGCGCGAGGCGAACTCCGGCGAGCCCGACTGCGACGGCCGGCAAGGAGGAGCGACCAATTCGGCTCTACCTTGACGCGAACGACGGCGCAAGCGGGTCGATGGTGAAGAGGGAGGCAAGGCGGAGTTGTGTGCTAGCTGAATCGCGGAGAGGTGAGGCGGTGGTGGAGTGCAACGCCGGTGATGGCACGGCGGCGCTGCTGCCGCTGCTTGCGCTGGCGGAAAGGAGGAGGAGGGCGAAGCGTAACGTGCAAAATGTCAAAGGGGGTGCTCGGCTCGGATTGAAGGCATGCGCACGCGCGGGGGCCACCGGATGCCACCCAGCGAAGGGCGTCGCTGGCGTACGACCACACAGCGGTGAAGCTCTGCTTTTGGTCGGGCGCGAGAGCGGGGCGAGAGAGCGCGGGGCAGGCCAGACCGCATCGGTTGTGGGCCGGAAAGGGTGGGGGAGGTCCAATATGAAAATGAAATTCCTTTTCTTTTTCTTTTCTAAACAAACAGCACAAAAACTCTGATTTTGAACAAGTTAGAGGCATTTTCACAAAGTGACCAAAAACAAAGTTGTGCAGAATTTCATTCTCTACAACATTGCTTTAAGGCGCATTTGGAAATTCCAAATAGATTTTGAAATAGGGGTTAAAAGTTGATTTTTTGAACATAAACCCTGATTTTCAAGATTATTTTTAAAAGTGAAATTTGCGAAAACTTTTTAAAATAATTTTGCTCCAAATTATTTGATGAACATTTCTAAGCTATTTACATTAACAAACAAGCATGTAAAAAGCATAACTAGCCCTAAACTAGCTTTCACCTATTGAGAATAAGTATATGCAACATTTATGTTTCGTTATCATGTTCCACATGTTTTAAGGTTATGTTTCACTTATTTGGCATGAAATGCTTATGAATGCATGATTATCCTTGTGCACATGATTATCAATGCCTAATGCATGCTTAACACTCCCGGGACCTCCGCCTTTGTCGTCGGGCCTCCGCCTCACCCGAGGACGTGGGCGAAGGCGTGGTGCCACAGTGCTGCCCGGGACCTCCACCTTTGTCCTCGAGCCTCTGCCTGACTCGGGGCGTGGCCGAAGGCCGTCTGCATGGTGCCTGCAAATTGTCCGTTATACAATCCACAGCATTAGTCTTTCCCAATTCGGGAGGTATCGAGCCTCCGCGGCTCATATATAAGAGTGTCCCAACAGAGCTGTCCCCAAATCGAACGGAGCTGGTGACGCCGGCGTCGAGGCTGGAGAACGCCGCCCGTGCCCTGGACATGTGGTTCGATGCTCCCGTGTCCAGGACCCATCTCTTTAGATCCCGGTCGCCAGACTCGTCGAAGGTGGTGAAGACTTTGTTCTCGATGAAGTGGAGCTGGCCGTCGTTGCAGATCGACGGCGGAATCGCCAGCTGCGACTCTGGTGGCGGCGGCGACTCGATTTGGGGATGAGTCCCCTCCTCCTACACAGCGCCCACCGCCAGGAGTAGTGTGGGCTCATCATCCTGGTCCACGTGGGCCTGCTCCTGCTTCTTCTTACTTCAGCAGTCTTTGGCCAGTGGGCAGTGTCCTTTCTTACCACAGGCCTTGCAAGTGTTGTCGGTGACGGGCTGGCCCGTGTTCGTCCCGGTCTGCGACTCGTTGCCGCTGCCAGCGCCGCGCCCGCGGCCTCTGCCTCGACGCTTGCCGCGGCCGCCGGAGCTCGACCCGCCACGGCCGGACTCCTGATCCCGCTTTTGTACCGCTCCAGCCACTGCTCCTCCATGAGCCGTAGCTTGCCGGCGATGTTATGCGCCGGCGATGTCGCCGCCTTGAGCCTGCCGGTGACTTCCTCGACGGACAGTGTGTCGATGTCGAGGAGCGTCTCGATGGAGACGATGAGTTGCTTGTACCTCGGTTGAGCGACTCGAAGGTACTTGGCCACCACCTTCGGCTCTGGCTCCGGGTCGCCGATGATTGCCAACCGCTGCACGATGTTGGACAAGCACAGGGCAAAATCCTCGACGGACTCCCCGTCGTGGAACGTAATTTGCTCGTACTCGACACGGAGGCTTTGCGCCGTCGACTTCCTCACGCGCTCGTCACCGATGCGCATCGATCAGATCGCCTCCCACGCCTCCTTGGCTGACAGCTTGGTCGCCAGGGTGGGCACCATCTCCAGGGGCACTCCGGAGTCCGGAGCAGATCGCCTCCAGTGCGGTGCGGTCATCATGGAAGTCGACGTCGTCGTCCTCGACTGCTTCCCAGAGGTGGCAAGCCTGCATCTTCAGTTTCATCAGCAGCAACCACGAATCATAGTTCGTCTTGGTCAGTTGTGGCCAGTTGCCCGAGGCGCCCGTCTACCGGATCACGCGCTCGATCACCACCTCCCACGGACGGATTGCATCCCGGGTGCGCGAGCGACGTGCGTCGCGCGTGCGTGATCGACGTCGAGGAGAACGCTGCGGAGATGGAGTGCGCGACGACGTCTTGTTGCCGCTGGCGCCGGACATCTCCTGCTTATTGGTGCCCGGGGCCACGGCGGTGAAGCCATGGCGACGCACTAGGGCCTCTCTTAAGCTCTGATGTCAATTGTTAGCTCTAGGCCGGCGTTCTTGACGCCCGGCGAGCTCGTGATTACAATCACAAACACATGAACACTCAAACTCAACGCGAACGGTAGGAACACAGAGGTTTGGTGCTGCGCACAATCAGCAGCGTTTTCTGTCTGTTCCTTCTCCTTTTATTATGTGAAAATACAAAGAGCAGAAGCTCTCGGGTGGACCTCCGCACACTGCGCTTGAACGCGTCCATCCCCACGTTCACGATGGCGTGACCACAACCAATCACTCCAGGGTCGTGCGTGAGCTAGTCTCGCCATGCCGTCCTACGTGCACGGCTGCCACAGACCGGAGCTCGTGCGCATGCAAGATAAGAACAGAAACATGCAACTAACTAACTGACTCATGCGCTAGGATTACTTACATTAAATGATCTTCCACTTGGTGGCTAATGAATTTTTGTTTTAGATACTGCTATTGTTCTTGCATGTTGGCACCTAAAAGTCTAAGGTTTGCTATGTGGTTTACTTGTCATGAAGTGACTATGCTTTGTTTCAAATTATAGGATACAAAATTCTGATGTGTTATATAGTGACCTGTAATTGTCTCAAGCAAATTTCAAGGTTTCCATTTGTTGAGTTTGATAATGAACGATGTTTGCATACACTGATCTGCTGGAATAAACGTCTTTAGCCATGCCATTCCATTATTTGTTCTGGCGCCATGTCCTTGCAGTAAATATTTTCGAGGAAATGGCTAGAAGAGGCAGCAACGAAAGCCACTTTCAGGACATGCCTTCATTGAAGAGTGAAGACCAGTGGAGCTGCATATTGCAGATCGTCGTCTCTTCTCTGCAGGTAATGTGTTTGATGAAAATTCACCTGAACCTTTTTGTTTTTTTTGTCTATAATCTGATGTGCACATGCATCATGCGTGCAGTCTTTGTACATATGCATGCACCTTGTTCGTGCGTCCGTGTGTGGCCGCGGGTGATGGGGAGGCCACCAATGTGCAGAGCATGGTAGCTTGGTGTGTGCAACGATCACCAGAACCAGACAGTACTGTGTGTGCCTGATGCTCGCTGTGTGAGTGCTCCCCTACGGCTACCTCGCCTATAAAGATTGTAGCATGCCTTTTCCTGATAGTGGCAAGCCCACCCCAACAATACTGTGACGCGTGCCAAGCCAAAATGTTAATCTATCATATGCCACATTTTCTGTTCAATTTGGGCTTTCCCCGGTGCACAATTTTTCGAGGTTTAAGCATGCAAGGTTGCTTTTCCCCGTTTTTGTTTATATCCAATTATTTTCTCCTTTTATTCAACCACTATTGTTATCGTTCCTTTTATTCATCCACCATTGTTATTGCTATCTAACGCAGACAATTTGTCACAAAGGCTCCCTATCACTCAGAAATGTGATTGTGCACTTAAGATTATTGAGCTCGATGTCTATACAACCACGTCAAAAGAATCAATTGTTTACATATCTGATAGTTGTATATAGATCTAGAAATAATGAGGGAATAGTTTATTGGTTGTTCCCCATCCTGCATATGCAAATGGAGGATTTATACTTGGTTGATAATTGATATTTCAGAATACGGATTACTATGCAAATTCATGGCTCTTCATCATGTTCGTTTGAACTTATCAGCCATGATACAGTGTTTTTCTCTCACAACAAAACAACATCAGCCGACTTATCAGCCATATAAACCATCAGCCGAACAGGGTCAAGTGTTTTATAGATTTTTTCAGTTTCTGATTCAACATAATTTATTCTTCAATAATTTATTGCCTTGTATGACTGCATGCATGCGTCATATATAGAGCTGCAATTAGCATAACATCATGTCAAAAAAAGCACAACCTCATAAGTCATTTTTACTTTTTTTCTTGTGGAGGATTTTTTTTGGAACTGACATGTGTGTGCCGCACGTGCTTGTCCACTAGTATATATAAATAACTGAATTTTTTTTATCAAAATTATTAGGATTACATTTGTACACCAGGCACCTCTACTGTGTCCACCCCTGCCACATTGGCCCCGAGCTGTCTATCCTTCGCTTCGCTTGTCCGACTCGGTATCCCTTGCTGCGATTCTACTTCTGCCCCTTCCTATCCCTTGCTGCAAAACTCTGCGTGAGCAAAATTCCCTTATCAACTGACCTTCAGAGAAGGAAGGAATGCTGGCCAAATCACTGCACCAACGTCGCCTATATATACACGCATCCAGGGCAGCGTTCGACCAGGTAGAAATTGCAAAGGGTCATACACACACGAGCCTAAAAAGTTAACACTAGAGATTGCGAAATAATCGCAACAAGTGAGTGAGCAATGGACCAGGGAGCAGCTGGCGCGAAGAAGTTGCTGCACGGCGTGATAGATGCCAAGATTCTGGAGGCCAAGCTGTCAGTGACGTCTGACGCGCATCCCAAACCCGCAGCTAGCAAGGTCGCAGTTTTGATCTCCCTGCTCTTCCTGGCCGCTCACATGGTTTATTGATGCTTTTGTGTTCATGTACCTAGCTTCTCTCTCATTTGGCATTTTATAAAACATCCATCTACCTTTTTCTGTATCACGGAATTAGATTCCCCACCTTCACTAAGTTCACAGCATTCCCTAACCAGACAATGTTTATGCATGCTACCACAAAACTGAAATTATATGCGCGGGTCTATCAGTGTTGGTTCACCAAAAACAGACATTGTTAACATATTATCAGTGTCAGTTCTAGGCCCCAACCTCTAGTAATCACCCTGAAACTATGAAGGCCTTGTTCGATTAATCCCCTTCCCAAGGGGATTGGAGGGGATTGATCGAAGAGGATTGAGGGGGTGGGGATTTTGACCTGTAGGAGAATTAATCCCCTTCCATCTCCTCCAATCCTCACCAAACCGAACAAGGCTGAAAGGACACTAATAAACCTCTCGTCATTATCGATTTCCAACTCATAGAAATTTTCCATTTTACTGGATTATAGATTTTCTAACAGTTCGACGCTGCTCCAAAAATTCTAAATCATTTTCTATAAAGACTACCAGTGTCCAATTGCTGCTCTAAACTTTTTGGATTTTTGGAAGAGTTTTTTTTCTAAGAATATTTATTAATGTGCTATACATATTTTTTTACATATCAAATGAACACATGAATCTAAGAGAAACTCTAAATACTCACATAAACTTGTATTTAGTTTAAATAGGGTCTTATATATGGTCTAAAAAAACTCGACCCTCGGACGGCTAGCCAGCCCCGAAGCTTTACGCTTAAGAAGGAGACCTCTCACGCAGGTCGGAGAAAAACCTCCGAACCCCGTCCTCACACAGAGGCCCATAACCCTATGAGTGGGCCGGTCCGCAAACCTGTGCTTTGGGAAATACGGGGTAGGCGAGGGGATTTTTTTTCCTCCGGCCAGCATAAATTGCACCTGAGGGGGATCGATTCCCTAGCTGGCAGGGTGCCAGCCGGAGCACTCAACCACCAGGCCGAGCGTCCGTTGGCATTAGTATATGGTCTAATAAAAATAACAAAGACATTTGCTCTAAATTGATGTCGGTTTGGAACCGAACACCGAAGACATGTGCTTTTCGGGTAGTGGAATCTCTTCCTGGCAGCTTTGCTTCTATTAAATCGTTAAAAAGTACCTAGGCTTTGCTTACTTGAATGCCTCCTAAGGTTTTCTCAATTAAGAAAAAAAATTAGGGAAAGGGGATTGAAAAAGAGATCTACTGGAACTCTCTTTTTGTTCCTCAATCTCCTTTTTAAAAACTCGATCCGCGGTCCTCAATCTCCTTTTTACAAGAATATAGGAAAAGAAGATGTGTTTTCTCAATCTAGTGAAGTTGCTCTAAGTTAATGATTAGAGCATGTGCCTCCATGACTATTGACTACATAGATGTAACCTATACGGTAATTACAACATTTAATTGGGCATGTAGCAAGCAACAGCGATAGTATTTTATACTCTTCGTAAAAGCATACAGCAATATGAAGTCCTTTGGCATCATTACGAATTTGAAATTTTATTCTCATGAACTATGTTGCTCTATCCAGTAACAAATATGCGCCATTTTTACATCGACCTGTTCTCTTAAACTCTAACGACTTTAACACCTTCTTATTATCAAGGATATGTAAAACACCTAATAAATTATAATATTGTAAAGTACTAGTAAATTATAATATTACAAAGTTCTTTCCCAGCTGGCAAATATATACATTGTTTTCTTGTATCTGATCTAACTATTTAAAAAGAATTTGATATAGAACATTTTCATTAGTTGATACCATGTATTTAATACCCAAAACAAAATTTATTGGTCACTAGGGAAAGCATAAACCATGCCATGCAACTGATGCGAAAAACTGAACTTGTATTGTGCCAGAGCCAAAAATTGTCGAGGAGAAAGTTCCTGACATGGATTAAGAAGCTGCACTTGATCTACTACTGCCAGGTTTGATTACACTCTGACCTCCGTTATGCACGCGTATATATGCACTTGTCCATTCTTGATCCTTCTTGCAGTACAAATCATAGTGATCGATGTTGCATCCATTTTTATTTTTAATCCTTTCTTAAAAGATACTCCCACCGGTCCATTTTCTAAGGCATTTCATGTATGTCAACAGTCAAACTTTATAAACTTTGACTAATAATTTGGCTAATATTTTTTAACTCTTGTAATACAAACTTAATACTATTGGATTTGTAACCTAATGGATTATCCAATAATCATAAGTTTATTATCATACACAATACAATATAACATAAATGAATGGTCAAAGTATAGTTTAGGAGATTGTGCCATGGCAGGCGTGACTTTCAACTCCCACACAACCTCCTTCTTCTCTCTCTCCCTCCCTCCCCCTCTCTCTCGATCTCCCACTTCTTGCTTCCGCCAAGGCACCGAGCAGAGCCCCCATCTGCCGCCGCCGACTGCTGCCTAGCAATTTTGAGCGAAAATCCGGTGATTTGGGCTCGAATTTTTGAGGGAAAAAAACACTCCCGCTAGCTCAAGCAAGATGCCGGAGGAGCCCGTAGCCTTGGGAAACAACTTATAACTTGGGAGTTATTGAAATGATAGAGGAGGAGGAAGTTGAGCCCGTTGAGAACCTAACTCAAGAGTCACACATGCCGGAGGAGCCCGTAGCCTTTGAACCAGTTTTGTCCCCTCTATTGTCAGGTGAGGAGATGGGGAGAGAGGGATGGTCTTATAATATGGACTTGGTGAATGACTTTGATGCCAGCACATTTGAGAAAGAGGAGGAGTAGGCCAACATGAAATATGATGATATTTCTCTAGGCTTGGAGGAAGAAGATAGTGAAGGAGACAATATGGATGAGGAAGAGGAGGAAGAAGAGGCTGAGGAGGTAGATGAGGATGAGCAGGGAGATGAAAGGGGTGCAGTTGAAATGGTAAAAATTTATCTTCAAACACGTTAAGATGTCAAATTTATAGCAATCACCATGAACTATAAATTGCTACAAATTGACAACTAAACCAGGTTACTACTAACCATGAGGTATAGGCAATTCACCAACGAAGCCTTCATTGCCTCCATCTGAGGCTCTTCACTTTGTCTCTTTTTTTATATATACCAATTGTATGATATGGTACTCCCATAGTTATTCTTTTCCTATATCCATGTATGCTGCATACCTATATTCCTCATCCAATACTCCAATAGCTCTGACTTCTTGTAGAACCTACATGTGGGTTTTCCACGCTCATGCCCACATGTCTTCTTGCACCTTTACATAGTCTCAATGGATTGAATGAGCAATGCATACTCCTGTCTTATCTCATCTTCCTCTCCTCAGTTTTCATTTACTTCCTGTAAGGTTCGTTAGTGACCCTGAGCTCTCCCAAGAACTCACCCAACCACTAAAGGTCTCCCAATCACACGTCAGTCCATCTTGTGGAATTCACCGAACGAGTCAAAATTGGTGAAATACGATGTGATTCAATCTCAACTAAAGCCATTCGGTTACCCACCTAGAAATCGCCGTGAAGTTGCCACAATAGTACCCATAACCAAGCTCTGATGGCACCACCCCTTCACGAGCCAATATCCCACACTTGAAAGTTCCGCTGTGCATAAGAAACCTAGAGACAGTCTTATACCTTTTTCACGAATGTTGCTTCTCTAGAATCATTTGGGAAAAGGTTGGCACATGGATCATGGCAGGGGAACTGCGGCCGGCAAATTGGGGCCAGGCTAATGACTTGGGACAGTGGTTTGTCGACATGGGCAGCAGCGGTCAGAGAAGTACTAGAGACGGTGTACGGTCAATGATCATGCTAACTGTCTGGGAAATTTGGAAAGAAAGAAACAACCGTGTTTTCAGCAAGATCACCAGAACTTCTGAACAAGTCTTCAGTGCAATTCAGGATGAGGCTAAGATATGGATACGTGCTGGGAATAGAGGTCTGGAAATGGTGCTGCCGTTGACGGCGCTGCATCCAGGAGGGGCGTCAATTGGGCATACAGTTTAGATGATTATTTTTCTTAGGATTAGCTGTTACAAGTGTTATGTAATTTAGCTTATGAACTGTAGGGGTGGTGTGGTCTTCACTGGATTGTGAAACCATGCAAAAATGGACGCTCCTTGCGCCACGGAACTGTGCTAGCACTGCTCTTCTCTTATCAATGAAATCCGGTAACGGATCTTTCGAAAAAAAACACACACTTGAAAGTAGGCCAAGGATTGCTCTCTCATGGCAATATCTTTTTTCCACTTATGAACTCATCCACTTCCTCAGTAGAAGGCCAATACGACTTCGGATCATATATGTACTCCTAAAAGTCACACAGCGGCCATCCAACATGCAGTTCACACATAAAACACCAACACTTTACTAAATGGATTGAGCAAACAATTTCTATGGAGATCTTACAAAACTTACATGTGCCCTTTAGAGAGGACCGAAAGAAAGGAGTAAATTTCTCCACTCCCAGATTAGGCCTCTGTAGCTCCACACGAACTTCACAGTGGCATGATATAGGGTAGCAACACGTCTAGCAATAGCATCCGTCTTCTCCTCCTCTGACATTTCTGGCGGGTTTGGTAGGGGAGGTACCTAATAACGCTTGAACTCACGGTATGGTTTAGATGACTTAGACCGACGATATAGGAAGAGCTGAATTCTTGGGTCGAAACTTTTCTAGTCCATCGATCCACTGAAAGAACTAGCATGGCTCTATTCTCCGGTGTCCCCCAGAAACTCGCTTTATACAGCATGTGTAGAAAGCTCGACTGGCCGTGTCAGGATGCCTAGATTCTTTCACCGCAGCGGGAAGGCCACAGTCACACATCAGTACGGGAAACGCAGGAGGAACAGGGGCATCCACACAGCATCTATGGGATAGGCAAGGCGATCTTTAGTGAGCCTAAGCGTCATTGAACCTCCTTCAATACCTTCAATTACAAAAATATTAAGCATAGTTAACTCAATGTGTATGTAGCATATACGTGCAACTATACACCCTAAATCAACCGTTACCAAATACATGCATCATTTCCATTATAAACAAAACAAAAATTATAGCATTATTACTACTTACACCTACCATATGGTGATCCGGTTTTTTAAAATCATAGCATATGCAACAAATTCTGCACGTCAAAATCGTGTGCAAAACATACACTACGCTCCTACTAAGTGCTCCGGATCAACAAGATTAAATAACATTCATTTATACTCTCTCCCTTCCAAATTGTAAGTTATTCTAGCTTTTCTAGGTGTATATAGCTTTTACTATGTATCTAGGCATACTGTATATCTAGGTATATAGCAAAAGGTATGTATCTAAAAAAGACAAAACGGCTTATAATTTAGAATGGAAGGAGCATTTCAAAATCAATTCCAAACCTAGGTCTCCACCAAACCAATATACCAAGAAATCCACCGAGGAAGAGCTAATAGTGTGGGGAATCATTCCAAGCTTGATGGGGGTGACTTCCACAGCGAATCCAAGCCAAAACGGCCGGATTTGTGTATGACGCAGAGGACAACTGGCGTGGATGCCGAAGGTCGAGCTCGTGTGGATGAAGAACAAAGGAGACGAGGGTGCAGGTCTGAATGTCGCCCCTTCCGTGCCAGGTGCAATGACGTAGCAAGCTAGTCGCGCCACAAGCGCCGGTGTGAAAGTGCGGGCCCCACGCCGTGTCTGGCCCCATGCCGCGTCTAGTAGGCTAGGCCATGGGTCGCCGCCAGTGGGGTAGGTCTGCCGTGCCAATCCATGTGGCGCAGCCGTGCGAGAGTGTCTTCCTGCCGCACCATAAGCATTGGCGCTGCTAAAGGAGTTAGAAATAAAAAAAAAGTTCATAGGGTTAACATTAAAATTAAAATATCTTTTTAAAAGGGTTAAACATACAAAAATAACAACAAAGGCATTCCAAATTAAATGTTGCAGCAGTCCAAATGAATGCATATATACAATTGTATGTGCTCACAGAGATTCGGGAAGGCCACAGACCAAGGCGCCAGCGGCAGCCTCCTCTACGCGACCATTGGCATGGACAAGTTAAGCGTCGGTCGGACACGCGCAATCGACGCCGCGATGAATGACCCGCAGTGGAAGGAGGAGCCGTTACACATCTACTGTGCGCACAACGCCATCGAGGTCGTGTTCACCCTCGTCAAGGCTAGAGCCGATGATCCAGCTGCATCCACCCCAGTTGATGCGATGGTTGTTGGCCACTCCTACCTGCCCGTCGAGGACATCGTCGGAGGCAAGCAGGTGGACCGATGGCTCCCCGTTTGCGACACGGAGAGGAGACCACTCGATGGCCTGGATAGTGTGCACGTACAGGTCCGGTTCACCGACGTATCGGCCGACCCAGAGTCAAGGTGGGGCAAGGGCATCGGTCGGCCGCCGGTGCCGTACCTGGGGGTACCACGCACCTTCTACGGGCAGCACCGTGGCTGCAGTGTGACGCTTTACCAGGACGCTCACGCCTCCGCGACGCCACTTTCCGGCACCGTCGCAGCTGGTAGCAGGTGTTGGGAGGATGTGTTTGACGCCATTGCCAAGGCTCGGAGGCTTGTCTACATCGCCGGGTGGTCCATCGACGCTGATGTCGCGCTAGTGCGTGACCCGAGGAGGCCGGCGCAGACGCTTGGCCAGCTGCTCAAGAAGAAGGCAGGTGAGCAAGTGGCTGTGCTGGTGTTAGCGTCCACGCACGGCGCCGTCGGCGAGGGCACGGCGGTCTACTTCCGGGGCACAGGTGTCCACTACCTCCTGTGCCCCCGAGGGAATGTTGTGTTCGCACACCAGCAGAAGGCAGTGGTGGTGGACAGCCCCCGTGGCCTCGTGGGCTTCGTCGGTGGCCTCGACCTCTGCGGTGGCAGGTATGACACTCCGGAGCACCCGCTGTTCCGAACGCTCGGAACCGTGCACCACGATGACTTCCACCAGCCTAGCTTCCCCGGCGCATCCATCCTGAAGGGCGGGCCGAGAGAGCCGTGGCACGACATCCACTGCCGTGTCGAGGGCCCTGCAGCAAGGGACGTGCTCGACAACTTCGAGCAGAGGTGGCGGAAGCAGGGCGGTGGCGACAGCCTGCTCGTCGAGCTTCCAAGGAGGTCCGCCGTGCGCGAGGAATCGGCTGCTGGTCAGAGTGCCGAGTCGTGGAACGTGCAGGTGTTCCGATCCATCGATAGCAGCGCAGTCGCCGGGTTCCCGGAGGCCCCAGAAGAAGCCGCGCGGCGCGGGCTCGTCACTGGGGAGGAGGGCGCTGTCGAGCGCAGCATCCAGGACGCGTACATCCACGCAATCCGCCGCGCCAAGTTCTTCATCTATATTGAGAGCCAGTACTTCCTGGGGAGCAGCCACTGGTGGCTCCCGCAAGAAGTTTCCTCGGAGACGGAGAACGTCGAGGCGATTCATCTCATCCCCAAAGAGCTGTCGCTCAAGATCGCTAGCAAGATCACGGCCGGCGACTCTTTCAGGGTTTACGTGGTGCTGCCTATGTGGCCCGAGGGCGAACCGGAGAGCGCTCCCACGCAGTCCATCCTGGACTGGCAGCGCCGGACCATGGAGATGATGTACAGGGATGTCGCGCTGGCGATGCAAGCCAAAGGCTTGAAGGGTAACCCTAGGGAGTACCTCAGCTTCTTCTGCCTCGGCAATCGCGAGGCCTACAGCCCTGGCGAGTACGCACCCCAGGAGCGGCCCGAGCTCGACAGCTACTACATTAGAGCGCAACAGGCCAGGCGTTTCAAGATCAACGTGCATGCCAATACAATGATAGGTACCCCATACATACGTACGTACAATTAATTCAACGGCATACATACATATGAAACTACAAGTTAATCGGTCACCGCTGTTTATTTGTTTTGCAGTTGACGACGAGTACATCATCGTGGGATCCGCGAACATCAACCAGCGCTCCATGGACGGCAGCAGGGACTCGGAGATTGCGGTGGGCGCCTACCAGCCACAGCACCTGGCTACAGAGTACACGGAGCAGAGGTACGACATCTACTCCGATTATTACTGGGCCCTTGTTTAGATTGAAGATTTTTTCAACCTGATGAATAGTACCACTTTCGTCTTATTTGACAAATATTGTCCAATCGTAGACCAACTAGGCTCAAAAGATTCATCTCGTGATTTTGAACTAAACTGTGTAATTAGATATTTTTTTTACCTACATTTAGTACTCCATGCAAGCGGCTAAAAATTGATGTGATGGAGAGAGAGTGAAAAAACTTGGAATTTTGAGGTGATCTAAACATGGGCTGGGTTACCTTGAACAAGTGGGCCAGAGGGAAGGTCCACCAATTCCGTCTCGCGCTGTGGCGGGAGCACCTCGGCCACGCGGCGGCTCAAGCATCCGGCGACGCGCTCCTCAACCCAGAGAGTTCTGGCTGCATGAGCCGACTGAACCACGTCGCACAGCAGCATTGGGACATGTACGCGAGTGACACGTTCCAGGGCAACCTCCCGGGCCACCTCATGCCCTATCCGCTCGGTGTTAGCGACCGCGGCGAGCTCCTAGAAACCGTCGCCTTCTTCCCAGACACCAAGGCCTGGGTTTTCGGGAGTAGCTCTTCCAGCCTTCCGCCAGTCCTCACCATATGACCATGGACCATGCCATGGGTGTGTCCGTGTGTGTATATACACACACACTAACACGCACTAGCACATACACCCCTAGCTAATTACCTGTGCGAATGACATGCACATGAATGCTGCTGCTGCTGTAAATTAATATAAGATGATTTGTGAATAAAAGCACGTGGTGAAATGATGGAATGCAACAATCAGGGATCTATGAAGCTACAAACGACATGCCATTATGCGCGCGGATCTTGCACAAGCCTCGGCTTGTGCCCTTGGTGCCGCCGCCGAGCCGCTGCTACGAGCTCGCCCTGCTGGTGTAGTGAGGCGTCGCGCTCCTACGACGAGCTCGCCCTATCGCTCAAGCGTTCGAGCACGGCATCTATCAGGCAGGAGGAAGGGGGGACATGGCTCGAGGCCCGCGCCACGATTAATGTCATTTCGAATAAATGCAAATCTCGTATTATTATAACCACATACGATAGTCCGTAAAACTAGATGTTGAGTAGTTTATTAGGCCAATCCCACTGGAGTTTCATCAGGGGTATTAATTATGCTGATGTGGCGCCATATTAATGAAGAGAGGTTATAAGAGTTTCATGGAATTAAAGAGAGTTTCATAGGGATGAAACTCTTCTACAATGTTACCAAAATCTGGATGGGTTAGAAACAATGACATGAAATCTCCACTGAGATTGGCCTTATTCAGTCTGATCTAAATAAATATACCTCGTGTACGTATGCAGTAGTGCAATCCCGACAATGGAACGACGTATCCTTGCTGTCAAATCAAGCTTTGCCAGTGATGGACAGTGTCAGGCACCGAAGTGTTTAGTACATGGCCAGTGGCCTAGCAAATAATACAGAGCAGGAGCGAGCTAATTCATCGAGAACAAATTACATCAGATATTCGAGATGTGGGTCAGGTGACGTGGGAAGCGGTGACTCCAGAGTCTACAATCCTCCTTGCAAGCGATGAACACATGTTCTAGGTTTGGAACTTCGCTTCGGAACACCACTCCATGACGGTGCTTCCAGAGACGCCAGCAGCATAATAGAATGAGTGTGGGGAAGAGTTGATGGGGGACAGTGCCCGGCCTGCTGATCTCCTAGAGCCGGGTTGTGTCGGGGATGGAGGCAACGTCGACACCCAACTTCAACCAAAAGACAGCAACAAAGGAGCAGTCGCGGAGCATATGGTCTTCACTTTTAGGGGCGTTCTGGCAGATAGGGCAGACATCTTCCTCGACAATCCCTTTCCTATGGAGGTTTACCCGGCACTGCAGCCTGTTCTGAAGAAGCAGCCATCCAAAGAATTTTACTTTTGGTGGAGCGTGGCTGCGCCATATGAACTTGTAACCTATCGTCTTCACACCCGAGGAGGTAGACGTTCTGTAAATCCGAGCACTGTTCAGGTAGCCATTCTTCCTCTCAAACATGCTTGATCGGACATCTTCATTTGGACTGAGGGAGACAGAGGAGATCATGTCTTCAAGTATGATGTACTCCAAAGCAGTTGCAGGCTACATTACGCCGATACTTCCCTGAATTGCCGTATCGGTATCGCGATACGTATCGGATACGCCGATACGGTATCGGTGAAGTATCGGGAAAATAGAGAAATAAAAATAAATAAATTAAATCCCGATACTGGACCGATACTTGCCTGATACTTCGAAGCCATAACCCCTCAAATTGAAGTCCATAATCTCAGCAGCCTATTTTGGTGGCCCATTTACACCACACTGGAACCCTAATAGTCACAAGCCATCGAATCCAGTCAGGAGACATGGGCACTCGGGCAGGCGGCCACCAGTCCACCACGCTCGCTCCTGCCGCCGCTGCCCGCTCCTGCTGGCTGATGTCAACGCCGCCCGCTCCTGCTGCCGACGCCGAGGCCGCCCGCCCCTGCTACCGACGCGGACGCCGCGAACGCCACACGCTCTTGTCGTCGTCGACGCCGCCACCAGCTCCTGCCGACACCTGCTCCTGCCGCCGTGGACGACACCCGCCCCAGTTCTTAACCCGGTGAGTTCTTAATCCCTTCTAGATCTCCTCTGGCCAGCTTTTAATCTGCATTCCAAGTTTCAAACTCTAGATTTCTTTTATTGTTGTTGTTTAGGGATGACAAGTGGTAGTGGAAGTTCTCCGATGCATGTCTCTGAACCTAGCAGTGTCAATGTAACAAGTGATGACGATAGTGTTCCTGAAGTGAATGAGATCAGTGATCCTAGATGTCCTCTCTGGAGGCATGTTAATGAGATCAGTAAACTCAAATGTGTTTAATGAGTTCAGTAAACATCATGATCTGGCACTGAGATGCAGTAGCAACCTTAGTCTTAAATTTGGCTTGTGCCTCTTGTATCCTAATATTTATTATTCTGCTGTAAAGATGTTAAAACCAATATTTATTATTGTGTTGTAAGAACCTTAAAACCAAGTATCTTAGATGCTCCGTGGCACTAGCAATGGCTATATTTTGCCATTTTTATTTGTTTCTTGTTCTGCTAGAGTGAAAATTGTTCCTAGTAGGTGTATTCTGATTTTTTTGGTATATTTATATACTTGCCGTATCGGCATATCCTTGTTTTTGGAAAATGCCGTATCACCGTATCGGTATCAGCATATCCGTATCCCGTATCGGTGCAACGTAGGCTGCAGGGTCAGACAAGGAACCAGGAAGCTTCGGAGACCTTGCTGAATCACGGCGCGGACCACGACTGAGTTGTTGGAGCTGTGGCTGTAGAGTAGTGGGAATTTGGAGCTGAGGGGAAGATCGGTGAGCCACCTATCTTCCCAGAATGACGTGGACTTGCCATCTCCGATAGTGACAGTGGTGATGCATCTGTAGGCCGAAAGGATGGAGCTAAGGGTGTCCCAGTGCGACCCATCAAACCCCGCCATTGTTGCTAGGTCAATTCTTTGTCTTGCCCAAGCTGTCCAGGAGGAATCGCCTGGGCGATGGAGTCTGTGAAGGAGTTTCAGTAAGAGACATGAATTGACCGTGGCTAGGTTCTTCACTCCAAGACCACCTTCAGAGCGCGGCTTCTGGGCTGTGTCCCATGCGACCAGACAGCAGACCCCCTTAGTTTTTGATTTGCCGGACCAAAGGAAGGCTCTGCGCTTGCTTTCCAGTTTCTCCAGAATGCCCGGCGACAAGGCAATGGCTGCCATGATGTGTGTGACCATACCATCCAAGACAGAGTTGATCAAAATGGATCGCCTAGCTTTGTTCAACAGGGTGGACTACCATCCTGACAGCCTCCGATCAACTTTCACGATCAGTGGGGCGAAAGCTTGAAGGTTCAGTTTAGTGTTGGACAGAGGAAGCCCTAGGTACACTTGCGGGAAGGTGGCTTGTTGGCATTGAAGGACTTGTAACAGCTGGGGCAAGAGATTGTCGTCTACATGCATTGGGACAGTAGTGCTCTTGTGGAAGTTGATGTGCAAACCAGTAGCTATGGCAAAATTGTCAAGAATTGACTTCAGGTTCATGACATCTTGCAGTTCGGCCTAGACCAAGGTCAGCATGTCGTCTGCATACTGAAGGATTGGGCATGCTTCATCAACCAATGGATGTCTCATAGTTCCCAGGCTTTTGATGCAGCGTTGGAGAACATCAGCTACCAGCAGGAACAAATATGGGGAGAGGGTGTCTCCTTGCCTGAGGCCATGCTTACAAGTGAACCAGGGGCCTGGGCATCCGTTGACCACCATAGCAGAGCGTGAGGAGGTCAGGAGGAGGCGCATCCAGTCACACCAGGTAGGAGGGAAACCTCGGGCATCCAGAATTTCCAAAAGGCTGTCCCACGAAACCGAGTCAAATGCCTTGGAGAAGTCAAGTTTCAGCACCAAGGTGGGTTTCTTCCTTTTATGGCAGCACTGGACTAACTCTGTTGCATACAACAACAACAACAACAACCAAGCCTGTCAGTCCCAAGCAAGTTGGGGTAGGCTAGAGTTAAGACCCAACAAACACCGTCAGTTACGGTTCAGGAACGTCAATAGCCGTTTTCCAAGCACTCCTATTCAGACATAGGTCTCTAGGTATATCCCATTCTTTCAAATCTCTTTTTATTGTCTCTTCCCAAGTCAACTTTGGCCTTCCTCTGCCTCTCCTCACCTTATTATCTTGACTTAGAACTCCATAATGCACTGGTGTCTCTGGAGGTCTCCTTTGTAAATGGCCAAACCACCTCAACCGATGTTGGACAAGCTTCTCTTCGATAGGTGCTACCCCTAGACGATCACGAATATCATCATTTCGCACTCGGTCCATCCTTGTGTGACCACAAATCCAACGCAACATACGCATTTCTGCAACACTCAGTTGTTGGACATGTCTTCTCTTTGTGGGCCAGCATTCTGCTCCGTACAACATAGCGGGTCTAATCGCTGTTCTATAAAACTTGCCTTTTAGCTTTTGTGGTATCCTCTTGTCACAGAGAATGCCAGAAGCTTGGCGCCACTTCATCCACCCTGCTTGGATTCTATGGCTAACGTCCGCATCAATATCTCCATCCCTTTGTAGCATCGATCCCAGATACCGAAAGGTATCTTTCCTAGGCACTACTTGACCTTCCAGACTCACGTCTCCCTCCTCGCGCCCTTTTAGGAAGCCTGTCTGGTCGATGTCGATTAACCTCTGAATCTGCTTTTGCAACCGTGTTGTCAAGATTTTGGAGATGATCTTCATAGAGCAATTTTGTAATGAGATTGGTTTGAAGTCGCCAGGGGCAGCAGCGCCTTCTTTCTTGGGCAGCAGGACAATATGTGCTCAGTTTATGCTTCCTAGGTCGACATTGTTGGAATGGAAAGCCGCTAGCAGCTTCATCACATCAGGGCGGACAATCTCCCATGCGCAACATACCAAGCTGGACCAAAACCATCAGGGCCGGGGGCGTTGTTGATGTTCATGGAGCGCACGGCCTGCAGGGCTTCAGAAACGGTGAACGGGGCCACCAGTTGTTGGGCATATGCAGTGGGCATGGAGCTGTAGATGTCACGGATGTCAAAGTGCCAATGCCCTGGACTTCCGCGACCCAGGAGCATAGTGTAGTAGTTCGTCAGTGCAAACACTTTGTCATCGTGAGCAATGAGAGGAACTCCATCTACCATGATCTGTCGGATTTGACATTGCTGGCGTCGAATGGTGGCTCGTGCGTGGAAGTAGCATGTGGTGGCGTCGCCTTCTTTGATCGCACGGCACTTGCCGTGCTGCTTCCACCTTGCTGCCCGCTGGTTGATGAACAGCGCAGCAGCAGCTTGGCACCGTTCGTGGAGGCAACGTTCACCTGCAGTTAGTAATCGGAACTCTTCGAACAAATCAAGCAGCAAGGCCACAAAATTGCAGTTCTGGAGGAAATGAGGGGGGAGGGGGTGGGGTGGAGCGAGACTTACATGACCAGGCTTTTGAGGCGGCCCTTGCAGCTTTGGTTTGAGCAGCCAGTGCACCAGCAGCATCGTCAGGTACCAGAGGGACGTTCCAGGAGGGGAGGATGGTGGGTAGAAATTCTGGATGAAGCAGCCAAGAACGCTCGAAGCAGAAGAGGTTGGTTTTGGGAATGGAGGAGTCAATGGAGACAAGAAGAGGGACGTGGTCAGAGGTAGCGCGGTGAGCAGAGAGTAAAGAGGAGTTAGGGTAGGAGTTGTTGAAGGGGATGTTGATGAAGGCACGGTCGATGCGGGTTAAGGTTGGTAATTCTCTGCCACTACTCTAGGTGAAAGAGCGATCAAGGAGGGGGAGCTCGATGAGGTTGGATTTCTAAATAGAGTCATTGAAAATCTCTGCAAGGGAGAGGTTGAACTGGGGCGTGTTTTTATCTTCAGGGTTCCTAGTTAAGTTGAAATCGCCAAAGGCAAGCCAGGGAACTTTGAGTGTGGCTGCCAGAGCGCAGAGCTCATCTAGAAAAGGGCAGGAGAGTCTATGGTCCGAGGGACCATAGATGTTGGTGACAGCGAAGACGTGTTCAGAAGTGGTGGAGCAGAAGGTGAGGGTGAGTGAGTGTTGTTTGGTCACTGGGCAGGAGGCAGCGAGCAGCCTGCTGTTCCAGGCAATGAGAAGACCACCTCTGCTTTCGTCAGAGGGGAGGTCAAGGAAGGAGTCTAGGAAAGGGGGGAGGAAGCTAGGGTGGTTGCTGTGACTGAGTTCAGGAAGCTTAGTTTCCTGTAAGCATACAACTGAAGGGGAGACGTTGGATACCTTTTTTAATGTAGTAGGAATTCCAAATCAACTGGACCCAGGGGATATCTTTTTTATTGTAAAATTTGTCCAGTTGCTTTATGAGTATGGCCTCATTTTGTAGGTAAAGATCTCTGACTCCTAAACCTCCTTTCTCTTTAGGGATAGTAACTGTCGGCCAGGCAGCTAAGTTGTAACCTTTAGCATCAATGGCATTACCTCTCCATAAACAATTTTTCCTAATCTTGTCGATGGCCTCAATTACCATCTTGGGCAATTTAATTGTGCACATAAAGTATGTTGGCAGAGAGGATAAAATAGAGTTCACCAACTGGAGTCTTCCTGAATAAGAGAGAAATGTAGAACTAGCAAACAGTCTTATTTCCACTCTACAAACAAGAGGTGCAAAATCTTTGACAAGAGGCTTAGTTGTCCCCAATGGCAAACCCAAATATGTAAAGGGCAAGGTTCCAACTATGCAACCAAACACTCCTACTAGCTGAGTAACTTTGTCAGCATCCACATTGATTGGAATGAGGCAAGATTTATGATAGTTAACCTTTAGGCCAGTTGACTCTGCAAAACTATGTAATAATGCCTTTAGGCAAAAAAGTTGTCTAGCATCAGCTTGCAAAAACAGAAGTGTATCATCAGCATATTGGATTATGGGGAAATGGTGTACATCTCTATTAGGCAGTGGGAGCTTGAAAAGACCTTGATTCTATGCTATATTCTTGATGCTTTGCAGAAGATCAGCTGCCAAAACAAATAACAGTGGTGAAAGTGGATCACCTTGCCTCACTCCTCTTTTGCATAGGAATTCCTTCCCAGGGACCCCATTAAAAGTACAGAAGAAATGCCTGAAGAGAGAATATTTTGTATCCAATTTACCCATCTCTAAGGAAAACCCATGTCCTGCATAATCTGAATGATGGCAGTGTGCTCTACTTTATCAAATGCCTTCTCAAAGTCTAGCTTTAAAAGGATGATCTCTCTTTTGGAGTGATGGCATTGACGCAAGAATTCAAAGGACCAACCCAAGCAGTCCTGTATAGTTTTCCCTTGGAGAAAACCATATTGATTTCTGTGTATAACATTGAGTATCACCTTCTAAAGCCTGTTACTTAAAATTTTGGTGAGGATCTTCATTGAGGTGTTGAGCAAAGATATAGGCCTAAAATCTGACACTCTCTCAGGATTATCTTTTTTAGGGACCAAAGTGATGAAAGAGGAATTGATACATCTGAGGTCCACACTTATATTGTAGAAGTCTTGGCAAAGAGTATAGAAATCTTCTTTTATGAAATTCCAACATTTCTTGTAGAAGAGACCACTGAAGCCATCTAGACCTGGAGCCTTCTCAGGTCTACATGAATGATATGATCAATTTCTTCATGTGTAAAAGGTTGCGCTAATTCTTCCAGTGGAGCAGCTGTGATCAGGTCTGTAAGATTGAATAGCATTTGGGTTTCAGAAATGACCCCCAACCTATCCTTGAACTCAATCCAAAAGAGAGCGGTCTTCTCTGAATGATCAGTTACCTCCCTCCCATCTGTACCTATAATTTGAGCAATAGTATTTCGCCTATAATTGATAGTGGCCATGGAGTGGAAGAATTTAGTGTTTTCATCACCATACTTTACCACCTTGTTAGTGAATCTCTGCTTCCAATAAAGCTGCTGACACTTGAGTAATTTGGCTAATTGGTTTTTGATGATTTCTCTGAAGACTAGCCCTGGTGGAAATAAAGGCCTGAATTCCTCCAAATCATCTAAGAAAAGAATCACACGATTGCAATTTTTGATGAGGGTAGAGAGGGTAGACCTATTTTTATCCCAATGCTTCAGCTTACTCCTGAGTCTTTTGAATTTTCCAGAAACATTCTGAGCAGAATTTGTAGACCCGTAAGGCTGTGACCAAGAATCTTGAACTAAATTTGCAAACTCAAGCATTAAAGGCCAATAATTTTCAAATCTGAAAAGGCATGCCTTTGGAATAGTAGTGCCAATCTGAATTTTACAAGGTGTGTGATCAAAAGAGAGAGGGATAACCATGGTATTGGGGTAAGCCAGAGTCCACTGAGGTGTGGTGAAAAACCAGTCCAGTTGTTCTAAAAAAAGGGTTGCTCTGCATGTTACTCCACGTATAAGATCTTCCTTTAATGGGCAACTCAATCAGATATTGTTCACTGATGATGTCATTGAAAGTTAGCATGTCTTCATGAGAACCCCCAGGCCTACAACGATTATCAGTTGATCTATAGAAATTAAAATCTCCTGCTAGAAGCCTTCACTGATGCGCTGCTGCCGCCTTCGCCCAGCCGCCTGACACCATCGTGGTGCACGAGACGGACTCCAATGGCGTGCCCAACGAGCTCTACGACGCGGCACAGCTCTACCTCGGAGCGCGCTGCCTCGCGTTGACGCCGGCGCTGCACCTCCCCAAGACGCAAGGCTCGAGCGACGTCGTGGCATCGCTGCCGGACGACCAGACTGCGTGGGACACGTTCTGCGGGGTCCGCGTCCTGTGGGCGCCGCGGCGCGCGGAGTCGAACGACGCCTACTCCCCGTCCGGGTTGTTCAGCGGCGGGGGCGGCGGCTGGTCGGGCGGGTTCATCTACCCGGGCGGCGGCGGGCAGCAGCAACGGTGCCCGGTCCTCCAGTTCCCGCGCCGCCGCCGCGACACGTACATCCCCCACGTCCTGGACGTGGCCGCGAGGCTGGGCCTCAGCGCCTACCACAGCGACGACGGTCAGGCACTCAGGCGGAGGCCGCGTCCCGCGGCCAGTGAGGTCGAGGAGCGCGAGCACGTGGCCCAGCACACGGATGTGAGAAGGAATTTCCGTTAATTTTCTGTTCCAAACTTTAAGGTGCTTTGATGTGTGCGGGGCTGCGCGTCAAGCGGACGTAACTGTGGGCTGCCGCGGACGCCGCAAGCCAGCGTAACACGGCGGAAAACGGGCCGCCGTGCATGCCCGCGTTCGAGGAAGCGGCGCCTGTGGACGCGGGACGGGCTGTCCGCAGCCGCGCCGTTTGCATGTATACTCGCAAATCAGCTTGAGCCTGTCAAGGTCATATCTGTTCGCCACAGCCATCGAATGCCGCGCCATGTCCGTCGTCTCACCCTCGTCTATCTCCGGCAGCGAGTCGGTGTAGATGTACTGGAGCAAGGCCTTAAACACCCTTGCTTCCACGCCACTGATCTGTATGCCGCATCTTGCTGCTTCCGTTCTCTTCGTCAGACAATCAGAAATGATCTCCTCAAGAAGGACCGGTGACCGGACGGCCAGTATGTATCTGTGCGCGGCGAACGTCTCCCCGCCGACCTCGAACGTGAGGTCCGCCCCCACACCGCTGGAGAGGAGGCGGCCCAGCTGCTCGCCCATGTCTTACGGCGGCACGGCGACCAGGCGCGTGGGTACGTCGCGGTTCTCGCAGCGGAGCTCGTTGTAGACGGTGATGTCGCGCTCGCACCTGACCTTGAGGCACGTGCTGGCGCTCCATTAGTCAAGATTTTGGGTAATCTTGTGAAAGAAAAAATAAATATAGGGGGTTTTGTACAAATATAAATATAAAACGAAGGGTGTGGACTATATATGTACCACTGACCAGGTTTTGGACCCAAAAATGCACTTTCAAACCTGGTGGACTAAATCGACACGCTCTCACAAGTTAATGGATCATCCATATATTTTACTCTACAAAAAATATTAATTAATATTTATGATGCCAAATAAGCATCATTAGACTAATCATGCCATATATTTTTGTAGTGAAAATATTTGGATATGAAAATGTTGATGCTATTTTTTATAAAACCAGCCAAAAAAATTTTGGAGGAATAAAACTAGACGAACTTGAAATTAGTTGAATTCTCGAAATACGAGACATTTCTATTATTTTGGGGCGATGGAGCGAGTAAAATTAACAGCTTTTTGTATCCTGATCTCGTGCTGTTATTTTGGGGTATAGTAAGCACAAGATATTTCTATATGAATTTCCACATTATATTTTAGCATTAGCATTACTAGAATACACTCAGGAGCACAGGTTCACAGACTAATTAAATTAAAAATGGAGCAACAGAGATCATTAGGGGCATTATGAGTTCTCACTATTGTGCCAGTAATCTGTGTTCATCGTTGAGAACGTGCGCCTATCAAAAGAAGCAAATAAAGTAGAAGAATCACGGGGCCTTGTCCGCTGCTCCATCCTTACTTATCTAGAGTAATAAAACAGCAAAGCCCAGGTTCTAACTTGCTGAGGAGGTTATGTGGTGGTCCGTGACTCTGTGCTGCTTTACGTTTTATACGTACTCGGAATCTCTGATTGTGGGCAGCAGGAACAATGGCGGCACCGGCAGGCGTCGGTGGCGCCGACGAGGTTTCTGTCCGAATTTCTTCTGCGGCTGCGGACGCGGAGGCTGCAGCAGGTGGCGAGCTGCAGCAGAGGGAGGGGACGCTCAACAGCTTTGTGCGTGTTGTTGCCTTCGGTGAGTGGGCGGGAAACGCTTTCGGCGCGCTGGCCTTCCTCTGGGCGACCGGCGTCTTGCTTGGCGGCTTCTGCTCCGATCTGCGGCCACTGGATTTCTGGTCTGCCATGGTGATTATCTTCATAGAAGCCTTCAGGTACGTGTTGCTGTTTATTCATTGTCAGATTTTTTTTCATTATTTGCCGTCATCATCTACTTCCAAGCAGAAGGCTTATTGTACGTGAACACATGTAAGGATGAAAACGGTCGAAAACGGACTTACGATATAGAAAAACGAAAACGGTCGGTTCAGGATATTTCTACATTTAGCAATTAAAAAGTACAAAAAAATGATTGAAAATGATTGTGAAACCAATTAAAACTGACAATTTTTCATGTTAAAAAACGGTTCATAATATAGAAAACGAAAACGATCAATTCGGAATATTTCTGTTCCGTTTTCATCCCTAAACACATGCACGACAGGCACGCCAAATACAACCGCTAAATTCTAAAATAAATTTAGAAAAAATACAAGCACTCATGTCAAATCGAAGATTAAACTAACTGCCTGGACAAGTTCTACCGAAAGAAAGCTAAGCCAAACTCAGCTTGCGGCGGAAAGCCTATATAATTAGCTAATATATATAGATGCTGCTTTATATGTATTTGTGCACTAAGTATTTTAACTGACCCAAAGTAGAGTGCAGGAAAATTCTCCCTTCACTGTCTCTCTAACTTAGCAGAGACTGGCCGCCGCCCATCGGTGTTCTTCTATTCTATCTAGGTTGACGGTAGCTTGATGCCACCTATTGACCTGACCTATATCCCGTCCTTTTAGCCTCATGATTTTGTGTTGGGCCAAAATTGACCACAGGTGGATTGCGATTTTTGGGCCTGATGAATGTAACTACGAAAGGGAGGGTGTTCTTTTTAGATTTACGAAAAGGAGGTTTTGGCTAGTTCGTTGTTTCCTACGTTTTTCTTTTCTTGTTGTGTGTGAGACTATTGTTGCTTTGCAACACAAATATTGCCAACTTTTTTTCCTTTTACACCAAAGACCCTTTTTTTTAAAGTTAGACCAAAGACCTTGGTTCTGCTTATATCAAAAGCATAAACACGAGTTTGCTCGATTACTAGCTTACAGTCCGCAGCGAACAATGAAACATATACTTCTGCTGCCACCTCTCTCTACCATCACAAAATTACCTCTCAACTCTTGGTTAACACTAAAAGATTAGGCCAAAAGGAAACTAGCATAGGCCGATTACAAGCATAAGAGGACAGCATAGAGCTAAACAAAGAAGACCAAAGACACATCAGGTCTTCAACATCTTGAGAGGCCGTCCTTCAATTATGCCAGTGAAGTTTCCACGGTCGCCAGTTGCTCTGTCTTCACCATCGCCTTAGCTTCCAGTACTGAAGAAACCCATAAATTTTATAAGCAACTAACCTTTTTAGGCTATTTAACAATGATGTTTGAGAACACAAAACCATTCCTAGTCTTCCAAATGCCCAAAAGTTGTTCCTGCAAAGATGGATGTTTTCCACCAGTTTAAATTCCCACCTAGCATGGCCATAAACCTTTGCGCAAAATCACATCTGTCCACTGGGCTTAAGGTCCAATTTAGACGTCTCTAACCCAGCACCAAACAAAAACTTTCTAGAGACATTTAAAGAGGAGATGGTCAATTGTCTCCAAATTGCCGCACAGTTTATATTCTTTAGGACCACATACCAGTTCCTTTTCTTTAACCAGTCAGTTGTTTTCACCCTATCATGTGCTATATCCATAAAAAGATTTGAATTTCTACTTTCTAGACAGCTACATCATCTCCCTGCTAACTCCACACCTCCGGTTTAGCCATCAACTTGGTCCACTCCTCCCAACTCCTTTCCTCCTAAATGCCTTCTAAAGGATAAGTTTGACTCATTTTGAGCTGTATCATTGATGACTATCTGTACCCAGAGTACCCATATATCAACCAAGTAACTTGGGTGGGGCCACAACTAGGCCCCTGTCAGACAACACTCGGTCAAACAGGAGACTCAGGGGAGGCAGCCAAGGGGGCTACTATCAAGCTTGGCAGGTTCCCTAGGCTCCGAACTCGGGACCTAGGGCCTATCGATCACTCAGGGCGCACCCCAACTACCTTGGCACTCGGCCAGGAGCAACAACGGACGTGTCGAGGCATACACTCCATGCTCGAGGCACTAGGCCCACCGCCCTAGTCAGAAAGTGCCCTGAGTAACCATGAGAGGTCCCACTCATATAGGCACAAGGACAAGCTGGATATGTATTCCTCTACTGCAAGCCAGGGCGATGGCCGACACATTTCTCGCAACTCAAGCACCCACACCCTTTGTACCATGGACATGCCAAGGCATGCCTACATAGGGCGAGGCATGCCCGGCCCGTAATAACCCTATGCAAAACAAGAACACAAGACGGGACTCATCGGCTACTGTGAGGATCCTATTCTATCAACTCTACCGTGGGTATGGTCACTAATAGCCGGTTGTTCGCACAAAGCCCTCCACAACTATGCCAACATGGCGATTGTAGTGAAGACTACCATAACTAGCCATAACCTATGGTATCTTGTGAAGACTACCACCATGTAATACCCTCTCTTTTTCCTCTCTATTTGTAACCTTGCCCCTTGGCTAATATAAGGGGCGGCAAGGCCCTCCTCTCCTCTTCTTCAACACCTAAGAGTCTAGTCTACCCAAGTCCCCTTCGGCTCCTAGTAGTCTACATCCCTTCACTACTCTCAACACTCTCACTCACCCCTACTACAAACTTGAGAGCTTGGGCTCAGGAATACGATCGACACCACCCGACTAGACATAGGGCTCTTGCATGAACCAATATAAATCTTGAGCCACTGAGTGCTAAGCCATCCAACTAAGCCATCCAAACCAAACACGTGAATACAAATTTACTAGTTAATGGTACAAAACACCAACAATCAACCATTGACTTTCTCAAATCAAGAGAGAACTCAAACAGACATCGGTAGACTTCAAGGAGCACTTCCCTATCCATATGTCATCCCCACTCTCCACTACCATTCCATGCCTTTTCATACCAACTTTTAACAACATTTAAACCTTGCTAGAATTGAGTCTCCTCTATTATAAGATTGATTAAAGCTCTTATTTCCTAAATATTTTGCTCCTCAAAACACCTTCATGCAAATGTTATCCTCTCCACTATCTAGTATGCATTCAATCGCCCTTGTATCTGTAAAGCTCAAACCTCCAAACTCCATGGGTTAGCTAAAGCCTCCCACTTTACCATATCGTATTTCTTCTTGTACCCACTCCTTCCCAATGAATCTTCTTCAACCTCTAAACCCTCGTACAAGCAGTAGAAGCCCATTGTGTACATTGGAATGTTGGATAGACTTGTGTTGATAAAAACAGATCTTACAAATGAACACAAATAGACACATTTTTCTATTTTACGTTCAGACTCACTCAAGTCTTTTCTTTTGTTGTTAATTTTCTGTCACGATGGGTAGGCTGAGGTATTTCATGGAGAAAACCCCCCTTTGCAACTAAAGACCTTTGCAATTCTATTGTTTTCATCTCCACGATTCCACCTTACTCTTTTCATAGTAAATTACAGACATTTCTTCATAACTGAATAGCAGGAATTTTAAATTAATTATATTCGGCTCATTACACTCGACAAACAAGATTGTGTCATCTACTCATCAGAATACTACAGGTGATTGAGGCCTCCCTATACTAGCTAAGGAGTTAGCCCCCTTGTTATCAGAACTTTGTCCTTAACAAAATGTGTGCGTAAGTGGGTTGTGGGTTCAAAGCCTAGAAACCTAACGCGCGCAAAACTGCACGCATGTGGGAATTGAATTGCGCTGTTTGAGAATGTCCTCCAGGTCAGCTTGTAGAGATGGTAAAGATGATCGCATGCCGTGCCTTGTTTCCATATTGCCGCCTTGAAAACCAGCCTGGACAATAGTAAATTTGTGATACTCCCTCAGGTCCAGTTTTATAAGGCAGTAGTTTACTAAAAAATGAAGGCAGCTGAATCGTGCATTGAGGCAGTAGTTATCTGCCTTTATTACTACAACAACAATAGAAGTATGTGCCTTCATTTGTAGTATCTGCCTTCAGTTTGTACTATCGCCTTCAGTTTAAGCCCTACAAACTGAGGCACTCAAGTCTTTTTGCCGGCGCCCCGATCGGTACGGCGGCGTGCGGTAGTATCTGCCCTTCAGTATGCTGATAACAAGGCAGATAATTGATGCTATGATCCAGTATAAACTAGACATAACAAGGCAGATACTATAAGCCCTTCAGCACAAACTGAAGGCAGCTGAATCGTAAACTGAAGGCAGCTGATAAGCACAAACGAATATGGCATGGAGGCAGTAGTTTGACTCTTGACATATGCGAAATGCTTTATAAACTAGACCGGAGAAAGTAGTTAAGAGCCAGCACACGAGCAAGGACCTCTGTACTAGTGAGATATTTAATTTTCATCTGTCTTTGTGCTTTCTCTGAATCTTTGCTCCGCGTTTGTCAGGATTTTTAGCCGCGACTACAAATTGGACAACCTGTCGCTGTTCGGGACGACGAAGGCACTCAAATGGATTAATGTGTCTTTCGCTCACATGTTAGGGCGGCCGCAGGAAGGGAACGAGGTGGTGTTGTTTATGGGCTTGCTGATAGACCTTGTTACCTGGCTGCCGGTTGTTGCACCAATGTCCATGGGCACTCTCCAGGCGGCGTTACTAATTCTTATGAGCAAGATGAAGCTACGAGGTGCTTCTCAGCTGACGAGCCAGTCCAGACGGCGTCGGCGATTGCTGTTGTGGGCTGTCCTAGTTGGCTTCCTGATTATTTATGCTCTCTGCTTTATTGGGCCAACGAGACGTCTCATGGATCAATTCCAGCTCGCTCCATTTATTAAAGGAAAGGCAGATCACCATCGTTACAGTTTTTACGACACGACGGCATTTAGTCTTGCCTCCGCGTCAGCAGAGATACTAACAATGGTGGTGGCAGTGTTGCTGCTTATTTCTAGGCCCCAAATAGTTGCCAACCTGACAAATACTCCTTGGGGCCGCTGTCTGCTATCTCTTGCAAAAGTTATTTCAGCCTTAATCTTGGCTTTTGGTTCGTTTCTGGTCATATGGCCACCTGCACTTACAATTCGCGGTCATGTAGTGGACTCAAATAGTTTCATCGTATCATTCACAACAGCAGTACTGTCACTTGGCAGCCTACAGTCTCCGCCACAAAACACAGATACTCCTAGTAGTCTGTCAGTTGGGTGCTGGATCGATGTGTTCCTGCACATATTGTTCCTTTGCTATCTGACAGTAGAACACCCCATTCTTGTTTTAAGTGATCTTTTGGGTGCCCGTCTATTCGCATACCTCGCTGCCGGCTTATCATTCATCCTATTGGTAGCTGTGCTGCTGATTGAGAACTTCCTTATCCCAGCCGCTGTCATTCAGGTCTTGCTCTCATCTTTGCGAATCCGAAGCCTGCATTCTGATTATCCGAATGAGGACAGTCCTAGCCCAAACATGATACCGGCGATTGAAGTCTTCTACGTGCTGGCAATATGCCAAGGTTCATTCTACATCACGGCAAGCATTCTTGGGCTCTTCTCCTTCTTCCCACGCAGAATGCTTGTCCGTCAGTCAAAACTCAGAGGTCAGCAGGGAGCAAAAGCCATCGATCTGTACTACGAGTCTGCCTATATGACATGCATGGAAATTGGCTTGTTTTCGACAAGGAAGACGGTGAGCCTCGCCCGATTCGCCAAGGAGTCCCTAAGCTCCAAGACAAATGGTAGGATACAGCTAGCTGGTGTTCTTATTCTTAGCAACCTCCTGCATGAAAACAAGGAAACCAATTCCAGTCAACAGCTGAGGACAAAAATCATCAGGTCCAATAAGACACTGTCCACATTGATTTGCATGCTGGGCTGGGAAGATGTCAGACACCGTGATACCAAGCTTACTGCCGCTAGGGTCATCGCCAACATTGCTGATAGACTTACAATTGCTGAGATCCCGGGCACGCTGAAGATGGTGTCTTCGCTCCTTGATGCCGGTAATGACCTACCAGCAGATCAAGAAGCTTCAGCACAAACAGCTTCTTGTAGTGGAGGAAATGCAGGTAGCCAATATACAGATGGACAACTGGGTGGGCATCATAAACAAGGAGGCTGCTATTGGATACGCCGCTGTTGGCAGCGGATGAAAAACAAATGGTCTGTTCTAGAGCTACCCTTGACTCATCAGGACTCACTCCCCATACTGGGCATGGCAATTCTAGAGAAGCTTGCTCATGATCCTGACAATTGTGTAGAAATTGCCAGAGCCACGTACCTCATTTCCAAGATTATAGGCCTCATAAGCTACACAACCGACAGCGAAAGTAGCAATGATGAGCAGCAGCGTGCAGTGATATGTGCATCGCTGAATTTTGTGAGAAGGCTTGCAAGCACCGGGGAGAACATTGGGGTGGAACTTCGGCAAGAGCTGTGCAACAACTTCTTTTTGCTGAACAACCTCGAATGTGTCTTGGAGGACAGCCGCAGTAGCCCTGAGATAATGAAACTGGTGATTGATATCTTAACCAAGCTGGCCTTGGATGAGGATGCAAGGAAAGAGATTGGAAGCTGCAAGGTGACTATTAGCAAACTCATGCATGCATTTATTGGGAAGGATGGAGCAAGCAATACTTACTATGAGCAGTCCCTGCGAATGGCCTCAGGGGAAACACTTGCAAACCTTACAATAGAGAGCCCTGCAAATTGCTTGGTTATCTTGGAGGAACCAGGATATGAACTTATCAAGGATCTCAAGAGCATGCTGTGTGAAGATGAGTACAGATATGTTGCGGCAAGTCTACTCCAGAATATCTGTGCGCATGCCAAAGATGAACTGCGCCATCAAGATGCAGGCGGTCACCTGTCATCTGCCTTCCCAATGGTGAGTCTCTCTATATGCTACTAAGAGAAATAATTTTAGCATGTTCATTATTGTTATCATTGAAGTTACTGGTTCGAAGCATTATGGTATAGTGGAACTTATCACTGGAGTTTAGTAGGTAAAAAAAACTCAAAAACGTGAACGCTCATATAAAAATTATGGTGTTTTTACCATATAGTATTTGGTTTCGTTTTTTTTCTTTTGCCATTTAATGAATCCTGAAATAGTCATGATTGCCTAACATTGTTATCACACCACCGGTCAAGCAGGTGATGGAAAATATAATGTCTGAGGAGGGAAAACACCTGGAGGTCCTAATCGGTCTTGTATCACAAATATGTGACATGGTCCCGGAACCATCTATACATGATCAACTACAGTTACAAACCAACAAATCAGAGCTTGTTCAGAAGCTGGTAGGCGCACTCAACTCCAACAGAAAACCAAATCCTGAATACCCTAGGATGAGAAGGGTCATAGTTGAGATGGTGATATCGATTGTGAAATTATGTCCTCGCTACGCCACTATATTGAGAGAAGGGCGAATGATGGAAGCACTGACCAAAATAGAAATGACCCCATCCAAAGTGGAGAAGTACAGGGTCTTTTATGGCAACATAGGCATTGTTCTGGAGAGTGGCCCATCTTTGACTGCTCTAGTGACCACGGCAAAAAGGTTAATTCATTCTGCAGCTCCACCACTTAACCTTGCGACCATGCCTGATTAATCATCAGGGGTGAATAATATTCATCTGTGTGGTTAATGCGTGTATATTGTGGTTGTCTGGTAATGGAGTGTATGTGTATTGTGTTCCAGACTTCCATGCCTTAAGGATTGTGTCTAGAGAGACCATGGATTTCTTAATCTTATCTTGTACCCCTGAACACTCTTGTTAAGGCTTTGTATTACTTGACTTTTGGTCCCCTTTATTTTAATAAAATTTCCAGGAGGGGTTAAAACCCCTCCTGTTTCATCAAAAAATATTATAAAGCTGATGCATAATAAATCCCAGCCGACTTTTTTTATGGTGAAGCGTGAGAATCCATAGGCTTTTGGTTTTAGATGAACATGTATATATACTTTTTCTTGACTCCTTGGGTCTGGATCGGAGTAGAAGATATTTTCTGGACAGATGCTATATTGAAGCTAAAGGATCGATACCAGAGGTTGTCGTCTATACCACAGGGCAAGACTACTTGAGGAAGGTGCGGCTCAAGTAGTCAACTGTATCAAGCAAGCAGTGAATGAAGGGCGAGAATGCGAGGAATCAAGGTCGTTGTTCTTTTCTATAAGCCGACATATAGCTAGTATTTTTAGGTGATTATTTCATTTCTGTTAGAAGAGTGCATGCAGAATTGCAGACTCTTGGCTTCTTGTCATGTGATTAGGAAGCAGTTTTGTTCTTTGTGTTTATACAGTGGACTGTTTTTATACCATTTCCCTGTTGAACGTTGGAGCTATCTGGTTCATCAGTTAGTGAGACACAACACCAGGCGGATGTACATGCATGACTGTTTTTTTTAAAAGGTCAATCAACTTATTTCCCCAACACCATCGACCATATTTTGGAAAGCTTTGTTTTTTGGACGAATAGTACTGAATTCATACATATGGAAGCTAAAACTTCCTCAAAAGATCAAATTTTTTCTTTGTTATCTACAGAGGGGGTATTATTTTAATGAAAGGTAATTTAGGTAAAGGGAATTGAATTAGTAGTTGAAAATTTAGTTTCTGTGACCGTAATAAAACAATTAAATACCCTTTTTTCTTCTACCATGTTAAGACTATTTGGGGAACATATCACGTAGCTGTTGGGTTTTGGTACAAGGCATAAGGCAAAAAGAATGCCATTTAATTTATGTGGGGTTTATTAACATCATTTAGGCGATCTGGTGTACATGTAAAGATCTTTTTTGGGGGGAAACTTGTAATTTTTTTTTGGCATTGTCTTTGTTCCCCTTCTTCTTCCTTTTATTTCCCCATCCATTTCTCCCCCCCCCCTCTCTCTCTCTCTCTCTTCTTCCCCAACTCCAAGGATGTTCACTTGTGATGCAGCAACGGTGGCGGCGCGGCACGGAGAGGCACAGGATCCGCCGCAGCGCCATCTTCCCCCTTGCAGTCAACAGCAATCCACCACCACCCCCAACCCTACCAGGGACAGCGACATGTGGTGCGCCATCTTCTCTCTCTCTCCGTCCCTCTCTTCTTCCCCAACTCCGATGGGCTTAGAAGGGGCTCGGGAGAGGCAGGCGGTGGGGACAGCGTTAGGGTTCCGGGGGCATACGAGGTGGCGAGGGTGGCGGGGTGGTGGGCAATGGCGGGGGCGAGGACGAGGAGGGTGGGGCGATGGGTGGGGCTTCAAGGTGGGTTCCACCATTTTTATCCCCTTCTTCTTCTCCCTTTCGTTCCCCATCCATTTCTCCTCTCTCTCTCTCTCTCCCTCTCTTCTTCCCCAACTCCAGTGATGTTCACTTGAGATGCAGCAACTGCGGCGACGTGGAACGGAGGGGCGCATGATCCGATGTGGCGCCATCTTCCCCCTTGCAGTCAACGGCAATCCACCACCGCCCACAACCCTACCAGGGACGGGCAACATGTGGTGTGCCATCTTCTCTCTCTCTCTCTCCCTCCCTTCCTCCCCAACTCCGATGAGCTTAGAAGCGGCTCGGGAGAGGTGGGCGGTGGAGATGGCGAGAGGACGGCGTTAGGGTTCCAGCGACATAGGAGGTAGCTGGGCCAGATCAGAGCAAGGACGCCCATGGCCATGGCGGCGGCAAGAGGGGGCGAGGGGAAGAAGGAGATCGCCGCGGGTGGTAGGGTCTCGCCGGAGCTCCGCGGCCGCAGCAGGGAGGTGGGCAGCGGCGGGGGCAAGGATGAGGATGATGAAGACGGGGTCAAGGGGTGGGGCTGGAAGGTGGACAGCGCTACCGGCAGCGAGGCAGCCGCTGGCGGGGGCTGGCGAGCGAGGAGCAAGAAGCAGTGGCAGCAATTTTTGCAAGAAAGGAAAAGACAACATAGATGGTTGTCCCAGAAGTCGACGTCTTTATCCTGAATGGACGTAATAGGATGTAATTTTATTTATTTATTTTCATTTTGCGTTATCTTCCCTTTAATTTGTGATCTGCCATTGAGATGAAAACCTTATAAGAATTTGGTTGTATGTGGTCTTACGTGACTTTTTCTTTTTCTAAAAAAAACCAAAAAGAGATGAAGACCACAAGTGCTGAACCTATAAGCAATCACTAGCAAGAATAGGTAGCCTTGTAATAGCATTCTTATCAATCACAAGACTACATATGTAACTGCATGCTTAATTTCATCTCCTACTCATCGTTATCACAAAGGTGAGCCACTCTATGTCATGGTGTCAACCAACAAAGCAACCGCCACAGCATTTTCCTAGCGTTCCAGTTCTCCGATGCCGTTCTCTTTCCCGCGCTCCGGCGCACGCGCCGCGGTGATCACAGCTGTGACAGCTGCGTCATAGTTGTCCGCAGACGCCGCTGCGAACTCCGCCATGGCGCCAGTGACCGCTGCCATGCCAGCACACAGCACCCGCCCAGCCATGCCCTCCATCCCGGTGGCCGCGCCCGAGCACACTGACCCGACGCCGGCGACAAAGAAGTCCAAACCGTCTATCACTCGTGCCTCAGTGGCCGCGTCAACCGCGCGCCCCCACTCCATGCACACTAGGAACGCCGGCGGCAGCGGATGGCTGGGCCGTGCCGCCCTGCTGATGCCGAGGCATCGTCGCGCCCACGCGGCTAGTGCGCGCGCATAGGCGCGCTGCGCAAACAACCAGGTCTCCAGGGCTCCTCGCCAGGCCTGGATCTCGGATTCCAATGCCAAGGCAGCCGGTGGGGGAGTTGCAGCCTCTAGTGGACCAAGGGAGATGTCAGTGGCGGCCGAGGGGTGGTGCTGGAGGAAGAGAAGTTTGGCGTCCTCGATGGTTCGCTTCTGAACTTTGTGGCGTTCAGCCATGGCGCGCCACATCCGCGATAACCTGCGTAACAAAAGGTCAGTTACTCAGTTTCAGTTGTGGTTATGCAGAATTATAGGCTATTTCCTTGATGTTGCTTACCAGATTTTCAGTGTAAAAGGCTAAGGTTTAAGGTATTCTGTCTGCTCATCTATTATAGAGTTATGATCAGTTGATACATGAGTAAACAGAGTTTGATCAGAATACAGCTCTTTTGTTGGCTCTAGTTATGTTTCATTTTGTGTGATTTAAGTATGTTTCATTTTGTGTGATTTAAGTATGCTAATAGCAAAAGATTCTGTTTAGACTTCTAGACCTTGTAGTGTTCTGCTACGCAAATGAAGTTGACTTTGCAATGCAAGCCTGTCAGCAATGAGTTTATGTAATATTGCCCTCCTTTTGATCTTTGAATCTTATGGTCTGTTTCTGCTTTCAGTTTACACTCTCAGAAAGGGTTTTAGAGCTTCCATGCAAAAAGTCTTGCAAAATACTAACAGTTAAATGATGATTATTGTTAGATACACTACCCCCAAACTACTTGATTAATTTATAATAAGCTTTAAGATTGTTCTAGCATTTCCCCGTTTGGTCAATACTCAATACACAGATGAGTTATTCGTTTTTGTCATTTATCTATTCTTAAAAAAGCACATTCCTTCAGATCACAAGCTGTTCATCTTACATTAACTGAAAACTTAGACGACGTCAATAGTAAACTTCAGCTAACAGAAGTTGGGCGCTCTTAATTGGCTGTGTTTACTATTTAGTCTTTATTATGGACATTTTCCAACAATTAACATTTTATTTCTAACTTATGTGGCTCCAAGAAAAAAATTTGAGTCATTTGCAAGTGATAATGGTACATAGAAAATTTTCATTTGCAGAATCCCTAGGATGAACAGAACCATACCCTTGAATCAACTCCATAAGCTGAGGATGCAGTTCCTCATCCCTTAGAATTTCAATCCTTCTTGATATTGACTGAACTGTGTGTATTGACACCTTCAGCCGAGTATGCAAGCTTCTCAATGCTGCGCAAGTCTTATCAACAGAGGAAGGTTCTTCGCCTTTCACATCTTGGTTCCTCAAATGTGTCAACCTCTTCTCATACTTGATTCTTAACCGCTCACCTGCCTGCAAGTGACCAAAACAGTTATGGCTTTCCCTTGCATTTGTCTACTGGTGTAAGTTCCTGACAGAGATCATACCTTTACTTCTTTGTATAATTTCTTCTCCCATGTATAAAGTCTATCTAAGGTCGAGTGGTGACTTCCAGACATGGTACTACAAGATTCTTCAGAGTAACAGCTGCTAGTCTCATTGTCATAGAGATCATCTATTGAGCTAGAGGGAGCAAGAAGGAAACGAGAAGATGATGAACGCGATGACGCAGAGCGCAAAAGTGCAACTGGGTTCAGCATCTTCGCTGCAATATACAATTGACAAGCTATGTTCAGTAAGTGTCAAATCTGGATCTTTAAAGTAATTTCAGTATTGGATCGTAAAAGCAGTACCAGAAAGATCGTTTGAGGTTGAGTACTGAACTCTACTTGCCTCCAACATTACTGAGATTTCCCGAGCAGCATCACATATCCCCAAGAACTGACAGTCAATATCCTTCATGGCCTCAACCAAGCTTGCTGGCCTTCGATTCAGATATACTGTGAAACCAGGAGTTTCTTCTGCATTTGCTACTCTGTTTCTCATCAGTTCTTTCTTGTGTGCCTTTATCTCAAGTTCTACTGTTTTGCGAGGTTCTGGTGCTTCAGTACACTGAATACCTTTGGATTCAAATCCCTTTGTTTCTTGCTTCATATTGGCATCAAAATTCACAGAGCAAGTGCCCTCGTTAGAAACCATACACTCATCTGAATGCTCACATTCCTCGTCATCATCTTCCTCATCATCTTCATCTTCATCATCATCTGCATTGTCATGCTCTTCTTTTTCCTCTTTTCTGTGCATTTGTATATGCTCTTGACACTCATCATCTTCCTCTTCAAGTTCTGGAATTCCTTCCTCCTCTCGTACCCGTTGTAACCTCGCAAGTTCATCATCAGTGACCACATTGTCGTAGCTACTCCGAGGGCGGGGATATGCAAAGCTGTCAAGCGATGAGAATGGGTTCCAGAAGAAGTCCCACGGTGATGATTCCTGCTCCTGGGGTGACGGAGGTGGGTAGCTTGGCCTGTCATATGGCACGTGATAAGAATTCCTCTGTGACTCCTGGGGTGATGTTGATGGGTAGCTTGGCCTGTCATAAGATCCATAATAAGAAGTCATCATTGCCTCCTGGGGTGATGAAGGTGCATAGCTTGGCCTGTCATAAGACATGTAATGGGAAGAAGAATTCCTAACTGGTTCCTGGCCCGATGGAGGTGGGTAGCTTGGCCTGTTATAAGGTGGTGGGTAGTATGAAGACGATCTCACCGGTGAGTGCATTGGTAAGAACCTATCCATGCCACTGTCATTGTCCATAGGGTAATGTGACTCAACACGGACTGTTTCCACTGGTCGTGGGTGCTCCTCAACTGACAGTGATGCGTTAGGTCCTGACCTCAGGTATCTTGAGACATGAATGGTTCTCTTCTCATATGAACCATAAGGCAGCCCAAGCATCTCTGGCTTCTGTTGCTTGACAGGAGAGATGAATGTATCGAAGATGAGCTCATGTTGATCATCTCCAGCAACAAACCGTTGGAGAGCCATTGAAACACGCTTCAGGGACTCGATGTAAGCAATGTGAGAAGATGCAAATCGGTTGCGTTGCTCCAGTGCCTGTTTGATGAAGTCCCTTCTGTCCCGGCACATCTTGACAGCCTCCTCATCTTCTAACCTGGAAGCAGCACATCCCATCTCTCCAAAGCCTTGTATAGTGTTCAAGGACCAGTCATGCTTGGATCATAATCTCTGAGCTTTGAACGTGAGGAGAAAAATGACAAAATGTTACAGAAAAGTTTCAGCTTCAGGAAACCAGGTATTGCTTCATCCATCACTGTGGAAATTACCTAAAACTGTAGAAAGGTCACTTGTTGCCAGCAAGAACACTGCTGCTGAAGCCAGTGAATGGGGAGATGACCTGGACCACAATCCTACAATTTGGCAAGTTTCAGAGATTTCAGAAACAACAGTGATGATGCGAAATGATCACATACACTAAGCTTACTACATGTATCAACAATGAACTCAAGCATAGGTTATCCATGTGCAAGTCGAAAACACTGAAATTGTCATTCCCAAAAGTGGAATGAAAACTACTAGACATCAGAAAGACGATCCTTTGCAAATGGAATGCCCCACTGCAACATGCCCTACACTGCACTACACATTTGTTCGGTAGCAACCAAATTCTTTTTTCTCCTAAAAGAAGACTAAGGAAGCATGAAAGTGAAGAATATCATCCTTGGCCCAGCAGAGATGAAGGGGCCTACCTTCTGCTCCTTGCATAATGATGGTCACAGTAAACGGACTCGACAACTAAACTAAATTCAGTTCAGGACACTGTAAGATGCCGGGTGAGGACAGCGCCATGAAAACTAGAAGTGCGAGTACAATGCCACATTTTGTTTCAGGGAGATTAGCACAAATATTGCCATCATTAATGTCTTTAAACTATAGACAGACACGAAAAGCAATAAAAAAGATATCATATAGGTGAAATCAGGGGTCAGCCGCTGAAGATTTTAACAGTAAAACTAGAGCACGATTGTAACCCTGAACACTGTACAAACAGGTGGACCTGGATGGAGTAGTCGTATTCAGTTGTCTATGCAGTTGGCAAAAGTAAAACATAGAAACATACAAAACTGCAGGTAAAGCCCAAAATTCTGGTGATGATTTATAGCTAATAATAACTTTGTCTCTTTGCACATTGAGAGAGAGAGAGAGAGGTCACGGGCTCTTGGTGGCTCAAGAGATGTGTTGGTTGGTTGAAAAGACTAATTCCACAACAATCTGAAAAACCACAGCGCAATCCTGACGAACGCCGAAGATACGAGGAACCAGGCGAAGGAGATGGGAGGAAAAATCAGGAGGAGACGAAAAAAAAACAGAAACATCAAACACTGTAGCTACAAGAACCGTGAACAATTCCCCTCTCGCCGATTGCCACACCAAAGATCGAACGGCGACAAGAAAAATGCAAAGAAAAAAACGAAGGCCGAGTGAGCAGGAACGCTGGAACAGGCAGACATCATTGTGAAGTGCGAAGGAAGCAAAGGCGACGAGGAACGGTCCGAACGGAAGACAAAACAGAGGGAGGGCGTACCGAGAAGAGAAACCAGGGACGGCACAGATGTTCTTGAAGCGCTCAAAAGGACGCGCGGTATTCTAAAGATCGGGAGCAGCTAGCTCTACAAGACGATGCAGAGGTAGGGAGAGAGTGTGTGGAGTGGCAGGGAAACGGAAGGGGAGAGGGAGGGGCTACAACTACAACGGTCAAAAGGCTTCAAGGAGGAGAGGAGAGGACAAATCACCGGCGATGAGAGAGAGAGAGAGGGAGTGGGGAGGAGAGAGGAAAGGAGAGACTAGGTAGGGGCAGTCAGATGCTACTGTTAACTCTCCGTTAACTAGAGCTAAGAAATGATAGTGTAAGAGACAGAGATGGGAGAGAATGCTCAGCAATCGTGTTCATAACAGTGTGCCGGTATAAATACAAAGGCCAGAACAACAGTGGCCGTATACTCCTAACCACTACCCTGAAGACTAGGATCAGCTGAAGAATAGGCATGCACTGACCAGTTCCTATCCAACAACTAAACAGCTGATCCTTATCTATTCTAGAGTATCCGAGGGAATTGGCCGTTTACACCCCCCCGCAGTTGGAGCTTCGGTTATCCGTATGCACAAACTGTCTCTGAAATCATTGAACAATGAAGTTGGCAAACCCTTCGTCATGATATCTGCAAATTGGTGGCGAGTAGGGATTTGCAGAACTTTGAACTGACCAAGGGCGACCTTCTCTCTTACAAAATGAATGTCAAGCTCCACATGCTTCGTTCGGCGATGATGCACTGGATTTTCAGCCAAGTAAACTGCAGAGACATTGTCACAATAGATTACCGTGGCCTTGTCGATGCGCACATGCAGTTCGCGAAGCAAATTCCGGAGCCAACAGCATTCCGCGGCGGCGTTCGCCACGGCGCGATATTCAGCTTCAGCGCTAGACCTGGATACCGTCGTCTGTCGCTTGGACGACCATGAGACGAGAGAGTCCCCGAGGAACACACAGTATCCCGAAGTTGATCGCCGTGTATCGGGACAGCCTGCCCAATCGGCATCCGAGTACACCTTCAGGTCGGTCGATGGTGACGCAGAGATCTTCAGCCCGTGCTGGATTGTGCCCCTCAAGTAGCGTAGGATCCTCTTGACAATGGTCCAGTGCACATCATGTGGAGCGTGCATATGCAGGCAAGCTTGATTGACTGCATACGCAATGTCCGGCCTCGTCAGCGTCAGGTATTGGAGGGCGCCGGTGATGCTGCGGTAGAAGGATCCATCATCGACAGGATGACCATTAGCGGCTGACAATTTTGGTGTAGCCTCAATTGGTGTGGAAGCAGGCTTGCAGTTTGCCATTCCGGCTCGCTCAAGTATGTCCTCCGTGTACTGAGCTTGACTGAGTGTGAAGCCATTGCTGTCGCGGCGAACCTGGACGCCCAGAAAGAAGTGGAGGGCACCGAGGTCTTTGATTGCGAAGGCCTGACTGAGCTTGTGGACGACCTCACGCAGCAAGGATGTTGTCGAGGCAGTGAGGATTATGTCATCCACATAGACGAGGAGGTATGCCGCCTGCCCACCGTGACTGAAGATAAACAAGGAGCAGTCTGAACCAGCCGCTGTGAAGCCCATGCTGCGCAGGTGGCTGCCGAGGCGCTGAAACCACGCTCTGGGTGCTTGCTTGAGGCCGTATAAGGACTTGATCAGGAGGCACACATGGTCTGGTCGGGAAGCATCTTTGAACCCAGCAGGTTGATGGCAATAGACTCGCTCGGCAAGATCACCGTGCAGGAACGCATTCTTGACATCGAGTTGGTGAACCGGCCACTGACGGGTCGCTGCAAGGTGAAGCACTGTACGTATGGTTGCTGGTTTCACCACCGGAGAGAAAGTCTGATGGAAATCTACTCCAGGTCGTTGAGAGAACCCTCGTACAACCCATCTGGCTTTGCGCCGCTCGAGCGTTCCGTCGGCGTTGAGCTTGTTCTTGAACAACCACTTCCCGGTGATGACATTGGCATGTGCTGGCCGAGGCACCAGAGTCCAAGTGCCGTTGGCCTGCAGAGCATCATACTCCGCCTGCATCGCTGCGAGCCACTCGGGATCGCGAAGGGCAGCGCGGACGGAGGACGGCGCCGGGGTGATGTCGGCGGTGGTGGCCACGTGCGCGTACTTCGGGTTAGGCAGGTGAATGCCATCCCGCGCGCGTGTGACCATCGGGTGCCGCGGCGCTGGTTCCGGTGTTGACGAAGACGGGCCCGGCTGCGGTGGAGGAGGCTCGACCGTCGATGGCGACTGGTGCTGCGGAGGTGCTGATGCCGCAGCAGGTGATGCGTCACGCGCCGGGGACCCATGCGCCTGGTGACCGCGGACTGAAGCGTCGCGAGGTGGTGACCGCGCACGCTGTCGTGGTTGTCGGGGCGCCGCATGAGCATGTACCACATCATCCGAACATGGTTGGCATGGAGGGTGTTCGAGCAGTGGTGTCGTCTGTTCCTGCGCAAAAGGAAAGCATGTCTCGTCGAAATACACGTGACGAGAGATTAGCACGCGTTTGGTGACTGGGTTATAGCATTTGTAGCCACGCTGATCGTGCGGGTAGCCGAGAAAGATGCAGCGTGCAGAGCGTGGCGCGAGCTTATGGGGTACGGTAGCTGCTGTGTTGGGGTAGCACAAGCAACCAAAGACGCGGAGGTGTTGGTATTCTGGCGCTGTGCCGAACAGCAGTTCATACGGCGTGGCGTGCGCCCTTGGACGGCACGGGCGGCGGTTGAGTAGGTATGTGGAGGCTGCAAGAGCATCTGGCCAGAAAGTGAGGGGAGCTGAGGCCTGGAAGAGGAGAGCACGAAGTCCATCATTGATGGTACGCAGAGCACGTTCGGCGCGGCCATTTTGTTGTGAAGTATATGGGCATGTCAGGCGAAGAACAATCCCATTCTGTGCAAAGAATGCGCGAGTGGCTAAGTTATCAAACTCTCTACCATTGTCAGTTTGGAGGCACATAATAGGAACTTGAAACTGTGTGCGCACAAAAGCATGGAATGAAATAATGGTTGGGAGGACATCTGATTTGTGGCGCAGTGGGAATGTCCAAGCATAGTGAGAGTAATCATCCAACATGACAAGGTAGTATTTATAACCGGAGTTGCTTAAAATGGGAGATGTCCAAACATCACAATGCAACAATTGAAAGGGAAAGCTAGAAACATTATTGGAAACACTAAATGGCAGTCGAACATGCTTGCCGAGGCGGCAGGCGTGGCAAGTATGGCGACTGGATTTGGTGCAGGAAAAGCCAATGGAGCGCGACATCCGCTGGAGCGTGCCCTGGCCTGGATGACCGAGGCGAGCATGCCACAGCGTGCTGTCGTTGGAGGCGAGAAGGGCCGCTGCAGGGCGAGCCGAGGAAGCTGAGGTGGGTGCCTTTGAACCAGGTAGAGGGTAGAGGTCACCGGAAGAGTCACATCGGAGGAGCGCCATCTTGGTACGAAGATCCTTAATGGAAAAACCCCAGGGGTCAAATTCAACAGAAACTGAATTATCACGGGTTAAAGCACGTATAGAGATGAGATTCTTGATGAGTTGTGGAGCTATTAAAACATTGCGAAGATGAAGGGGGGTTGAGGAGGTGGGAATTGAGGCATGGCCAGTATGCTGTGCAGGAAGGAGTTGTCCATTGCCGACAACAATGTGACGATGGACAGTAGGGGAAGGGGAAGAATGTAGAATACCGGAGTTGGACGCCATGTGGGACGTGGCGCCCGTGTCGAGGAACCAATCTGATCCGCCCCCACCGGTGTTGTTGAGCGTCATGCCGTTCAGCGCGGAGTAGAGGCCGGCAGGCAGGGAGCCCTGCTGGCCGGCGTGGAAGGCGTGATCCGGTGTTGGTGCCGAGTATGCCGCCATCGCCTGCGGAGGGTTGATGCCGGGGCGCGATCCGAGAACACTGGGGCGCCAATTGTTCATGGGCCAGGCCTGAACGACACCCTGCCACGGGTTGTAGTTCGAGGCCCATGGCTGCGGTGGCGCGCCGCCGTGTGGTGCAGGAGGCCCGCCGGAGGAGGAGCCCTGGCCGCCGGAGTTGTTCGGGCGGTTGCGACCGTCGTTGGGCTTGCGCTTCTTGCGGCGATCATTGGCACCGTTGGTGGGGGCCGGTGTAGTTGGTGGAGACGGCGCCACAGGCTTGGTCGACGCGTTCGCGGGGGCGGCCGAGAGAAGGGCCGTCTGCGCCTCCATCTGCAGGGAATGCCGAATGCGATTTTCCTCCTGCAACAAATACGATTTGGTGTAGAGGAACGTCGGCGGCGGGGACATGGTGGAGAGCACTGCGATGGCCTGGCTGAACTTGTTGTTGAGGCCTCGCAGGGTGTTGATGACGAGCGCCGTGTCGGAGACCGCAGCGCCGCAGTCGTAGAGGGTGTCGGCGAGGCGCTTGAGGCGGCCGCAGTACTCGCTGATGTTCATGTTGCCTTGGAATAGGCTGTGGAACTCCTGCTGAGCGTAGACGGCGCGCTGAAGGCTGTTGTCAAGAAACTGCCCGGTGATCGCCGTCCATGTGGAGTGGGCGGTGGCGTTCGGCCGGTTGACGTCGTTCCAGATCTCCTTCGACACCGTGTTGTAGAGCCAGGAGGTGATGCAGGAATCCACCTGAAGCCACTCCGGGTCGTTGAACATGGCGGCGGCGTCGACCGTGCCATCAATGTGGTTGATGAGGCCGAATTTCTTGATGGTCAGCTCGAAGAAGGAACGCCACTGGCGGAAGTTCCCATCGTCCGTGGAGAGGATGACAGGAACGTGGTTGCGGATGTTCAGCAGCACAAGAGTGGCGGCTGAGGGTGGAGCAGGGTCATTAGGGCCAGCGAATGGGTTGGAGGCACCGGACGCAGCGGAAACAGGACTGGCCATGGCTGAAAGATGGAGAGGAGAGCAGCGGAAGGATGTTGGATCAAGATTAAGCTGATACCATGTAAGAGACAGAGATGGGAGAGAATGCTCAGCAATCGTGTTCATAACAGTGTGCCGGTATAAATACAAAGGCCAGAACAACAGTGGCCGTATACTCCTAACCACTACCCTGAAGACTAGGATCAGCTGAAGAATAGGCATGCACTGACCAGTTCCTATCCAACAACTAAACAGCTGATCCTTATCTATTCTAGAGTATCCGAGGGAATTGGCCGTTTACAGATAGCTCGAGGAGATGGAACAAGAGATAAAAAGGCGTGCACAGAGGCCCGAGGAGTTGCAGTCTGGCCTGAGGAGACGCGCCGCCGGGCACCCAGCCCAATTCTCCCCAAATTTCACTATGCAAAAAGAAGATTCCCCGTCACATCAAAATCTCGGCAAATGCATGGAGTACTAAATGTTGATGAAATCAAAAACTAATTGTACAGTTTTATTGTACTTTGCGAGACGAACATTTTAAACCTAGTTAGTCAAAATTTGGATAATTTTTATCAAATACAAACGAAATGCTACAAGAATTCTGATAAAGTGTTTTTCTCCTGATTCACTGAACTAAAGGAGGCCCAACCAGAATCGTGCGTGTCTTCTCCTCCGGTTCCCTTCTGTTGGGTGCGTGTGTGCGTGAGCTGGGCTGAGTGCGTGTGATGCCTGGGTACCTGGGCCTGTGCGTGAGTTGGCTGGGTGTTCACAACTTCGTTTTTTTTTACTTCCCATTACTTTAACGGAGAGTTAACAGATATGGTAAAAAGAGATAACAGAGTGACCTTTTGATGCTATTTCTTAAAACTTTGGATCCTTTAAATGGTACCAATCCAATTTTCCCGCGAAACTGAATTCAGACGTGGCCCTACATTTCTTTGTTAGCAGTAGTATTTTCTTCGGACGACGATATCATGCGACCCCACTGTCGCTGCCCACCGCCCCACCATAGTGTGGTAGGGTCTTGTCGGAGCTCCACTGTCTCGGATAAGACCCTACCGTGCCTATGCCGGCTTCCTTCTTCTCATCCTTCCGCCACCGCCATGGCCATGGTCGCCCCCACCTAACCCCACCTGACTGCCTCCGCCACCGCCCGCTCTAGGCATCACCATCGCCCCCGCCTCGTCGCCGTCTCTCCCGTCCCTACCGTCGGGCCGGGCTACCTCCCACGACCCCTTTCTAAGCCGTTGGAGATGGAGAAAAAGATAAGGAGAGTGTGAGAGCGGTCGCGCACTCACGCTAGAGCGCGACCCACGCCGAAAAGAGTTTGCATTTTTTTCATAGAAATTGGTCTCGGCACATTTCAGGCGTGGCCCTACATTTCTTTGTAAGTAGTAGTATTCCCTAATAATACCCCCCGCTTATTCATTTTCTTCGTGAAAATTGGTCTCTGCAGCTAGCTCATTCCAACTACGACGTGTTTGAATCCTGCTAACTAACTATTAGTTGTGTTAGCTAGAAAAAAATTAACTAATAGCTAATTGTTAGCTAAATAACAGGGCAAGACATTAGGTGACTTGTTAGTCCAAACTTATAGGATCCTCTGTGGTAGGTAAGAAATTAGTGGTAGGTAAAACATTAGTTAATTTTTGGCAGCTAGTAATTGTTAGCTATATGGAACCAAACATTGGCAGTGCCTAAAAATTAGAAATTATTTTGCATCATATATTTTACTGAGAATTTATTTTTCTTCAATTTTTTCTCTGCTTCTCTTTCTCTCTCTGCAAGGGAGTTTGTTAGATTAAAAACCTCTTTCTTTTTGTTGGTACGCAAATACTTTATGCAATACATGTATAGGACAATGTTTCTTACGCTAGATGATAAGAAGATGAGGTGTGGCCGTAACAGCCAGGCTTGGATCGTTCAGAGAAAGTCAAAAAGAAAAGGTTCTGAAAACTTTGGCATTACTATTTACCAAACCTGATTTTGTTTATATACAATTTGTAATTTTTTTTGGTCCATGCCATTCCAACTCACCAAAGAAGGAGAAATCTCCAACGGCAAGCTTCACTCCATGACTCCATCCTTCGTGTCCAAAAAAAAGTCTTTTTTTATTCATTTTTGGCTCGTTTTTTCTGCACAAATTTCTGTCGGTTTGGTCATCGGTCGTTTATGCGTGACCTTCATGCACGCCGCTCTAGACGCTTCACACAAAGCTCATGTCCTCTGAGGGACAATTAAGTTAGTTGCACCAAGAAACGCTTTTGAAACAGCTGAGAGAGAGAGAAAAAGAAACCTTTTTAAAATTTGAAACAAACCAAAACCTTTTCCTGCACCAAAAAAACTATTTTTATTCTGGGCAGACAGGTCTTGGATCAAGAGAAGAATGTGATCAGCAATCATATGAACCGTCACTCATCTCACCGAGTCACTGTGTACGCTGCACCTTGCTGGCTGGCATACACAACCACAAGGCCACATGGGGGGGGGGGGGGTTTCAGCTGCACAGGAAGAATGCAAGCAAAAGGTCACAAAAAGGATTAGGAGAATAGATGCCCCCTTGATCTTTTAAGGTCCTGCTCAAATTCAGATGAAGGTTCGTCAGATGCCTTGCTTGCTGCACTAAGTGGTGGCTAGGATTTACTTGAGGCAAGAGGAATCATACGTGTAGCCTTTCCTTCCGTCTACTAAATTCTTTTTTATCCTCTTTTGTTTTTTGTGCAAATGTGTCTAAGGTATGTACAAAGCAGAGTCACAGGATGAGTTGATTTAAAGTACACCTGTATTGTTTGACTTGCTAGTACTAGGATTTTATATGTATTGGTCATATCTTAACATTGATGTGGATGGTAGTTCAAAGCACTAAGAGCGGTGTAAATATTCGCCGAATGGAGAACTTCAAGTAGACGCTAGAAAGAACTTAACTTTTTAGTATGTTTTGATTGAGTTATTATCTGTTGCTTGTTGGAGGATCTCTAATTTTAGGATGTGGTTGTTGGGGTAGTGAGTGTGTGCATTTGTACCCTGTCTTGCACAAAAAAAAACGAATTGTTGAGAAATTCTAATTTTGGTGTTCTTCAATGAATGAAATCTAGGCATCCTTAAATATTTATCCATGTAGATAACTAACAAGTGCTGATTTGGCCAGCAAATGGCAGATTATCCTTGAGTCTTTTTTTGACAAGGAAGAGGACGGCGTTACAAAGCAGGTCTGAAAAGGACATCTTGTATGGACGGAGAGGGGCATGCATGGGAATTTTCAAAAAGATAAAGCACGGTTTGTTAACCTCCACCTCTCTCTCTCTCTCTCTGAGATGATAAAAGCAGCAGACATTGAAAGATTCGTGCATGCTCCTCTTTTTTTTTTCCCCTCTAGATACCTTTTGCTCAGGCCTTTATCTTGAGCTTAGCTGCTTCGTACTCTCGCATAGCACGCCTACTTGTGGCGAGAACCCTAGCCCCTTGGATGAGAAACCACCAGCTCTTTATGCCATCTTTATTTGGACAGGCAGTGATTTGTTAGGAAAAAAATAATTTATTTCCCTTCCATTTCATTGGGATCGAACCTGATTCTTCCTCTATCGAACAAACCAATCATTCAGTAAACTGTTAAGATGGCCTTTTTGCTGAGTATCACTTGGTAGTGGCAAAAGGCAAAAACAATCATACTAAATGCACAATTGAGCACTTCCTAATGATAAAGTGTCCAAACACAATTTTAGTGAGCAAGAGCCTATGTTAACAAGTCAGAACTTTTATCTGCATGCAGTTCTGGAACTGAAAATGGCAAGGAGGTTAAAAGGCAAGAATGCAGATTATTCAAGTGCACATGTTAAAACAAGACAAACAAGATCTTCCATAAGTCAAGGCACTAGCAGCAAGTTTTATCTATGCTTGTGCCCATCTGGCCATCTCCCACTGCAAAGAAAACAAAACCTACTACCACTACTTCCTCATCGGATGCCTGCAGCGGCAGCTGCAAAGGGTTTGACACTCCCCAAGACATGCCAAATGACAGGGGTCCTGCTTTTTTAATGTCCCATCAGTCAGAACAAGAAACTGCATCAAGTGAAAATAAAGTCAGAAGAAGACACGAATGATTGGCAAGCATGGTCATTTTTGTCGTAGTTTACTGCTGCCAGTAGCCCAGTATAGATCCATAGTACAGGGCTAACCTTAATCAACTGCCCAGCGCTTGGGATACATCAAGAATCTCAGCTTGCTCTTTTCATCAGTGCCATGTGGGGCCACCACCGGGGGAGGAAAAAAGGCAAGGAGAAATGGCACTATTGTACTGTACGTATTTTAGAATGAGAACAGCTGCTGCACTGAGCCGAGCAGTGAGGATTCAGTCTGGTCAATTGCTCATCCATTCAAGCATTGTACTCTCTCAGCCTTTTCGAAACAGCCTTTGCCATTTCCTGTTGTGAACATGAGAATACTAGTGCAGTTCTTTTTAGCAACATTTGAGTCTGTTCACTTGGTTGAAAAGTCATTGCTGAAAGTACTGTTCGCTGATTTGTTGTGAGAGAAAAACATTGTTCCGACTAAAAAAACAAGCTAAAAAGTACGGATTATAAGACAAGCGAAAAGACCCTTTTATTTCTCCTTTAATTTACTGCAAACTCCGAAAGAAACCAAAAGCTGACATGAAACTTTTATTTAAGGAAGAAATTGAGTAGCTTCCTCAGGAACCCAGGCTTGCATTTGCTGATTTGCATGTTGCAGCTGCATGGGTTTATGATACTGGTGCATTTTCTTTGTCTTCAAGGGTGCTATTGCTACTGGCAAGAGCAGAATTCAGACAGTAAATGGGTGGATCTGCATGTTTCAGCTACTTGCTGTACTGATGTTGTTGCACTAGATAGCAACTGCAAGTGCCAAGTGCAAGATGGGATGTACTGTGTTTGGGACACACAGCTCGCTCACTAGTGACTACTAACTTCACTGGCAATTGGCAAAAGAGTCCAAGACTCATGGTACGGCCGCAAGGATCAAGATCCCGATGCTAGGTACTAGTACTGTACTGGTAGTAGTAGACTGGGATTTATCTACTCCGTTTCTGTTGCATGATCTGCATCTGCATCTGTACGCATTGGCGGATCTAGGGGGGGCTGGGGGGCTGCAGCCCCCCGGAGGGTGATATCTCCACTAAAACACTGTAGCAATTACTGTAGCATAGCATCAAATCACCATTAAATCTTAATTGTAAATCAACGTCTTCCTTAATTAGCCCCCCCTGGGGTGTCAATCCTGGATCCGCCACTGTCTGTACGCAGTGACACATTGCTGGGCAGCCCATGTTTGGCTGACAGTTTTTCCATGGCTGGAGGTACGGTACATGATGATGACCTACCTAAACCACCCTCTTAAACCAAATGACCTACCTGTTTGTCTGCACTGACTCACTCTCGATGCAGATTCAGATTCCTATTACTCTTCCATCCAGGCTGCATTGAACGAACCATATGCAGTGCCTGTTGCCTTCACCACCTCACATGATGTGCTGCCACTGAGGCATTCAACACTCACTCCCTCCTTCCATCCAATTCCAATGATCCTTTTTTTGGGGGGTTTGTTTGAGTGCAAAGGCACCGTTTAGATGCCAAAATTTTCAGATTCCCCGTCACATCGAATCTTTGAACGCATGCATGAAGCATTAAATATAGATAAAAAATAAAACTAATTACACAGTTTAGACGAAATGGACGAGACAAATCTTTTAAGCCTAATTAGACTATGATTGGACAATATTTGTCAAATAACAACGAAACTGCTACAGTAGCATTTCGCCAAAAATTTTGCCAACTAAACAGCCTTGAAATGGCAAAGGCTTTTGTTTGCAGTACAGGGAGAGACCAGAGGCCACATCAGCATCAGTTACTCTGCACAGCTACCTGCACCTTCCCTGAAGAAAATGACGGGCGCAGGAAGCCTTGCTAGGAATTCCAGTGAGAGGTCGTTGGACGTTGGCAGATGCTTATCGCCGTCAGCATCTCGTGGATCTCGAGACGTGAGAGGATGAGAAAAAGTCTCTCGTTTCCAATCCTTCAGCAGTGGGAAGAAGCAGTAGCCCTAGTGCTGCTCTGGTCCAAGCCTATGAAAACTCTGAATCCTGGACCTGGATACAGTACTGTAGTAGTGTACGCCAAGAGTACAAGCAAGGACTTGACACTGCCGTATGGAAATGGTATTGCCAGATTCATCATCTTCAGAAAGTGCTTCCTTTCTCTGTAATGTTCCTAAATCTGATAAAGTTTTCTTTTTTCATCCATCAAACTGATATATAACTGTTAAGCACGCCGAAGCATCCCGCCTTGCATCAGTTACTGGATTTCTTTCTGATAGTTCTATTTTTTCCCCATCAGAGTAACTGTTAAGCACGCCGAAGCATCCTGCTTTGCATCAGTAGTTACTGCGTTTCTTTCTAGTGTGAATGTGGTCCATGGTAAGTGAAGTGGAATCTAGTAGAACGTAAAATCTGCACAGTGCGGTTTTATGGCGCATAAATTGCTGGAAGCACAGTGAATGATCAGTTTCGCCCACACACACGCACACAAGCGCATGGATGGCCCCCCAGCATTGATGGCCGTCGCAGCATGCAGCAATAGTGTCCGTCTGAGTGGCCAGCCTCCTCCATCTCCATTTGCTGCACTCATGGACTTTGGCTGATCCACGATGCCATTGCCAATGCAGCAAGCAGCAGCACCAGCACGGCACTACTGCATCGGACCGAGCTGCTCCCCACCTGTCAGAGACGCTAGACAGCGAAGCTGCCTTGAGGTAGCGATGGTCCCAAAGCCTGACGCGAGTGGCGAGCTGGTGACTTCGTGAGCCACTGCCCACTGCATGCATTTCTCTCATGCTGGCTCATCGCCTTCGTCGAGGCCATGTTTACCTAAAAATTTTTAAGATTCTCCGTTACATCGAATGTTTGACACATGCATGGAGCATTAAATGTAGATAAAAAAACTAATTACATAATTTGGTAGAAAATCACGAGACAAATCTTTTGAGCCTAATTAGTCTATGATTGGACACTAATTAATAAATACCAATGAAAATGCTACAGTAGTCAAAGCCAAAAAAAATTCGCGAACTAAACACACCCTGAGATGCCTTCCCTTTCCACGAAGAATGCGAGGATAATGAAGTGATACGACACGACATCATCGAAGTCGGCTAAGGGGTGTTTGGTTTGAGGAGTTAAAGTTTAACAAACACTGTAGCACTTTCGTCTTATTTGATAAAAAGTTTTCAATCTTGGACTAATTAGGCTTAATAGATTCGTCTCGTAAATTACTCCTAATATGTGCCGGCATGTATGCAATTAGTCTATATTTAATACTCCATGCATTTAAGGGAACATTGATGTGATGAGAGTTAAACTTTAACAAGTTAAAACCAAACAGGCGCTGAGGATAGCAGAAGTGAAAAAAACACTGGCAATTTTGCTGGTCGCAAAGCTTCTGGATGGATGACTGCAGAAGCTCTTACTGACAGACTGACTGCCGTGTCGTGAAAGGAAGACTCGACGACGACATGGCAGCGGCTGTTCTAAAGTTGCATCATGGCCTCTCAGCAGAGCCGGCCGCACGCCTGACGAGCTGCATCGTTCGTATAGCAGCCATGACGGGAGGTCAGAAGCCCAAGTGCCCGTGCAGACGCAGTGCAATCATCGGGGCCAAAAGGACAGGGTACAGCGATCACCAAAAAAAAAAGTTCAGAGATCCAGTGCTGTGAGCGTCTCAAGCCGCTTGCAAGTTGCAGCAGCCAACGCAGCACGACAGCTTCTGCATGTGTCGATTGAGAGGAGTTTTGTCCAGATATTACTATTCGTCCAAAAAGAGTTTTATCTATGTGACCTGCACTGCATCCTCCTTAATCTCCTTATTGAACATCATGTCAGGACAGACCAGACAGAGTTGACGGCTGACGCAAAGGGTTTCAGAAAAATTGCGTCCGGTGAAACGAAGCATGTTGCCCATGTTGCATTGTATAAACTCATCAGGGGCTTACGAACGCGCAGCAACACATGTTTAAGCCCTACTTTAGTATGGACATTTCAATTCAATTCAACCTAAAGGATGTACATATCTCATAAGGTAGCCTAAAGAACTGAACGCGCGCCGCGCAGAGCAGCTACGCCCAGCCAGCAGCCATCCCTGATGCTGCCACCGCCATGGCATGCCGAACTAACAAGGGAGTTCTCGGCATATGGCCCCGGAGGAAGGCAGGTAGGCTGCGTCAACAGGGGAAGAGGATTGGGGACCCATCACGGCGCAGCCGGTTCTCGGTGAGGTCCACCTTGCTCATCTTCTCCTCGCACCACAGCAGCTGCTCCTTGCTCAGCTTCCCCATCCGGAGCACCCGCGACACGACCTTGATGTCAATCAGGGCAAACAGCAGCTGGACCTCCTCCATTGTGCCTGGCCAGGTCTTGCTCTTCCACCCTTTCTTCTTCAACAGCTCCTTCACCTTCGCCTCTTTCTGCAGGTTTTGAAACAATGCTATGATTCAAGGAAGAGTATATACAACACAAAGTCTGCTTTGGCAATGTTATTACGCAGTAAAGACATTTGCAAGGTATGCAGACTCAACAACCCAGCGTCACTGGAATCAAATGCTAGGAAAGATGTGTCCTACTACTAGCTGTTTAGAAGGGACCATATGGACAGTACAGAAATGAAGAATCGTGTATAAACACATTATGAAGGAGAGATTCATTATCAGTTACCCCACAGGATAAGACACAGGATAAGACTTACCTTATCGAGTGAAGATTGCACTTGTTGAATTGAGCTTCCAGTGTGGCCATGAGCACTCATAAGCACACTACTCTTTCTCTTGTCCTTCTTCAGGAAAAGGCGGAAAGTTAGGATAGACTCCTCTAACAATTTGATGAGATCAGGTGTGGAAATCGCTGGTTCCATTTGATCTTCAGTGTTATCTTTCCTATCTGCGACTGAATTGAGAGAACAGAAATGATAAGCAGAATAGTATTATCAAACATTACCGAGCATGAATCATTCAGGTCTGCAATACAAACAACTGACCAAATATGTACACTAAAAATTGACATTAGCATGCTATGAATTTAGAAACCTAGTTAAAGAAAGGAAGATTACTCATACAAAAGAGTAACTAAATGACAAAAGAGTAATTAAATGATTCATGACAAAATGAAACAAAGAAACAACAGTGTTTACTGTGCTGCTGCACTCAATAATTATTTCCTTACTGCAGAAGAAAGTACAATCTAATGCATGATTCGGTACGGGATTATAAGTACCCGGGCATTAAACATGTTGCAGCAGTAACTGGAAATAACTCATCAGTAACGTAGTCAAGCATTATGGGAGCACAGACTCAACAAACCAGCTGTAGTTACTCACGAACTTCAGAATCTATATCTGTACCAAGTCTTACTGACAATACAGGTGCTGATAAAAAAAAACACCAACAATTATAGTTCAGGAAACTCTTGTGCATGGCATACTTATCCATATTAAATTTGCAGATAAAAAGGTCTAAAACTGACATGTGTGAATTTGGTTGTAGACTTTTGACCTTAATTGTAGGAATAATGAAACAAGCAGCTCTCAGTTCCAAACATACATACTCAAGTTACCATCTTTCTAAAAGAGATCGAATAGTGGTACAAAACTAACCACGGCCAATATTTTCCCCACTGTTAGATGAACATGAAATAGAAAAGAAGCCATATTGAACACAGTACACCACTGCTCAATGCTCATTAATATTGCCAACGTACAGCAGACTGAATTGGATTGTACCACGTGAAATATGTACAGACCATTCAGTAACTAAACCTATTTATTGTAGTACTAGACTAGTACAGGACATAAATTATGAATAACAAAAGGTGTAATCTGCATTACACTTAACGTGACCAAAAGAAAATGCCCCTCGTGTATAGGCAATATCAGGACAGCTATTTTTCCTCAGCATCATGATTCTAGACCATTTCTACAAGACCATACAGGATTCAAAATCAATTTTACACCATTATCAAACAGGTTGAACTTCTGGAACCTTTTTTTTCATGTAAACAGATAGGATTAACCTAAGTACCAAGCAAACAGGGACCATCTGACATACCTAGTGAACAGTTAGCAATCGAGAGTTACAATCCAAGATATCTCATAATGGAATAATCCAAGACTAAGAGAAACAGTTCTGCGTAAAATTAATTGAAAAGCATTAGGCATTTGCTAATGCCTGAACCATATCTGCTGTAATTTTGACCTCAAGTGCATGGTTCACATCTTTGTTTGAATTTAGTAACATGACAACATAAGTCTATAGAATCATAACCAACACTAAAGTTCAGTGAACATTCTACAGCCCACATTTTGATGGTATAGGCTACATTTATGTTCAAAAATGCAGCAATATAACCCAAAGAATCTTACCTTGAAAAGTGGGGACCTGAAGCAACTTTGACAACAAGCTCCGAGACCGTGCATATATCTCAACCCGGGTACCATGCTCAAATGGCTCATTTTCAATGAATCTCTGCAACAGGACCTGGAATTGCTGGAATGCTTGAGCAGCAGAGCTGTAGGTTGTAGGATTATCAGGTTGTGCTGCAACGATAAGGCTCAGGTGCACATAGGTGCAATGCAGAGCCTCCCAGCTTAATGAAACATGAGCAACATATGCAGTCTCAAGTGTCTGATAAGGATCATCTTCGCTTTGCTGTTGTTGAAGCTGTTCACAATCCTCCGGGAGCTCATCTTTTCTTTTGAATGAGAGGCTGCGCAGGGTAGACGCCAATTTTGATGCTGATCTTGGAGACTTTTTGGACATGTTCAGTGACTCTACAAAAGGTTTTTCTGAACCATCAGACTTGCTAAAGTATGCAGAAGGCATTATTTAAATATTTCATAAATCATTGGCACTCTAGCAAACAGCAGCAAAATGACAATGCCAAATCCATTAAGCAATAGTAAACACAGAAGAGAAATTATACTGCTAGAGGGGGGACTGAATCCTGAATCCTGAAGGTAGTCAATAACATGTGCTGAAGAGAAACATTCAACAGAAAAAAATGGCTGATTCAATGAGATATAAATCACTTGAACGGCACTGGTACATGGGCACCGGAGCCAGCAAAAATTTTAGGATTCCAGTATCTGGGTAACCCTTGGCAGAAGATGACAACAGTGGTTGATTGTGTTTTTCGTGCCCCTTTGAGTGATGTGTTTGATACTACGGTTTCATTTTAAAAGAAATAAAACGGTTTCAGAAAGAATACTAGCAATAATTGTGGACATACCAAATGAGGCATGCAACTACCACAGAATACTTGTATTCATTAAGCCTCTTTACAGGAGTAGGGACCATAGTTTATGTTGACCCTAATCTATAACACTAAAATAGCAACAACTGGACCTTGATAACTAAGAAGCATCCAAGACAAACATAGCTAATTTTAGTAGCATCAGACTAGATACACGCATAATCACAAGCACATACAAAAGACTATGTACACGCATCACATTACTACCAACAGCATGTGAGAAGCCAAAGCCAAGCATAAAGGAGAGAATCCATAATTAGCTACAACTTTTTACCTGGATCCTTCATGAGCTGCGCGATCATCTTATGAAACACCAGCATCCTCTCGCAGTACTTACCATACAGCGAATCGAACCCACACAGCGGGAAGCCGTCGCCAACACCCGACTCCAGCCACTCCCTGGGGCTGCCCCCTTCCTCCTCCCCGCCATCCTCCTCGAGCTCACCGCACTCCTCCTCGGGGATGAGCACCATGAAGCTGTTCTTCCTGAGCTCCTTGAGCCTCCGCTTCACCTCATTTGTGATGAAATCATCGTCGTCCTCCTCTTCTTCCTCTTCTTCAACCACCCCATTGCCCACGCCCACGCCCTCCGCCGCCACTGCCTCGGCATTGTTCCCCTCCCCAATGTCCGGCTTCTGCTCCTCCAGGCCTCGAGGGGTCACATCGCCGGCGCTGGCCTCGTCGTCGGATTCCACTACCTCTCCCCCACCCCCGGCGCTCTTCTTCCCCTTCCCGAACTTCTTAATCTTGAAGAAATCCATCAGCACCGAGTTGGCCGAGGCTATAAACCCCGAATGCTCAGACGGACACACTTAAAAAAGATCCCTCCTTTTTTCTTTTCGCCGATCCTTGATCCCAAATTCGGCCAAGCAACTTTGTTTCCCTTTTCCTGCAAACAGCATAGGAATCAGAGAGCAGACGGATAAAAAGACGGGGAGGCGGCCGGAGGTGATTCCCCTGAAATGAACATCTAAAAGAAACCCTAAGAAATCGCGGACTCGCGCCGTGCTCGGCGACCGAAATAATACCTCAGGAGAAGCCGACTACCCAGACACCCGCCGCAGCTCGAATGCGGGATCAATCCAGCCCCCCGATGCACGCACCCCCAAGATCCGCCGAATCCAAGCCCGCCCCGGCTCTTCGCCCGCCGGGCGGAAGTCCCTCCACGGGGGAAGGCGGTTCACGGCTGCAAGTGCGACGGCGAGGCGGCGGCGGCGGCGACCAGCATCTCCCGTGGATCGTGAGGCCCCGCTCCCGGAGTGGTCGGCGCTGCGCTGCTGGTTTCGTCGTCGCCTGGGGACAAGGGGGTTTTAGAACGGTCGGAGTCGGGTTCCGCTCTTGGGGGCTCGACTCGCCACCGACTCTGGCCCGTTCGCCTCGTCGGTGTGACCGTGTGGGAGGGAGCTGGATGCTGGATGGAATCCAATCTTGTCAACCGCGGGCTCGAGGGTTTAAGCGGGGGAGCGGCTGCCGCTTTGGGCTGTGGTTAGCGGCGGTGATTGTGATTAGCGGGTGGTCAGAGATGGAAGCACAGAGAACACGAGGAGTGTGAGGGGGAGTGTGGAGTGCATCGGAGACCGCGCGGAGAGTACGACGCCTGTCGCGGTCACTGCCTCACTGCACTGGTCGCCCCGCAGTGGGGCCCGCTGCATGGGTGGCTGGGCTCTTGCTCGGGTATGCCAGGCTCCCAGCAGGGAAATTGGACCGCATCGGAGGTAGCGAGGCCCAGATAGACAAACAGAAGGGGCCAATGGAGCCCGGTAAGCATCGGATGTCCCGCGGGCCGCGGCGACAAGATTTCAGTTTTTTTATGAGGACGAAGGGCATCACCATACTGGTAAGCAAGTACTCCTCCTGTAGCGCGATTCTTTTCCATGTAAAATTTACTGCTAATCCCTCCGTTTAGGAAAGAATGAATTCTAGTTTTTCGAGAAGTCAAATAGTTTAAAGTTTGACTATATTTGTATAAAAATTAATATCATTTATGATATAAAATAAGTACTATTAGATTAGTCATACAATATATTTTTATAATAAATTTTATTTAGAGACATAAATGCTAATATTATTTACTATAAAATCGGTCAAACTTGAGTTACTTTGACTATCACGAATCCTATAGTTGTGTTCTTTCATGGACGGAGAGAGTATAAGCTAGTACTCTCTCCATCCAAAAAGAATACAATTATCAATTTCAATTAGTTAAATAAATTTAAATTTAAATTTGATCAAATTTATATAAGAAAATACTAAGATTTATAATACTGAGTAAATATCATTATATTAAATATATTTTTATAGTGAACCTATTTAGAAATATACATATATTAATAATATTTTCTATTAACTTGGTCAAATTTAAAAGAAAGTTTTACTTGTTCCAAAGCTACAATTACAATCTTTTAAGATGGAAGGAGTATATAAACCAAAACCAAAAGCTGGGTAAGTAGAGTCGTATCGTAGTTGCACAAGACCAAGACCTCACATCAGCTAGATTGCGAGCCTTTGGCAGCCATCCTTTTGGACACCTGGTTAGGGTCATGCATGTATTTGAACTAGAAGGATGGAATGGCTACAGTGGTCTTCTGGCGTAACCTTTGAGTTTGGTTAATACTTGCCATGTCCCAAAAGTATGGACTGATGAGGAGTGAGGCCAATGGGTGTAGCTTGCAAACCCCAGAAATTAAACCGATATATGTTATCTTAGAAAATGTCTCACTACAAGAAATGTGTGGTTCTATAACATGGGCTAACAATTAGCCCTTAGGTTTGGGATGTCAAATAGCCAAATAGGACGGCTATACATGAGCTATTATGAGTTAATAAGTGCTAATGAGGATGATTAATTAGTGGTTAGAGCTCATTATCACGTATTAGCACATGTTTAGCCTGCTATCACGAGATGGGCTGATTTTTAGCCCTATGATCCAAACACACCCTTAGCTAGTTATGGCATGGGTTAGGCCAACAATCAGCCACAAATTATAAGCCAGTTAGGAGTGGGCCAAGCCATATAATGAAACGCACGGTTGACTTTTTCTCTTGATGCTTATATTGTCTTAGATTTTTAGAAGTGTTTACATTTTGGGATGGAAAGAGTAATGTTTTTGTTTAAATTGATGGGTTCAAAATTCATACCGGTATGAGGGATCAAACATTAAAGTTACTCCATAAAATCATTAAGTTTCCATGTGTTCACCAATAACATACACAAAAAAAAAATTTGAAAGACGCATGCACAAAATAATAATTAGTGTATATCTTATAATTAGCTCATGTATAGCCGTCCTATTTGGCACTATATGAAACAGCAAAGATGATGGTTAAGCTATAGTATATGGCACTATACGAAGAAGGTACATATAGTACATATATATGGCATGGGCAGTACCAGGTATTTGCCATTTCCAATTTGGTATGCTGGCTTGCTGAGTGTTGGCTAAAATCGGGTATGAGAGGTCAAGTCAAGCAAGTGTAACCGTACGACAATACACACATCGGCAGCCTCACAAAGTGGAGTAGATGATGGTTCATATAGAGGGTGCATGATATGTATAGCTTGCCAACGTTCATTATTCATGCAGACTTTCCTCAGGCCAGCCGGCTTAGGTTCCCGGAAATTAAACCGATTCTTACCGGAAAAAAATGCATTCCAAACGGCCCTCTTGTTTTTTTTAGCTTTTTTCGAAAGATTCTCTCAAATATGCCCCTAACGGAAAGATTTCAGGAAATGGATCTAAGACTTGCCGTCATCCATGCTGGCGCCAAGGTAACACAGCTTGGCGTCGTTGGCGCCAAGCCCCCATGCCACTTAGCCGACGACGCCGAGCTGGCGCTGACGTGGCAGCACCTTGACGATGTCACCATTGGCGCCAAGTCTGGCGCCACAGACCTGTTATCATGTATATCATTTTTTATCCTAAGTATTTCTAGGTTGTTCTAAGTGATCAAACAGAAAGTCACTGTAAAAACTCTAGAGTTAGTCACATATCTCAATATCCAAGTCATGGTAAAAATTCAAATTTGTAAATGTCAAAGTCATGGTAAAAAGTTATTTTTCCATATGTCTACCACATAGTAGTTGGTATTCTAATATATCAAAGTCGTAGCAAAAATCCAGATTTACTATGACTTGACTATGCTAGAATTTGGCTAAGTCTTTAAATTTACTATGGGATGGGGATGGAAATGTGGCTAAGGAAATATGGCTAAGTCTGGATTTTTACTATGATTTGGACATTGACAAATTTAAAATTTTACCATGACCTGGATATTGAAAAAGACCTTCATGTTTTGGAGTTGGATATTTAAAATTTTACCATGACTTGGATATTTAAAATTTGTGTAGCAAATCAATTTAAAATTTGTGTAGCAAATCAATTTTAAAATTTGTGTAGCGAATCAATTAGCGCCAAGTCCTAGATCCATTTTCTAAAATATTTCCATCAGGAACATATTTGAGAGAATCTTTCGAAAAAAAGGCTAAAATTAAAAAAGACGGTCCAACCGGTTCTTTGAATGTTAGTCAAAACGAGAGTGCTATAGCCACAGCATTTGTTTCAATCCAAAAAAAAAGAAGAATGGCTAGCCGCATTATGTAAGGGTGTGTTTAGATCTGAAAATTTTTCACGAAAAACTACAGTAACGAATCTTGCGGCGTATGCATAGAGCATTAAATGTAGACAAAAAAACTAATTGCACAGTTTGGTTGAAAATCACGAGATAAACATTTTGAGCCTAATTAGTCCGTGATTTTGACACTAAAGTGCTACAGTAACAAATGTGCTAATGACGGATTAATTTGACTTAACAAATTCATCTCGCGGTTTCAAGACAAGCCATATAATTAATTTTTTTTATTAGTATCCGAAAATCCATTTCAACTTCGCACGAAACATCTGATGTGATATTTTCTTAAAAAAAATCTTTTCGCCCGAAAGCAACGCCACAGAATAACGCACTCCCAGTCCTAGTCCGAGGAGAGACATTTTGTTGAAAGATGAAAAGCAGCAGGAGGCCGTGTCGGCCGGCCCCATCGTCACAGCACAAAAAGGTCCAAAGCTTTTAGTGGTAAAGTGGAAACGTCAACAACCGCTTATTTTTAATTCTCTCAGCAACTGGATTTTTTTCATACACTTATAATATTATATAGCTATATTTACATAGCCTTATTACTATATTTATAATAATTTTTTCAGTGTAATCTATTAGACAGAGTGATATAATTTAGAAATAACATAAATATATCCTAAATTTTTTAAAAAAAATTATAAATTATTTCTATATATTTCAGACATCGGAGAAATATATGCCAAATTATTCACAAACGTCAAATATCAGATACGGACTACTACCGTAACCCTTACAAGCCCCTACCTGTTGCCTCCTGCACATCCGGATCGTCTGCGCACATATCAGATACCACTAGCCCCTACCTGTCATATCAGATACTACTACTATACGTGCATGATGCACCCGCACACCCACTGCCGCAGAGGATCCTAGAGAGGGAGGGCTGCTGCACCTGTCAGGCTGTCACAGAGAGGAGGGCTACTCAGACTGCCCGCAGTGACGTACTCTAAACGATACTCTAAAAATTTAGAGTATGAATATAGAGTAAAAACTGCTGCACTGGGTACTCTAAAACGATACTCTATCCTTTCTCTTACTCTATATTTAGAGTAGTACTGTACTTACTCTATACTCTATAGTGGCAGACCCCACTAGCTAAACAAAGGAAAAAATGTTATAACTCACAAACCAAAAATCCAAATTAAATTTCGATTTCACCATTAAATTTGTCTCAATAAATCTTTCAAAACTAGATCACACATGGATATATTTAGATAAAGTGACAAGTGGGTCCCACAGTGGATAGAGTGGATAGAGGATGATATAGAGGATGGATGGGTGCGGAAGAATTGAGTATAGAGGAGAGAATCTTGCTGACTAGGACGTATAGAGGATGAATATAGAGGTCCATGAATGCGGATAGCCTCAGCCTGGGCAATCGGTTTCGACGTTTCGGTTCGGTTATTCGGTGGAGTAAAATTCGGTTTCAGACAAGGTTGCAATCGATCGGTTCTAAAAAGAAAGAGTAACTGATAACTTCGGCTTTGGTTTGTTCAGTTCGGTGTTCGGTTTCAACCGAGAGCTCGTACCTCTCGTCGCCGGCGTGGGGCTGGCCGGCTGGGACTGGGGAACGCCTTGCCAGAGAAGCACGGATACTCGGGGACGCTGCTTGCGGTCGCGCCTCCGCCGCTCGTGTTGCGGCCGCTCGGATTTGCTGGAGACGTTGCAGACGCGTGGAGGAGCCTGCTTGAGACGCCACCGCGGAGCCCGCGCGCCGACCCCCACGGCCCCACGCTTGCTCACGCCACCGCGTCGCTCCTGCTCGGCGCCGCCCGGATCTGCTAGAGCCACCGCCGCGGGTTGAAAGTCCTAGGTTTGGTGTTGGTAATTAGTGACAATGCCTAAGTACTAATCCTATGTCTAAGTTGTATATAGCATGTGAGGATTAGTACATTCCAAGCTTGGTGGCAAGATGGACATGGTGATCATGATGGCCACACTTGGATTTGGACGCAACCCTACGTGATCAAGGCAAATGTATATGCTTAAGGGTTGTGTTTTAGTAACCAAGACACCTAGTGGGTGTGGTTACATTATAGGATAGATAGCCGTACTATAAAGAGGGGAATGACGCGGCTATTGAACTCCTAAGTGCCTTTAGGTGTGCATTTCATAATCATATGCATTTGGATAGAACTAATATCGCCTCGAAAAATAATTGTGAAAATACTAACACACTCTCACATGACGAGATCACTTGGTGGTGTTAGCACGTTTCCAAAGGCAGTGGAGTTTAACCGGTAGAAAGGGTTTGGGGTCCTCTCTCCCTCCCGCCGAGCTTGCGAGGCGGGATTCAGGCGTTTTCGAGGAGTTGAAACGACTATTTTCCACTACGCTGGAAGTCAGAAAAGAAACGGAGGCGAACGGAGCTAACAGAGGTGATCGGACGCAGAACCGGACGCGGTCTCTGTTTGACCGGACGCGTCCGGTCAGCGTTCAGCGTCTGTGTGTGTTTCAGTTTGATGATTGGACGCGCAGCGCGTCCGGTCACTGTCGATCGGACGCGTCCGGTCGTTCAGGGAGCTTACTGGACTCCAACCGGACGCTGGCACTGTGGCGTCCAGTCAGTTCTACAGCGTGTCCGGTCGCACCCAGCGCGTTCGGTCTGCGCGTCAAGCGCGTCCGGTCATTGCTTCGCAGCTAGCCGTTGTGCGACCGGCGCGTCCGGTCAGTGTGACCAGCGCGTCCGGTCAGCACGACTTCGGCTGTTTCAAGTTTCTAACGGCTATATTCGAAGGAGTACGTCTATAAATACTCGTTGGCCGGCTCAAGGCTCTCTCTCTTGGACTTTTGACATACTTGTGAGCACTTTGAGCTAAGCAACTCACCTCCCACTCATCTCTCTTGCTTCTTTGCATATTCGAAGTGAGATTAAGTGATCCAAGTGCATTTGCATTGAGAGATTGCATCTAGTTGGCACTTGGTAGTTGATTTGTTGTGGGATTCTTGTTTCTCTTGGTGGTTGCCACCACCTAGACGGTTTGGAGCAGCTTGGAGGCGTTGGCAAGAGTTGGTGATTGTTCTTGGCCACCTCCGGTGATTGTGAGGGGTTTGTGCCTACCTCGGCGAAGCGTCAAAGGCAAGAGTTGGTGATTGTTCTTGGCCACCTCCGGTAAATAAAGACATCTAACGATGAATTCGGTGGCCTACAAACGATCTCTCATATACGTAACTAATTCGATCTACACGATAAACGCTGTTATGTACCTGCAGAAAATTCATTTCAGTCCATTCCCCATGAATGCATGAAAGCAGTAAATCTACCTACACGCTCTACACGAATCCCCAGATACGTGTACAACGGTAGTAACTACCCAAACACATCGTCCTATTGACGGCATCGCCTCAACGGACGGAACACCCACACATGCGATACTTTCATAAAAACATGTGTAAAACATATAATTATTCTAGTATCATATAAGCACTCTCCCTAGATCGGCGGTGTATCCGATCATGCTCTCACAGCTCACACTTACCAAAGCGTAGAGGTAACTGATCTATACATTACCACTCAATTAAGTGGCACTCATACAATAGCACGCCGTATGAGCAACGAAAGAGAAATATGGTGCAAGAACCCGAAGTTAGTACTTAAATAGCCACCTAGAGTCCTTAACTGGGCATACAGGATATGACCACTGGCACACCTTTAGTTTTAAAATCACACTTTTTAAACAGAATTTTGTTTCAAATATACTTATGAACAGTAATCACGCTAAACCATGCTCCGATGCCAGCTGTAACAGAACCGCCCAATTATACGAGATTAAGTAGGAAAATCATCCAACGGAAGGACAATTTAACAAACTTAAGCCCGTATAACCCGGTAGTCCGTGAAATCTCGACAGATTTCAAACCATTTCACATAACAGCCAAGATCGTACTAAGTTTAGCGGTCACCATCATAAGTTACATAAAAGTTCGTGGCATAAAATACATCGGAGTTTAAACATAGTTATTACAAACCAGGTTCGAATAAAAGTAGCAGAAGCGGTAGTTCAAATCACGCACACACACAACATTTTGGAATAAAATGTCAGCTTGTGATCATCTCCAGCAAAAGCATCAGACGAGAAGTAGCGAATGACCATTGCCCATGGTCCTAAACTTCGCCCATCGCAGGATAGAGGCAGTTGATACAGTAGCCGTAATATATCTGCCCATCTGCAATAAGTGGGAACAAAGCCCTGAGTACGAGAAGGTACTCAGTTAGACTTACCCGTCATAAATCAAAAATAAAAGACACCAAGGAATCATGATAGGCTTTCTGGTAGGATAGCTGACTCATTTGCAAGAAAAGCGTTTTTAACTTAACAATTCCTTTCCAAAAGCATGCAGTAATTAACTCTTTATTACCCTGTCAACTATGTTTGCACTAGTGCTAGAGTAACATGTAATTAAGTAAGTAAGGATTACCATTGATCATTAACAATAGTTATCATGTCATCTTTCACATAACTATCCAAGTGATTCATCAAGATTACTACGATGAAGTAGCTCAAGTCAAGTGTTCACTATCCAGTGAACGATAGCGATTCGAATCGATTATTAACCAGCTGGTAAGTTATTCCTCACACAAACCTCACTCACCCGCTAAAGTGAGGTGTTGGTCACCGAGTCAACCATTCAGGTAAAGTCGCGAGCTTGCCAGGAACCACTTGTACCCGGGGGCCGCCCGACTGCTCTTTGGCCTTATCATCGTGCCCCCGTATCCTGCCACTACTGCTCCGGTACAGTGTGTTGCGGGCAATCCACTCGGCCCGAATAATCTCCCAGTTTCACGGTTGGAAGGTACTTTATCCGGCCAGCTAAATGTGAGGCATGCGTTCAACATGACCTGAGGGACAACAACGGTCGGTCCTTAATCGACACAGACGGAAAACATTACAGTCTGAAACCCTGCAAGTTTTCGCCCGGTCTCAAATTCATTTCACACTTAGTTATACCATGACTTCATAGTCATCCAAGCAGATCCAGGTAACCACCTATAGCTCGCAGGTGACAGAAAATCACCTGACTTCTATCGGTCTAAGCCAGCTAAGCATTGACTCGACTGCGGATACCAGGGTAACAAGGATATAGTATAACAAAGGTAAGCAAGGTATAATGCAGCAACGTTTGCAAACAACTCCTAAACGTAATGCATCAAATTAAGTAAAGTTAATAATAAATTATTTGCAAACCGGGAGAGAAATGCTCCGGGGCTTGCCTCTCTCAAAAGAGCTCGGACGGTGGTCGGGGCACTCTGGGAGATCTTCACCGACCTCCTCTTCGGCTTCTGTCACCTCCTGCTGCTGCACCTCGAGCTGCTCCTCTGGCTCCTCGGGTAAGACGACTGGGTTCTCGGTTTGCGATCCTGTATGATGCAATGCGCGTAAGTGATTATGCAAACGTGCATCGAAGGAGATGAATGCAATGGATATGTTGAAATGCAAGGTAGTCAACATCATCCAAGAAACTATATACTATAAGCACATGTCATCTACTGTATTCTCTTCTACTACTATTATGTTAAGTTAACATATCTTATAAAATGCTTCAAAGATACACCAAAGCTTTACTAATTTCTTAATCACACTTAAAGCTACACTTGCTTAAACTCTAAATAATAATAGGTTTGAATAGCAACATATATTTCTGATGCTTCTAAAAATCTAAGAAAATTATAGTAGCATAATACTACACTACACCTACTATCATAAAAATTTCATGGCATTTGGATAAGTAAACTATCCTATACAAAAATGACAAGCTATAGCATAAAAATGAGCATGAAATTACTTTGTACTATGAAAAGTGTCAAACAACAGAATTAATATTTTTCCTATGTTCTTCATAGCATATATTGACTGTACAAAAATTATCACATGCATGTTTTATATAAAGTTTGCTCTCTAGCAAAAATAACAAAAATCAGCCATTAAAGGTACTTGAACTACTCCTCCAAAGTTTTCCACAGCACATGCATGAAACATATTTTTCCTAGGAAGTACATGACACAAGAAGATTAACAAACTTAGGAATCATATTTTTCTGAAGCCTATAGATTTTTCTACACATTTTTAATTTATCAGCAATATACATGATTAAATAAAACACTATAGAAAAGTAATGAAATCTTGAAATGCAATATTTTTATATTGTAGATCTAGTTCCAATGAGTTCATAGAAATTTATTTTACAATTTTTGGAGCACATTTAATCACCCAAACAATTACTAAAGCATTTTTATTTCACTTAATAAAAGAAAAGAAAACTGGAATCCTCTTTTTGAAAACGGGCCGACACAGTACGGGGCAAACGGCCCGGTCCGGCTCAGCCCAAGGACACGCGCGCGCGGGAGAAAGAAAATGGGCCGGCCCATTCACTCGTTTCAACCGCGGACGAGCAGGGACAGCGCGCGCGGCCGAGCCGGTGCTCGCCACCGCGGCGGTACGACGGCCGCCGACGGCCAGCGGCTGTCTCCGGGCTCGAGCGAACAAGGCGAGGCGTGCAACACTATCGCGGGGACACGGTGAACATCAACGCGTAGTTCGAGAGAGATGGGGAGGAGCGGAGGCGACGGTGGCCGGAGCGCGAGCGCGGCGGCTCCGTCACGGTGGCGCGGCGAGGAAGTCAAATTGATGTCCTACCGGAGTGAGCAAGGGGATGGTGGCACTCGTTCGGAGGAGGCAAGGGGGTGGCAAAGCTCGGTGCAAGACGAATTCGGTGGCGGTGGATGGTCGACGTCGGAACGGGGGAGCGGAGGTGGAGCTCTCGGCGGTGAGCCGCTCGCCCGCTCGGTTTTTGGAGAGGGGGAGTGGATGGCGAGCGAGAGTGGAAGTGAGGGGGCGAGGAGGGTTCGGGCAGGCGAACTTGAGCATGCTCGAGCTGGCAGGAGGGCAGAGCGGAGGCGACGCGCGGCGGCTCCGACGGCGCATGGCCGACACGCGGCGAGCGCGGTCTGCCGCGGCGTCTAGCGAGGCGCGCGAGCGGGCGGGAGAAGAAGGCGGTCGCGCGGACACGGGCCGGACCGCTGCGTTGCACGGGCGCGCGCGTGCGGGGGCGGAGCTGGGCCGCTTCCAGCAGCAGGCCGAAAACGAGACGACGGCCCGCGACTGAGAAAAGCCCTTTTTCCATTTTTATTCTTCAAGAAACTTCAAATAATAGTTTTCAAATCACATTTTGAGCAAGAAAAAGACATTTTCTGGAAATGACCCAAAAATAAAAGTTGCTTAGAATTTACTTCCCTCCAACTTTGATTAAGGGGCCAACCTCAAAACTCTTATAGATTTTGATTTTTAGAATAAAAGCTAATTTATGGAGGATTTTTGAATATTTTCAAATAATATTTTTAAAACAAATCTTTGACAAAACTTTGAGTGATTTAGTGGCTCCAAAAAATTTTCTTATAATTCTAAGTGATATGAAATTTATAGTTGCACAAATTTGATAAATGTCATTAGCACATTATCACAACATGTTATGAAATACTAGTTTCCACATTTTTATTTTATTAAAGGTACACCCTAAGCACATATGATTATGAATGCCATGACATGTTATGCTCATGATTTGCAATGCAAATGTTTGCGTAACACCGGAGTGTTACAGCCCTCCCCCTTATAAAAATCTCGTCCCGAGATTTGGGTTACGAACCATTTATTATAAAAATCTTCGTATGCTTTTTGTAGATATTCACCCGTTTCCCAAGATGCATCCCCCTCATCATGATGACTCCATTGTATCTTATACGTTTTCACCACACTGTTTCGAGTAGCCCTTTCTTTGAAATCCAAAACTCAAACTGGCTGCTCACGATACACCAGATCTGACTTAAGTTTTATGCCTCGAGGTTCAATTATTTCCTCTGGAACGCGTAAACATTTCTTGAGATGTGATACGTGAAAAACTGGGAATATAGCACCCATTGCTTCTGGTAATTCAAATTTGTAAGCCACTGGACCCTTCCTTTCTAAGATTTTGTAGGGTCCTACAAATCTGGCGGCAAGCTTTCTGCGTATTCCAAACCGCTTCTTCTTCATTGGCGTGACTTTTAGATAAACATAGTCACCAACTTCAAATACAAGCGGTCTCCTTCTCTTATCCGCATAACTTTTCTGACGTGACTGGGCTGCTCTCATATTTTGCTGAATGATATGAACTTTCTTTTCGGCTTCTTCCACGAAATCAATACCATAATACCTTCTTTTCCCTGGCTCAATCTAGTTTAAAGGTGTTCTACACTTTCGGCCATACAGAGCCTCAAAAGGTGCCATCTTGATACTTTCTTGATAGCTATTATTATACGCGAATTCTGCTAAAGGTAACCACGACTCCCATGAACCTCTGGAAGACAACACACAAGCTCTTAACATATCCTCTAAAACAGCATTAACTCTTTCAGTCTGACCATCTATTTGAGGATGATAGGCAGTGCTACGAATCAGACTAGTCCCCAAACCTTTGTGTAAATGCTCCCAAAAGTGAGCAGTGAACTGTGACCCTCTGTCAGATACGATAGTCTTCGGTATGCCATGCAATCTCAAAATCTCCGCAATATACTTCTCGGCATATTGAGGTGGTCTATAAACTGTCTTGACAGGCAAAAAGTGGGCTGTCTTGGTAAGACGATCCACGATTACCCAAATTGAATCATGGCCTTTCTGAGTAGCGGGCAAACCTGTGATGAAATCCATACTTATATCATCCCACTTCCAACTAGGTACTGACAAAGGTTGCAACAATCCGGCAGGTTTCATGTGAATAGCTTTCACTCGACAACATGTGTCACATCTGGCTACATAAGCTGTAATTTCCTTCTTCATCTTTGTCCACCAATAGTGAGGTCTTAGTTCTTGATACATTTTACTACTGCCAGGATGAGTGGACAACTTAGAGTGATGAGCTTCATCCATAATTTTATTCTTAAGCTCTCTATCCTTTGGAACAACAAGACGGTTGTCGAACCACAACACGTCCTGCTCGTCCACTCTGAAGTGTTTTGAAGGTTCTTCTTTAATTTTCTTTTTGATGTGGAATATCCCTTTGTCTGCTTTCTGACCTTCTATTATCTTACTCTCCAGGGTGCAACTGATCTGAATACTATGTAACACGGCAGGGTGCATTAGATTAAAACCATATTCGAGTAAGGGTTGCATATTCAGACAATGCGACTTTCTACTCAAAGCATCGACTACCACATTGGCTTTCCCAGGGTGATACTGTACATTCAAGTTGCAATCTTTAATTAGTTCTAACCATCTTCGCTGTCTCATGTTCAATTCTGGTTGGGTGAAAATATACTTGAGACTCTTGTGATCGGTGAAAATATTGCACACATTACCAAGTAAATAGTGTCTCCAAATCTTTAAGGCATGCACCACGGCGGCAAGCTCAAGATCATGTGTCGGATAATTGATTTCATGTTTTCTCAACTGACGAGAGGCATAAGCAATGACTCTTCCTTCTTGCATCAGAACACAGCCTAATCCTATTTTTGATGCGTCACAGAACACATCAAAAGGTTTCTCGATGTCTGGCTGTGCAAGAACTGGAGCAGTGGTCAACAGTTTCCGCAAGGTGTGGAAAGCTGTCTCACACTCCTCTGTCCACACAAACTTGTGATCTTTCTGTAACAGACTTGTCATCGGCTTGGCAATCTTCGAGAAGTCTGGGATAAAGCGGCGATAGTAACCAGCTAACCCTAGGAAACTCCTAACTTCTGGCACTGTGGTTGGAGTTTTCCAATCCATAACCTCTTGCACTTTGATCGGATCTACCGAAACTCCATTCTCAGATAGAATATGACCAAGGAAAGGAACTTTCTTTAACCAAAATTCACATTTGCTGAACTTAGCATACAACTTATGATCTCTCAGTCTGGTCAAGACAATTCTCAGATGCTCTTCATGATCTTTCTCATTCTCAGAGTATACTAAAATGTCATCAACGAAGACAACTACAAACTTGTCCAATTCCGGCATGAAAACCGTATTCATCAGATACATAAAATATGCAGGAGCATTTGTTAGACCAAAAGACATAACAAGATACTCGTACAACCTGTATCTGGTAGAAAAAGCAGTTTTCGGGACATCTTGCGGCCTAATCTTTATCTGATGATACCCTGATCTTAGGTCTATCTTGGAGAACACTCTAGCTTTAGCCAACTGATCAAACAAAACGTCAATATGAGGCAAAGGATATTTATTCTTGATAGTTACAACATTAAGAGGTCGATAATCCACACACATTCTCAGAGTACCCTCTTTCTTTTTCTTCACGAACAAGGCAGGACATCCCCATTCAGACTTACTCGGTCGGATAAACCCTTTCTTTAACAGTTCTTCCAGTTGCTTCTTCAGCTCAGCTAACTCATCCGGAGGCATCCGATAGGGTCTCCTCGAAATAGGAGCTGTCCCGGGGATCAACTCGATTCCAAACTCAATATCTCTATCTGGAGGAAGGCCAGGTAACTCGTCTGGAAACACATCCGGGAACTCACACACTACCGGGATCTGGTGGATAGGAACAACTTCCATGGCACAGTTCACACTCACAAGGTCTGTTCTTTCGGGCAATGGTACCTGAAAAGTACCCTCTCCCTGGGGATCCTTAAGGGTAAGCAACCGACTGCTTGTATCTATGACTGCCTCCCAGTTCTTCATCCAGTTCATTCCTATTATTACATCCAAAACTAGTCCAGGCATAACTATCAGGTTCACTCAGAACTTTCGACTACCTAACTCAAGGGTTGCCCCTCTAACCATCTTATTGGTTAACACATCAGCCCCGACTGAACTTATACGATAACCATAACTCAATTCTATGCATAGTTGTTCATGCTTCCGTGCAAATGCTTGACTCATAAAAGAATACGAGGATCCAGAATCAAATAGAACAACTGCAGGGTGATGGTTAACAAGAAACTTACCGGCAGTTACAGGCTCTCCCTCAGGAATCTCATCAACGGTGGTATGGTGTACACGGGCAGTATAAGTCTATTGCTTCTTTTTAGGCGGATAAGGGCAGAACTTTGAAAAATGGCCTGGCTGGCCACAATTGTAGCAGGGCCCCTTCACTGTACCAGCAGATCATATAGCTCCCTTGGAGTTGCTCTGTTCTGCAGCTGCGATGATCTTTGCTGGTGGCACGGCCATCTTGTATGACTTCTTGGTCCCTTGTAGTTCTGGGTTTTATGCTGTGGCGGCCTGAACCTTGCACCAGGTGCGGACGGATGATAAGAAAGATGGTTTGCAGTGACAACTCTGGACTGGGATGGTCCTGACTCAAACACCCTCTTGCGATTCTTGGATGCAGTGTAGGCGTTATTGTTCTTTTCTTGTTTCAAACAATCACTAACAAAGTCATTGAACCTGGCGCGGGTATTGGTACCCACATGCTTCATCATCTTCAGACTTAACCCTCTCTTGAAACTAGCAATTCTCTTTGCATCTGTGTCGACCATGTTTGGAGCATAGCGGCACAAGCTATTAAAGGCATGCAGATACTGTGTTACAGTCTTGGTACTCTGATTTAAGGCCAAGAACTCTCTGAGCTTCATCTCAACCAACTCTGGGGGAATATAAACTCCCTTAAACGCTTCAGTAAATTCTCTCCAAGTAATCTGGGCATTGGGAGGAAAGGTGGTGCGGTGATGCTTCCACCACATCCCTGCCGGTCCCTGTAACTGATGTGCAGCATATTCTGTCTTCAGAACTTCTGTCAGTCTCAACACACGGAACTTATCTTCCATAGTGTTGATCCATTCTTCAGCGTCGAGTGGCTCTGCTGCTTCCTTGAAAACTAGCGGCCTGGTGTCCATAAAATCCTTGAAATTGCTGTACTGGTTCACCCCATGACCACCACCTTGATTATTTCCTCTCTGAACATTTTCAGCGATAGTACGCATAAAATCTTCCATATTCCTTTGTGACTGCTCGGCGTTGCGCTGGCTTCCAAGGAACTGTGCGAAGAATACCTCTGCAGTGAGCAGTGGAGGAGGGGGCAATTGTGGCTCTGGCTGTGGCTCCTGGCGGTTGACGTTGTTTGCACCACCCCCACTAGCCCCTGCACCGTTGCCACCAGTTTCAGTGGCCTCATACGTGGCACGGCGAGTGTTTGCCATCTGCATATTTCAGCAATAAGTAATAATTGAGCGAAGTGGTAGTAATTGTATTCGAATGAACAATCATGCCATACTGAATTTATTAGAGAGAACAAGTCATGCAATAAAACAGAGGCACAATAATCACATTCCAATTAAAACAACATCACTAATCATATTACTTTGAATGCAACATCGCGTTCCATACAACCACGTTGCCAGCATACATACACTAGACTTTTATGCGTTCGAGCATCGCATACACAACCAAGATTCAAAAGATCGCCAGTCTCAAGATCGAACAGGATACAACACGATACATGGAAACCAAAAGAAGGCCATCGCGATAGGACCTAGCTACTAACGCAAGACAACTAGCCTACTCCTCGGGGCCGTCGTCGAGGTCGGAGGCGTCACCATCGCTACCATCAGTAGCGGCGTCGTCGTCGACGTCCATCTGGGCGGCGTCCGGAGGAGCATACGGGCCCATCCCGTTGTAGAGGGCATGAAACTCTTCATGCAAGTTGGCATTATACCCTTCTAGCTCCTCGACCCTCTGCCTCAGAAGGTCCCTCTCGTTCCAGGCTTCATTCCTTTCCTGCACTAGCTGTCCCATCATGCGGTCTGCATTTCTGTTGGCCTGAGTCAACGTCTGTACCCGCTGCATAGCACTCTCACCTGTCTCGAGAGCCTGGTCTCGCTGCAAGCTCATGTCGGCCAACTGCTCCTGCAAGCTAGCTATAGCACGTGCTTGCTTCTTCTTCTGTTTCCTTGGTTCAAGCCGGTCATCACCACGCAGACCAGTCAAGGTCCAATAGGTACTCTCAAAACCCTGGTATGCTCTGATGGCTGCATATATGGCACTCATTGTGTGGTTGTCGCTAGCCCGTCCTTCACTTGGGCCTCTAACCAGGGCATTTCCTTGCGGCTGCACCCAAATGGCATCACGAGGATCATCTCTCGGGAAAGTACCGGCCAAAGCTGCTGCCAACTCATTAGAAAACCTGCTCATTATGACTCGGATGACGTGAAAGGCTGCACCCTCTGCACCCTCAACTGGAGTGCGTCCTTCAAACTCCAAATGCCAACCATCCTATTCTGGCGCATCACCAAGGGCAGGGACGGTGATTTCCACTACCGCAAGTCCATCCTCAGCTAACTGGCTCTCACTCCAGGAGTACACCAGCTCTTGACCCTCTGGGTATCCCAAATCATGGAGCACTCTCTAAAGCAAGGTGAACATGCCAAACTCGCTTAGAAAAGTGTCCGTGCTGCGGTGCTCCGACAGGGCCATCTGGTGACGGGGTGCTCTTCCGCCAGTGGACTTACGGGCAGTCTGCTTCGTGCGGGCCATCTGTAGCACAAGTTTTAGATTACCCGGTGAGAACATAGTTTAAATTGATGTCACTTTTATCAAACTGGGATAATCCTTTTATAAGGGGAGGAATGCATGTTATGAATGAAATGCACAGGCAATATGATGCATGCGCGAGTCTTACGTTCTCACAAACTTAGAAAATAAAGACATCTAACGATGAATTCGGTGGCCTACAAATGATCTCTCATATACGTAACTAATTCGATCTACACGATAAACACTGTTATGTACCTGCAGAAAATTCATTTCAGCCCATTCCCCATGAATGCATGAAAGCTGTAAATCTACCTACACGCTCTACACGAATCACCAGATGCGTGTACAACGGTAGTAACTACCCAAACACATCGTCCTATTGACGGCATCGCCTCAACGGACGGAACACCCACACATGCGATACTTTCATAAAAACATGTGTAAAACATGTAATTATTCTAGTATCATATAAGCACTCTCCCTAGATCGGCGGTGTATCCGATCATGCTCTCACAGCTCACACTTACCAAAGCGTAGAGGTAACTGATCCATACATTACCACTCAATTAAGTGGCACTCATACAATAGCACGCCGTATGAGCAACAAAAGAGAAATATAGTGCAAGAACCCCAAGTTAGTACTTAAATAGCCACCTAGAGTTTTTAACTGGGCATACAGGATATGACCACTGGCACACCTTTAGTTTTAAAATCATACTTTTTAAATAGAATTTTGTTTCAAATATACTTATGAACAGTAATCACGCTAAACCATGCTCCGATGCCAGCTGTAACAGAACCGCCCAATTATACGAGATTAAGTAGGAAAATCATCCAACGGAAGGACAATTTAACAAACTTAAACCCGTATAACCCGGTAGTCCGTGAAATCTCGACGGATTTCAAACAATTTCACATAACAGTCAAGATCGTACTAAGTTTAGCGGTCACCATCATAAGTTACATAAAAGTTCACGGCATAAAATACATCGAAGTTTAAACATAGTTATTACAAACCAGGTTCGAATAAAAGTAGCGGAAGCGGTAGTTCAAATCACGCACACACACAACATTTTGGAATAAAGTGCCAGCTTGTGATCATCTCCAGCAAAAGCATCAGACGAGAAGTAGCGAATGACCATTGCCCATGGTCCTAAGCTTCGCCCATCGCAGGATAGAGGCAGTTGATACAGTAGCCGTAATACATCTGCCCATCTGCAACAAGTAGGAACAAAGCCCTGAGTACGAGAAGGTACTCAGCTAGACTTACCCGTCATAAACCAAAAATAAAAGACACCAAGGAATCATGATAGGCTTTCTGGTGGGATAGCTGACTCATTTGTAAGAAAAGTGTTTTTAACTTAACAATTCCTTTCCAAAAGCATGCAGTAATTAACTCTTTATTACCCTGTCAACTATGTTTGCACTGGTGCTAGAGTAACTTGTAATTAAGCAAGTAAGGATTACCATTGATCATTAACAATAGTTATCATGTCATCTTCCACATAACTATCCAAGTGATTCATCAAGATTACTACGATGAAGTAGCTGAAGTCAAGTGTTCACTATCCAGTGAACGACGGCGATTCGAATCGATTATTAACCAGCTGGTAAGTTATTCCTCACACAAACCTCACTCACCCGCTAAAGTGAGGTGTTGGTCACCGAGTCAACCATTCAGGTAAAGTCGCGAGCTTGCCAGGAACCACTTGTACCCGGGGGCCGCCCGACTGCTCTTTGGCCTTATCATCGCGCCCCCGTATCCTGCCACTACTGCTCCGGTATAGTGCGTTGCGGGCAATCCACTCGGCCCGAATAATCTTCCAGTTTCACGGTTGGAAGGTACTTTATCCGGCCAGCTAAATGTGAGGCATGCGTTCAACATGACCCGAGGGACAACAACGGTCGGTCCTTAATCGACACAGACGGAAAATACTACAGTCCGAAACCCTGCAAGTTTCCGCCCGGTCTCAAATTCATTTCACACTTAGTTATACCATGACTTCATAGTCATCCAAGCAGATCCAGGTAACCACCTATAGCTCGCAGGTGACAGGAAATCACCTGACTTCTACCGGTCTAAGCCAGCTAAGCATTGACTCGACTGCGGATACCAGGGTAACAAGGATATAGTATAACAAAGGTAAGCAAGGTATAATGCAGCAACGTTTGCAAACAACTCCTAAACGTAATGCATCAAATTAAGTAAAGTTAATAATAAATTATTTGCAAACCGGGAGAGAAATGCTCCGGGGCTTGCCTCTCTCAAAAGAGCTCGGACGGTGGTCGGGGCACTCTGGGAGATCTTCACCGACCTCCTCTTCGGCTTCTGTCACCTCCTGCTGCTGCACCTCGAGCTGCTCCTCTGGCTCCTCGGGTAAGACGACTGGGTTCTCGGTTTGCGATCCTGTATGATGCAATGCGCGTAAGTGATTATGCAAACGTGCATCGAAGGAGATGAATGCAATGGATATGTTGAAATGCAAGGTAGTCAACATCATCCAAGAAACTATATACTACAAGCACATGTTATCTACTGTATTCTCTTCTACTACTATTATGTTAAGTTAACATATCTTATGAAATGCTTCAAAGATACACCAAAGCTTTACTAATTTCTTAATCACACTTAAAGCAACACTTGCTTAAACTCTAAATAATAATAGGTTTGAATAGCAACATATATTTCTGATGCTCCTAAAAATCTAAGAAAATTACAGTAGCATAATACTACCCTAAACCGACTACCATAAAAATTTCATGGCATTTGGATAAGTAAACTATCCTATACAAAAATGACAAGCTATAGCATAAAAATGAGCATGAAATTACTTTGTACTATGAAAAGTGTCAAACAACAGAATTAATATTTTTCCTAGGTTCTTCATAGCATATAATGACTGTACAAAAATTATCACATGCATGTTTTATACAAAGTTTGCTCTCTAGCAAAAAAACAAAAATCAGCCATTAAAGGTACTTGAACTACTCCTCCAAAGTTTTCCATAGCACATGCATGAAACATATTTTTCCTAGGAAGTACATGACACAAGAAGATTAACAAACTTGGGAATCATATTTTTCTGAAGCCTATATATATTTTCTACACATTTTTCAATTTATTAGCAATATACATGATTAAATAAAACACTACAGAAAAGTAATGAAATCTTGAAATGCAATATTTTTATATTGTAGATCTGGTTCCAATGAGTTCATAGAAATTTATTTCATAATTTTTGGAGCACATTTAATCACCCAAACAATTACTAAAGCATTTTTATTTCACTTAATAAAAGAAAAGAAAACTGGAATCCTCTTTTTGAAAACGGGCCGACACAGTACGGGGCAAACGGCCCGGTCCGGCTCAGCCCAAGGACACGCGCGCGCGGGAGAAAGAAAATGGGCCGCATCCCGTTGGACCAGGCCGGCCCATTCACTCGCTTCAACCGCGGACGAGCGGGGACAGCGCGCGCGGCCGAGCCGGTGCTCGCCACCGCGGCGGTGCGACGGCCGCCGACGGCCAGCGGCTGTCTCCGGGCTCGAGCGAACAAGGCGAGGCGCGCAACACTATCGCGGGGACATGGTGAACATCAACGCGTAGTTCGAGAGAGATGGGAAGGAGCGGAGGCGACGGTGGTCGGAGCGCGAGCGCGGCGGCTCCGTCACGGTGGCGCGGCGAGGAAGTCAAATTGATATCCTACCGGAGTGAGCAAGGGGATGGTGGCGCTCGTTCGGAGGAGGCAAGGGGGTGGCGAAGCTCGGTGCAAGACGAATTCGGTGGCGGTGGATGGTCGACGTCGGAACGGGGGAGCGGAGGTGGAGCTCTCGGCGGTGAGCCGCTCGCCCGCTCGGTTTTTGGAGAGGGGGAGTGGATGGCGAGCGAGAGTGGAAGTGAGGGGGCGAGGAGGGTTCGGGCAGGCGAACTTGAGCGCGCTCGAGCTGGCAGGAGGGCAGAGCGGAGGCGACGCGCGGCGGCTCCGACGGCGCATGGCCGACACGCGGCGAGCGCGGTCTGCCGCGGCGTCCAGCGAGGCACGCGAGCGGGCGGGAGAAGAAGGCGGCCGCGCGGACACGGGCCGGGCCACTGCGTTGCGCGGCCGCGCGCGTGCGGGGGCGGAGCTGGGCCGCTTCCAGCAGCAGGCCGAAAACGAGGCGTCGGCCCACGACTGAGAAAAGCCCTTTTTCCATTTTTATTCTTGAAGAAATTTCAAATAATAGTTTTTAAATCTCATTTTGAGCAAGAAAAAGATATTTTCTGGAAATGACCCAAAAATAAAAGTTGCTTAGAATTTACTTCCCTCCAACTTTGATTAAGGGGCCAACCTCAAAACTCTTATAGATTTTGATTTTTAGAATAAAAGCTAATTTAGGGAGGATTTTTGAATATTTTCAAATAACATTTTTAAAACAAATCTTTGACAAAACTTTGAGTGATTTAGTGGCTCCAAAAATTTTCCTTATAATTCTAAGTGATATGAAATTTATAGTTGCACAAATTTGATGAATGTCATTAGCACATTATCACAACATGTTATGAAATACTAGTTTCCACATTTTTATTTTATTAAAGGTACACCCTAAGCACATATGATTATGAATGCCATGACATGTTATGCTCATGATTTGCAATGCAAATGCTTGCGTAACACCGGAGTGTTACAGGTTGCTTCAGTTCTCGGTTCAGTTTGGCCTTCAAACCAAACACCGAACCGAGCACCGAACTTCCAGGAACCCAAAACTGAAGCCAAATCCAAAAACCGAAAAAACCAAAATTTCGGTTCGGTTCGGCTCGATTCGGTTCAGTTTACGGTTTTTAGTACATTTTTCCCAGTCTCGAGGGCTACGCACGGGCACCGAGCCGGTAGATGCTCGTCCGGCCAATCACTATGCGAGACGTGGGGCCAGCGTCTCCGTTGGCAGCAGATCAAACGGCCAGCAATTCGGTTGTTCCCGGACGCTAAGGGGGTGTTTGGTCGGAGGAGTTAAAGGTTAACAAACACTGTAGCACTTTCGTCTTATTTGACAAAAAGTTTCCAATCTTGGACTAATTAGGCTTAATAGATTCATCTCGTAAATTACTCCTAATCTGTGCCGACATGCATGCAATTAGTTTACATTTAGTATTTCATGCATTTGAGGGAACATTGATGTGATGAGAGTTAAACTTTAACTCCTAGAAACCAAACAGGCCCTAAAACAACTGCATGTCATATAGCAAATCTGGTGGTACTCCATCCATTCGAGAAAGAATGCAATTCTAGCACAGTGACATGGTTCAGTATCTTAAGTTCGATCAATTATAGATAAAAGAGTATCAATATGTATGGTATGGAATAAATATCATTAGATTAATTATGAAACATATTTTCATAATAAATTATTTTGGAGCCGTAAATGTGAATAGTATTTAATAAAATTTGGTTAAATATGAACTACTTTTGGCGGCACGAAACACGTAATTGCATTCTCTTCTGAACGGAGGGAGTACACGCGTACGATCGACACCTGGGCTCCTTGGTCACCGTCCGAAGTGAAAGTGACCATGCGCTCCATCTCTCCCCAAGCCCTCCACGCGTTTGACCTCAACTCCTCACCACGCTTTGTCGCTTTGTCAAAGCTTCACTTTGTATCCCGGTTTCATGTCGCATGTAGACTAGATAAATTCAAGTGGTTTTGGTCTAAGACAAAGGGCGATCGTGTTATCTTACCACCCTCCAACTCTTTTAAAACGAAGGTTTTTTGTGTTGGATAATGAGTTAATAAATACCCCAAAAAAATCTATCCTTATAAGTTATGACCCAGCTCTGCTCAGCTCTGTTATCCACAAGCACTATACGCCAAAGAATTCATGGCGCGGTAGACGAGTTCTGCAGAAAGAAAGAAAAGATAGGAAGAAGGAGGCTCACGGGTGTGTCAAGCGGGTGATTGGGTGAAAAACGACAAGGGTTGGTAGTATTTTCTTCTTAAAACTTTCTAATCTTTTTTTTTGTTGCTTTTCTGACTTTGTTTAATCTTGACGACTCTACGGAATGAAACGAAGGCCAAACAAAGATACTAATTTTGACCCCCCCCAAAAGTAGGGGGAAAAATAATATAAAAATTGAACAAAATTAGCAAAACCAGCCGAAAAGTATGAGTATTAGGGGCTGTTTAGTTGGCAAAATTTTTGGCGAAATGCTACTGTAGCAGTTTCGTTGTTATTTGGTAAATATTGTCCAATCATGGTCTAATTAGGCTTAAAAGATTTATCTCGTCCATTTCGTCTAAACTGTGTAATTAGTTTTATTTTTTATCTATATTTAATGCTTCATGCATGTGTTCAAAGAATCGATGTGACGGGGAATCTGAAAATTTTGGCAAAATTTTTGGCATCTAAGACTATCTGCACTCATGGACCTCTATATTCATCCTCTATACATCCTAGTCATCAAGATTCTCTCCTCTATATTCAATTCTTCCGCACCCATCCATCCTCTATATCATCCTCTATCCATCCTAGTCACTGTGGGCCCCACTTGTCACTTTATCTAAATATATCCCTGTGACATCTTGTTTTGAAGGATTTATTGAAACGAATTTAATAGTGCAATCGGAATTTAATTTGAATTTTTAGTTTGTGAGTTATAGCATTTTTTTGTTTAGTTAAATTAATGGGGCCCACCACTGCAGGTGTTGTCTCCTCCGTCCCACGTGCTTCTGCCTCTCCGCGCGCGCGGCAGCGCGGGCCCTCGCCGGATAGCGTGCGTACTGTATCGCGTTATATACAGAGGAAGAGGGAAGATAGAGTAGCAGTTTAGAGTACCCGCTGCAGCAAATTCTATACTCTATATCACATAGCGTACCGCTATAGAGCGTCCGGTGCGGACGGTCTAAACGGTGCCTTACGGCAGTGTTTAGATCCCTTCAAACTTCCAAAAATTTTACAAGATTCCCCGTCACATCGAATCTTTAGACGCATGCATAGAGCATTAAATATAGGTAAAAAATAACTAATTGCACAGTTTGTCTATAAATGTCGAGACGAATCTTTTGAGCCTAGTTAGTCCATGATTAGATAAATTTTACCAAATAACAACGAAAAGTGCTACATGAACTTTACACCAACTTTTACACCATCTAAACACTACCGCAATTGCCAAAAAGTGAGAGCAGAGATAGATAGCGCACAAACATCCTCGGCGTACGAAATTCCAGTGCAAAATCACGTGGATTGAACTCCTTCACGGGCCTTATTTAGTTCCCAAATTCACACCCCAAATTCCACTATGCAAAAAAGAGATTCCCCAACACATCAAAATACTAGCAAATGCATAGAGTACTAAATGTAGATGAAATCAAAAACTAATTACACAGTTTTATTGTACTTTGCGAGACGAACATTTTAAGTCTAATTAATCAATTTTTAAACAATTTTTTTTGTATAAAAAACAAAAATGCTACAATAATCGAGGATGACACTATGTCGAATCGGCCACCCAAGTCGGCAACTAAACAAGCCCACGGATAGTACTTCGGTTCGGGCCAGTACTCCACCCGAATGATTTGACCGGTCCCATCTGATCCTGGACCATTCCTAAATGCTCATCAAAATCCACATCGCGGTCGCGCCAGCCCCGCCCAGCCCAGCCGCTAACCCCCTGCACTCCACTGTTGAACCACTGCTCCCCAACTACCCCATTCCTCTCTTCATCCTCTGCGGGACCCACCGCCGTACGATCTCCATCGAAGGGTAATGGTACGCCCGTCGTGTGCCTAGGCCCGTTTGGTTTGGGTGGGTTAAAGTTTAACTCATATTAATGTTCTCTCAAATACATGGTCTACTAAATATAAACTAATTATATGTATATTGATATAGATTAAGAGTAATTTACGAGACGAATCTATTAAGCCTAATTAATCTAAGATTGAAATTTTTTTATCAAATAAGACGAAAGTGTTACAGTGTTTGTTAAACTTTAACCCCAAACCAAACGGGGCCTGCTTATCCGGCAGTGTAGGGATCTCCCAGAAACAACTATTTTATAGTTTATATAATTTTTTATTGCAGTGGTTTTTTTAATTTTTAAATCTCATCTAGCTACCTATATGTAAATTATCATTGGGGACGCCCTTAGGCCTGGTGCCAGCTCGGTTGGTGATCAAACAACAATGCTCGCTCCCTCCGGCACAAAATATAATTCATCTATAATGGAATGGTAGAAGACTATAATTTAAGTATTTTTACGTTTAATCATCTCTACACCTAAAATATAAGCAGAGGTATCATCGTACCGCCTCACCCTGCTCAGCTCGTCCCCGATTTTTTTTTGACTTGCTCCTCCAAATTAGAATCAGATATCAAATCAAATCAAATTGTTCTAAATCTAAATCGGAAAAAATATCAAACCAAATCAAATGATAATCCGTCTTTTTCGACTTGTTTTTTCCAGCTGGAACAGTATTTTTCTCTCACAAAAAATCAGTCAACAGTGTTTTTCAGCCGGCTTATAATTTCAGCCGAACGGCCCCTATGTTTGGCGCTGGTTTCGTCGAACAGCTCATCGCGCATGCCAAGACGCTCTCTCTGCATAGAGGTTAACTCTTCCCTTCCTATCCTTGCATATTGAATGAAAAACAATATTTAGATTATAAAAAGAGACTAACTATTGTATGTGCTAGACTCTAAACTTGTCTATTGATGACTTTGCTTGGCCTATAGATAAGTTTTATTGGGCTTGCTCTAAAACCCACTCTCGCACATAACCCGGTCTGGTCCCAAAATCGAGACCCGTGGGATAAAAGATAATACATCCTTGTAGGACAGAGAGAACACGTGTAGCACATAGCAGATAATTGCGCCTTGTCGCTATATCAATGTGAAGCGGGACTATTCTGTATGGTTGGAGGAAGGTGGAAACAACTTTATATTTTCTATATAATTAGATTTATAGACCTCTTAATATGTTTATCTAAGCCATAACTCACGTGTCTCGATATAATTATACGTAAAAATCTGTGATCACCGTGCAACACATGGGCATATATCTAGTGAACACATAAAATCTTTATATTGATAGGTAATATAGGACTTGTACAATGAAATATATTAAGAAACACAATACCATAACATATAGAGTTTTGATGTATATAAGATGATATTCCTTTACAAATATTGATAACCAACTACTCGTATTGCAAACCATGTCGATCTCCGGATGGAGTTATATTCTTGACCGAAAGTGTTATTTGTTACCTCCTCTAGCCACAGGTAAACAGATACTCCTCCATAAACGGAAAGGCATCTTGACTTGTCTATAGGTGAACTACATCCTAAAATATATAGCGTATAGAAATACTAAAAAATTGTAACCAAATATAAGAGATTTTGGTGCATAATAAATAGTATTAAAATAGTACACTGTTGTTATTTGCCATTTATTAAGCAGTATCTATTTAACCACACGGATGATGGTTTATACCTATTGAAAAATGAATAAGGTATACGTCTTTTGTATTTTCTTTTACCCAAATGCTTCTTTACGAGCGCGCGCTCGCGTTGTGCGGCATGCACACATTCTTGGGGCGTCTGATGTTATCCGGGTTTGGGGTTTGGGCCAACTGGTGCACGGGTGAGTGGGAGAACGGTGGAAATAACTCGCCTGCCATCGTTGCCACCGGAGAAGAAGAAGGTCGCAGCATTAGTGTTTAGTTTTTTTTGGATTTCCATGTTCTCCGGGCTTAGAAACAAGTTTATGGGGAGGATGACCAAATCGGCGGCGGTGGTGGTCAAGATGGCGGTGAAGGACGGGGCAGCGGAGGCGCCGCTCGCCGGGTAGTTGGAGAGAGTCGGTTGGGCGGTGCCAGTGTGAAAGTCCTATGTTTGGTGTTGGTAATTAGTAACAATGCCTAAGTACTAATCCTATACCTAAGTTGTATGTAGCATATGAGGATTAGTACATTCCAAGTTTGGTGGCAAGATGGACATGGTGATCATGATGTCCACACTTGGATTTGGACAAAACCCTACGTGATCAAGGCAAAGGTATATGCTTAAGGGTTATGTTTTAGTAACCAAGACATCTAGTGGGTGTGGTTATATTATAGGTTAGATAGCCATACTATAAAGAGGGGAATAACGCGGCTATTGAACTCCTAAGTGCCTCTAGATGTGCATTTCATAATCATATGCATTTGGATAGAACTAATATCGCCTCGAAAAATGATTGTGAAAATACTAACACACTCACATATGACGAGATCACTTGATGGTGTTAGCACGTTTGCGAAGGCGGTGGAGTTTGAGCGGTAGAGAGGGTTTGGGGTCCTCTCTCCCTTCCGCCGAGCTTGCGAGGCGGGATTCAGGCGTTTTCGAGAAGTTGAAACGACTTTTTTCCACTACGTCGGAAGTCCGAAAAAGAAACGGAGGCGAACGGAGGTCATAGAGGTGACCGGACGCTGAACCGGACGCAGTCTTTGCATGACCGGACGCGTCCGGTCAGTGTTCAGTGTCTGCGCTGTTTTCAGTTTGATGATCGGACGCGAAGCGCGTCTGGTCACAGTCGATCGGACGCGTCCGGTCGTTCAGGGAGCTTACTAGACTCTAACCGGACGCTGGCACTGTGGCGTCCGGTCATATCTCCAGCGCGTCCGGTCATTGTGTTGTTGTGCGCTGCTCAGGTATGACCAGCGCGTCCGGTCGTTCGCAGCGCGTCCAGTTTGCGCGTCAAGCGCGTCCGGTCGTTGCTTTGCAGTTAGCCGTTGTGCGACCAGCGTGTCCGGTCAGTTAGACCAACGCATCCGGTCAGTGCTTTACAACTTAGCCGTTGTACGACCGACGCGTCCGGTCAGTTGGACCAGCGCGTCCGATCAGCACGATTTCGGTTGTTTTAGTTTCTAACGACTCTATTCGAAGGGGTACGTCTATAAATACTCGTTGGCCGGCTCAAGGCTCTCTCTCTCGAATATTTGACATACTTGTGAGCACTTTGAGCTAAGCAACTCCCCTCCCGCTCATCTCTCTTGTTTCCTTGCATATTCGAAGTGAGATTGAGTGATCCAAGTGCATTTGCATTGTGAGATTGCATCTAGTTGGCACTTGGTGGTTGATTTGCTGCGGGATTCTTGTTTCTCTTGGTGGTTGCCACCACCTAGATGGCTTGGAGCAGCTTGGAGGCGTTGGCAAGAGTTGGTGATTGTTCTTGGCTACCTCCGGTGATTGTGAGGGGTTTGTGCCTACCTCGGCGAAGCGCCAAAGGCAACGTTAGTGAATTGCTCGTGTCAATTGCAACCTTTTGCCATTTAGTAGGTTCTTGTGGCGCATTTTGAGAGGCTCGGTGTGAGACCGATTAGCCACCGAACCACGTGGTCAAGAGGGACACAACGGGGACTAGCGTGCCGGCAAGCACGTGAACCTCGGGATAAATCTTCGTGTCATCACTTTCATATTATGATTGATTGATCCCGGTGTTCGGTTATCTTGGTATTTATTGTTGATTATATTGGTTGGCTCAATACTTCGCTCCTCGGTGAAACTCTCCTAACTCAACTTCGCATTACCTTCTTAGTTATCTTTGCTAGCTAGTTAGCTTTACTAGAGTAGCTCTTTTGTGTAGCTTGCTAGTTGAAGTTGTAGTTACCTTCTCGGTTTGACTTGTGCGGTTGAGTGCAAATATACTAGAATTGTGAATTGGTTAGGTGGCTTGCAAACACCCCGTAGGCTAAGCAAAACTCGCATCTCGCTATTTGTTATATTGATAAACTTGTTTAGCTTGTCTTTGTAGAAATTTTTAAAAGGCTATTCACCCCCCTCTAGCCATCAAGACCTTTCAAGTGGTATTGGAGCCGTGGTCACCGTTTTCAAGGCTTAACAACCTCGGTGTAAGATGGCTCAAGTTGTGTTCAACCATGTCGGGGGCAAGCCTCCATTCTTTGATGGTGTCACATCTTTTGATCATTGGAAAAGAAAGATGAAGCAATATCTTGGCTCTATTCATGAGAACGTTTGGAAGGTGACACACCATGATTATGCTATCATTGATCCTGACAACCTCACCAACAATGATCGCATCAACAACCAATGCAACACTATGGCTCTTAATACTCTCTACAATGGAATTGATGCAAAGGTCTTTGAGCAAATCAAGGATCCTGAGATGACAAGTGAAGTGTGGACAAGATTAGAGAAAACATATGAGGGCACTTCAACGGTAAAGAGTGCCAAGCTCTATATGCTAAAGGATAAGTTTGCAAGCTTCAAGATAAAGGATGATGAGTCTATACCGGAGATGTTCTATAGGCTATAAGTTATTGTCAATGATCTCAAGAGTCTAGGAGAAGATGTCAAGGACAAGGACTTCTCACATAAGTTCTTGATAAACTTACCTAAGAAGTTTGCTATCTTAAGGAAGATGATCCAAAGAGAGGGTTTGGACAAGGTGACTCCAAACCAAGTGCTTGGAGATATCATGACCAATGCTCAATATGATGATGATGAAGATGAAGATGAGAAGAAGGAGATCAAGGTCAAGCAAGAGAAGACCACCGCATTCAAGGCTTCTTCTTCCAAGGGCAAGAGCAAGGTTGATGATGATGATGATCCATTTGATGATGAGACCATGGCCCTTCTATTGCAAAAGATGGGTCAGTTCATGAAGAAGAGAGGCTATGGTGCAAGAAAGAGAAGGGACTTCATGAAGGCAAAGGAGGTGCTTTGTTACAATTGCAATAGCCCCGATCACATAGTGGCAGATTGCCCCTATGAAGATAAGAGATTTCATAATGGGGACTTGAAGCTCAAGAAGAACAAGAAGGATAAGAAAGAGAAGGAGAAAAAGCAAAGAAGAGCTTCACATTCAACAAGAAGAAGAAGGGTGTGAAAGCCCAAGTTTGGTTTTGGTAATTAATGACACCAAGTTGTTAATGTCATGTGTTAAGTGTTTTGATTTAGGCTTAAGCAACACACGTGATGAAGGAGCATGTGGCATGGAATGATGGCCACAAGATCACAAGTGGTGGAGATGCACATAATATGGTGTGCATGATGATCAAGTGGAAGAGAAGGAACTAAGAGCGCAAGGCAAAGGTATAACCATAGGGTTTTCCTTTTGTCGGTCTAAGATGAGTAGAGAAGTGATTGATCGGGTTTAGGATACATAGCCGACTATCAAGAGGGGCAATCACGGTTAGCTCAAAAATCAAGTGCTACTAGATCAATGTCTTGAGCATATGTATTAGGATCTAGTAAAGAGCTAACATAACGCCTTGAGAAATGATTGTGAAATGCTAACACACATGCACATGGTGGTGTTAGCACATTTGTGAAGGCGGTGGAGTTTGAGCGGTAGAGAAGGGTTTAGGTTCTTCCCTCCCTCCTACCGAGCTTGCGAGGCGGGATTCTGCGCTTTTTGGAGAAGTGAAACGCCTATTTTCTACTGCGCCGGAAGTTGAAAAAGAAACGGAGGCGAACGGAGGTCACTGTGGTGACCGGACGCTGCACCGGACGCGGTCACGGTTTGACCAGCGCGTCCGGTCAGTTCATTCGGTCAGCGTGCCTAGGGTGAGTGACCGGACGCTGGTCTGGCCTGACCAGCGCGTCGGTCAGTTCACCTGTGCGCAGAAGCAGAGCGCGCGACCGACGCGTTCGGTCCTTCACGGCACTGGCGCGTCCGGTCACGCGTCCAGAGGGGCAGAGAGCGCAGGAGTGATGATCAGACGCGAGGTGCGTCCGGTCATGTACGATCGGACACGTTCGGTCGTGATGAGAGCTTACTGGACTCTAATCGGACGCTGACACTATGGCGTCCGGTCAGTTCTACAGCGCGTCCGGTCATTGTTTCGTTGTGTGCTACTCAGGCTTGACCAGCGTGTCCAGTCAGTTGCGGGACCAGCGCGTTCGGTCACACCCGGCGCGTCCGGTCAGTGTTTCGGAAATTAGCCGTTGCACGACCGGCGTGTCCGGTCAGTACGACCAGCGCGTCCGGTCAGCGCGATTTCGGCTGGTTGAGTTCCTAACGGCTAGCTGCGTACCCCTTCTGAAAGGATCTAATAGGCCTAGAGGGGGGGTGAATAGGCGGATCTAAACACCTGAAACTCAAAACTCAACGCGGAAGTTAAAACACTGACCGGTACTACCGGTTGGTTTGGACCGGTACTACCGGTGAGGGATCACCGGTACTACCGACGCTGACCACCGGTACTACCGGTACCCTACTGAAACTAAGAAATCAGAGATTTGCGAGTTGTGATTTCAGATCTGAGTTTTACCCCACTACCGAAGATGATGTTGATGAAGTTTATGAACTCTTCTTTCTTGTTCCTTCACCAAGAGTAGATCGAGCACCCACAACCTATGAAAGAGATATGAAAGAGGGAGAACACAAAGAACAAGTAATATCTCGAGAGAACACAAATAACAACAACAACAACAAGCACGCAGAACACAAGATTTAACCCGAGGTTCGGCAACCCCACTAAGGAGTTCCTACGTCCTCGTTGTTGAGGTGACCACTAAGGTCGGAGTCTCTTCCACCTCCTTGCCTCCCTCAAGCAACCACAAAGGTTAGCCCAAGATTTCCACTAAGAATACAAGGGTAATACAAACTCTTCGGGGTGCCCTCACAAGTACAACAACACGGGCAACCACGAAGAACACCTAGCCGGCTAGGGTTCCAAGAACCCAAGAGTAACAAATACAAACCAAGCCAACTAGGAGGGGAACCAAGTGCTCAAGATGTGAATCGAAGCTTTCCACTCTTAAATCTCTCCTCTCTACTCAGATCTTGCAAGGGATTGGATTTGAGAGCAAAGAGGAAGAGAGAGTGGGTGAGTCAATGCTTGAGAGCTGTTTGTCTGAAGGTTGGTAGGAGTAAATGGTGTGGGCAACGGTTAGAAATGAAGGGGAGAGCTATTTATACTCTTATCTTCGAAGCGGTACCGGTACTATCGGTGAACCCACCGGTACTACCGATCCTAAGGGTTTCGACCGTTACAACCAACCTACTGAAGACTATTACGAGAAAATAGCCTACCGGTACTACCGGTCTTTCACCGGTACCACCGGTAGTACAGATTTTGGCGAAGACAAGTTTGCGGGAAAAAGACTTACCGGTACTACCGGGCTTTCACCGGTACCACCAGTCAATGGCCGGTACTACCGGTCAACCACCGATACTACCGCTAGAACAAAAACTCGCAGAACTAAGGCGCTGACACCGGCGGGATTTATGCCTACCGGTACTACCGTTGGTTCACCGGTACTACCGGTACTCCCAGGCATAAAACACTTCTCTAAGTGTCCGTGAGTGCAAAGGTGTCTCTCAAACGCTTAAACCAATACAAATTGAGCACAAGTTTTCCCTCTAGATAACCTAATTTGTATCCCTCTTGATAGTGCGGCGTTTCCTATAACTCAAGTTAAAAGATAAAATCTAATCTATCCACTTGAGACGGAACGCTTTTCAAACAATGGAATTGAGGGTGCTAACATCACCAAATGTGACCATACAAATTCTTTCATTGAACTAACACCTGCATATTCACTTAGATAGACATGTTAGTCCCTAATTTGATTGTCATTAATTATCCAAAACCCACAACGGGGGCGAATGCACTTACAAACTCCCCCTTTTTGGTAATTGATGACAACCAACTTAGGCTTACATAAGATGTAGAGAAATGAAGATTTTTGAATTTCAAACTTTACGAGAGGCTCCCCCTTAGTGTATGCATTGAACTTGAATCTCAACATTGATCATAATCAATATGCATACATAAGGGAAGCTCCCCCTAAATTTTGCAATTCGTGGGGTGCCTAAAAGTGTGTGACAAGAATTATAACGTGATGCATGAGACATGACTTATCACACAAACACAGGAAAACAAACTAGGCAAACATAACAAATAAGCATAAGTGATTAGCCTACAATCATCCATCATCACACAAATAGTTCTTAGTCCACCATACATAGTTTACCACAAGGTTTGGAAAGATTACACGACCATTAACTACCTATTACATAGATGATAAGCCTAACACTCCCCCTTTGGCATCAAATGCCAAAAAGGGTAGGCACAGAAAGAACCAAGGTAGCGAAGTTTAATAAGGCTCCGAGAAGTCACGGTCATCGTCACTGTCGTCGCCGTCGTCGGTCGAGTAGTCAACCAACCCTGGCGATGGAGGGACCGGCTGCTTACCACGAGGGTCATCGGACGGGCCAGCCTCCTCACTAGGACCAGAGGCAGGAGCACCATACAACTCATTGTACTCGACAAAAGGATCCCGAAACTCACGGAGAGGACTCTCAGGAGGATCAAGCTGTAGGTGCTGCTCAATACGCCTTAGGCGACGATCATCCTTCTCAGCCTTGTAACAGAAGGCCTCCCAAAGCTTCCCCAAAGCATACTTGATGACACCGCCACCACGCCGACGACGCTCCGAGGAGGAGCGAGTAGGAGCAGTAGCAGTACCACCACAGTAAGCACCGCGGGAGGAAGTACGAGTGGCCGGACCACGAGTGGGAGAAGGAGCGGAACCACCACCAACACCTCTGGGGCCCAAATGACGCACGGAGTAGGACATGTGCACAGTATTGTGATGGAATGAACGACCCACCACTTGCTCAATGATATACATGAGATATGGAGCATATGGCACAGACTTGTGGGGATCATTTGCAGCCTGCTCAATCTTGCGCCACATGAAGTCAGTGATGGAAAAACGATCACCACCAGATCCAAAACGGCAAAGGACCTTAGGAGCATCAAGCATGAGATGAATAGAATCTCCAATCTTCGGGTCCAAGGTGAGACGAATGAGATTATTGAGGACATAAAAGTATGGCTTCAAATGAGTGGTAGTGAAATCAACAGTCGCACCAGGCTTGTAAACCTCAGCAGCCTCTAAGTCATCGTGAGAGACAGAATCTGGAAAAATATCAAACAGACTAGAAGCACCCCTGTCCTCAGCAGTAAACCCAAGAAGGCGTGAAAAAGTCCGATAATCACATCTGTAATGGACGCCTTGGGTAAGCCAATGTAGTACAAGATTCTGAGAATCAATCCACAGAGTTGCATAAAACTGACAGATAATCTCATCATTCCAATTATGCTGGAACGTCATAAGAGGAAGCAGACGACAAGCATCAAGATCAGCAACCAAGCGGTGAATGTCAGGATTGTTCAAATTATCAAGAGAGGCGCGCTGCACCCACTTGTGCTGGAAGATTGGCGGAGAAGAGCCACGCTGCCCACTCTTGAAAAGAACCTTGTAATAATAATCGGAATGCATGCGGCTCCAAAAATGAACATCCACACTAGGATTGCGGATGAACTGATATGGATTCTCACTGCGCTGCACCCTTAAGTCACCCGCTCTCTTAGAATAATCAACAGGAAGAGAGGGTTGATAACCACCTTGATTCTGAGGACCGGACATACGAGGATTTGCATTTTGATGAAATAAAAGCATCCGGTTGGTAGTGGCAAGACCAATTTGAATAGGGGATTGAGCCACAATGTTAGGGTCAATAGAGCGACCCTCAATTTGCATAGCGGCAAGCTGTGGATTCTCACCTGCCGGACGCTGACCTTGCACTTGCTCGCTATGACGACGCGGAGGATTGGGTCGTCCCATACTCGAGAGAGGAGCAGGCACACCCTGGGGCTCAACATTATCGTCATCTCCAATGCTGCCACCACCTCCACGGCCGCTAGAACGAGCGGCAGTCCTTCCACGGACAGGCCAGGAAGCACTACCACCATCACCACCACTGGGACGAGCGGCCCTTTTGGGATTCTTCCTTTGCATGCTTGAAGATGAAAGAAGATCGAATCACAACAAAGGAAGAAGTTTGGGCAACTCCAAAGCACCTCCACGCGATCCCCACGACAAGGGGAAACTTCTCCTCAAAGATCGGTAAGAGTGGTGGAGTGAGGAGGGAGATCGAGTGGGGGTAGGAAGAGGCGGCGCCGTCGGTGGTGGAGGATGCGGGCACGGGGAAGAAGAATGAGGGAAGAAAGGTCACAGCCCCTATTTATACCCGGCCGAAACTTACACTACCGGTACTACCGGTGGAGAAGCACCGGTACTACCGGTCAGGTCGACAACGGCAGCCAGGCGACGCGAGAAAAAGAACTACCGGTGGTACTGGTGTCTAGTCGGTACTACCGGTCATAGACCGGTACGACCGGTCACCCAGCGGTACAAACGGTGGTTCCAGTGCAGAAAGAAATGAGTGAGAGATGGTGAACATATATGATGAACTAGAACCAACTCAAGCATGACTAGATTTCATAGAAACAACACAAAACTATGAACATGCTTAAGAAGTGAAAATAGATTTTGAAATCTCATCCAAATTATTTTTTAAAGAGTTTTCGCCTAGCTAGAATCAAACAAAATATGTCCAAAAAATCAAGCCACGTTACGAGAATCAATGATATTTAGTTCACTCCTCAAAGCACAAAATCTAGACTCATCTAGGGGCTTTGTGAAGATATCGGCTAGTTGCTTTTCGGTGCTCACATGATGTAAAGCGATATCTCCTTTGGCTTCATGGTCTCTCAAGAAATGATGCCGGATGTCTATGTGCTTTGTACGAGAATGGTTTATGGGATTGTTAGCCAATTTAATGGCACTCTCATTGTCACACAAGAGGGGAATTTTGGTTAGCTCACAACGAAAGTCTTTCAGGGTCTGCTTCATCCAAAGTAGCTGGGCACAGCAAGCACCGGCCGCCACATACTCGGCTTCGGCAGTAGACAAGGCAACACTATTTTGCTTTTTAGAGCTCCACGACACCAAAGACCTACCAAGAAATTGGCAAGTCCCGGTAGTGCTCTTTCGATTTACCCTGCAACCGGCATAATCCGAATCGGAGTAGCCAAGTAAATCAAAAGTGGAGCCCTTGGGATACCACAAGCCAAGATTAGGAGTGAGCACTAAATATCTCAAAATTCTCTTAACAGCCACTAAGTGACATTCTTTCGGATTAGCTTAAAATCTTGCACACATGCACACACTAAGCATAATATCGGGCCTAGATGCACAAAGGTAAAGTAAGGATCCAATCATGGAACGATATACCTTTTGATCGACGGCCTTTCCATCCTTGTCGAGATCAAGATGCCCATTGGTTGGCATCGGTGTCTTGATGGGTTTTGCTTTCTCCATGTCAAACTTCTTCAACATGTCAAGAGTATACTTCGTTTGACAAATAAAGGTTCCTTCCTTGAGTTGCTTGATTTGAAAACCAAGAAAGAACTTCAACTCTCCCATCATAGACATCTCGAATCTATTCGTCATAATCCTACTAAACTCCTCACAAAAAGCCACATTAGTACTACCAAATATTATGTCATCGACATATATTTGGCAAATAAAGATATCATTATTGACTTTGCGAGTAAATAAAGTTAGATCGGCCTTGCCTATCTCAAACCCTTGTTTGAGTAGGAAGTCCTTAAGACAATCATACCAAGCTCTAGGGGCTTGCTTAAGCCCATAGAGTGCTTTGTTGAGCTTATAGACATAATCAGGATTCTTGGGATCTTCAAAACCCGGTGGTTGCTCTACATATACTACTTCGGAGAGGGGGCCGTTGAGGAATGCACTCTTCACATCCATTTGATATAGCTTGAAGTTGTGATGGACGGCATAGGCAAGTAAGATCCGTATTGACTCAAGCCTTGCCACCGGTGCATAAGTTTCCCCAAAATCCAAACCTTCAATTTGAGTGAATCCTTGAGCTACCAACCTCGCCTTGTTTCTTGTGACCACACCATGCTCATCTTTCTTGTTGCGGAAAACCCATTTGGTTCCAATCACATTTTGTTTAGGTCTTTCCACCAATGTCCAAACTTCATTACGAGTGAAGTTATTCAACTCTTCTTGCATTGCAATCATCCAATCCTCATCATCAATGGCTTCTTCAACCTTTTTAGGCTCTTTTGGAGACACAAATGAGAAGTGTTCACAAAAGCTTGCAAGCCTTGACCTTGTGACGACTCCTCTTTGAATGCTTCCCAAGATGTTATCAACGGGATGATCTCGTTGAATGGTATGATGTACTCTTGGGTGAGGCACTTGAGTTCTCCTTTGGATTGGACCTTCATCTTCATCATCCTTGTCTTGGTTGATTGAAAGGTCAAGATTAAGATCTTGTGTGAAGTTGTCTTTATTTCTATTTCGATCATCAACTTGGTTGCTATCTTCGACTTGTGGTGAATTTTGAATGACTTGAACACTTGAATCATGTCCATTTCTTGATGTAGAACCATCATCATGGACATTTATTGACTCATGATGCATATGCGGATCATGAATGGTTTGCTCTTGTTCATATTCATCATCTTCTTCAACGGGCTTTACTTCACCGGTAGCAAGCTTCTTGATCACTTGAGAGGATGGTTCTTCTTTACCTATAATGTCAACATTGACTTGCTCCTTTTGAGAGCCGTCGGTTTCATCAAATGTCACGTCAATCGCTATTTCAACTTGACCGGTTGTCTTGTTGAAAACACGATAGCCATGTTCGTTAGTACCATAACCAAGCAAGAAACCTTCATCAACCTTTGGTGCAAACTTTGAGCTTTTGGATTTCTTGTTAAGTATGAAACACTTGCATCCAAAAACTCGAAAGTAATGCACCTTAGGTTTGTTACCGGTAAGAAGCTCGTAGGCGGTCTTTTTCATGATTTTATGAAGATACAAGCGGTTGATTGCATGACATGCCGTGTTGACCGCTTCCGCCCAATACTTGTCCGGAGTCTTGTATTCATCCAACATTGCTCTTGCCGCTTCTATGAGTGTTCGGTTCTTTCTCTCCACAACACCATTTTGTTGAGGAGTATAGGGAACCGAAAACTCATGCTTGATTCCCTCTTCATTAAGGAACTCTTCAATATTGGTGTTCCTAAACTCCGTCCCGTTGTCACTTCTCACTTTCTTGATCTTCACTTCAAATTCGTTTTGAGCTCTTCTTGCAAACTTCTTGAAGATTACTTGAGTATCACTTTTATCTTGCAAAAAGAATACCCAAGTAAAGCGGGAATAATCATCAACAATAACGAAACCATATTTGTTACCTCCAATGCTTATGTAAGCATTGGGACCAAATAAGTCCATGTGAAGTAGCTCAAGTGGTCTCATTGTTGATACAACATTTTTAACGAGATGCTTGGCTCCAACTTGTTTGCCCGCTTGACATGCGCTGCAAATCCTATCTTTCTCAAAAGAGACATTTGTTAGTCCAAGGATGTGTTCGCCTCTTTGAAGGTCGGCCAAGTTCCTCAGTCCAACATGGGCTAGTCGGCGATGCCATAACCAACCCATGCTAGATTTTGCCACTAAACAAGTCTCGGGCTTCACTTTACTAGATGTGAAATCAACTAGATAAAGTTTGCCTTTCAAACGACCCGTGAAAACAATGGAGGAATCCTTCCTTTTAGAGACTTCCACACCCACATTGGTAAAGAGACAATTGTAGCCCATCTCACAAAGTTGTGAAACGGATAACAAATTGTATCCTAACCCTTCCACAAGTAATACATTTGAAATAGAATTATCATTTGAGATAGCAATTTTACCCAAACCAAGGACGTCTCCTTTACCATTATCACCAAACACAATGCGTTCACTTGTACTTTGATTTGGTTGAAAGGAGGTGAACATATTCTTCTCTCCGGTCATATGATTAGTGCATCCACTATCTAGCACCCAACTTGTTCCACCGGAGGAGTATTCCTACAAAAACAAATTAAGCCTTGGTTTTAGGTACCCAAATTGAATTGGGTCCTAAGGGGTTAGTCACATAGGTCTTGGGCACCCAAACACTCCTTATGATTTGCTTCTTCTTGAGTGCACCAACATACTTCACAACAATCTTACCATCCTTGCCCCAACAACATATATAATCACTAGCATAGCTTCGTGAAATGGGTACTTGTTGCTTGGAGGTAAGCACTTGCTTCTTTTTGTTGTTGGCCTTGGTCTTAACAAATGTGCTTGAAGGAGTGGCAACGTTGTTGACCTTGTTGATAAGATCGTCTAGTGCCACACCCTTGTTGAATCTCACACAAGGCACTCCATTGATCATGTTCCTTCCATTTGCTTTACCATCATACCTATTGTAGCCAAGTCCATCCTTGATGAGGGGGTGTCTTGATGACTTGTACATGGTTGTTGATTGCTTCTCCTTGCAACCATTCTTGATAACCATGTTCAATCTTTGAATCTCCTTATCTTTCTTTTCTAGCTCAACAAGGTTAGTACCACAAGCACTTATATCATGATTATAACATCTTTTACATCCTTCACTAGTTGAAGCATTGGAATCACCGGATTCCTTAGGATGGATGGAAGTGCTATTCCAAAGAGTTTCATAGCTAAGTTCAAGAGTATGATATTTATCTTTGAAGCTTGTGAGGCTTTCTTGAACCAAGCTATGTTGACTCTTTAAACTAGCTAAAGAGTCTTTAACCAAAGAATGTTCCTTAGTCAAATGTTCATATAGATCTTTGGCTAAAGATAATTCTTTGTTTAGTTTCTCTACTTCCTTAGAAAAGCATGCTTCAAGTTCAAGGTTCTTCTCCCTTTCCACTAGGAGCAATTCCCCTTGCGACTCGATGCATTCTTCCCGCTTTTCTAGTTCATGGATTAGCTTTATTATTTGAGAGCCGGCCGATTTGCCCGAATTTCTTTATCATGTTGTTTGCAAGTTCATCATCACTTTCATCACAACTACTATATTCATTACTAGAGTGAGTCGGAGAGTTGTGTGGTACCTTCTCTCCCTTTCCCATAAGGCAAGTAGGAGTGTAGTAGTCGTTGTCGATGAGGTTTTCGAAGAGCCTAGGTGATAGAGATAAGTCGGTGAACAATTATGGTGACGAAGAATGGTTGACGATGTGCTTGGGTTGAGAAGAAGAAGTCTCTTGAATAGCAATAGTTGCAACACCCTTCTTCTTCTCCTTGTCTTTGTCATTTGAATCATCACTTTCATCGTTTGATTCCCATTCTTCACCAAGATGTGCTTCACCTCTCTTCTTGCCTTTATGCTTCTTGTCATCATTTTTGTTGTGCTTGTACTTCATCTTCTCTTTTGGACAATCGGCAATGAAATGACCAATATCTCCACAACCATAGCAAAATCTTTTCTTGTATGGCTTGGCTCCACTCCTCTTCCTCTCCTTCTTCTTTTTCAAGTATTTTTTATAGTTTGCAACTAATAGAGCTTCTTCCTCATCGGAATCTTCATCTTGTTCTTCATCACTTGACGGATCATAAATATCATTCTTCTTGCTTCTACCATGAGATGCCTTGAGAGCAATATTCTTCTTTTGACTTGATGCTTCTTTTGCTTCATCTTCTAAACACTCATGGTGTTTCAACTTGGCAAGCATTTCTTGAGGTGTCATTGTGTCATAGTTAGGTCTTTCCATGATGACCGAAAGCAAGAATGTTGTTCTTTTGTCTATACACTCTACACAACTTTCTAGCCGCCGAGTTGTCATCCCAATACGTGTCACCAAGAGCTCTTATTCTATTTATCAAGGGTCATGAATCTATCAAACATAGCTTGGGTAGTTTCACCTTCAATCAGTCCAAAGTTCTCAATCTTGCCTTGAAGTAGCTCAATGTTTCCCTTTCTCTCACACTTTTATCACCTTCAAATGAAACCTTCAAGGTATCCCAAATTTGCTTTGCACTTTCCATGCCGTTTACCTTGTTGTAATCTTCTTGATTTAGGCATGATAGAATCAAGGAAGCAGCTATAGCATTTTGTTGTATGTCAAGGTAATCTTCGGTTGTCAACTCATCATCTTCTTCCAAAGCTTTAACACCCACTTCCACAATCTCCCAACATCTTGCGGCAATAAGATGCATCTTCATTCTATGAGCCCAATCGGTATATCTAACTCCATCAAATTGAGGTGGTTTACCGGGGTTGATGATAGGCAAGTGTGTATTAGATTTGCTAAAAGAAGAGTACTCATATGGAACACGAGGAAACCCTTTAGATGACTTGATTGCTTCATTCTCACCATCTCCATCACCACCACTTGCCACATCTTCAATCTTCTTACTTACGGCTTCCTTCAACTTGTTCATCTCATCTTGCATCTTGTTCATTTGCTCTTTTTGTTGCTCTATAAGCCTGTCACTGAGTTTCCCGGCAAGCAACTCAACTAGCTTGTTCAAGGTGTCATCATCAAAGGTGGCCATGCTATTTCCTCACGCGGTGAAGCGCTAAACACGAGGAAACCTGCTCTGATACCAATTGAAAGGATCTAATAGGCCTAGAGGGGGGGTGAATAGGCGGATCTAAACACCTGAAACTCAAAACTCAACGCGGAAGTTAAAACACTGACCGGTACTACCGGTTGGTTTGGACCGGTACTACCGGTGAGGGATCACCGGTACTACCGACGCTGACCACCGGTACTACCGGTACCCTACTGAAACTAAGAAATCAGAGATTTGCGAGTTGTGATTTCAGATCTGAGTTTTACCCCACTACCGAAGATGATGTTGATGAAGTTTATGAACTCTTCTTTCTTGTTCCTTCACCAAGAGTAGATCGAGCACCCACAACCTATGAAAGAGATATGAAAGAGGGAGAACACAAAGAACAAGTAATATCTCGAGAGAACACAAATAACAACAACAACAAGCACGCAGAACACAAGATTTAACCCGAGGTTCGGCAACCCCACTAAGGAGTTCCTACGTCCTCGTTGTTGAGGTGACCACTAAGGTCGGAGTCTCTTCCACCTCCTTGCCTCCCTCAAGCAACCACAAAGGTTAGCCCAAGATTTCCACTAAGAATACAAGGGTAATACAAACTCTTCGGGGTGCCCTCACAAGTACAACAACACGGGCAACCACAAAGAACACCTAGCCGGCTAGGGTTCCAAGAACCCAAGAGTAACAAATACAAACCAAGCCAACTAGGAGGGGAACCAAGTGCTCAAGATGTGAATCGAAGCTTTCCACTCTTAAATCTCTCCTCTCTACTCAGATCTTGCAAGGGATTGGATTTGAGAGCAAAGAGGAAGAGAGAGTGGGTGAGTCAATGCTTGAGAGCTGTTTGTCTGAAGGTTGGTAGGAGTAAATGATGTGGGCAACGGTTAGAAATGAAGGGGAGAGCTATTTATACTCTTATCTTCGAAGCGGTACCGGTACTACCGGTGAACCCACCGGTACTACCGATCCTAAGGGTTTCGACCGTTACAACCAACCTACTGAAGACTATTACGAGAAAATAGCCTACCGGTACTACCGGTCTTTCACCGGTACCACCGGTAGTACAGATTTTGGTGAAGACAAGTTTGCGGGAAAAAGACTTACCGGTACTACCGGGCTTTCACCGGTACCACCGGTCAATGGCCGATACTACCGGTCAACCACCGATACTACCGTTAGAACAAAAACTCGCAGAACTAAGGCGCTGACACCGGCGGGATTTATGCCTACCGGTACTACCGTTGGTTCACCGGTACTACCGGTACTCCCAGGCATAAAACACTTCTCTAAGTGTCCGTGAGTGCAAAGGTGTCTCTCAAACGCTTAAACCAATACAAATTGAGCACAAGTTTTCCCTCTAGATAACCTAATTTGTATCCCTCTTGATAGTGCGGCGTTTCCTATAACTCAAGTCAAAAGATAAAATCTAATCTATCCACTTGAGACGGAACGCTTTTCAAACAATGGAATTGAGGGTGCTAACATCACCAAATGTGACCATACAAATTCTTTCATTGAACTAACACCTGCATATTCACTTAGATAGACATGTTAGTCTCTAATTTGATTGTCATTAATTATCCAAAACCCACAACGGGGGCGAATGCACTTACACCTTCGTTATAAATAGACGTTGGCCAGGGTTTGAGGGTAACTCTTGCACATTTTGAGACCAAGAGACATACTTTGAGCTAGAGAACAACCCCTCTACTCATCTCTTTGCATAGTTGCACATCTTGAGTGAGATTGAGTGAGATTCAAGTGCATTGCTTGAGAGTTGCATTCTAGAGGCACTTGATCTTCGAGTTGCTACGGATTTCTTGTTACTCTTCCGTGTTTCCCGACACTGTAGATGGCTTGGAGCAGCGGAGGTGATTGAGCTCACAATTGGAGATTGTTGGAGCCTTCACCAAGTGTTGTAAGGGGTTCTTGATCCTTCCCTGCGGGAGTTCACAAATTAGATACTCTAGTGAAGCTCGTGGCTTGGAGGATCTCCATCTTATGTGCGGTTGTGCGGTGCCCACCGAGGGCTCGACTCTTGATAGTCGATTAGCTCGCGAACCGACAAGTGGATGTATCGCCACAACGGGGAGTAGCTTGCCGGGAAGCAAGTGAACCTCGGGATAAATTCTTGTGTCATTCTCTTCCCGAGGACTTCTCTTGAGTGATTGATTGATTGGTACTTCTCATCTCTACACGGCGGTATAATCACTCAAAGCTCTTCTCTCGTATTACTTCTTGTTTATAGCTTGTAGTTGTTATTGTGTTTAGTGAATAGCCTTGTACTAGACTTGTGTAGGTGGCTTGCTTAATTAGTTAGAGCTAGTGCTTTTGCTTCGCCACCTTTCGTACTAACTTGTAGTTAAGTAATTCTTGTAGAAGTTTTAATTAGGCTATTCACCCCCCCTCTAGCCTATTTGGACCTTACAGGGTGGTGGCTATGTGGTCACTTGGGATAGTGACAACTCCAATAGTGATGATGATGCAAGCTCTAGTGATGATGAAAGGACCACTCGGCGAGCCATTACAAACATCGCCCTCTCCAACAAGCCATCCATCTTCGACACTACATCAACATGCCTTATGGCCAAGCCTATCAAGGTAAAATATGATGATAGTAATGATGATTCTTGTGCTGGTGATGATTGTAGGAGTGATGATGAGTAGGATGAGGACTACTCCAAGGATGATCTATTGGGCATAATATATCAAATGAGCAAGGGCTACAAGAGGACAACCAAGAAATACAAAATCTTGGAACAAGAGCTCATTGCCAAGAGCAATGAAAATGATGCCTTGATGGAGGAGCTTGTTGCTCTTAAAAAGAGTAAGGAGTGCAAAGAAATTGAACAAGAGCTCAAAGCTCTTAGGAAATCCTTTGATGAGCTAGAGGCCTCTCGTGAGTGTCTAAAGGAAGACCACGAGGATCTTGAAATTGCTCACACTAGGCTTAAGGAAGCCTACTCCACTCTACTTGAGCTCATCAAGGAAAAGGACCTCAAGTTAGAGAAGCTCATGAAGGAAGCTAAGGAGGAGCAAGTGATTGTCACTTGTGATATTGGACTAACATGTGATATTATTGATGATTCTTTATTTGTTGGTCCTACTAATGCTTCATGTAGCTCATCATCATCCACCACAACCGACTCTACCTCTACTACTAGTGATTCATCACTTGTGGTTGAGAATGAGACTCTCAAGAGAGAGGTGGATGATCTCACCCGCGCATTAGGCAATGCCTATGGTGGGGATGCCCGCTTGCTAAAATGCTTGGGTAGCCAAAGGTTCTCTCTTAATAAAGATGGTTTGGGCTATACTCCCAAGAAGGGCAAGGCGGCATTTGCTACTCCAAAGCCTCGCTTTGTGAAGAGCAATGGTCATTATTGCAATATATGCAAGCAAGTTGGGCATCTAGAGATTAATTGCAATAAAATGAACAAGAACAAGAACAATGCTAATGTACCTTACATTCCTTTTGATTCTTGTTATGTGCTTACCAAGGGTGAGAAAGGTGTGCATGCTAGGTTTGTTGGTACACCAATTGTGGGCCCAAAGAAGAAGGCCATTTGGGTACCAAAGAGCTTAGTTACTAACCTCCAACACTACTAGAAATACCCCCCTATAGTGACGCTTTGTTTATATGTTAGACACGTTTTATTTCGTCACTACAAGATTGTAGGCACGTTTTTATAAAGCGTGTTAGAAGCGTCTTCGTATGGACCGTGTCAGGACTTGTAGAGACGAGTTCTCTAAGCGTGTCAAGGTCATAAAGAGACATTTTATAGAGACGTTAGTTGCATGCCTACGCATATTGATACACTTTTATAGATACATTCATATAACGTGTCTATTTGTGTAGTAATGTTACATAGCAGCGCTTCATTATGTGATAAGAAATGTAGAGACGTTCTCATAGATACACTTATATTATGTGTGTACTAATGTAGCCACGTTGTGTAATGACGTTGTATTGTGTGTTTAAAAGTATAGAGACGTTCTCATATATACATTTACATTATGTGTGTACTAATGTAGTCACATTGTGTAATGACATTGTATTGCGTATTAAGAAGTATAGTGACGGTTGGGTAGATTCATTTATATTGTGTGTCTAATAATATAGATACATTGTCATTTATATTTCGTGTCTACTAATATAGCCATGTTATACTTTAATGTTTTTACAATGTCATATAAAAAATATAGATATTTACAAGAGTGAATCATGCAGGCATTGCACTGAACAATCCATTTTTGTCTTTACAAAACAAGATACTGATTAACAACTCGTTAAAGTACACTCTCAAAGACAAACCATGTTCATAAAAAAATCGGCAAAGTGACAATATCATACAAATATCTATTATTTTTTCACTAACATCTAAAATCTATGTTGTCCACTCCGAAACTTGTAGCTTGTCTTTCCATCCATATCAAGTTACATGTTTTCACCATACTGCAAAATAAAAGGAGATTAAATTGACAAACATGAATTCTAATCGAACGGATCTCGCAAGAATGAAACATACCAAGGTTGTGCAATTTGAGTTGAACTCTTAAGCCTCTTAACCTACAATAAGACATGTGTTTAGAGAGATAGTATAATTTTAGAAATTACAAAACTATAGAGCATTTAATATAAGAGAAAACTGACGTGTGAACGGGGCCAAGCAACAGCAAGCCAATAGCATCTCTTGTAGTTTTGATATAATAGAGTGGTCTAGATAACATCTCATCTCTATTGTTCCTATTGCCATTATTTTCAAGGGCATCAACATGAACCCCAACAAATTCTTTTCTAAGCCCATCAATGTTTCGAGTGCTATCAGTAGTCACTAACTTTTCTTTGCTCACAACTTCATATTTGTTTCTTAGTGAAATAAGATACACCCTATTTGCTTGAACTACTTTTCAGCCAACAAACAGTGTTTTTCTCTCACAACAAATCAGCATAAGCTAAATTTCAGCATAAGCGAACAGGGTGACTTCCATTTGGCTCTACCATTTTGTAAAACACAAAGCTATGATCATGGAACTTGTAATTAATTTAACTTTGAAACAACAAGGAAACAAGTACATAATGATCTTGATTGATTATGAGCTGGAGCATTAATTCTTTAAGGCCTCTGCAGTAGACACTATCAAAACATATCATTGATTTAGCAAGTTCAGCCATACTATGAGGGATTACAATAAGAGGAACATAGTCATACCATGTTGGTCATTATGGTACCAAGTGGTAAAGTTAGGCCTTCAGAACTCTTATAGTCTTATCTCATTGAACACCTCATTAAAATCATTAGCTGAAAGGTTACCATTGTTCTTCTCTTTTCTTTTTTCTAATTTCTCAAATGATGCATCCTATTAAAATAAGCATATAGGAAGGTCACATAATCGTAACAACAATTTCCAATCTATGTAATTAATTAGGAGTAGAGAAATATACCATTACTAACTTCACTTTGTTAGTGTTGTATCTCCTATTCTTTTTCTTACAAGCAGCATCCCATAATTCTATCATATGAACCCTTCCATTCCTTTGATCTTCCTGCACAAGATATTCAAATCTTTTTTATTTTTGCCTTCTATTGGTTATAGTGAAATGTGTACAAAATGTGGGGATATTCAAATTGACATAAAGACCTGACAAAGAGATTATACTGCATTCCATTGGTTACATCCTGCAGTGCTATCTATTTTTAAACGAACTAAAGAACAAAATTGCAGGTTTAATAAATAAATGATATGTGCAAAGAAAAGCAGAACAAAATGTAGAGGGGCCAATTCTAATTTTGACTTAGCCGAGATTCCTAGTACGTACTTCAGTATTTTGTCTTTGACAGTACTGAACCTGGCAGAGAAATTGAGAAAGACGAAAGGAGTTCACGGGGTTGCCTGCCGGGCGCTGGGCGCTTGGCTGCCTAGTTGCTCTCGCCTGCTGCGCTGCGGTCCACCGCCAGACCCCCGCCCCCTGCTGGCTGTTGCTGCCGCCGACTGCCGAACGGACGGAGGACCGAACTTTCTCCGTGCTGCTGGCGCCCCCGCCGGACCCTTCACTCCTGGCCTATGCCGGGCCGCTGGCCGCCGCCCCTAACCCCAGATCAGCCGGGACCCCTCATCTACCGCTAGATCAATCGCTCCTCGCGCCGCACGCAGTGACGGGAACAACCGGAGCCTGTATGGAGAAGATCGACACCCCCAGTACCTTTCACACAGGTAGATGCAGATGGAACGAAGGCGAAGTGTGCTCACCGATGGGAAGGGAAGATGTCCGCCCTCTGCGTACAAGAGCAATGATGACCAGTGGATCAGATAGCCTGTGCCGTCGGAGGAGCGGCCAAGAATTGGGCGGTTGATGCCTCGGCGTCGAGGAATCAAGGGGTGCGGGCGTGCCGCGGGCTGCGTCGAGTGAGAGAGAATGTGGAGACGGGGGAGGGAGAGGCCGGAGGGTAACAGATCCCATTTTTCCGTAATCTGCAGACTAGGCGCCAACCGCCAAGTTCATGCGTGGGGCAGTTTAGGCGTAAAATTAAAATGCAGTAATCACTACCACTGGACGGCAAGTTTTACTATTGCATACTGCAGTAGGCGGCAAAAAAAAGCGTTCAGCAGAAAATCTGATTTGAATTTTCTGGTTTGTATGTTAATTAATATCCATGAACGCACAATTCACATTGGGCTGGTTCAGCTGGTGGAAAAGCCGGCTGGTTTCGGCTGATTCAATAGTGTTCTGTGAGAGAGAATAAGCTGAAACAAGCCGAAACATGACCAGCAGAACAGGGCCATTATATTTCTAATAAGGATCAGATCCTTTTACGAGTATGTTTTTGAAATATTTTTTGTACATATGTTAATGAATATGGAAGTACCATCAAATATTCACATTGTATTGAAATGTTAAAAATTTAATACTAAAATTTTAATTTTTTCAAATGACCTCGGATGGTGAAATGACAACAATAAAAGTTGTAGATTTCAAAAAGTTATAGAACTTTGTTGTTTACAACTTTTCCATTTGAAATCATTTACTGTTTCAAAATGCCGTTAGGAATTTAATTTTTAAATTGATGAAGAACTCTGATTTCTCTTTTTAATCTTTGGCTGAAACTTGGAACTAGTCTTTTTCACTCGTACTCACTTCAAATTTGATGATTCTTTTTCCTAAAATTTTCTAAGATCATGCTCTATCAATTTTTTGTGTTCTTATGGCTATTATTTTGGTCATATTTTCATGTGACCGTGTTTTATCAATCTCAAATTTGAATTTCAAAAAATGGCAACTTCAAACATCATTTTGAAACATTAAATAATTTCAGCTGAAAAAAATCATGAACATAAAATTTGTACAATTGGTTAAGATCTACAATTTTTATTTTGGTTATTTCTTTATCTGACAAAGTAGCAGTAACATTGTTCACAAAATTTACATCTCTTTTACCGTTTGATAAATATAAGAGGGATATGTAAAATTTGTGAAAGACGTTACTACCACTAGATCAGATGAACAAATGACTAAAATAAAAGTTATAGATCTCGGAAAGTTATAGAACTTTGTAGTTGACAACTTTTTCATTTGAATTCATTTTGTCAAGAAAAACTACATTTGAATTTCTCAAATTTGAAATTTGGATTTTTCTAAACGATCTCAAATGGAGAAACAACCGAAATAAAAGTTGTAGATCCCAAAAAGTTATATAGCTTTGTAGTTGACAACTTTTTGATTTGAAATCATCTTGTCAACGAAAACTCCGTTTGAATTTCTAAAATTTAAAATTTGAATTTTTAAAACGACCTTGGATGGACAAACATCAAAAACAAAAGTTGTAGACCTCGAAAAGTTATGCAACTTTGTAGTTGACAAATTTTTAATTTGAAAACACCTGGTCATAGGAAACTACGTCTGAATTTCTCAATTTTGAAATTCAAATTTTGTAAATGACCTCAAATGGAGAAACTACCAAAATGAAAGTTGTCGATCTCGAAAAGTTATACAATTTTGTAGTTGACAATCTTTTAATTTAAATTTATTTAGGGCCTCAAACAATCAATTTAAACTCGATTTATAATAATATGACGGGAAAAGAAAATCTATAATTGACACAAGTGAGTGTGACGTGCAGTGTTAGAGGAGTGTATGAGCGAGGGGGAGGTTGCATGTTCAAAACTAGTTTCATGTAAGCGTGAGCTCAGATAAATTTGTATGAATTTTTGAAGGTTAGTTGGGAATTTAGAATTTTAATTTCTTATTTTCAAAAAAACTGATAAATTTTTAAGACTATTACTATACTAGCAAAATTGCTGTCAGTAGGCCTACATTTCATCCATGACCCCACGTATCATCCACCCGATACATATTTGTCCTTTTTCCACACATTTCTTCCTCAGGCGCTCTGGCGAGGGGTGGTGCTCTGGCAAGGAGCGGTGGAGCTTGTAGTCGCCCACAAGGCAGCCGAAGATGCGCTGCCGCCGGTGAAACCCTGGCACGGACCTTCGCGATTCCTGCCGAATAGAGAAAAGATGAGAAAATGTATTGGCACTAGTACACAAAACTAGCTAGTAACTCAGTGGTTTGCAGCTTAGGCAGCTAACCGTGGTGAAACCATTTCGATACCCTATTCCTTATGCCTTGCTAGTTTGGTTATATTTTTTTATATTTTTTAATTTGTCCCTACAGATTAACTATGACATTTTTTATTTTTTCCTATATTTTTATCGCATACAGATTAACTATGTTATTTGCGATCACTATACAAATTAAGTATTGTACTTGCTCCGAGGTACATGTTGTTTTTTCCGATATATTTTATCACCTACAGAACTATGGCTCCGTTCGGCTCTGCTGATAAGCCGGCTAAAAAACATTGTTGGCTGATTTGTTGTGAGAGAAAAATAATATTTCGGCTGAAAAAACCAGCTGAAATAGACGGATTATAAGCCGGATGAACAGGGCTATGTTATTTGCTCTCACTGTACAAATTAAGTATTGTACTCGCTCGGTGGTACATGATGTACTTGAGGTGGTTATGGTGTCCCCTTTTTAATTTTAGCCAAAAATAAGTCATTTTTCTATTCTTCTATCCCCTACAAATTAACTACCATACTTGTGCTTTAGTTACTTTTATCCTATATACTAGTATTTTCTGTCTTATCGGTGGTGCAGGATTGTGGACTGGAATTATATAGTTGCCCGCCGTCAAAACATTATACACAGAATGTTTTAGATTAATATGCTACCTCTCCTTGTCCGGTGGTATGCTGCCATCTAAAATACCACAGGTTCGAGGTTCAAACCTATTACTAGCACTAATTGTTGTGTTCTTTTTAATGTTATAAATATTTTATAGTATTTTTGTGTTCTTTTTCATGATATTATATTATATATATTCTATAGTGATCAATAGTACAAGTAGGTCAGAAAGATACTTGAGATAGAATGTTAAGAAAAATATTTAAAAAATTTAAAACTTAATTTACAAATGTTTAGTAACTACAAATTTATAGAAAAAAGTGTACGAGAGAGGACTTAAATAGGCAACGGATGTTTAAGATATTTTTTACAACGTCTCTACATATTGCTGATGGATGATGAAGGCACGTCTAATTTCGTTGCACTTTTATATGTTTTCAATATCCTATCAAGAAGCATGTTTGGCTGACTATATATGATTATTGATACGCTTTGCAACGTGTATAAATTATATTAACAGTTTAAAGCGTGTCTAACATGGTGTTATTTTGAGACGACTTTATTATTATATCAAAAAACATCTATAATTAGACATGGAGCGTTGTTTGATACGATTTGTAATGTGTCTATATGCTCTTGACGATTAAAAGCGTGTCTAACACCATGTTATTTTGAGACAATTTCAATATCATTATAAAAAAGTGTATTTAGATGCCTTTTGACGGTGAAAACGTGTCTAATATCGTGTTATATTGAGACGTTCTCAAAATCATTTCAAGAAGCGTCTTTACATACTCATGTAGAGACGCTTTTAACCCGCGTTACTATGAAAACGTATCTAGAGAGACTTTTTCTTGTAGTGCAAGGACCCAAACAAGTATGGGTACCTAAAAAACATTAATTTGTTTTGTAGGTCAATTATAAGGCCGGAGGAAGTTCATGATGTTGAATTTGATGAAACAAATGGCTCTCAAAATAAAGAAGATAACTTGGATCATGTGAGAGGAACTCAATTGACCAATTGAAATGTCTTGATGGCTAGAGGGGGGGTGAATAGCCTTTTAAAACTTTCTACAAAGACAAGCTAAACAAGTTTATCAATATAACAAATAGCGAGATGCGAGTTTTGCTTAGCCTACGGGGTGTTTGCAAGCCACCTAACCAATTTACAATTCTAATATATTTGCACTCAACCGCACAAGTCAAACCGCACAATTTAACAACAACTAAAGCTAGCTAGCTACACAAGCTAAGAGTTACACTAACAAGCTAGCAAGGTAACTAATAAATTAATACAAGAGAGAGTTAGGAGGATATCACCGAGGGGCGAAGTATTGAGCCAACCAATCAATATGATCAAGAGATGAATACCACAATATACAACCACCGGGATCGATCAAACACAATAAGAATGATGACACGAAGATTTATCCCGAGGTTCACGTGCTTGCCGGCACGCTAGTCCCCGTTGTGTCCCTCTTCACCACGTGGTTCGGTGGCTAATCAGTTTCACACCGAGCCTCTCAAAAGGCGCCACAAGAACCTACCAAATGGCAAAAAGTTGCAATGACACGAAGCAATTTACTAATGTTGCCTTTGGCGCTTCACCGAGGTAGGCACAAACCCCTCACAATCACCGGAGGTGGCCAAGAACAAACACCAACTCTTGCTAAAGCCTCCAAGCTGCTCCAAGCCGTCTAGGTGGCGGCAACCACCAAGAGAAACAAGAATCCCGCAGCAAATCAACCACCAAGTGCCAACTAGATGCAATCTCACAATGCAAATGCACTTGGATCACTCAATCTCACTTCGAATATACAAGGAAGCAAGAGAGATGAGTGGGAGGGGAGTTGCTTAGCTCAAAGTGCTCACAAGTATGTCAAATGTTCGAGAGAGAGAGCCTTGAGCCGGCCAACGAGTATTTATAGACGTACCCCTTTGAATAGAGCCGTTAGAAACTTAAACAGCCGAAATCATGCTGACCGGACGCGCTGGTCCAACTGACCGGACGTGCCGGTCGCACAACGGCTAACTCGTGAAGTACTGATCGGACGCGCTGGTCCAACTGACCGGACGCGCCGGTCGCCCAATGGCTAACTGCGAAACAACGACCGGACGCGCTCATCGCGCAGACCGGACGCGCTGGAAACGACCAGACGCGCTGGTCCCGAGAATGACCGGACGCGCTGGTCGCCTGAGCAGCGCTGAATGAAACAACGACCGGACGCGCTGAAGAAACATGACCGGACGCGACAGTGCCAGCGTCCGGTTACAGTCCAGTAAGCTCCCTGAACGACCGGACACGTCCGATCATCAGTGATCGGACGCGCCTCGCGTCCGATCATCGAACTGAAAAACGCGCAGACACTGAACACTGACCGGACGCGTCCGGTCATGCAAGGACCGCGTCCGGTTCAGCGTCCGGTCACCTCTGTGACCTCCGTTTACCTCCGTTTCTTTTCTAGACTTCCGGCGTAGTGGAAAATAGTCGTTTCAACTTCTCGAAAACGCCTGAATCCTGCCTCGCAAGCTCGGCGGGAGGGAGAGAGGATCCCAAACCCTCTCTACCGCTCAAACTCCACCGCCTTCGCAAACGTGCTAGCACCACCAAGTGATCTCGTCAAGTGTGAGTGTGTTAGCATTTTTACAATCATTTTTCGAGGCGATATTAGTTCTATCCAAATGCATATGATCATGAAATGCACACCTAGAGGCACTTAGGAGTTCAATAGCCGCGTCATTCCCCTCTTTATAGTACGGCTATCTATCCTATAATGTAACCACACCCACTAGGTGTCTTGGTTACTAAAACATAACCCTTAAGCATATACCTTTGCCTTGATCACGTAGGGTTGCGTCCAAATCCAAGTGTGGCCATCATGATCACCATGTCCATCTTGCCACCAACCTTGGAATGTACTAATCCTCATATGCTACATACAACTTAGGCATAGGATTAGTACTTAGGCATTGTCACTAATTACCAACACCAAACATAGGACTTTCAATCTCCCCCTTGTTGGTAATTGGTGACAAACCTTTCACAAAGATATTATGATAAAATTTTGATTGAACCCATGTCACATTGTCCAAGTATATTATCATGTGTAAGAATTATGGACATGTGATCATGAATTCAAATTGATAGCAATGGCTGCCCCTACATGTATGCTATATGTTTGGATTTTGGAAGCATACATGTTAGGAAAGTATAGGAGCATTGACTACCAATAGGTGCTAAGTGTTTAAGATTATAGACCTTTGAAGCGTGATACCATCGGAGTAGCGATAAACACCATCTTAGCACATTGTGTAGTTAGATACAACTTGTAAAAACACAAATATAACTAGAAACCTCGTGAGATCAACATTATAAGCAGGGTTCTAGTACCACTTTGAAAAACATGAATCAAGAAAAATCTAACTACTTCCTATTCATGCTAGTACCTCAATACACCTTTCAATTGTATACTAGCAAGTCACCACACAAGCAAAGTATCGGAGAAAAAAAATGCATAACTATGCATCATACATATGAAGTGCACATGTAAATGCAACATTCATGCTTAAGAGCTTGCTCCCCCTACTTGTGTGCTCAAAATTTTAGTTGATCCCCTTCTTTTATCAATTCTTCCCTTTGTGCTTCTCCCCCTTTGAGTTCTATCTTTGTGAACAACATTTTCTCCCCCTTTGGCACCAATTGACCACAAGGAGCAAACTTTAGATAGATTATCATGTTGAAATATGGGGTGAGGATCAAGTTTGTGATTCAACCTAGATTGCTTACATAAATAAAATGCTTCGGTTTGGTCCAAGGGCAAGCTTTTCATACCTCACTAGAAGGGTTATCATGCACCATGTTGAAACAAATATTTAGACAAGTTTTCTAGATTAGACACTTAGGATCACAAGCTACTTAAACAAGTTATATGCTACCACTAGATCATACAAGACATGGAAACAATAGTGGCACCATATAAACTTAAAATTCATTTAATTTTCATGAATGAGCCTAGAACATGTAAATTATGACTAGATGCACTAAACAAGTCCTTAGCATAGAATGTATGACATGTCAACCAATTATACCTTGGGGCTCGAAGGAGAGGCATGTCATATATGGGGTGCATCAACTCATGTTGGAGAAGTCAAGTATGTTCAACTCATTCTTTAGCTTGTGAAATCTCTTCTCATCAAGTGGCTTGGTGAATAGATCGGCTAATTGATCTTCGGTGCCCACACTCTCAATAGCAATGTCACCCTTTTGTTGATGATCTCTAATGAAATGATGACGAACATCAATATGCTTTGTTCTTTGATGTTGAACGGGATTGTTGGTTAGCTTCACAACACTTTCATTGTCACATAGCAATGGCACATTCTTGAAATTGATTCCAAAATCCTTCAATGTTGCCTTCATCCACAAGATTTGTGCACAACAACTACCCGCGGCGATGTATTCGGCTTCGGCGGTAGATAGTGCAATACTATTTTGCTTCTTGGATGACCATGAGACAAGTGATCTTCCCAATAATTGACAAGTCCTGGAAGTGCTATTTCTCTCCACTTTGTCACCGGCATAGTCGGAATCCGAATATCCAACTAGCTCAAAACTAGCACCCTTGGGATACCACAATCCAATATCTTGTGTATGCTTCAAGTACCTCAATATTCTCTTTGTTGCCTTCAAATGACTTTCTCTTGGTGAGACTTGAAATCTTGCACACATGCATACACTAAACATCACATCGGGCCTTGATGCTGTCACATAGAGTAGGCTACCAATCATTGATCTATATAGCTTTTGATCCACCATGTTGCCACTCTTGTCACTATCCAAACTTCCACTAATGTCCATTGGGATTGTAATACTCTTTGCATCTTTCATGCCAAACTTCTTTAGCATATCCTTTATGTATTTGGTTTGGCTTACAAATGTTCCTTCTTTCATTTGCTTGATTTGAAGTCCAAGGAAAAAACTAAGTTCACCAATCATTGACATTTCAAATTCCTTTCCCATCATTTTCCCAAACTCATCACAATAATCTTGATTGGTTGAACCAAATATGATATCATCAACATATATTTGCAATACAAACAAGTCTTTCCCAATCTTCTTGGTGAATAGTGTTGTATCAACTTTGCCCATGACAAATCCTTTGGATAGCAAGAAATCTCTTAATCTTTCATACCGTGCTCTAGGTGCTTGCTTCAATCCATACAAAGCTTTTCTCAATTTGTATACATGGTTGGGTTTCTTGTCATCTTCAAAACCGGGAGGTTGCTCCACATACACCTCTTCTTGAATGTACCCATTGAGAAATGCACTCTTCACATCCATTTGATATAACTTGATATTGTGAGCACAAGCATAGGCAAGTAAGATCCTAATTGCTTCCAATCTTGCAACCGGGGCATAAGTTTCACCAAAGTCAAGACCCTCTATTTGTGTGTAACCTTGAGCCACTAGTCTTGCTTTGTTTCTTACTACTATCCCATCTTGATCTTATTTGTTGCGAAAGACCCATCTTGTTCCAATGACATTGTGATCCTTAGGTCTCTCAACTAAGTCCCATACTTCATTTCTCTTGAAGTTGTTGAGCTCTTCATGCATTGCATTTACCCAATTCGGATCTCTCAATGCTCTATCAATGTCCTTAGGTTCTTCCATTAACACAAAAGAAGAGTGACCACAAAATGATGTCAATCTTGATCTAGTTTGAACTCCTCTTTGTATGTCACCAATGATAGAATCCAAAGGATGATCTCTTGCAATGTTAGTTGGTTGAAGCACTTGGACTTGGTTGCTTGGATGTTGATGTTGATCATGAGTTGGAGATGATAAACTAGCCACTTGTTGATCTTGTTGCACTTGAGATGATGTACTAGCTTGATTTTGCATTTGAGAACCGCTAGCTTGAGTGATTGGACTTTGGAGCACTTGATCTTTGTCGTCATCCACATCAATCACTTGCTTTGGCCTAATATCATCAATATCCATTTCTTTCATAGCATTGGTCAATTGAGTTCCTCTCACATCATCCAAGTTATCTTCTTCATTTTGAGAACCATTGGTTTCATCAAACTCAACATCATGCACTTCTTCAAGTTGACCATTAGCCAAATTCTAAACTCTATAAGCTTTGCTAGTAGTTGAGTAACCAAGTAGAAAGCCTTCATCACATTTCTTCTCAAACTTGCTCAATCTAGTGCCCTTCTTTAAGATGTAGTATTTGCAACCAAATACCCGAAAAGTATGCAATGTTGGGCTTTCTTCCATTTAAGATCTCATATGGTGTCTTGTCTAGAAACTTGTGGCAATAAAGGCGGTTGCTATAGAAGCCAGTCGTGTTGATTGCTTTGGCCCAAAATGAATGACTCACATTATACTCATTCAACATTGATCTAGCCATATCAATTAAGGTTGTATTCTTCCTCTCAACTAGGCCATTAGATTGAGGTGTATACTTGGCCGAGAATTGATGTTTGATTCCAAGCTCATCACATAGCTCATCAACTCTTGTGTTTCTAAACTCACTTCCATTATCACTTCTTACTTTCTTGATTGTGGTCTCAAACTCATTTTACACTCTCTTGATGAACTTCTTGAATATGTCAAATACATCACTCTTGTCTATAAGAAAGAATACCCATGTGTATCTAGTGAAATCATCCACAATCACAAAACCATACTTGTTGCCACCAATGCTTGTGTATGTAGTTGGCCCAAATAGATCCATGTGCAACAACTCAAATGCCTTGGAAGTACTCATGATGCTTTTTAATGGATGAGTGTTTCCTACTTGCTTTCTGGCTTGACATGCACTACATAGCTTATCCTTCTCAAATGTGACATCCTTCAAGCCTCTAACTAAGTCATGCTTCACTAACTTGTTCAATTGCTTCATGCCAACATGATCAAGTCTTCTATGCCATAACCAACCCATACTTGATTTTGTGAGCAAGCATGTTAAAAGTTGAGTGTCATTAGCATTGAAATCAACCAAGTATAGATTCTCATATCTAAATCCTTTGAGGAACAAGTTAGAGCCATCAACACTAACTATCTCCACATCATCAACACCAAATATGCACTTGAAACCGAGATCACACAATTGAGCAACCGACAACAAGTTGAAATTGAGCTTTTCAACTAGTAGCACATTGGAGATGCTATGATCATTTGAGATTGCAATCCTTCCAAGAGCCTTTACATCACCCTTGCTATTGTCACCAAATATGATGCTATCAATGCCACTATCATTTGATTTGAGAGAGTTGAACATTCTTGAATCACCGGTCATATGTTGAGAGCACCCACTATCAAGCACTCAATGCCTTCCTCCGGCCTTGTAATTTACCTACAAAATAAATTAATGTCTTTTAGATACCCATACTTGCTTGGGTCCTTGGAGGTTAGTCACTAAGCTCTTTGGTACCCAAATGGCCTTCTTCTTTGGGCCCACAATTGGTGTACCAACAAACCTAGCATGCACACCTTTCTCACCCTTGGTAAGCACATAACAAGAATCAAAAGGAATGTAAGGTACATTAGCATTCTTCTTGTTCTTGTTTATTTTGTTGCAATTAATCTCTAGATGTCCAACTTGCTTGTATCTATTGCAATAACGACCATTGCCCTTCACAAAGCGAGACTTTAGAGTAGCAAAGGCCGCCTTGCCCTTCTTGGGAGTATAGCCCAAACCCTCTTTGTTAAGAGAGAACCTTTGGCTACCCAAGCATTTTAAAAAGCGGGCATCCCCACCATAGGCATTTCCTAATGCGCGGGTGAGATCATCCACCTCTCTCTTGAGAGTCTCATTCTCAACCACAAGTGATGAATCACTAGTAGTAGAGGTAGAGTTGGTTGTGGTGGATGATGATGAGCTACATAGAGCATTAGTAGGACCAACAAATAAAGAATCATCAATAATATCACACGTTAGTCCAATATCACAAGTGACAATCACTTGTTCCTCCTTAGCTTCCTTCATGAACTTCTCCAACTTGAGGTCATTTTCCTTGATGAGCTCAAGTAGAGTGGAGTGGGCTTCCTTAAGCCTAGTGTGAGCAATTTCAAGGTCCTCGTGGTCTTCCTTTAGACACTCACAAGAGGCCTCTAGCTCATCAAAGGATTTCCTAAGAGCTTTGAGCTCTTGTTCAATTCCTTTGCACTCCTTACTCTTTTTGAGAGCAATAAGCTCCTCCATCAAGGCATCATTTTCATTGCTCTTGGCAATGAGCTCTTGTTCCAAGATTTTGTATTTCTTGGTGGTCCTCTTGTAGCCCTTGCTCATTTGATCTATTATGCCCAATAGATCATCCTTGGAGTAGTCCTCATTCTCCTCCTCATCACTCCTACAATCATCACTAGCACAAGAATCATGATGGCTAGAGGGGGGATGAATAGCCTTTTAAAACTTTCTACAAAGACAAGCTAAATAAGTTTATCAATATAACAAATAGCGAGATGTGAGTTTTGCTTAGCCTACGGGGTGTTTGCAAGCCACCTAACCAATTTACAATTCTAATATATTTGCACTCAACCGTACAAGTCAAACCGCACAATTTAACTACAACTAAAGCTAGCTAGCTACACAAGCTAAGAGTTACACTAACAAGCTAGCAAGGTAACTAATAAATTAATACAAGAGAGAGTTAGGAGGATATCACCGAGGGGCGAAGTATTGAGCCAACCAATCAATATGATCAAGAGATGAATACCACAATATACAACCACCGGGATCGATCAAACACAATAAGAATGATGACACGAAGATTTATCCCGAGGTTCACGTGCTTGCCGGCACGCTAGTCCCCGTTGTGTCCCTCTTCACCACGTGGTTCAGTGGCTAATCGGTCTCACACCGAGCCTCTCAAAAGGCGCCATAAGAACCTACCAAATGGCAAAAGGTTGCAATGACACGAAGCAATTTACTAATGTTGCCTTTGGCACTTCGCCGAGGTAGGCACAAACCCCTCACAATCATCGGAGGTGGCCAAGAACAAACACCAACTCTTGTCAAAACCTCCAAGCTGCTCCAAGCCGTCTAGGTGGTGGCAACCACCAAGAGAAACAAGAATCCCGCAGCAAATCAACCACCAAGTGCCAACTAGATGCAATCTCACAATGCAAATGCACTTGGATCACTCAATCTCACTTCGAATATGCAAGGAAGCAAGAGAGATGAGTGGGAGGGGAGTTGCTTAGCTCAAAGTGCTCACAAGTATGTCAAATGTTCGAGAGAGAGAGCCTTGAGCCGGCCAACGAGTATTTATAGACGTACCCCTTCGAATAGAGCCGTTAGAAACTTAAATAGCCGAAATCGTGCTGACCGGACGCGCTAGTCCAACTGACCGGACGCGCTGGTCGCACAATGGCTAACTCATGAAGTACTGACCGGACGCGCCGGTCGCCCAATGGCTAACTACGAAGCAACGACCGGACGCGCTCATCGCGTAGACCGGACGCGCTGGAAACGATCGGACGCGCTGGTCCCGAGAATGACCGGACGCGCTGGTCGCCTGAGCAGCGCTCAACGAAACAACGACCAGACATGCTGAAGAAACATGACCGGACGCGACAGTGCCAACGTCCGGTTACAGTCCAGTAAGCTCCCTGAACGACCGGACGCGTCCGATCATCAGTGACCGGACGCGCCTCGCGTCCGATCATCGAACTGAAAAACACACAGACACTGAACACTGACCGGACGTGTCTGGTCATGCAAGGACCGCGTCCAGTTCAGTGTCCGACCACCTCTGTGACCTCCGTTTGCCTCCGTTTCTTTTCCGGACTTCCAGCGTAGTGGAAAATAGTCATTTCAACTTCTCGAAAACGCCTGAATCCCGTCTCGCAAGCTCGGCGGGAGGGAGAGAGAGGATCCCAAACCCTCTCTACCGCTCAAACTCCATCGCCTTCGCAAACGTGCTAGCACCACCAAGTGATCTCGTCAAGTGTGAGTGTGTTAGCATTTTTACAATCATTTTTTGAGGCGATATTAGTTCTATCCAAATGCATATGATCATGAAATGCACACCTAGAGGCATTTAGGAGTTCAATAGCCGTGCCATTCCCCTCTTTATAGTACGGCTATCTATCCTATAATGTAACCACACCCACTAGGTGTCTTGGTTAGTAAAACACAACCCTTAAGCATATACCTTTGCCTTGATCATATAGGGTTGCGTCCAAATCCAAGTGTGGCCATCATGATCACCATGTCCATCTTGCCACCAACCTTGGAATGTACTAATCCTCATATGCTACATACAACTTAGGCATAGGATTAGTACTTAGGCATTGTCACTAATTACCAACACCAAACATAGGACTTTCACCAATGCTATAAAAGAAATGGATATTAGTGATATTCGGCCAAAGCAAGTGATTGATGTTGATGACAACAAAGATCAAGTGCTCCAAAGTCTAATCACTAAAGCTAGTGGTTCTCTAATCCAAAATCAAGCTAGTACATCATCTCAAGTGCAACAAGATCAACAAGTGGCTAGGTCATCATCTCCAACTCATGATCAACATCAACATCCAAGCAATCAAGTCCAAGTGCTTCAACCAACTAACATTGCAAGAGATCATCCATTAGATTCCATCATTGGTGACATACAAAAGGGGAGTTCAAACTAGATCAAGATTGGCATCGTTTTGTGCTTACTCTTCTTTTGTGTCAATGGAAGAACCCAAGGACATTGATAAAGCATTGAGAGATCCGGATTGGGTAAATGCAATGCATGAAGAGCTCAACAACTTCAAGAGAAATGAAGTATGGGAACTAGTTGAGTGGCCTAAGGATCACAATGTCATTAGAACAAGATGGGTCTTTTGCAACAAACAAGATCAAGATGGGATAATAGTAAGGAACAAAGCAAGACTAGTAGCTCAAGGTTACACACAAATAGAGGGTCTTGACTTTGGTGAAACTTATGCCCCGGTTGCAAGATTGGAAGCAATTAGAATTTTACTTGCCTGTGCTTATGCTCACAATATCAAGCTATATCAAATGGATGTGAAGAGTGCATTTCTCAATGGGTACATCCAAGAGGTGGTGTATGTGGAGCAACCTCCCGGTTTTAAAGATGACAAGAAACTCAACCATGTATACAAGTTAAGAAAAGCTTTGTATGGATTGAAACAAGCACCTAGAGCATGGTATGAAAGATTGAGGGACTTCTTGCTATCCAAAGGATTTGTCATGGGCAAAGTTGATACAACACTATTCACCAAGAAGATTAGGAAAGACTTGTTTGTGTTGCAAATATATGTTGATGATATCATATTCGGTTCAACCAATCAAGATTATTGTGATGAGTTTAGGAAAATGATGGCAAAAGAATTTGAAATGTCAATGATTGGTAAACTTAGTTTCTTTCTTGGACTTCAAATCAAACAAATGAAGGAAGGAACATTTGTAAGCCAAACCAAATACATAAAGGATATGCTAAAGAAGTTTGGTATGGAAGATGCAAAAGGAATCACTACTCCAATGAGAACTAGTGGAAGCTTGGATAGTGACAAGAGTGGCAACATCGTGGATCAAAAACTATATAGATCAATGATTGGTAGCCTACTCTATGTGACGGCATCAAGGCCCGATGTAATGTTTAGTGTATGCATGTGTGCAAGATTTCAAGCCTCACCAAGAGAAAGTCATTTGAAGGCAACAAAGAGAATATTGAGGTACTTAAAGCATACACAAGATGTTAGATTATGGTATCCCAAAGGTGCAAGCTTTGAGCTAGTTGGATATTCGGATTCCGACTATGCCGGTGACAAAGTTGAGAGAAAGAGCACTTTCGGAACTTGTCAATTGTTGGGAAGATCACTTGTCTCATGGTCATCCAAGAAGCAAAATAGTATTGCACTATCTACCGCCAAAGCCGAATACATCGCCGCGGATAGTTGTTGTGCACAAATCTTGTGGATGAAGGCAACATTGAAGGATTTTGGAATTAATTTCAAGAATGTGCCATTGTTATGTGACAATGAAAGTGTCGTGAAGCTAACCAATAATCCGGTTCAACATCAAAGAACAAAGCATATTGATGTTCGTCATCATTTCATTAGAGATCATCAACAAAAGGGTGACATTGCCATTGAGAGTGTGGGCACCGAAGATCAATTAGCCGATCTATTCACCAAGCCACTTGATGAGAAGAGATTTCACAAGCTAAAGAATAAGTTAAACATACTTGACTTCTCCAACATGAGTTGATGCACCCCATATATAACATGCCTCTCCTTCAAGCTCCAAGGTACAATTGATTGACATGTCATACATTCTATGCTAAGGACTTGTTTAGTGCATCTAGTCATAATTTACATATTCTAGGCTCTTTCATGAAAATCAAATGAATTTGAAGTTTATATGATGCCACTATTGTTTCCATGACTTGTATAATCTAGTGGTAGCATATAACTTGTTTAAGTAGCTTGTGATCCTAAGTGTTTAATCTAGAAAACTTGTCTAAATATTTGCTTCAACATGGTGCATGATAACCCTTCTAGTGAGGTGTGAAGAAGCTTGCCCTTGGATCAAATCGAAGCATTTTATTTATATAAGCAATCTAGGTTGAATCACAAACTTGATCCTCACCCCATATTTCAACATGATAATCTATCTAAAATTGGTCTCTTGTGGTCATTGGTGCCAAAGAGGGAGAAATTGTTGTTCACAAAGATAGAACTCAAAGGAGAAGCACAAAGGGGGAGAAAAATATTGTTCACAAAGATAATTTTGAGCACACAACAAGGGGGAGCAAGCTCTTAAACATGAATGTTGCATTTCCATGTGCACTTCATATGTATGATGCATAGTTATGTATTTCTTTTTCTCCGATACTTTGCTTGTGTGGTGACTTGCTAGTATAAATTGAATGATGTATTGAGGTACCAACATGAATAGGAAGTAGTTAGATTTTTCTTGATTCATGTTTTTCAAAGTGTACTAGAGCCTTGCTTATAATGTTGATCTCACGAGGTTTCTAGTTATGTTTGTGCTTTTCAAGTGGTATCTAACTACACAAGGTGCTAAGATGGTGTTTATCGCTACTCCGATGGTATCACACTTCAAAGGTCTATAATCTTAAATACTTAGCACCTATTGGTAGTCAATGCTCCTAATCTTTCCTATCTAACATGTATGCTTCTAAAATCCAAACATATAGCATACATATAGGGGGAGCCATTGCTATCAATTTGAATTCATGATCACATGTCCATAATTCTTATACATGGTAATATACTTGGACAATGTAACATGGGTTCAATCAAAATTTTATCATAATATCTTTGTGAAAGGTTTGTCACCAATTACCAACAAGGGAGAGATTGAAAGTCCTATGTTTGGTGTTGGTAATTAGTGACAATGCCTAAGTACTAATCCTATACCTAAGTTGTATGTAGCATATGAGGATTAGTACATTTCAAGGTTGGTGGCAAGATGGACATGGTGATCATGATGGCCACACTTGGATTTGGACGCAACCCTACGTGATCAAGGCAAAGGTATATGCTTAAGGGTTGTGTTTTAGTAACCAAGACACCTAGTGGGTGTGGTTACATTATAGGTTAGATAGCCGTACTATAAAGAGGGGAATGACGCGGCTATTAAACTCCTAAGTGTCTCTAGATGTGCATTTCATAATCATATGTATTTGGATAGAACTAATATCGCCTCGAAAAATGATTATGAAAATGCTAACACACTCACATATGACGAGATCACTTGATGTTGTTAGCACGTTTACGAAGGCGGTGGAGTTTGAGCAGTAGATAGGGTTTGGGGTCCTCTCTCTCTTCCGCCGAGCTTGCGAGGCGGGATTCAGGCGTTTTCGAGAAGTTGAAACGACTTTTTTCCACTACGCCGGAAGTCCGAAAAAGAAACGGAGGCAAACGGAGGTCACAGAGGTGACCGGACGCTGAACCGGACGCGGTCTTTGCATGACCGGACGCGTCCGGTCAGTGTTCAGTGTCTGCACGGTTTTCAGTTTGATGATCGAACGCGAAGTGCGTCCGATCACAGTCGATCGGACGCGTCCGGTCGTTCAGGGAGCTTACTAGACTCTAACCGGACGCTGGCACTGTGGCGTCCGGTCATATCTCCAGCGCGTCCGGTCATTGTGTTGTTGTGCGCTGCTCAGGTATGACCAGCGCGTCCGGTCAGTCACGGGACCAGCGCGTCCGGTCGTTCGCAGCGCGTCCGGTCTGCGCGTCAAGCGCGTCCAGTCGTTGCTTTGCAGTTAGCCGTTGTGCGACCAGCGCGTCCGGTCAGTTGGACCAACGCGTCCGGTCAGTGCTTTACAACTTAGCCGTTGTGCGACCGGCGCGTCCGGTCAGTTGGACCAGCGCGTCCGATCAGCACGATTTCGGTTATTTAAGTTTCTAACGGCTCTATTCGAAGGGGTACGTCTATAAATACTCGTTGGCCGGCTCAAGGCTCTCTCTCTCTCGAATATTTGACATACTTGTGAGCACTTTGAGCTAAGCAACTCCCCTCCCACTCATCTCTCTTGTTTCCTTGCATATTCGAAGTGAGATTGAGTGATCCAAGTGCATTTGCATTGTGAGATTGCATCTAGTTGGCACTTGGTGGTTGATTTGCTGCAGAATTCTTGTTTCTCTTGGTGGTTGCCACCACCTAGACGGCTTGGAGCAGCTTGGAGGCGTTGGCAAGAGTTGGTGATTATTCTTGGCCACCTCCGGTGATTGTGAGGGGTTTGTGCCTACCTCGGCGAAGCGCCAAAGGCAACGTTAGTGAATTGCTCGTGTCATTTGCAACCTTTTGATATTTGGCAGGTTCTTGTGGCGCCTTTTGAGAGGCTCGGTGTGAGACCGATTAGCCACCAAACCACGTGGTGAAGAGGGACACAACGGGGACTAGCGTGCCGGCAAGCACGTGAACCTCGAGATAAATCTTCGTGTCATCACTTTTATATTGTGATTGATTGATCCCGGTGTTCGGTTATCTTGGTATTCATTGTTGATTATATTGGTTGGCTCAATACTTCGTCCCTCGGTGAAACTCTCCTAACTCAATTTCGCATTACCTTCTTAGTTATCTTTGCTAGCTAGTTAGCTTTACTAGAGTAGCTCTTTTGTATAGCTTGCTAGTTGAAGTCGTAGTTACCTTCTCGGTTTGACTTGTGCGGTTGAGTGCAAATATACTAGAATTGTGAATTGGTTAGGTGGCTTGCAAACACCCCGTAGGCTAAGCAAAACTCGCATCTCGCTATTTGTTATATTGGTAAACTTGTTTAGCTTGTCTTTGTAAAAAATTTTAAAATGCTATTCACCCCCCTCTAGCCATCAAGACCTTTCACGGTGGCGGGACCGACAACCAGAGAAGAAGAAGAAGAAGAAGAAGAAGAAGAAGAAGAAGAAGAAGCTGAGATAGTGTGGTGGCGGTGTAGGGTAGCGGCGACGCGGCGACGAAGCCTGGGGACGAGGTGGAGGCGGGGGTGCTCACGGCAAATCCGAAGCATATGGTTGAGGTTAGCGTGGTGGCAGTGGAAGGTGATGGCGGAGGCGGCCGCACGCCGCCAGAGCCTAGGAGGGGGTCGAGGTGGGGGAGCTCGCGCCAGATATGAAGCATAGGGCTGATGTTGGTGGTGGAGGGCGGCGTGCCGCCAGAGCCAGGCAGGGTGAGGAGCCCAGGAGGGGGTGGGGGAGTGCGGGAGAAAGAAGATGACATGTGCGGGAGGAAGGAGGTGAGTGGGCAGAGTTATCTGCACCTGCACATAAGGGCGGTAATAAAGTCATTTCTTTTAATCAATCTTATTAGAAGATGTAGTATACACTATTTTAGGATGGAGCGAGCAGTCTATCAAATGAATCCATAGGAATATACAAGTCAGCTACGAATGCTTTGTAAAGAACATGTTGAGTTATTTTGGAAGTCGAAAAACTATGCAAAATGGAGGAGGAAATCTTCGCATTTGCCCTGAGAAGCAGACAGAAAATCTTTGCATGGACGGCCCCAACTCCATACTTACCCAAACCAACCAACCAATCAAAAAGGCAACACTCGCCATTTGGAAACCACGGGCGGGACGGAGACTCGATCGTAGGACTACGACCTCCGCGGCCACGAAAACGATCCCGATGTCGTGGCCGATACCGGCGCGCCACCTGATACGGCCTGCAGTGGCGTACTCTAAATGATACTTTAAAGTTTTAGAGTATGAATATAGAGTAAAAACTGCTACACTGGGTACTATAAAACGATACTCTATCCTTTCTCTCACTCTATATTTAGAGTAGTACTGTGCTTACTCTATATTCTGTAGTGGCGGACCCCGCTAGCTAAACAAATGAAAAAATGCTATAACTCACAAACCAAAAATTCAAATTAAATTTCGATTGCACCATTAAATTCGTCTCAATAAATCCTTCAAAACTAGATCACACATGGATATATTTAGATAAAGTGACAAGTGAGTCCCATAGTGGATAGAGTGGATAGAGGATGATAGGATGGATGGGTGCGGGAGAATTGAGTATAGAGGAGAGAATCTTGCTGACTAGGATGTATAGAGGATGAATATAGAGGTCCATGAGTGCGGATAGCCTGACACCGGCGTAGCGTCCCCGGGCCCCACGGCACAGTGACTCCATCCCGTACTCGCCCCCACGTCGCGGACCCAATAGCTGTCCGCCACGTGCGCCTCCGCCCCGCCCCGCCCCGCCACGTACCGGGTCACGTGCCCCCGCCCGCCACCGCGCAGCGTCATCAAAAAGATCAGCGCGGCGCGCCTGCCTGCGCCCGAGGAACGACACCGGGCGGGCGGGCGGGCACGCACGAGTTCGCGAGTCCCCTCTAACCTCCCCGCGTGCGCGGCGTTGGAACCAAGGATTGGATTAGCCTCGCCGAGGCGGAGGAGGAGCTGGTGGTCGGCGAGGCGCTCGCGGGGATGGGGATCTCGAGGCCCCTGGTGGCGGTGGTGCTGGCGCTGCTGATCGCCGTCGCCGGCGCGAACGCCGAGGAGCCCGTGGTGGCGGCGGACTCGGTGGCCGGCGCGGTGGAGGCCGCGGCGGCGCTCAAGGCGGAGGAGGCTGCGGAGGCCGCGGCGCTCAGGGCCGAGCTGGGGCAGCTCCGCGCGAAGATCTCCGCCTTAGGTCAGTGCGCAAGGCTTGAATCCACGGGGCGCGCTTGATTTTGCTCTCGGGATGTTTTGGGTTGGGGCGGGTGTTGGTGGAATCGTCGAGTTCATGCCTTGCGGCTACGTTAATTCGTGCTGTTTCACTGGATTGACGCCGCTCCGGTGAGCTCCGGGGTTTAGGGCCCAATTCAATTTCGCGGTGGTTGGTGAGCTACCCGGATCTATTTGGTGGGGGGTTTAGCGTCTGCCTTTGCTCGATTGATCGAGGAGCTCGGGGTGCTGCGAGATTTTATTGATTCCCTTCGTGCTGATTTCGACCATGGGATGAATGCAAAATTGGATAGTTCTCTCTCTTTTTGGTACAAAACTGGATAATTCTCTCCTTTTCAGGAAACTGCTCATTTTAGGGAAAAATACCCAGCTCCTTCTGTTGTTTACACCGTTACCACATAGTACTTCTACTACCTTTTTTTTTCTGGATGCCGTTTTACTTTACTTTATTTTGTTTACACAAAAGTTCCCATTTACTACTACTGTTACATTTACGACAGCGGGCGGTGGGCCAGTGTGTAATTGCAGCTCTTGTGCTTTTGCCTTGGATCAGTTGGATGGTGAACCACTGCCATAGTGCCATTATAATTTTTGGGGCCTGCTTCATTGATGTGTACTGAAAATTCCAATCAAATACACTTCACACAGACCATACAGGCCCGTAGTCTTAATTGAATTGAATAGCTTGGAAAAGTCTAGCAATATTAATTGCAGTAAAACAGTAAATTAATGGTGCTCTGAAGAGTATAATCTCAAACTGTGCCACGGCCCACGGCATGGAAATAATATCTTTTCATTGTGGTATTGTTTCTGTCATAAGCAAAGCAGTTTGCTTCACTATGCCACTTTGGCATTCTATATTAGCCTATGTGACCAAATTCATTTCAATTTAGAGTCATACAGATTGAAATCGCACGTAATGATTCCTTCTAATAAAACATCATTATGATTGGTTTCATGCTACAGAGTCAGACATAGCAGAGCGATCTCAGGTACTGAAGAATAAGGACGATGCCATCGCGAACCTGGAGAAAGCCATTGAGGAGAAGTCAAAGGCTATTACCTCTATGCAGGGCGAGATTGCTTCTCTCCAGGTATGCAATTTAAAACATAACAGTTAGTCTTAAACATTCTTACAAATAACTGTGCACTTATGCTTATCCATGTACAGGCAAAAGGGTCTGTAGCTGCCGAGGAGCAGGCTAACAAGGCCAATGCCAAGGCTGTTGAGCTTGAGAAGCAGGTATAGATTATAAGAGTTCATGAACATTTGGAACGTGCTAGATGTGTTTACGATTTCTCATTTTATTTTTCTCCTGTTCTAGATTGACAAGCTCAAAAAGGATATTGAAGCACAAAGTAGCCAGAAAGCAGCACTAGAATCTAGGGCCAACGATGCAGAGAAGAAGGTGGAAGAGCTGAATGAAAAACTTAATACAGTAAGTGCATAATCCTTGTCTATGGAATAATTGTGGTCAACTTCTTTTTAATTTCATGTGCTACTGTAAGTGTATATGCCATCTGCTTTTTCCCTTTCTAGTTGGCTATATACAAGCCTGCAACACATTCTTATGACACTAGCAGATCATTAAATTAGATATCTATACTAGAGTCTGAAGTCCATTGAAATTTTAAATTCTATTGAAGTCATTTGGTGAAAAACCATTCAACCAAATGGATACTTTAGATGTTGGATTGCATTGTTCTTATATTTTGTTTTGAAAGAGTGTTCTTATATTTTGTCCTTGCTAGATCCAAAAGGAAAGTGATGAGCAAAAACGCAAAATCAAGAAGACAGAACGTGCTCTTAAAGTCGCCGAGGTATGCAACAAGTTTGTTTATTATTAATGCACTGCTGTCCTGGTTGTTGTGGTATTGTTACATATTTGTTCTTTCACATCGTAGGAGGAATTGATGAGGTTGCAGTTAGAAGCAACTGCTAAGGCAAAACAGCTGACAGAGGTAAGGATATATTCTGTTGCTATCATCAGTTGTACTTAATGAATTTAGAAATTTTAGCAATGTAATAACATCATCTGAGCATACTAACAAACATATAATAAGACAAAAAGTTACTAAATTTATTGCAGTGCAGGTTTGCTTTATACTCTCGGGTATGGATGGTGTTCAGAGTGCAAACATGTCTGTTTATGTTCCACAAAATCATTTTACTAGGCAAAGCATGTTGAAATCCTCTACTACTACTACTGATCTATTCCATATTTCATTCTCTTTATTATTTACTATTTCTGTTTAAAAACAATCACAAAGTAGTGTAAGAACAAATAAGTTCAATCTGCATAAATTCTTGTGGTTCCCAAAAGTTATTTGTAGTAATCTATCATGACATTTATTTCCTCCAGCTGGGTGGTTCGCTACCAGTTTTAGAGATAAGTTTCGATAAATCTTTTGTTCCACAATAGCTACATACCTTTTAAGATGCACTATTTGTTGCTTGGCACTTCACTAATATGTTTAAAGTTATAATGGTTACCTACTTACCTAGACTAGGCTAAGCAGAGTATACATATTGTAGTTCTACTGCCTTGAACAGCAAATGCTTGTCTTCGATGATGTCTTTTCTTGCTTGTTCCCATCTACAGCATATTTATGATTTATTCTCGTTTCCTTTTTCAGGTTCATGGAGCATGGCTGCTACCTTGGTTAGCGGCACAGTATGCTCACTATGTGGTAAGAGCGGAACCACAAATATTTATCAATGCAATTTTTGTTCACATGGAATTTACATGCTCATGATCTCTCACCGCTGTATTTATCATCATGTGTAGGAGGTTGTATCAGGCCACTGGAATGAACATGGAAAACCTGCTGTGCATAATGTTCTGCATAAGGTGCCTCTTCATACTGCTTTTATTTTCAATTCAAAATGCATTGCACAAATAAAACTACCATTTATATGTCTGCATATCTAATATTTCAGGCTTCAGAAAAATCAGCTCAGGCAAAGAAATGGGCTGAACCTCATATTGAGACTGCTAAGATGGTAATGCCCATCTGTTCATGTACTTAGTTTCTTTTGTTTTACCTTGCACTGACAGTTTGCTGACATTGTTACTTTCTATGATTGAAGAAATGGATTCCTGTCAAGGAAAAATTGGTTGTCCTGAAGAAAAATGCAGAACCTTATGTACAGAAGGTATCAACAAGATCAGTGGAGTTTTACGAGTCGTCAAGAGATGCTGTGACACCTCATGTTGTCAAAGTTAAAGAGTTCGCTCATCCCTACTACCAGGTAATTGCTGCATTTTCTGTTTCAAGAATATATACAGTTTCATCCACTACTTCAAGGGCAGCAATGTGTTGATTATAGTAATCCATATGCAGTTGCTGATATTCATTTATTTGATTATGTTGATCCAGGAAGTCAAGAAGTTTTCTAAGCCTTACATTGATCAAATTGCTGAGATCACTAAGCCACATGTTGAGAAAGTTAGAACTACTCTGAAGCCATACACTAAGAGAGCAGTTCGTGCATATGGGTCATTTCTTGAGTCGGCAACCACATACCATCGACAGGTTTGTGGTTCTTTTTTGATTCCATTCCAGTTCCTGTTGCATGCCATTTCAATATGTCCTATTCTGCCATGTGCTGTAGGTAGTAGCTGTAGCCTAAAGCCACACTTTGATCTGGTTTCCAACTCGTGTGACGTGTGCATATCTGCTCCCCAGTCTTACCTCTTACCCTCTAGATGTAGCATGCCGAGCTGCTTATGGTTGCCATGGGACATGCCCTTATTTTAGCCTTCCTTCCTGAAGGGTGCTGTATAAATGTTTCTGCATAGGGTCTAGAAATGATAGCCCTTCTCTTGATAGTTTGTGTTCTCTTCTATTTTTAGCTGCTTCATTAAGTTAATGAATTTAACTTTTGTTTTGATATACTTTTAGCTGGTTGTTATATATGTTTAGTTCTTTCTATCATGTGATATTTTTATTTTTTTCTTTTAAAAAAACTGATGTGACAAAATTCTAACATGTTCTCCTTTGTAGGCTCAAGCAAGCATCATGGACTACCTTCACCAGCATGACATAACAAAATCATTTGCAACGAAGGAGTTAGTTTGGTTCCTGGTAAGCACTCCACATTAATTCGGCAGGGAACCACGGCTTAGTGGTCATCTAACAAACATACTTATTTATGTACAGGCTTCTGCTTTGCTAGCTCTGCCTGTCTTCATTATATACAGGCTTCTAGTAGAGACCTTCTGGTTAGTTTCTCATAAATTAAATGCTGATTTCAATCCTAATAGCTATTAGCGTGACCTCAAGTAAACTGAAAATTATCTTCCGTTGCTTTTATGTAGCACCAAAAAGAATAAAAGGCCTCGTGGTGGTAACGGTAACCATGGCCACAAGAGACACAAGCGGCGACACGCTGACAAGTAGATCAATTTACTGAACACTTTAGGGTTCGGTATGCTGTGTATTGTCGCAGATCTTTGAGCAGGATTGGATTGCTCTCCCTCTCACTGAGGCTGTTCTGCTGAACCATGGAGGAAGGAGACTTGGGTCATAGGCACCCTTACCGTGAAAGCATTGTACACCACCAACATTTCTCCTCTTCTTTTACATTCTCACCCCAGGCGTGTGTAATATGGACTTCAGTGCAGCAGACCTTTTACCTGCACTTTGCTGGGGTTCAGGGGGTTATGCCTCGGCCTTTGTTTGATTGGTCATTGTTTATTGTAACTTGTGAATGCGTTTGAGTTGGTGTGCTTTGTTTTTGTTGGGGACCTACATTCGAACTTATTACTTATGTATGCAGTGGTTGGTTGTTTAGCTAACTGGATATCTCATGTTCACTTCATTGATGTATGCTTGGTCGACACCATGATCTGGTAGAATGGCTGAAGTGTCATGAACAGGAAAAGTATATGTCTATAAATTGCTAGCCATCTGGTATGTTTGTGTGTTTATATCAAAATCCAGAAACTGCACATCAGTTTGTCATGTAGGGTCCGAGTGCTGAACCTGACGATATTTGGCTCGTCTTCGCTCAAAAAAGAGAAGTTTGTCGATGAAATTTTGCTGAAGCTGTGAAAAATTTAGTCTGCACAAGTTTGGCCTAGGCATGTTCGAACCAGAATTTTTTCTCCGTGAACAGACCGGTCTGCCAACTGGCCGCTTTGGCACTGATATGGCTTTAAACAAAACGTTATGAGATATCTTTAGATCTCTATAATTTTCAAATCTATCTCCATATCAGGTCAAATGAAAAGGTTTAATTTTCAAAAGAAATCTATCTCCATATGAGGTCAAATGAAAAAGGAAAATGTTATGAAATAAAGATTACTATTTGCACAAGGAAAAAGGAAATGTTATGAAATATAAAGTTGTAGGTCTTGTCAAGCTTAGTAATTTTTATGTGTATTTATCTTCATCATTGCTTATATTGAAAATTTCTAATTTTCTAAGTGATCCATTAATCTTGGGATTTATCGGCTTAATCTTTCAAATATACTCCTAATGGTAGGGTATGCGCGCATTAATAGGGGTGTGAATATGTGTCAATATATATGAGCGTCTAGATTTGTCTAATTTACAGATAAAAAAAAGAATCCTGCCAAGTGACGTAATTTAAATCTCACCGTTTCGATTGTCCGTAAGATTATATTTTCTTTGCAATTTTTCGTTTGAGGCAATTAAATTCTGCAAAGGACGAGATATAATAAAAAAAACTTTTTCTGGGCTTTATTCCGCGCGCGACGGCCCATCAGCTGCTTCCACTCCCGGCCGCCGGAGCACACCCAAACCCCCAAACCCCAGGGCCCCACCGCAACTCAACTCCTCCGCCGCCGGCCGCACCGTCTCGTCCGCCGCGCGCCACCAGCAGCCTGCGTCCTCCCACCTCCTCGCTCAGTCTGCGCCCTCTTTGCCGCAGCTTCATCTGCTCCGCCCCACTCCACCAAGGAGCTCGGGCACCGGTTACTGCACGGTCCTGCGCCGGCGACCGTTTGACGCCGCCGCCTCAGCAGCAGTAGCAGCGTGCTACGTCACTTGGGTACGCTCTCCTTCTGGTATGAAGCATCTTGACCCCGCGGGGGTATCGATCGTAACGTTTGCCTTATTTGTCGTTTTGATTTCCGCGTGCAGACTGGGCGCTGAGGGTGCAGAAGCTAGAGTCGCCATCGATGGCGACCGTGGAGTAGCACCCCAAAGCCGGCGCCTTTCTTGCCGTCCTGCCAGCGCTTCCAGCTCGGTTTCCCCATGATCCTCCGCAGCGCACTAAGGGCCGGTCGCGGCCTCAGGCAGGTTCCCCTGGTTCAGCTCATTGTGGAGCACGGTGAGCTGTACCGGGCACCACACCGGTGTGCTACTGATACCCGGGATGTTGAAGAATCATCAGCTGTGTTGAATTGGTGGGGGGTCACCCCAGTTGGTCACGGGTATCAGTTGCGGGCTTACTCGGCTGCCCCTGCTGCACGTGTTAGGGGTGAGAAACCCTTGGATCGTGCTGATGCAGTGGTAATGGCAGATGAGGAGGTCAAGCGAATGAAGAAGATGCGGGTGTTCCGGACCGCTCAGCGGACTTTCATGGAGTACCTCCATGTCACACGGGGGCTGAGCTTTTTGGATGCCGAGCATATAAGCAAGCACTCACCTGCCTTTGTGAGCAAGCTGCTGAACCAGGTGAAGGATGCTATCAAGGACCCTGTGGAGGGGGATGAGGCAGTGTTCAGGTCAAAGGTGAAGACAAGGGAGATGAGGGATGAGAGGGCCACTACTGCGTTGCAGCGTCTGTTCAGGTATCATCCGATCAACGAGTTTGAGCCATTCTTCGAGAGCATGGGCTTCAAGCCGAGTGAGTATGAATCCTTTCTGCCTCAGGATCTCATGTTTCTTTCTGATGATGAGACATTGCTGGAGAACTACCATGTTCTTTGCAATTATGGGGTTATGCGCACTAAGATAGGGGGGATATACAGGGATGCTGGGGAGGTTTTCAGTTTTGGTGATGGTGTGCTTGCGTCTAAGCTAAGAGCTATTGAGGATCTGGGGTTCAGTAAGACCACTGTGATAAAACTTGTGACCTGTTGTCCTGCCGTATTGACACGTGGCCCACATGCTGAATTGAAGATCTTAAAGTGGCTAGATGACATTGGCATTCAGAGAGACTGGATTGGTCAATTCTTATCTGTAAAGAAGTCGTATAATTATAATTGGAGAAAGATGGTTGAAGTTCCTCAATTTTTTACTGAATTGGGATTTGATAAGGAGGGTATTGGTAAACTGATCAGGCAACACCCAGATTTCTTGTTGGATGGTTCTGGAAAGGTACTGTTTAGGGCAGTTGCCATCATGCTGAAAGCAGGGTCTGGAAAAGAAGATCTGTTTAATCTTTTCATGGACTTCCCAGATGTACAGGCCAGGAGTTTCGCAAGGAACATACAGAGTGTTATACTATTCTTAACTGGCATTGATGTAAGCGAGGAGGATATTAAGAAGTTTGTGGTAGCAAATGCATCAATGCTTGGTTCTGCTCGAGTGAAGAAGGCAAACAGTATTCTTACATATCTCAATGTCGGGAGGAAGCGTTTGTGGAAGATTATAATGGAAGAGCCACGTGAACTGATGAAATATGCATTAGGGTTAAAGGTCAACCGCCTACCGCCTTGTGACAGGACTGAGAAATCACTGAAGGAGAAGGTGAAATTTTTGAAAAACATAGGATTTGAGGAAGGCTCTGATGATATGAATAAGGCAGTGAAAGCTTTCCGTGGTAAGGGTGATGAGCTACAAGATCGGTTTGACTTTCTGGTGAAGACTGGATTTGAGCCCAAGGATGTAGCGAACATGATCAAAGTAGCCCCGCAGGTTCTGAATCAGAAGATACATGTCCTTGAGTCCAAGATATCATTCCTTTTAAACGAGACATCATATCCTCTAAGCTCTCTGGTTGGATACCCCGCGTTCTTGTCGTTCACTATAGAGAGAACCAAAGCTAGGTTTCTAATGTACAATTGGCTGCAAGAAAGAGGGCTGGTTCCTCCTAATTTTGCTCTGTCCACCTTATTAGCTTGTTCAGAGAAGCGGTTTCTTAACTATCTGGTCCTAAAACATCACGAGGGTCCAGAAGTCTGGGAGAAGTTGAAGAAAGAGGTAGCTGCAGACAAAAACGTGCACTGTACTTCAGATGATTAGCATGACATTATTTGTTGAGTGATACTTTTTAGGAAAAGGCAACGGTGTGCCTTTTGTGTATAAATTAATGGATAATGTACATGGATGGTACTAACTGATATTTTAACTTAGTTCCATGAATATTGTTTTTGTTTTGTTTTATCGCTGGTCTGGACAGACCTCCGATCTGACTATGGCACACCCAAACTTTGCAAATGTGATTCAGCATCAACTATTCGCATATGAGCTAATCTTTGGGCCATAGGTGTGCATCTGAATGTGAAGTACTGTACAAAATCGATTACGACTCACATGGCCATCAATAAAGGCATCATATATAAAAGGAAATGTCTTGTGGAACCAAAACTATCAGGCAATGTCTCTCCTAATACCTACATTATCACCAGTTAGCACCTTATTTTTGGACAACCACCACAGCAAGAAATGCACTCGGGGGGGGGGGGGGGGGGGGGGGGGGGGGGGGTTGTGGAGCTTCAGTCCCCATACAGCAGCCACATGGACTGAGAAGAATACCTCTAAAATTAATGAACTGAGTAGAGTAAATGCCATTAGAGTTAAATAGCCAAACCAATGAATCTTCCTCATCAGAGAAAGTAATAGTTGAAGCCAACTGCTCTACCTCTAACCAAAGATTCATTAACCTGTCATCCACACATCTCCTAAAAGTACATTTGAGATTTGACCCATCCCACAAATCAAAAACTGAATTGGTCTTCTCATTAACTAAAACATAAATCTCCTAGTATTGTATAGCCAAACTAGAGGTACCTAGTCAATTGTCCTCCCAAAACTTTCTTGCCATTACCCATTTTCCAGCGAAACCCTATCTTGGCAGCTGAAGCTGCCCACATGAACCCTTTAAAGAAACTAGAGGCACCAACAGTAGAGCTACAAAAAAATATTCGGCCTATCCGTGTCATACTCGTAATCTATTAAATCTTGGGATGATCATTGCGTGTTTTCCGTAAGCACCAAAAAATTAAAAGGTCCAAAGCCTGCAGTGGCTTTTGATGGGCCGTACGTTATGCAAAAATAAAAGCAGTATGAGAATGAAGCCCATGGTCCGAAGGAGTCTATAGTATAAACTTTCAGCCCAATGGTAGATCAAAACAACATGGGCCTACCGAAGCTGCATTCAATGAATAAATGTCCGTTTTCTAATTTCCGACAACGTGAACAGGCCTCGTGTACACTTTGAAAATTCTGTGCATACGACCAATGGCAAAGTCTGAGGAGTCTACAAGAAAAAGTTTTGATTCTTAGCTGAATTGATTTGTCTGCCCAAACGATAGGAAGGGTTCGCAAAACCTGAAGAAGTGAAGAGGAATGTTAAACGTGAACGGCCTCTTGGAGTGCCAGCACCTTGTACGCACTCTTAGAAGAGCATTGTTCATCAGAGGAAAGTCTCTAGCAGGAAATATCTGGACCATCACCTGATATTAGAGGGACCTGCAAAACAGAACTTTGCACTAACACCTTTTGGACCTGCAATGTCTAAGACCACGTTTCCAACATACTACATACCGTGTGTCCACTTCATACTTGGCCAGGCGCTCTTTTTTTTTTGAATGGATCCAAAATTGAATTCAGTATGTAGCACTAAAAGAACTACATATAAGAAAAAAATTATTCTTTTTTAATAAAAAAATATAACATCGTTTCTACTAAGCATAATAGACTAAAAATCGAGAGTAAATTTACTCGGCCACATCCCTCTCGAAAACGTAGTAGCAGTGAAATGTTATAGAAGTTAAAAGGTGGAAAAGGTTCACAGACGTAGATTCGATCAGAAATGCGAATCTTCTGACTGACAACATACTTCGCTGATAGAGAGTACTTCTTCCTAAAGTTATGCTTAGCGGACCAGTATTTTCTACTTGTAGATTTTTGTATAAAAGGCCCAGACCCCGCCTGCTGATCCTTAGGAACCCAACTTGTTTAAAAGGTGTTTTTGGTGCTTGAAAGAAAGACATGGTATAGGTAGTGGCTACGTAACATACATGTTAAAATTTGTGAGGAGCACGAGAGCAAACTAACCTTTCCAGCTAGGAGCACTTAGCTTCTTTTGGAAACATCGGTAGAGGTTCAGAATTTTGGCTAAACCGATGAATCAGAAGAAGTGTGCGGGCGGGCAGTTGGCCACGCACGCACGCAAAAGGGCGAGCTTGGATTATGGCGAACGAACAGGGGAGAGCGTTTGGATCAAGGCCACGGCTGGCCCTACCCTACCTGGTGCAGACTGTTCATTTTTGTGGCCAATCCCATTTGCCGATGCGTCCGTCCGTGCGTGCGTCCAATTTCGACGGAGCAGGATGTTTTGGCTGCAGACAGCAGGAGAATCCATGGTTCTTCGGTCGTTCCGATTTTGGGCGACTGGGGCCAGGAGCATCTCCAACAATCTCTCAGTACAACTCTCCCAATAAAATATTATTAGAGTAGCTCAATATCATTTTGTAGATTTTTTAAGAAAGTTGTTGTAGAAGTACCCAATATATCTCTCTCAATACCCATATAAAAGGTGAGTCCTATAGAGGTGTAAGAGAAAATATGTTTAAAAAGTGGTAGTTGAGATGATCCTATGATTAGAGGAGTTGTATCTTCCCCTTTTTCTGAGGGGAGACGAGAAAAATATTAGTGGTAAAAAAAAGTATTGAGAAACTGCCGGAGCAAATTAAAAATATAGCTATTCTCAATATGATAGTTTTACCGGAATAGAAGGAGGCATCGGAGAACCGCCGGAGATACTCTGGATCGCTGCCAGCCAGACAGGCGCTCATCTTGCAATGCAACCGTCGTCTCTGACTCTGATCTGCTCTATCGGCTCCAACTCGATCTCTCGTTGCTTTCTGTTGGCGGGCAGCAGGACAGACAGGACGATGCTGCCGGCTGCTCTCAAGTCTCACCCTCATCGTCGTCATATGCCCAACTTGGGCCACGTTTAGTTTGCAAATTTTTTCAACCCGATGAATAATATCATTTTTGTCTTATTTGGTAAATATTATCTAATCGTGGATCAACTAGGCTCAAAAAATTCATCTCGTGATTTCCAACTAAACTGTATAATTAGTTATTTTTTATCTATATTTAATACTTCATACAAGCGGCTAAAAATTAATGTGACAGAAAAAAGTGAAAAAATTATAATTTTTGGGTGCATACCTTGGTTCCAGGCAGCGGTACCGACTCGGAGTGTACCTCGGGGGCCCTGCGCCCCTGCCTCACGCCCAGAGAAAAAGGAAAAAGGAGATGGAGTGACAGAGTCACTGGCGCTGTGCTGGATTGGCCGTCAGTATTTGGGCTTAGGCCTTGTTTACTTTCCATGTCAATTCAAAATATTTTCTCTTTCACCCATCACCTCGAATCTTTCGACGCATACATAGAGCATTAAATATAGGTAAAAAAGATAACTAATTGCATAGTTTGTCTGCAAATGTCGGGACGAATCTTTTGAGCCTAGTTAATCCATAATTGGATAAATTTTGCCAAATAACAACGAAAGATGCTACAGTAACTTTTCATCCATTTTCGCGAAGTGAACACACCTTAGGCTCGGGCGATCCATCACCTCGGTTGGTGGGTCACGACGGTACCTGCACACTGCACTCACTAATCTGAGAATCGTTCGTTTTCTAAAAAAAAACTAAGAATCATTCAATCAATCCACTTAAGAAACAAGACCAAACCATACTCTCCACTCATCGAGTTCTCCTGGCCGCAGCGGCATGGTGCACGGCGACCCCTCCAGCGTAGTGTTCTTCACTGCGCTCAGCTGCCTGCCTGTCTTCATCCTTCCTCCCCACCACACTTGAGCGCCGCCACACGGCTTTCTCCCTCTCCACCGTGCTTACCGACAGATGCGTATGGTTTCCATTCTACATTGCGCCCTCGCGCACTTCCATCTCTCTCTGGCGGTAGCTCCCGCTAGGAGCAGCGACTAATAGGCCTCCCCCCTTCCCCTCTCTCTCTGGCGCCCGGTCCGTTGTCTCCCTCGGCGACGGTCTCAAGCAGTGATGCATACGAGATCAGGTAGGGACGACTCCCCCAGCAGCGGTGGCCAGGATGTAGATTTCTGGAATCGGCCGTTCCCCTGCTCTGTTGCGTCATACGGAAGAAGGGTGAAAAACGCTTGTTGCAAGAGTATGTTTCAAGTGCTTCAGATGTTTCAGAGGTATCTTGCATGTGTTATAATGGCTATACACGTATGTTTCAAGTGTATGTTCTAAACGTTTTATTTGTTCTAGACGTATATTGCAAGTGTTTTACCCGGACGTTGCAAAAGTAGATCTGGATGTTGTATATATATGCATGCTGCAAGCATATATTTCAAGTGTTTTTGAGTGTTCCATTCATATGTTTGCAAGTGTTTCATCTAGATGTTGCATATGTTCGTAATGGTTTTTAAATGTTTTTCAGACGTTTTCGCAAGTGTTTCAGACGCTTGTTTTTAAGTGTTTCATTTGTCTTCTTTTATATGTTACAACTGTTGCATCTAGATGTTTCGAAGTAGATCGGGCATTGCACATGGGATTCGCGTGGAAAGCGACTGGCGGGGCGTGGGCGACGTTAGGGACGGCGTGAGCCCAACGTACTAGGCACTCGCTCGCTCTCTGTGCGGACATTGTCCGGACACTGGCGTCTGGATCGGATGTCCGGGCGCTAGCTAGTCCGGATGGTTTCCCAAAGGCCAAAGCCAAAAGCGAGCGGATAAAATTGGTGACTCGACTCTGAATCTGAACCCTTCAATTAGCATGCGTCCATCGTGCATGGCCGTGTGTGTCGGGTCGGGGCGTCGGGCCACGGCCGGCGCGTCGAGCTCGAGCAGCAGCCAGCAGCACCCCGTTCGTTCACCGTACGTACGTCGAGCGCACCAACGCCGGCATCGGCATGCATGGTAGCGATGGGGTCAGCCGGCCAGCTCGCAGCCACAGCCACTCGCACCCGATCTGGGCCGGGACAACAGGGATCGCCACGCCACGTACGCATTTACTAGTAGTACATACAATACAGGGACCGGACCACCACCCCACGACAGCGATTGCGATGGAAAACGCAGCAGCAGCAGCACATGGCAATTCCGCCCGCGCAGCCCTGCCATTCGCTCGCCGCTACTACCGTACCATCCCGGCATCTCCCATCTCACTCTCCGACTCTCCTGTCTCCTCTCCCCTGCCTGGGCGTTGGTCCTCCGCCAGAGGCGCATGCATGCGGTGAGGAGATCCACTAGTAGCATCCGCCACCACGAGCACACGAGCACGACGAGTCCAGGACCACCAGTCACCGGACCGCAGCCGCAGCAATGCATTCAGTTCGAATTCCACGCACACCTTCTCCTGCTGTCTACAAAATGGCACCGGCCACTAACGTTTTACAGTGTCATCAAGTAGGGGTACTCCTATATTAGTACGTATTAGTTACAGCAAACATGACAGACACCCTAATAACACGTGGATCAGGTGAGGCCCAACCTGTCCTTATCTATCGATCGACACCGCCTCTCCTCCTTCATCAGACAAACAATAACAATACCCAGCTGTCCTGCTCCTGTCCAAGAGGCGTACACGAAAATACAAAGAATCCGTCCAGCTCTCCTCATGCCAAATTCATTTCGCCCAACCCAAACCCAAACCAGCCACGTCAAGCACACGGAAATCATGCGTCAAAGCCAAGAAATCCATCAAGGCCCCAGCTAACCAAACATTACATTACTAGCTGCTGTGCTTTGACGACTGCCGTGGCGTGGATCGCCTTCTACTCGGACCTGCCTCAGGACTCATCACATGATAATGAATTTTATGTCCATTCGACTGCACATTCGTCCGTCGAATCCTGACCTAGTCTCTTCAGAACACACACGCTGGGTCCAGGGCATCCAAAGACCTGATCCTTTTTGCTCATTGCCAAAGACAACCAAAAGCAATGCACCTGCACACCTGGTTTTACGGTATCCAAAGACCTGATCCTTTATGCTCATTGCCAAAGACAACCAAATGATTCTCAATGATATCTGCACTGATGCACATGGCCACATCACATGTGCATATACAAGGATCCATGTTAAACTATACACAAACAGAACAGACAACCAAGCTGCACAAGCACCAGCACCACAAAGGTCCACAGCCATCTATGAATGATGATGATCAGTTCAAAAGGCAACTCAGCATGAAAAATGACAGAAAAAAAGATTTGCACTTTCTGATATACTAGCTTATTCCATTTATTCTACCTCGAGAAACATTTACGCGTCCAAAATTGTTCCATCAAAAAGTTGCCTCCAAACTCCGGAGACGAGAGAGTTTTACTCCCCCATCTCGCGCAACTCAGTTGACAGCAGCAGCCGATCCTTAGGTACAAGAAAGAGCCTTATCGCACCGGGCGCACGGGCGGGCTCAATGGAATAATCGAATGGGATCTATATATACAAGGGGGCGGGGGGCCTAGGTTTTAACTACACGGGCCTTGCTTATCTGATGAGCTAATGAATCTCGAAAGAATGGGGATGTGCGTACATGCGCGCGCCTTGGATGGATGGGTTACATCTCGCGGAGCAGGTTGCTGATCTTGCGGAGCTCTGTCAGGGCAGCCATCGCGGTGACCTGCCCTTTGCCTCCCAGGATGTTGTTCGGGAAGTTCTCCATGGCGCTTGGCTGCGCCCGGTCTTGCTGGAACGCTGTTTCGATCACCTGTGTACATGGCAACCACCAGATAATGTTATTCTCGTGTCTTAGACAACTTTCTGGATGCAGAAAACTAAAGTAAACAATACTAGAGCGGACTTCAAAGCACAAGCTGCATTTACTCTAAAGAACAAAATGCTGACTGGTTACAATCCTATCTCTCTAAACATAGAAATTGTCATCAGCACTAATATGGACTGCTATCCTATCTCTAAACATAGAAATTGTCATCAGCAATAGTATGGACTGCTAGCAACAACAACCTGGCAAAGAAAAACACCAAAGGGCAATATCAGGCGTCTGAAATACAATACCTGAATATTTTCAAGCATGTTCTGTCCAATATTCTTCAGTGTGCCCATCACCTTCTTATTATCACCAGAGGCCAAATTTATGCCGCTGCGGGAGTTATCTGAACTCACATCAGCAGCTGAAGAGCAGGGAAGGACTGCACCATGTTTATCATCCGATGCCTCAGCACTGCCCTTCTCCACATTGCCTTCAGCTGAAGGTCTGCCAAACCTCAAGAACCACTGTAGCTTGTTAATAAATGGCTTTCTTTCATTAGATACCGTAGTTCTCTCAGAGGATTCAACTGGATCTACATTTGTTGAAGACTCTGTTGCTTCTGAGACAGACTCTGTTGCTTCTGAGACATTTTTATCCTCACAGTTACAGTTGGACGACTCATCTGCTAGAACTTCATCCCTATCATCGTCGCCGGCGCATGAATTTGATGTGATGCTACTTCTCTCAGAATCATTATCGTGACAATTCTCATGTTCATTGCCATCACAAGTGGCATAAAACACCGGAGAATTCTCGCCACTAGAACAAGCTTCTGTCCTTTTCATTGAGCTCTCTTCAGCTGGTTTCACTGGTGAATCTATAAGTGGATTGAACTTTGTCACACTTGGTGGGCTTACTATTAAATTCTCACTAGCCGCCCCCTTTAACTTTAGTTGTGAGGGCCTTTCAGAATTCACAAGAGGCTCCTTGTGAATCGACACGATAGGGAATTCATCTTGCTGAAACTTTCCAGCAACTTCACTGGACTGTACTACTTTATCTGAATAAGAGTTCAAAAGACACCGTCTCACTGAATTCTTGGTGTCACTCTTCACACTGACTACCTTAACTGGAGAAGGATCTGACTCTGTCCTAGATAAACCAAGCCTCTGGCTCAAAGATTGCTTTAGTGATTTCTTATAAGAAAGACCCTTATCACTCCCTTTGGGAGCAGTTCCGTCATCGTGCAAATTTCTCCACTGCTTTTCCCAGTAACTCTCAGATAATGGATGCAACGGAGTCCTTGGAGGAGTTGAAGCAGCAAGACTACTGTAAACCCTATCATAATCACAACTATCCTTCTTTGATAAGAGAGGTGGGGATGATACGTTCGCATCAACAGCAATAGACTGCAGAGATTTAGCTTTCTCAATTAATTTATGCACATCAACATTGTTTGGAAAGTTCAATAGTCTCTGAAGACACGACGTATTGATTTCAGTGGCCAGCAGAGATGATCTAAGGTGAAGAATCATAGAGACTGCCATGGCTGCGATGAATGCCCCTCTAGACGAGCACAATATCCTAAAGCTGTATTCTTCATTTTCTCCAAGTAGCATGTCATTGGAGCAAGCAAAAACTTCATCCCATACGACTAAAAGATCGTTGAGGCAGAACTCCCGTCCAAACAAGACCCGCAGCCAACGAAGAGCGAAATATTGTGGTTCTACATCCAGCTCAATGAAATGGCTATGAAGAGATGGCTCAATAATGGATAGCAAATGAAATAAAGATGATGAGGCTTCAATGACAGGCGCTAGACTTGAGCTAGATCCAACCTTGGATGTAGAGAAAAACTCTGCCATGCGGACCACTCCACTACCTCCATCCATCAAACCATCAAACATTGAATAGGCATCATGTTCCATGAACCTTTCAGACAATACAATGCCTAGTTCACCCTCAGCTCCATATGCATCACTAAGTGAAATTATTTCTTTTGTATCAAGGTCAAGCTCATCAAGTGTGTTAACTCTGGAAGCGCTTTCAGAATCATCGCCATTGTCAGCTCCAGAATGCCATTTTAAGTCCTTTCTAGGTTTATAACTAAAAACCATATCTGTATCTGGGAAAGGCACTCCATCAAAATCATCATTGAAGCAATCCTCATGGAGCTTCCTCACTTGAGACAGTTTATCAATGTCAACTTGAAGAACATACACTAGAGGAGCTAGTAGTTCGTGCATTCCTGTGAAAGTAGTCCATAAGTCAGTACATATTTGGCAATCACATAAAAAAATGCGGAAAGCTACTAATAATCATGTGGATAAACTAATTAATCAAACTTCAATGCCAACAAAACTACAGTGGCATTTATCACAGCTTTAGAGATTTAGGATCATATAGTAAAAGCAAGTGTTTTTTTTTCCTTATAAGATAATCTTGGAGCTTATTAACGTATCCTAAGAATTACATCTGAAAATACAATTTTAGGTTATTAAATGATAACTGCTACCAATTTAATGAAATGCAAACAAAAGGTTTCAGCCCCATGAGCATTTCTCAGAGACTGCAAAGCTAACCAGATATGCAGCAAAGTCTTACTGCAATCATGTATTTAAAAGAGTTGCTTACCTTGGCGATATCCACACTCCGGGTGCTGAAGGCACCACATCAACAGTATTCTCCTCAGCATGGCCTGGCAATTAGGTGTTTGAAAGTAACTACCATCTTCTGGGTATAATCGAGACAAGTCTTGGTCAACTGTCTTCTCCAACTCGGCACCTCTGAAGAAACGGCCCCAGCTGCTATCTGCACAAGGAATTTAAATAGAAATATAAGAAATTCAGAGTTTTAGCAGGAAGCATTGGAGCAGAGCATGCAGCATTATTGCATTTCAGCATTGCAAAGATGCCATTATATGAAAATACAGTGTTGCCTGTTTATGCCATATAGAAATAGAACAACACAAGAAATATTATCTAGTTGTAATGGAAAAATCCGGTCTAAATTCAGCAAAGCGTACTGCAATCAAAATCAGACTTTCCTATCAATTAGTGCCCCCACCCTTGAGCTCCAGTATATTTAAGAAAATAATCTTTTACCATATTTGTTCTTGTTGGTTGTTTGGAGTTAGGGGTCCCTTTCTACTGGTGCAGTTATGCTACTAAGAAAGTCAGTATGTCAAAGTGTTAATAGGCCAGATAAGCACCTTTCTACTTTTATATAGTATTTCTTACTAATTGCGGTCAATACCACTGGAGTTTGTTACCTAAAGCCTGGTTCAGGAAACCTCATTGGTTGGGAAAAAGAATCTATGATGACAGTGCAAAATAAACATAGTAGTTCCCACTAATATTAATTATTAACAGTCTTGCACAAGTAAACAGGTAGCGAACAAAATACATCCACATTCAGAGGATATATCATCAATTTCATGTTCATCATTCTCGTCATAAAATCATGTCTAGGACGAAATACCTGGGTTCTGAGAGAGCGGGTTGTCAACAACAAGGTTGGATGATCTGTCCTCCTCCTTTGGAAGATGTGGGTCTACCATAAGGCGGCGCCTCAAACTAACATATCTACAAGAAACAAGAAACACCTTCGTCAGTTGAAAGAAGCATTGGTCCAATCATAAAGATGACAAGTCGACAACTTCAGCAAGAAGGAACCAGTCCTCCAATTATATACATACGTAGATGACCAGTTCAGCGGCAATTTCTCTCATAGCCACGTGAACAATAAAACAACCATTAATCAGACATGCAAATTTTCAATGAGTTATTTCTTGATACAGTAATCCAATTGGAAGCATTTACTCTTAATTATTGCATTGTTTCCTTGGCAAAAGACTTTTTTTTCTCTCATCATAATCATCAGAGGACGAAAACAACACCCGACCAAACCAGAACCAAACGTGAAGATGAGCAATAGCTCCGCCCGGCTAAGAACAAAGACAAGAGATTCCCGCCGACAAAAACGCACCAAACAGCACGTGGGCCAAGAACAAGAGCCAATCAGCCTCACCTCCTCCGCGAATCCGCGGCGGCGCGGCGGAGCTCGTCAACGGAGGCCCCGGGCGACGCCGGCAGGATGCCGAGATCGACCCGCCACCGGACGCTGCGCAGATTCGCGAACCGCCACCGCCTCTCCTCCTCCGCCATGCGCCCCTGCCCCCTCTTCAGCCGCAGGCGGATTTGACTGCCTCCCCCAAATCAACAGCCCCGCAGGTGGGGAGAGCCTAGAGCGGAGCACCTTTCCACGAGGCCAGACGCTATAAATAGCGTCGTGTATCTGTATCGACCCAGAAAAGAAGGATCTTTGGTGGAATAAAGATCGGGATTTTGGAGGATTTTGGTGGAGGAAGGGAGAGGTGGAAGGAGATGATTTTTCCTGCCCTCCTGTGCGCTCGCGAGAATGGCGTGGCGCCCTGCCTCGTTGGGGGAGTGGCTGGATGATTTGGCTCCTCCTGGTAAGCAGGGAGAGGCCGAGACAGGGTGGGTGAGTAAGCAAGCAGAGGAACACGGAGGAAGGGGAAGGCCCGGAGGGCAGGGACGAAGACAGAAAAAAAAATTTAGGTGGGGCTGAACAAGAGTGCTACGACGACTTAGTTCATGCTATAACCTCCTCACGATAGACATATATAATAGTTTATTAAAGTAGTTTTATATTAAAAACATCAGTTAACAATGAAATTCATAAAATACATCATGAAAAATAAAGGATGTAGTTTATTCATGCTGCAAGGCTTACACGAAACTAATAAGCGAAGCGTGATAAACGAAGTCTAAAGTATTTTTATACGAGAACACAAAGACTGAGCACAAAATGTTCTTTTTGAGTTTTAACATTTTGAAGTTTTAGACAATCTCAATTGAAATTTCCTACTCCCACCATCCGGATTCAAATGCACGTTCATTCAAAAAAAAGTCCCAAAGTAAAAGAATCGAAAGAGGAACAGTGCTAGTACTCCGAACTTGTAAACTGACGGTACTAAGACATAGTGGGGCCAATGAAATAAAAAATTAATTTGTCAAGAGGAAAGAAAAAGAAAAGCCAACGGAGGCCTTATCCCTTCCGTCGAGACACCAGAATCTCTCGTCCACGACATGACTCCAGTCTCCAGGAGCTCCTCGTACCGAACTGCCGCCACAACACCTATGCAAGACCACTCCTTCCCCATCCTCTGGCATACTACCGCACATCTGCAAGCCTGCTCCTTCCCCTTCCTCTCAAAAGGAGTTCCTCTTCACATGAATGCGGCGTGAGGGATGCTCCAGACGACAAGATGGCCGATGGCGGCGGTAGCCCGGGCTCAGCGGTAGGGGGGCTTGAGCCCCTCTTGCCCTACCGCTAGCTCCGTCGCTGCCGGAGGGTGTCTCCTCTCTCTTAGGCCCCGTTTGGTTTGAGTGGTTAAAGTTTAACTCCCATCACATCAATGTTCCCTTTAATATATGAAGTATTAAATGTAGATTAATTGTATGTATGTCGGCATAGATTAGGAGTAATTTACGAGACGAATCTATTAAGCCTAATTAGTCTAAGATTGAAAACTTTTTGTCAAATAAGACGAAAGTGTTACAGTGTTTATTAAACTTTAGCTCCTCCAACCAAACACCCCATTATTATCTTGCTTGTTTTTTTTTCTATTTTTCGTTTATTAGGAGAAAAATATAGGATCTAGAAGAAGGTTAGGGATTTTGTTCTCTATTGGATTGGAAGGGAGAGTAGTTAGGGAGGGGAGATGTTGATGACTAGGATGACTGGTGAGTGATTGGCTAGGTGGCTTGGCTTATTGGCATTATCTCTTGTTCTTTTGTCTACCTGCTGAGGTGGATTATTTTAGAAAAACATGTAGCATATTTTTATGTATTTCCCATGACATTATTTTTCATATTGTTTATTTTTTATATATACTTGTGTGTTGGTTTGTGAAGGGAACAAACATGAATGGATGGGAGGAGGGAGGTTGGTATGGTGACGTGTGCTCTTTGTTGTTCTGTGGTCTATTTTGGTGGAGGGATGGAAATTTGTTTGGTCCACAATGTTTTACCTAAAGTTTAGTACAGTTGCTGCAGGCAAAAATGATTTTTTTGTGTGATTCTATGATTAGTATAGGAGGGCATGCAAATTATATATGGGTTGAAATCAGGGCATGTATACATCAATAATAATTTCATCTTGATATGTAACATCTTTAGCTTCAGGTTTGTGGCGCATTTAATTTATTTCACCCACATGGTCATTTAAAAAACATGAATATAAATAATTTCACAAATAAAGATTTGGTACGGCACTTATCAAGTCTTCAGTACTGTTGCTGATTAGACACACAGGAAGAGATGCGATAAATAAAAAATACCTTACGATTTACGATTTAGAACGGAAGAAGTAAATTAACACACAAGCTCGATCAGCTGGACAATTACCTCTGCTAAGTTGCCAGTCATCATCGATCTCACCATCAAATTAATCTCAGCCACACGATCGTCGTCCGACGTGTCCGGCAACTAAGCATAGTAACAAAAGACAATGGCTACAGGACGAAACCATATTCTCTTCTCTTTGAGAAATGCAAGGACATCCTATCAACCAAAAAAAAAAATGCAACGACGTACGTACGAAACGTAACCTGCAGTGCAGCATAACACACGGTACATGACACGCACAGCAAGTTCGTGCACGTTTCCGCTCCAGCTCCAGCTCACCGATGGTGACGCTCGAATCATCTTCTCTATACGTCTCGCTCATAATTTTGTTGTCTCGTGCAAGTAATAATTTGGAGCTTTTATTTATTTATTTTTTCCCCTTCCACAAGTTTGAAGTAGACCCGACTAGGCGACGACCAAACCTTTGCGCGGTCAACTGTGTCGCGCTACATGTTTCTTCTCGTCTCTAGATTAACCCGTAAAATTTGAATTCGGGTGGATACGAGTTGAACGAATTGTTTGCGTATGTAACTCATCCTGATTAAAATCCGATCTTGTTCCGTAAGGTTTAAGATAACTATATATGCCCACAAAGGAAATAGGGAGGGAGAAAAAAAATAAGATCAGTTACAATAATCCCAGTGATGTGATGACGGTGTCTGTATTGCTTAATATGCATGCATGCTTGGTTCTTGGTGGCTTCATGATGTACGATTGGACATGCTTTGGTTCTTGAAATGTGCTTGTCCGGCACGTTTCAACGACGTCAATTTCCTCTCGCTTTCTTCTCCAACTGGATGCAAGGCTCTCTTCCTTGCATTATATTGTGTGGCCTGGTAAACGACGCTGACGTGCTTTAGCTGCCAAACTGCGTATTTACGCTGAGTGATTTGGTTTTTTTATAATCGGCTGGCAATGCAAGAAAGGCAGGCTAATAATTAGGATACATAACAGAGCTGTCGGTGTCCGAATTTAACTTGGACGTTTCTTTCACCCAACTCACGAGGAGTTTATTGAGTATTTGAATGGTACACAAGTAGGAGTAGAAATGTAGCATACATCATCAGAACATGTCATGTTTTTACATGCTTATCTTATCTGTCCATCTTCATGTCCGACTCAGCAGGCCGGCTACGGCTGGTGCTGACTGTATGTGTATCCCGTGCTGGTTTGACAGTTTGACTGGGGTGTGAGCTCTGGCCCACAATGTCAGTGGCACTCAGTTTAGGGCACCTACCGGTTCATTCCTACTAGTGTACTTGTACTGCAGGTGTACACGTGTAGTTCTCTGAACACAAACGGTTTTGACTAACTGCAGGGGACAGTATAACCTGCAAGCTGTAAAACTTCCTTTTCAGTTCACTTCAGTTCACTGTCACTCACTGAGGCCTTGTTTAGATTCCAAAATTTTTTAGAAAAAATCAATGTAGCACTTTCGTTGTTATTTGGCAAAATTTATTCAACCATGGACTAACTAGGCTCAAAAGATTCGTCTCGACATTTACAAATAAATTGTGCAATTAGTTATTTTTTACCTACATTTAATGCTCCATGCATGCGTCCAAAGATTCGATATGATGGGTACTGTGCAAAAAATGTGGGTGTTTTTGGGAACTAAACGGGCTGAGAATGTATGCTGCGACACAGACACAGTAACTTTCTCATTTCTTGAGTACACATGTAGTACATCCTTCCAGTTCCAGAGTTCCAGTACCAAACAGCAAATCGTGCTGTCAGTTTGGTCCAGGATGTCGACCACAAAACAGTAGAGGTATTTAGACCTAACTAACCAAATTTGCTGCAGGGATTGGGTGTGGAATGTTTTCTTATAGAAGACTTTAATTAGAGCAGTTGACTGGCAATTGTACTAGAAGTAGTACTGGTCATGTGCCCATCACTACTATTTTCTGGTGCAATCATTTTGTGCCGCTGCCTTGTCTGGATGGATCCAATAGTCAGTCGAGCAATAGACATATATCATCTACTCTGGGTGAAATATTCCCGGAGATTATTTCAATCGCAAAAAATTAAGAATATTCATTAATACTATTCATGCCAAGTCCACAAATTAAACCCCATATAACCAGTGGCGGAGTTGGCGAATTCTCGCGACTAGGGCCACTTCTAAGTGCTTATAAAAATCACCCAACCAAGCCACATACCAATGGTAACAATAGCAAAGCATAAAATGCTTGATCTACAGTATAATATCTCAATTTGAAGCCAAATTGTACAACATACTTGATAAAAACTGTGTCAATTTGGTTCATCTCCACCTATCATATCTTCATCAACAGTAGAACAACAAATTTTATGATAACAAAATGTCGTACAAGAAAAAGAACTAAAGCACGATAGCTAGCGTCATAATTGGATTATTAGGTTGTTTGATGGAAAGGGTAGTACGGAACCAAAGATGATAACAACATAATGATTTTTGAACATTTGTTCCAAACTTCCAATGTCGATGGCATCTTTGCTGGACGCCCAGATAACTCGCGGCTGCTTGCGCCTCCTGCCTTCAGGCTCCAGCATCAACTCCAGCCTCCGCCTCGTGTGGAATCGTCGATCTGACTATCCGAGGCTGCGCGCCGCCGCTCGTCGCGCAGGCCGCCGACGCTGCATAGTGTAGGGTTTGACGACCGAGCAAGCCAGTGAGGAATTGGAGAGGGCAATTAGGACTGCCGGACGGGCCGCTCGGGCAGACGCAAGAGAGACGAATGCGTGAGAAGGGCAGTCGGCCTGCTTGAGCCGAGATAACCTTTGCTGCTGGGCCGTTGACTACTAGGGCCATTCCATGGTAAGATAGACTGGGCCATGAAAATTCACATGGGGGTATAAGAGGGGATTTGGGCATATAACTGGAATTTTTCTTAACCACGCATGTGTAACACCCTAGGTGTTTGTCACTCACTAAGCAGTGGGTTTAAGCTCAAACATGATAGATTAGTGGAGATGACGATGTCAAGGTCAACCTATGGAGATGAGCCTAACTTAGAGTTGGATGCTGCACCATTGCTTTACATATAGGCCATTTTCAAAGATATATGTTTGGATGGTGTTATTGCCATATCTTCATGTGTCTCACCTTGGTAACTATCTATATTGATCCCTGGAAAAGTTTCATGTAGTTTGGAATCAAAAAGTCACATGAAATGATAAGTTATATGCTTGTTTGGATTATAACTGAAACATGCATATGAAACAAGGAAACATGTGAACTAGTGCTTATGCAACATACAAGTACAACATGTGCAACAAACCTTTGCAACATGTGGAACAACCTAGGGAAACATGGGTAGCATGTATCTTGAAACAACCACATGAAACAACTATAGCATTCCACTGAATTCTATGTTTCAAGGCATATGAGGCCTACACTTTTGTGCAACCTATGCATGGTGTGTATGTTTGGCCTCTACAACACCTTAACTACACTTAGGACACTTAATGGAACAATGTTCATATTGATCATTTTGCCTAAATGTGTTTCTAAGTGATGGTTGACCATGTATGGACCCTAGAACCCTTTTGTTTGACCATTTCAAAAGTGGGACCTAGAAGCTTTGCATGACTGTGCACCCTTTAACAAAGTTGTAGAGAATTTTATAAGGAACAAACTTTGTTTAAGAGTCAAGTCATGAAAATGGGTGGAACATGCTCAAAAAGGGCCCACAGATTAGAAATGGGACTGAATTCAGCACTTAGACATTTAAAGCCTCGATTTCAGTGTCTTCGACATTGGCATGTCACGTTCTCCAAAAAATTGTTAAGTAACATGGGTAGGTCCAAATGTAAAAGTTGGAGCTCACATGAGGGGGAAGGACATACAAGAAGATGGCATAAGTTGCATTTCATTTTGGCCATCAATTCTTGTAGTTGTTAATCACTGTCAACTCACTGACACTGCCAACTTGGAGATGCATTAGCTGCTAATCCAATGCTCAAATGGCCAAGCACCCTTAACGAAAGTCGGAGAGCATGCTGTGGTCAACAACTTTGATTCAAGGCCCTTGGCCCAAATCTGACCAGATACGGCCCAAAAACGGCCTCCAAGACGCCCTAAACTGCGCTCGCCACCTGTTCGTCGATATGCCGACGTGCCGACCATGCACAACGACACGCGCCGCAGCTCCCTGCGACCTTGCCGCATGACCCCTGCCTCTATCACGCGTGGAGTGGAGACCCCGAGTACCAGAGCGCCCTCATTTGCCTCTCTGCTTCCCTCCTCCCTCGCCTCTGCGTCGCACGCACGCGCCGGAGCGCGTCGGCAGCCATGGCCGACGGAGCAAGCTCCATGCCGCCGCTGTTCCCTTGCTTCCATGCTCCCTCGCGCCGAGCTAGCACCACCACCAGTTCCACCGCCTTCTTCTCCCTCCCGTGCGCACCTCGGTCGGGCGGCTCATGGCCGGAGCACCGCTGCCGCTTGTCGTGGCCGCCGATCACAGACTGCTGCCGTGGTCGCATCACCTCGGGCCGCCTCGGGCCTAGCCGAGCTGTCCCCTAGACGCGCGCGGACGTGGTGATGCTCCCCCTCCACTTCCCCGTCACCGGCGAGCCCCCTTCGGCCGGCGCAACCGGCCCGGCGGTCACCCCCCCTTTTCTGCTCCGGTCTAAGGAAGGAGAAAGGGAATTGTTGTGTACGTGTCCCTTTATCTGACAAACGGGCCCAAAAGTGCAGCGGGTCCCACAAGTCATAGTTACGAGTGGCGCGGTTGGGTATCGGTTCGGGTGCGCCTAGCAATTTCAATAGGGTTTGAGCAATTCCAATTTTGAATTTCAGATTTCATGTAAATCTTCTAAAATTTATATCTCCTGTTAGGTAATTCCAAAAATAGTAAATGGGGACTTTTTGGAAACCTTAAGAAGAGATCTTTGTAGTAGAGTCATAAAATGTTATATGTTTGTAGATATTTCCTGATGTCTTTATTTAAGTTTTAAAAATGCTCTATAAATGCCTTTAAACTTGACCAGAGCCAGATCTGGAGTTTTAGAACTCCAAAAATGGTGATTCTTATTTTGTTAATTTTTTTGATGACTTGTACTTGCTAGGAAAAATATTAAACACACTAGTTGTTCACTGTTTTCTTAAGGTTTTGATTTGACCTTGATAAATAAGGAAATCTACATTATATTGCTTGTCATTTTTATATCTCGAGTTGTGTTGATCCAAATGATGTGAAATTTTTATGGTAGTCTTATCATGCTATGAGTGTACTGTGGTATAAATTTCATGGTCATTGCTTACTGCATGATCAAGTTATTGATTTAACTTGTTTATAGCTTGATAAATAGCTTATAAATAATATATAAATGATAAAATAGAAAATGTTGTTCCTTTACCTTAGTATGATGTTTCTATATCATATTGATTCATAATATGGCCTTGTGTTCATAGAAAATATTGAGTTTTAGGTTTTACTTTCTCTCACATGATTTATCTCATTAGCTATTTGTCTTTTTTTTAGAGGTTGATATACTTGTCCAAATGGATGGAAATTTGGACAGTATACTTTTGGGAGCATTTGTAGACCCCTGTAATTTTGGTAGAATTTATTGAGTATCTTTATGATGTGGTCATAATTCCACCTAATGATCTAAATAAATTAAGAAAATGTATTAAAAGAATTTATTTAGTAATTGACACTATGTTTTCTGATGTTCATTAGTCATGTACGACATGTTGGTAAAGTTGGTTTTATCCAATTATATGTTTGCAACATAAGTTAATAATTATTTCTTGCAAATGAGGTTTCTGAACAGATTTGAGAATATTGTTAATTACCCTATGCAAATGAGGTTTTCATGTCTTGTGTGCTATAACAAAGTTGTTGTGAATTTCATGATCTAGCTGCTGTTAAATTTTGGTGGCATTTGGTCAAGTAGTTTTTGAGTTATAGATGTTTAAAGTCCGGTTCCAGATTTGGTTGCTCTCTGTTTGGAGCAGACCAGAGTCTGTAGTTTCATCTTTTCAACCAATTAAACTTGGGAATCAGGCTTAGTGGATATTAAATGAATTGTAGACAATTTCATAAGCTTTCCAGAATGTCTTCTTGCAAGTCATTGGGATTTAGGGATCTCCAGTTATGATTGATTTACTGAGCTACTATATGGATGTCCAGAAAGTGATAGATTTTGGTTGTAGTGCTTTGATTAACTTTGCCATGCTAGTGTGTTGAAGTGTGACTCATACCTTTGAAAGTACTTGGGTTGGTACCCTAGGATCTTATAAGACTTGTGTCTTGATTGATGTATTTGCAATCTTCTATGTTATGCCCTATTGTGGATTAAGTTAATTAGCTCTAGGTGTTTATGAGAACTTTGGTATGCTTATTTGATTTATTTGTTTATTGCACTTCTATGCATTCATACATATGCATTGTTGCACCTCATTTAGGTATGTTAGCTGAAGCACGTGAAGGACCTAAGGTGGAGCCAAACCCGAAGATGGAGTTGGTGGATCCATCCCGAAGATCGAAGGACCTGACAAGTGGTAGATTGGAAGATGCTCGTCAAGCGGGTTTCATCTGACATACTCTAACTTGAGTCGGATCCCAGGCAAGCCCCAGAGCATTATAAGCCTCCTATCTTCAAAGCAATTAATTCTATATATGTTATAAGTATTGTTGCATTAAGTGGTAGGAGTTGGTTGAAAACCTTGCTGCATTATATCATTCCTTGTCTAGATATATGAATCCTTGAATCCTACGTAGACTAGGATCGAGTAGATGCTTAGCCCTGCTTTAAGCGGTAGAAGTCAGGTGATTTCCTGTCACCTGCGAGATATATGGATATTTATATATGGCACGGTTGGCTATATTTGCTATCGTGGAAAGGAACCACGTGTTAATAAAATGAAATGAGACCGGGCGGGATGATGATAGTGAAGCGACAAGGCATGAAGGTCTTGGGTGTGGATCTATCCCCGTCTGAGTCGTTTAAGGACCGATTCGCTGTACGTCCTTGAGTCATGTTGAACGCAGTCTAACACTTAGTTGGCCGGATAAGCCGTTCCGACCGCGAAGCCGAGTAATATGGTTCAGGCCGGGAATCGAATGGTAGGTTACTTCTTGGAGGAGAGAAAGGATGTGCTTAGGGACATTGGCGTGAGACCAAGGGGGGTTAGAGTCTCTATCACCTGGCAGAGTGTCGCCCTTGGGGTCGCGACATCATTCGGACCCGCGATTCCTGAATCATATGAAAAGGTGGCTTGTGCGACCCTGGCAGGGGCCTGCGCGGTGAGTGTTAGAAATACCCCTCCAGCTGGATAGGAATTCGATTCGAATCGCCGTCGCTCCCGGTTAGTGAGCACTTGACTTGAGCAGCGGCAACGTAGATTCAATTAAATTGAACTGATGGTTAATTGGATCACGATGGAAAGGTTGCCTCAATTTATACCTGCTATGGTTAATATTGTTTGCTCCTAATAAAGTGAGTGCTCTAGTACAGGTTCTAATATAGATGATAGGTTAATGATAATTAACTTGATGCTTAAGCATTAATGATTGATCATCTATATTAAGCTTTTATGCAAAATGTTGTCAAGCTAGCCCCACTTTATATCAGCCTTGCATGATCCTTGGTGTCACTTTATTTCTGGTTTCCGACTGGTAAGTCTAGCTGAGTACCTTCTTGTACTCAGGGTTTTATCCCCACTTGTTGCAGGTTATGATGTATCATGGCGGCTGCAAGAGTTGGTTGACTCCTGCCTTGTGGCAGAGTGTGATCATGGGCATGATCCTTCTAAGTTATCTTCTCTTTAATGCTTTTGTTGGAAGTCGACCGTGGTACTGGCATGTATTTGAAATAAGAATAATGTTAGTTTCAAATTACTTTGCTTCCGCTACTTTTGAACTTAAGTTGTAATAACTATGTTGAATTCCGATGTATATTGAATTACTTATGAAATGGATGTAACATGTGACTTGTTATGTTGAATCACTACGATCTTGGCTTGTATGTTGGTTGGTTTGAAATCCCTCGTGATTTCATTGGACTACCGGAGTTATATGGGCTCAAGTGCGAGAATTTGATCATTTCGGTGATTGTTTTTGTACTTGTGCTCTTATAATTTGGACGGTTCCATTACAGCATGTGCACCTCTAAGCAATTTTCACTACATCTATATTAGTCCTTGCAAAAAAATCTATATTTACTTAGGAGTTAAGGACAATAAATAAATTATCAGGGCACAATATTTTCTCGACAAAGAATACCTGCCACTACCAATAACCTTTTTTCCAAGATCACCTATTAGTAACCTAATACTAGTATATTTTTTCACAATTAACTAGGCATTTCATTTCATTCATCTCTTAATTTCCTGTGGACACTTGCTAAATTGTTTTTTTGAAAAAAAACAATGGCCACAAAAATAATAACTTACAGTACTTTCTTAGTACTCCCTCTGTCCCTGAAAGAATCAATTTCTAGAGTTGTCTTAAGTCAAACTTTTTAAACTTTGACCGAATTTCTAGAAAAAATTGCTAAGATTTATGGTATCAAATTAGTATCATTAGATTTATCATAGAATATATTTTCATAAGACGCTCATTTTATATCATAGATACTATTATTCTTTTTTATAAGATTCTTTCAGGACCGAGGGAGTAGCATATATACCCTTGCTGACGTAGCAGTCGGTGGCGAAGTGCGGCTCGACCATGCGTCCATGCCCATGGACGACAGGGGCCCGGCCGGGCCGGGCCAAGCCAAGCGGGCGTGCATTGGCCGGCTGCCAAAGACGTCAATGGCAGCCGCCAGCCACCGGCCCACCGCCTGCGGACAGGGTCGGTCGGTGAGCCTCCGCTTTTGCTCATGTTGCAAGCCAATGACGGCCTCACACACTGCACCGGCATGACACTTTTAAATTGCCAAATTATGGCGCCAATAATTAGCTTAGCTTAGCAGTGAGCTCCAAACCAAGCGCAGCTTCCTGTCCTCAAATTTTGTCAGTGGTCGCTTTCTGCCACCGGCTCAAGACGATGTACGCTTGTACTGTTGCTAACTAGATAGAAACATTGGTGTGATTATTTTGTATGTTTTGTTAAGCAATACCGTGGTTTTGATTATATGGCGTAGTGCTAAAACATTTTCTGGAACATGCTTGAGAGCTCTACAATGCCACTGGCTTCTTCTTAAGAGGAGCGAAGACAAATTTTACAAAGTAGGTGGCCGGCTTAATCAACGTCTTAGGGTCTGTTTGGATCACATTCGAATTATATATTCTGGATTATGAATAAAATTATTTATAATTAGGATCGCGAATTATAATAATCATGATGTTTGGATCTCTGAATTATTGTGGTTGGTCAAGGTGAGAAATTCTTATTTTACCCTTTACAAGATGACAGTATAAAAGAGAGGAGAAGGTGGGTGGGTGGGGAGGGGGGAGGGGGATTGGACTTTTAGCAATCATAATCCTACAAAACCATGTCTTTCCTGGATTATGAGATTACGATAGTCAGGAATTTTGGTTATAATAATGCATAATATAATCAATTTTGTATGGATCATAACTTTATTGTATAACCTTATTATTATAATCATAGGGTATCCAAACAGGGCCAAATATATATGAAAGCATCTAATTTTGTGATAGTAGAGACATGGATGGTGTCAGGTCACTTGCTTCAATTAATAAAAGCACGGCCTAATTTAAACTATGGCCATGTTTAGATTCCAAATTTTGGAACTAAACTTTGCATAGTAAGTGCCACGTCACACTGTAGCAATTTTATTTTTATTTGGTAATAATTGTCCAAACATTGATTAATTGGGCTTAAAATGTTCGTCTCGCAAAGTACAACAAAACTGTGCAATTAGTTTTTTATTTCATCTATATTTAGTACTCCATATATGTGCCGGCATTTTGATGTGACGGGGAATAGAAATTCTGCATAGTGAATTTGATGGTCAAACTCTGGAATCTAAACCAGGCCTATGTAATTTTGTAATAGTATAGACATGGATGGTGTCAGGTCTCTAGCTTCACCTGCATATATATGACGCAGGGATATAAATGATTAATTAATTCTAGGTTACTTGCTTCAACAACAATTAGTGGTCGTAGGTCTTACATTATGAGTTGCAGGGCTAAGCAGCCAACCAAAGCGGAATAGGTTACCTCAATGTCAAGAGCATCATTGCATCTAATTCATTCCTACCTTCTAATGCAAACAAAAGTAGCCAATGTGGGCCAGATCGATTGTCCATCCACCGATCCATATCCATGCATGCATTATCAGCGATTTGCATTGGAGTAGTGGACCACTACTAGTGGAGCCAGACATGTCTCAACTCTAAACCACAGATCTTGCAACAGGGGTAAAAAATGGTGTTCCAGCTGTTGAACAAAGCCAACCTGAAAGTCCTGAATTACTGAACCAACCAGAGCAGCTTGAGCAGTAACAGAAATTTCAGTATCAACTGAGCTGAGCTTCGTGACATGAATGGATAAAGTGAGCATGGCTCTGAAAATGAATTCTTTTTCACATTAATTCAGGTAGAGGAGTTCGGTCGACTGTGACAGCAAGTGCAGGAGAGGCACACAGAAGATTGAAAACGCTGAAGAATCCGATTCGGCGCAGGCACAATGCACAACGCAACAAGGGGAAAGCTAGGATGACCAGGAAGACGACCTCCATCGACAGCCATGTATGCGTTTCGTGGACAGGCCACCAGGCTTTTCGGTAATCACTCACCGAGTCACCTCCCTAGCTGGCCGTAGCTCACCGCAAACGGCGGTCGCATTCTTACGGCTTGCAGTGCCAAGGAGATCGACGGACGGCGTCGCCCTCAGCGATGATGTATCCATACATCACTGAAGACGTCATCAGGGACATCAATAATCGGGAATTAGTTTAATCAGTCTTTGAGCACAATCTATGATAATAATGCATTCAGATTTATTGAAATTGAAGTGTTGTGTCACATGAGCACTGTTGCTAATTACCTGCACATGCATGCTGCATATTATTGTACCTGATGTTCCCAAAGACGGAGAGATGAACTCATCATCATACTATAATGCCAGAAACTGGGTGTGGTTCAGAAGACAGTGATGTATCGAATTAGTACAACTAACATATATTCCGAAGAGCATTTCTCGTGCGTTTAGGTGGACTGGTGCCACTTCCCTGCATTTTTCTATGGCCGAGAATGATTCTCAGTCCCGCCGAGCATATCTCTCGTGATTCTAGTTTGTTCAGTTGTACAAATATATACATATACTGTCAGAAAACTTGTCAGCCCATCTCGATCATCATTGTCGAGCTTCATATGTATAGTATATGTATATGGTTACTTTTCTTGTTTATGATCTCGTCGGTCTGTCTCTGTCGGGTAAACAGCTCAGTTAAGGTTCCTACGGCTGATCAGCCTGGATGGGCAGAATCGACGTACTGTCAATGGGCTGCCCAATATGCAAACGGGCCTTTTCATGGGCCATGAGCACCAAGCAGCACAATACAAAAGCAGACGAGCTGCATCAGAGCAATGATCAGCCTGTGCTTATGATCAGTATCACTGACACACAGCTTTACTACGTTACTTGTGGACCTCTGAAGTCCAAAACGACGACCGTGGTGTGCTTATCATTGACATGCTTTTGTCATGGAAGTTTTGATTTCCTCCTTGTATATTGTATATGGTGTGGTTATCCTCCACTGTTTTCTCTGTGTTGTTGGTGGTGTTGTGCTGTCAACATACATACTCTATTGTTTCCTTTGAGCTGTAATTTATATTATTGTCACTCTAATATACATCATACATTTAGGTGAAGAATTCTTCTTCCAGTGACCCTTTTAAAAAAGAGAAAAGAAGACGAGGAACGCCGATCGAGCAGCCTGGTTCCTCTCTGAAAACACCGGAATCGATGTACGCTAGCTACCTGCCAACGCCACGTGTGAACTGTGAGGCTGCAGATCGTCTCTCCATGCATTTTTCATCGGCAAGATTTATGTCGATGTCTTATCAAAGTAGCCTAGCTCCAATTCTTTTTGGTGAACTCAATTATTCAATAAAACCAATATCCAAGTTTTCCACAAATTATTCAGTTCCGATCCTTAGCCTCTTGTAAATTTTTATATCATATTGTACATTCTCTGTTATGGATTCATAGTTGACCTTTTACCCTAAAACATTGTCGTTGGCCGGTCTCATCATCGCGCCAACACGGATTTGTCCTAATCTTAGACTTGTGCTAAGATATTGGTGTCTAGCATGGGAAGCTATTTTACATGCATGTAATCCCTTCTTTTGAACTTTACTTATTTAGATGTTTATCCAACATATGAAAAATCAAACAACTACTTTTTATTTATAATTTTAATTTTGAATTTAGTTGTTTGATAATTATGAATTGTATGGACCTTCCAAATCTATTAGGAGGTCAAACTATTAATTTCCATGGCTTTTTATCCAAATTTGCCATTGCTAATTTTGTTTCATATGGAATCTATATTTAGTTGTTTATTTTCGAATTCATATCGAAATTAGTTTGCTACATTTACTAAACTTATTATTATTCAAAATTTACTATTTATAAGGCTCATCGCTGGAAAATGTCCGTCACTTTTCTCTGCCATTAGTGTGGCGTTTTCACATAGTGTTAAGGCAATTACACAGATACCTACACTAGATTATGATTTTTATTTTATCTTGATAAGCCGGGCCATCAATAGATGATGCATGAATATTTTAATCGACCATGTAATGTTTTCCTTTTGCTGAAACAACTTAAAACTAATGTCCAAGTGAGATAATTGATAAAAAAATATTTATAATTCAACCGATAAATAAAAGAGTACGTAGGATTCTTGCGCATGTATGAGAGACATCTCTTTATTTTCATTTCATGTGACAATATAAATTGGAAGTAAATTAATATTTGTTTGGGGATAAAATACAAAAGAAGAGGTGTACGTGATACCATATCTACATTCCAAGTGAACAGAAAAGGAAAGAAACAGTGTACACACTTTTGAATTTATATGCATGTAGAGTCCTACTATTTATTTGCACGAAAAAAAGAATAATAATCTGACTAGACATATTGTAGGAGTAGAACTCCTTGCAACATATAAGCATCTCAATCCAAATTAAAATTCTTCCAAAACCACCACCACCACCAAAAAGTATATATACTAGAGGGTAGGCCTGGCGCTTTGCACGGGCGGCACGGAGGGAGACGGGTCTGAATGTACAGTAACGGGGGCACCGGGTGGATATTGATAATCGGATCTGATACTGTGGATAACAGGCAGTTGCTGTTTGTCAGATCCGGTAATTTGGATAACCGGTGCTGTTCACTGGAACCTGGTACTATTCACCGGAGCCGTGCTGTAGGTGAATAGAGATCTGTGAGAGGAAAAGAGGGGGTGTGAACAGTGCCGTGATGAACGGTGACCGATTACCAGATTTAGGGGGTGCTTGTTTCTCCTCTAGACGGCTGTCTCATCGGATGTTTGGACACATAGATAGAGTATTAAATATAGACTAATTATGAAACTAAATGCATAGATTGAAATTGTTTTGCGAGACGAATTTTTTAAGCCTAATTAGTCCATGATTTGACAATGTGGTACTACAGTAATATATGTGCTAATGACGGATTAATTATGCTTAATAAATTCGTCTCGCGGATTACTGACGGATTCTGTAATTTGTTTTCTATTAGTATCCGACACCCCCATGCAATACCCATATATAATACATCTTAAACTTTAGTCGCTGATCAAACACTCCCGTAATAGATGCGTGCATCATGCATGTGCGTGTTTTGTAGGAGTATATCCTTCTCTGCTCGATCTGACCACACGCAGTTGAAGCCAACATCCTTTCGGGAGCGCCGAAACATTTGTTGAATCCTTTGGGGTTGTATATTCTCTGGATGAAAAATTTTAGGTGTCACATCGGATATTTTATGAAATGTCGGAAGATGTGTTCGGATATTAATAAAAAAACTAATTACATAACTCGTTTGGATTAATCCGTCGTTAGCACATGTTTACTGTAGCACAACATTGTCAAATTATGGATTAATTAGGCTTAAAAAATTCGTCTCGCAAATTTATCGCAATCTGTGTAATTAGCTATTTTTTATTTATATTTAATACTCTATGCATGTGTCCAAACATCTGATGTAACGGGGTGAAAAATTTTGGGGGAGAAACTAAGGATGGGTTTAGTTGGGTGAAAAGTTTTTTGGAAAATATCACATTGGATGTTCCGTGCGATGTCGGAAGGGATTGTCAGATACTAATAAAAAAACTAATTACATAGCTTGCCTGGAAACCGCGAGACGAATTTATTAAGCCTAATTAAGCCGTCATTAGCACATTTGTATTGTAGCACTTTAGTGTCAAATCACGGACTAATTAGGCTCAAAACGTTCGTCTCGTGATTTCCAATCAAATTGTGCAATTAGTTTTTTTCGTCTACATTTAATGCTCCATATATGTGCCGAAAGATTCGTTACTGTAGTTTTTCGTAAAAAGTTTTTTTTAGATCTAAACACACCCTAAACAACCCTTACTGGAGGTGGAGGCTATATCTGACTGGCGAAGATAGCGTCTTGGCCACCCTCGTCAGAGGAAACTGAACTGTCCTCATCTTTTACAGCCAAGAATACCAGTAGGGCAAGCAAGGGGTAGCTGACAGCCATAAGCACCCAGTTCCCAGCAGAGCCCGCCGGAGGTCGGATTGGACGTGGCCCCGCTGCGCGTCGTGCACCGCGCGCGGCTTCCCTCGACTCGAGGTTGGCGTCCTTGCATTGGAGCGTAGTACTTACGACCGACGACGTGACGACCGGCGCGGCGTGTGCATGCAAGGAGAACAAAGTGGCCGGCCGGTTGGGTGCGCACGCACGCGTACCGCCGAAGCGTCTCGAGTCGTGCTCGTGCAGCCCGGAAATCTTCGGACTGGAGCAGCGCGCCGATGACTTCCCGCGTCGACGATTTCCCGCGCGTCCCGTCTGTTGCCAAGTACGTAAGGCAAAAACGGGCCAGGGACGGAGGCAGCCCACCAAGCGTACGTTACTGAAGTGCAGCGACGGGCCAGGGACGAGAGCAGCTCGATACGTACGTATGTTTTCTTTTTTCTTTCTTTTCTTTTTTTTTCTTTTCGTGCTTTTTTCTTTCTATTTTTATTTTCTTTTTTGTTTTATGTGATTTTTATTATTCTTTTATTTTTTATACTTTATGTTTCTTTTATTTTTATTTTTTTCTTTATTATTTTTTTATGTTCGCGTATTGTATATGTGATGTTCTATTTTTATCTTTTCTTTTCTTTTTGATTTCTTATCATTTGTTTACTTTGTTTCTTTCTGATTCATGTTTTCTATTTTTCAATCTTTCTTTATTTTTTTATTTTTATTTTTTCTTTTCTTTTCTTTTTTCTTTTTCTTTTTCTTATTTCTTTTCGTGCATCATTCATTTTTATATTTTAGTTTTTAAATTTTATGTGTTCATCATTTTTTATTTTTTATCTTTCTTTTATTTCTTGTTTCTTTTATTTTTTTCTTATTATTTTTTATGTTCTATGTTTTTTTGTGATGTTCATGTGTATACATGTGATGTTCTATATTTTTTTAATGTTCACGTGTTATAATGTGATGTTTTTTATGTTCACGTGTTATGTTTTTTTAGGATGTTCGCATAATATACATGTGATGTTCTCGTAGTATACATGTGATGTTCTATGGTGTGTTTTTTTTTATATTCACACAGTATGCATATGCGGTTCTATGATGTATTTAATGATGCCTACGTAATATATATGCGATGTTCTATAATGTATTCATTGATGTTATATGGTGTATTTAGTGATGTTCACTTAATACACCTATAGTGTTCTATGATGTTTAGTGATGTTCACGTAATGTATATGCGATGTTTTATATTGTATTTAGTGTGTTCTATGGTGTATTTAGTGATATTCACTTACTACAAATGTGATGTTCTATAATACTATATTTAGGATACTATAAAAAGTATCCATATGATTTTCTTTTAATTTTTTTCTATTATGTGTTTTTTATTTTTTCTTATGCTTTGCTCTAGGTTTTATTAATTTTTATTTATGTTATGTATTTATTGTTATGTATATTATAATACTAGCTAATTTCATGAACCTAAACATTATAATATTATTCTTCTAAAAAGAGAACATATTTTTTTACAAAAGACGGAACATCGTTTTTTTAACCTAGAACATCGTCTCTGTTCAATAATAGAAAATGTTCTATCTTTATAAAATTAATGTTCGTTAATGAATTTTATCTAAATATATTCATGTGAGGTCTTATTTCGAAGTATTTATTATAAGAAATATAATGATGCAATCAGAATTTATTTAGATACTCAGTTTAGTAGTCATGACTTTTTTAGTTTATTTGGCACGCAAAACAATAAAATAGATAAAAAAATCTGTACTTACTTGCTCCTCCACTCCCTGCCCACGCCCGCGCGCTGCATGTTGAGCCTTGGCCTGCGCAGGGCGGGAATTTTTGGGCGGGAAACACCTGCCGGACGGTGTGTTACGTCCGAACGACGGGCCCCCGGTGGAATGCGAGGGCTGCTGGGGTCCGGCTGTTCGGACCCTATGCTCGCGCCGGCCAGGAATTATTTTTCGCGCCACTCGCGGTGCGCGCGCGGGCAGACTAGCTGGCCGTTTGTTTAGTGCAGCGCCGTTTCTTTAATTTATTGGATATGTATTGAGCTGCCAACGATCCGCGCGTATCGCGTGCTCCATGGCTTTCTGAACATTCCCGAGCAATGCATGACGAGGCTGTGTGGTGCTCGCGTATTCGTTTGTCAATTCAGGCATGCACAAGATACATGGGCTCTATACGTGAACAAGATACATGAGCTTGCTTTGCATCGTTTCTTCATTTTCACAAGTACATACGTGTACACGTACATAGTTTCTGCTTTCTTTTCTTTTCTAGCACAAATGATCGACAGCTAATAAACCAACTAGCTTATGATCCTTGTATATTAGCAAGCTATATCATTGAGTGAAGACTTTGAACCATATACTTGACTCACATATACGTGAGTATGCAATTTTAGAGAAAAATACATGGACGCCATATATACAAGCTGTCCGACATGATGAACCAAGCTAAATGTTAGCTTGCTTCTCTTATATATTTATTAATTAGCACGCATGAAGATACATGCATGCTTCTTTAGTAGCATATAGATATAATACGAGCCCATGCATATATATATATGAACACGTTACATATGGTTACATTTATTTTGAATATTTTGTACATAATCTCATCAAACAATAATATTGTTTTAGAAAAAAAAATATCATGTAACATCTCATAGAATATAGAAAAATATATGTAAGAGATAAAATAAATAAAAAAGATAGTAATCAAAAGTAATAGATAAATATAAGAAAAGAAAAAAAACTAAAACACCAAAGAACATCACATAGAATTTGAAACTACTTAAACAACTAAAGTATACCATAGAACATTTCACGGATACTACGTGGATACTCAAAGATAATCATGAAACGTCTCATTTATATGATGTGAACGTTCTAAAAACATCACAAAACATGACATGTATACCATGTGAATATCAGAAAAAAAACATTATAGAACATCACATGTATAATGCTTGAACATAAAAAACTAACAAAACATAATAGAACATCACAAAATACTAACAAAACATCACATGTATAATGCTTGAACATAAAAAACATCATAAAACATCATATGTATACGACATGAACATACAAAAATGCATTATCGAACATCACATGCTTGCTACGTGAACATCACAAAATATATCATAGAATACATCATAGAACATCACATGTATAACACACATGAACATCACATTTATATTACGCGAACATCACGGAACAACAAATGTATACAACATGAATATCACAAAAATACATCTTAGAACACCATATGCATAGTACATGAACATCACAAGATACATTATAGAACATCACATATACACTACGTGAACCATCACAAAAAATATCATAAAACTTCATATTTATACTACGCGAACATCACAAACACACATCATAGAACATCACATATATACTACGCGAACATCACACTTATCTCATATAATATAAAAAATAAAAATAAAATAAAAATATTAAACTAATTAATTAGAGTAAATAATTTAGTAAAAAATCGCATAAAACATGAATAACAAATGAAAAATATATAGAAAAATAAATCAATGAATAACTTAAATAAGAAAGGGAAAAATAAAATTTAAAAATTATATGATATATGTATCTTACGTAACATATAAAATGAAAAATTTTAAAATAAAAAACGAAAATAGTTCATATTTATACTTTATTAATAATAAAGAGGCAAAATTTCTCACCCCCTATTTTTTTCGTCCGCCCTCCCCTAACTACTCGGCATCACTCTTCTTAGTTTGGAATTGAAAAACCACTACTCAACATCACTCTTCTTAGTTTAGAATTGAAAAACATTATTCGCATTACCTCTTTATTATATTAGGTATAGATTTACAGCCACCTAATTAAACCGAGTCAATCTCTTCTTGATTTTCCATACATGATAATAGCCACCTAATTAAACCGAGTCAATCTCTCTTTAATTTTCCATACGGGACAAATAATTTAGTGCATATATTATTTATTATGGACCTTATTAGTATTTAATTGGCCTAACGCGTAAACAGTCCAGTCCACTCCACCCATTAGGAAAGGCAAAATTTCTCTCCATCTAATTTTCGTCTGGCCCATTCTTTTGGCCCAACGGCCAAACATTGCAGCCGTCCGCTCGCTCAGTCGCTCTTGTCTAGCGACTCCAGCCCACACACCCGCCGGCCTTTTGTCGTGCCCTTGCTACTTCTGGAGGGCAATCCACTGGCCGGCGCGGAGGCAGACGTCATTGCTCGGCCTCAGGCCTGCTGGAGCGTGACCCGCAATGGCAACCCGGAGCCCAGACAAAGCCGCTCGGACTCAGACCTGTCGGAGCGTGACTCGCCGATGGCTGCCCGGAGCCAAATGCCATGCACGGTGTCTCACTACTCCAGTCGCCGCGCTTGGCCAGGAGTTGCCCTCGCCGAGCCTGAAATAATACAACTGAGCCTCTGATCAAGAACATATTACTTGCCTCATGTGGAGTCAATCTCTAATTCTCTACTCATATGGGGTTAATACTTCATTGCACCTCCATTTAGTATAGGCCTTGATATGTAACTGAAATAAGGTTGGCCCAATTAAACTAGACAAAGATAGCTAATAGCTTTATGTTACCACGCAATAGTATGTTCCGTTATGATGCATGACATGTTTGCCATTAACACAAGTACTACTGGATAATAAATTATACGTCCCGGTGCAACGCACGGGCATGTTTTGCTAGTAGTAGTTAAAAAAGAAACAATTGAAAAAAATAGAAAAATAAATAGAAATAAAAAACAAAAGATTCAGAAAATGAAAGAGAAGGAAAACCACATGAGGAAGAAAAGGAAAAGAAATATAAGAAAGGAAAGAAAAAAGATAAAAGTACCAACCTATGGGTGAACATAGAAAACAAAAATGGAATCAAGAAAATAATTAGAGTAGAAGAAAAAATAAATAGAAAATAAAATGGAAATAATAATAAAAATCACATAAAGCAAAAAAGTAGAGAAAATAAAAAAAATAAACGAAGGATGAAAAGGAAAAAATAAAAGAAAAGAAAAGGAAAATAAATGAGAAGAAACGAGAAGAATAAGGAAATATAAATAAATAAAAAAGAAAAACTAAAATAAGTCTATGTATATAGACACATACACGCTCGTGTGTGTTCCAGTACAGGCAAATCAAGCAAACTTCCTCGCTCGCTGGCTTATACACGAAAAGAGAAGGAAAAATGACAACTCTTACGGCACGTGCGGCCCATATACGTAGCTGCGACGTGCGAACGAGAGCGCGGGAAGGCACCGTTCGGCGCGAGATTTGGGTCCGGTGGAACGCGCAGTACAGCAGACGTGCATGATGCGATGAGAGTTTGAGTTTTTTTGTACGACGAGCTCAGCTCGATCGAGTCTTGTTGGGCTCGTGCATAGCGCTCTGGTCCTCCTCCTCCCCCCCTCGGCCTGACGTGCTACGTCACCCACGCGCCGTTGCGAGTTGCAGACTTGCAGGGCTGGATGGAAGATGCTTTCTGTTTTGCTGCCAGCTGCCGGGAAATGGAAACCAAAAAAGCAGAATTCAAGTAACCATGCAAGCGGCGCGGGCCTGACCACAAGCCCGCTTAGCCCGCCCCGCAAAACAGGCCCACTGGGCCACTGCAACCTGCATGCTTTTCTGTTGCAGGCTGAAGCGGCCCGGCCTGCTAGCGAATGCAGGCAGTTCGCAAAAACCTGCAAAACCCGCAAACTCCTGCCGTAGGTCACGCTAGGTCACGCGACTGACTTCGCTTGCCGTGCGACTCGACTCCGTCGCTGAAGTGGTAAAAAAAAGGACTCCGTCACCGCCACCTCCGCTAGGTCACGCGGCTGCCAATGCCGCACGCAACAGCGCTCCCCCCAACTGCTCAACGCCGTGCGCAATAGCGCTCCACTCCACCCGGCTCCATGGCCGATGTGCCCGCCGTGGCGCCGACGCCAGTGCCGGAGAAGCCCGCAAATGCCCCCACCACCGCGTCAGCCAAGAACAAGCCATCGTCTTCGCCGATGCCGATCCTGGAGAAGCCCGTCGACGCCCCCGCCACCACGCTGGCCAACAAGAAGCCGCCATCTTCCTCCAATTCCAAGAAGAGGAAGGGGAAAGGCCCGCCGGACCCTGTTCCGGCCACCGAGGCTCTCGTCGCCAAGAGGAAGGGGAAGGGCCTGCCGAACCCTGCTCCGGCCGCCGAGGTCCCCGTTGCCAAGAAGCCGAAGACCGGCGATGCGCGCACGTCCACAGCCGAGCCCCCCAGATCCCGCGTCGCCGTTGCAGCCGTGCAGACCCTCCCCTCCGCGTCGTCTGCAACCTTCGCAACGTTGCGGTACGGCTTGCCGGTCCCGAGGTCCACTCTGCCCCTGCTCCAGGACGCGGACACCGACGGCCAGATGCCGCAGCAGGTATTGCTGATATTGTAGTTACTCAACATAGATGTCAACGAATTGAGCTAGTGACCTATGAATAGTTGAATGTTCAATTATGTAGTGTAAACCTGAAATGTAGCATGGTTGTAAGTTTTCTGCACTAGCTTTTCAGATTTTGCTAGTAGCAGACTGTCAGCGCAATGAACGTTCAGTGATGTACTGATCTGTCCATTAAAGTGACAGTGCTACGGTTGCTTCTAATGTCATGTTAAGGATTTATGTCTAATGTGTTGTTCGAAAAAAAAACTATTTTTCTTGACATGTCAGCTTGGAACCGGAAATACATTTATGTTCCTTACTGAAAAATGATTGTGACCTTCAGCTTAAATTTTTTTACGGGAAAGGGATAGTAGTGACAAGTTTCTTTTGTGACTGCAGATGAAACTGAAAAATGCTAAAAAAATGTTTTTCGTAGTGAATGCATCAATCGTCCTTGCTCTAAGAAAACCCACTTTTTTAGAAAAGATTGTCAGAGCCATGTCTTGTATAGGTTTATGTTGTCGTCATGTTTCTTCTGTGTAATGGTGTCTTCCTTGACAACTGGATACACTAGTGTACACAAACTGAAATCTAAAGATTATAGTGTCTTCCTTGACAACTGAAAGTGACATGTTCTGGAAGTAATTTATGTTAGCAATGCAACACCACCAACAGTTAGCTGCTCTATGTCCCTGCTTTTTTTGACGAAAGGAATGCCTGTTCTCTGATTAGAGTGTCCTAGGAGAAAATTTGAATTGAATCATTCTGGTACTACAGTTCTCCTATGTGCACAAGTTTACATGTCCCAGGAAAAATGTTTGACTCCATGTTTCTATGAATAAGAAGCAACTGGGTCGGTTACTCAACATGTTTCTCTGAATTTCTTTTAACAGTCTCAACTACACGAAGGCTCATCGGCGACCTCTCCTTTGATCGCCTCTTCTGGAACAAAGCGTAAAAGGCATCCTTCATCAACCAAGCGCTTCAAGCCTCCAATGGCAAAGAAGCTCTCTCCTGTGGTGACGAGGTCGCCAATGATGAGACTAATAGTGTCTCCATTGGTTGTGCGGCCAAGGTCACCGTCACTTAGCCCGCGGAGGTCACCATCACGCAGCCCACGGAGGTCACCGTCACGCAGCCCCCGGACGTCACCGGCACGCAGCCCACAAATGTCACCGGCATGCAGCCCGTGGAGTGGAGCTGCTCATTCAAGCTCTCATGACCACGGTAATTATGGGTCTCAACTTTTTGCCTAGATGGTTTCTATTTGAGACTGTAATGAACCTAAAACATTGATCTTCATTGTACAAAGTAGATTTGAGTTCATGCTTCATTCACACTTTTTTGAGCGGAATAGTATGCTATGACACTAGCTCAACTTACTGGATATAATGTAACTCAGTCAGGTTCATCATGCTACATTGATGCTGCTAATAAGTATCAAAAAGAAATATCAAGTTGATATTGTTGCCATTCTTGGATTATTTGGGTTGATGTTGTGGTAGCAATAGTGTGTAGTGACCTTTGTGTGGTGGTAGCAATAGTTCAGATTTTAGGTTTGATGTTTGTGGTAGCAATACTGTGTAGTGACATTTGCTTTTGTATAATGACAGGTAAACCGAGAAAGCTGAGATCTGCTATTTGGAAGGACATGGATCCCATTTATCAAGATGGTAAAGTCATACAAGGCCGATGTAAGCACTGCTATGAGGTATTTGCTGCTGCCCGTACTTCAGGGACTAGTCATATGCGTAGACATTTGGAAATTTGTGAGCCAAGACTTAAGATGCACGATTTTGTTGATAAGTTACAGTCATCAGTCACAACTGAGTCAGCTATTCTCACTAATTGGAGGTTCGATCCTAAATTGACTCGATGTGAGCTTGTTCGTCTGATTGTACTACATGAGCTCCCGTTCTCTTTTGTGGAGTATGACAGATTTCGTAGCTATTCAGCTAGCTTAAATCCACTTGCAGAAATCGTATCTAGGACAACAATTAAGGAAAACTTCTTAGAAGCCTATAAGAACCACCGAACAATGCTGAGAGAAATGTTTGAGAACTGTAATTTCAGATTCTCATTGACAGCTGATTTGTGGACTTCCAATCATAACATAGGCTACATGTGCGTCACTTGCCACTATATAGATGATGATTGGAAAGTTCGGAAAAGGATAATCAGATTTTGTGTGGTAAAAACACCACATGATGGTTTTAATCTCTATACTTCAATGTTGAGGACTATTAAGTTTTACAATATTGAAGACAAGTTATTTAGCATTACATTGGACAATGCAGCTCCAAACAATACAATGATGGATATCTTGAAAGCAAATTTGTTAAAGGTGGATATGTTGCATTGTGATGGTGATCTATTTCATATTAGATGCACTGCCCATGTGATTAACCTCATTGTTAAAGACGGTCTTCAAGCAATTGATGGTGTTATCAATAACATCAGAGAGAGTGTAAAGTATGTTCGAGCTTCTCAATCAAGAAAAGAGAAATTCGAGGATATAATTGTGGAACTAGGCATTTGTTGTCAGAGTGTGCCCAAAATTGATGTAGAAAATCGTTGGAACTCCACGTGTGATATGATAGAGTATGCAATGCCGTTCAAAGAGGCATTTCTTGAGTTAAAAGTGAAAGATAGCAACTATTCTTATTGCCCCTCATCTCAGGACTGGGAAAGGGCTAATGCAGTATGCAAGTTGTTAAAGGTATTCAAGAAAGCAACGGAAGTGGTCTCCGGTACAAGCTACCCAACGTCGAACCTCTATTTTCATGAAATCTGGAGTATCAAACAAGTTTTAGAAGAGGAAGCATTTAGTCCAAATGAAACCATTGTAACCATGGTTTCTGAAATGCAAGTAAAATTTGATAAGTATTGGATGATTTCATACTTGACAAATTGTGTGCCAGTTATACTTGATCCACGGTTCAAATTTGGGTTCATTGAGTTTTGCTTGAAGCAAGCATTTGGAGAGTATGGAAGTGTCCATCACATTGATAAAGTAGATCAAGCTATTAGAAGATTGTTCAATGCCTACTCTACTCAGATGGGAGGTTCTTCTCAAGTGGAGATCCATGGAGATGATATGACACCTGCAGGTAAAGGTCACTCTTGGTCTGATTGGAGTGAACACACTAGTGCCAAAAGAAACAAAGAAAACAGCGAGTATGATAGGTATCTGCATCATGATTTGTTCCCTTGCGATGATGAGAGTTTTGACATTCTAGATTGGTGGAAAATGCACACATCTAAGTATCCAACATTGGCTGCCATGGCACGTGATATCTTGGCTGTTACTGCTTCCACGGTACCATCTGAGTCCGCTTTCAGCACCAGTGGTCGTATTATCAATGATCATAGGACCAGACTTGCAGGCAGCACCGTTGAAGCTTTATTGTGTTTTTAGGATTGGCTACGAGCAGCTGGTATGCAATATGCTTGTAGTTTCCTTCGATTGTCTCTCTAATACATGTAAATATCAATTGATGGTGCATATTAATTTATAATTGCAGGTTCTTCATATTTAGATATTATATCAATTGACAACCTGGATAGCATCTCCAATGACTTATGTCAGTAGCACATGTCTGGTAAGGTCTTGTTTATTTCTTTTCTTTAATTGTGACTAGCAGGTTCAACCTTCATACAGTAACATTCTCTTGTGCCATATTAGTGATATATCAATGTCAGTTTCTTACAGTTTTATTCTTCTGTTGATGCATTGTTGTCCTCGCATGTTCAAACCTCTCTTATATATGTTAGCGTGCACTGTTGTGAGAATACTTTTCTGGTTAATCGAATGTGGCATATCTTCTTGGCTTTGCCTGAACCCTGAAATGTCTGAACCCTGAATGTTCAGACCTCTGGTGTGGTTCAGACCTCTCCAATCTGTAATACAGTCTGTTTCCCTTTTTTTCCCCTCTGGTGTGGTTCCGAATTGAACTTGGTGGTGCCCAGTGAGCAAGTTGGATGGTTGTACCATGGGAAATTCACCCAGTTTAGTGCACTGACAAACTGATCTTTTTTTACTTGGCAGAGAGTAATGCTGGCAACTAGTGTACCTTTCTGGGAGTTCTTTTTTGCAACTTTGATTGGGAAGGCCATCATCAAGACTCATATTCAGGTGAGTCATCTAAATGTGTGTGCCTTTCTTCTACTTGTTGCCACACTCTACATTTGTGATTTGACTGAACCATGCTTACATTTGCTTATCAAGGTCAACACGGCCTTTGCTTAAATCTGGCGCCTTTCCATAACAGGAAGCCGATGTCACAGAAATGATCCAAATAAATCTGCAGTGGCCATTTCATTTCGTTGTAACACTGAATATATATATATATATATATATATATATATATATATATATATATATATATATATATATATATATATATATATATATATATATATATATATATATATATATACACGCCTACCAAATCCGGATACAGTCCGAGCTTATTAGTGTCCATAGTTGATAATTTTTGTTCATCTCAGGGACTCTAGTTTCCTACATACCAACGTGATGAAACTTTTGTTCAGTTTTACTGTTAAGTTTGGCATGCTATGGTCTCTACTGAGTAGTATCAGGTAGCCTACTAATGCATGGAACAATCTCTGTATTTTCTATTGATGAGGGAGTTTTTTTTTCTCATTAGTTGTATGAATTTACTCTAACTGATCTGAAACAATTCTCTATATTTTGGCTCTTGGTTCTGTAGTGATGTCAATCATCTCTTGAGCTTTTCTATTGGTCTTGTCAGCAGTTCAATCAGCCATCGTTCTACAGTAGCTTTCCATATTTATGTTTAGCATGCCATTGAATGAGTTTGATTAAAAAAAGAGACAGTATGTTATCATGCCAAATTGAGTCATCCTGCCTATTGAGTCTATATAGTAGCAGGTGTGATGCTAAGAAGCTTAACCTTGCATCAATTACTACTATCTTTGGTTCTTGACTAGCCTGGAAGCTATTGGTTCAATGGTTCCTTGCATGTTCCTATGCCTTGTGATGCAGATAGCTGCATGCTGAAATATTTGGTTATGCTTACTTTTTGTCTTGTATTGTTTGCAAGAGATAACATTGAAGTGGTGAATTCTGGATTTGGCATATATTGAATTTCCCATTATATTCCTTCAGTCGTTCACTCCTACAATTACTGATAATTGACTGTCTAGTTCTCTCTTGTGCACACGTTTCTTATGAGATATGACCCTCGTGTTTCAGTCATTCTTGGGTGCATCTTTGTTGTAGCACTAAGTGTAGCATTGTGGGATTTTGTGGCCAAACAAATGATTATTCTCTTTGTTTCTGCAACCAGGATCCAAATGACAAGAAGATAATAATCTGTGACGACAAACTGAAGAAGATATTTGGAGGACGTGACAGTGTTGGGTTTCTTGAAATCTCTAGGCTGCTCAACCCCCACTTTCAGAAATGATAGGATTTTTGTAGATCACTCTTTTGTACTAGCTCTGGCTGATGCATGAGCACTTCTAAATGTTGGTTTAAGAAAGGCAGATGTGTTCCCTGAAGATGCATGCTCTTCTAATATTTGCCATTAATGTCTTTAAATTATATTTTATTACTACTAATTTGTTTTTTTATGATTTGGTGGCTTGGGTTTTGGAGCTGCAATTTTGATTCAATCGCTGGGTATGCTTAGTAGCCAGTTTAGAGTGGTGTTGACAGTTTGCCTTTTGAAATTTATCCACCTGTAGTAAAAAAATAAAAAAAATAAAAAAATCCTTGCAGGCCCTGCTAGGCCTTGCAAGATTGGCCGCTAGGCCCAGTGGCAGTTTGCGGCCGAAGTGTCACCTGCCAGCAAACGCCCGCAAAGCCTGCAAATTCTCTTTGCGGCAAGTTGCGGCGGCTAGCAGGAGTCTGCAGACAGGCCCACTTGCATGGTGAAATTCAAGAGCGCATGCACTCAAGGTGGACCGACTACTGCAATGTGCGCAACGGAGATTCGAAATAATGTAATGATTATCCGAGTTACAGATAAAAAAATAAAAATTAGGGGGTTCATTTATGCAATATGCATGTTGCTTAATTAAGGTGAAAGCATTTTTCTTTTCTACGACACCGTCATCTATAATTAGTTGAATGTTTAATTAATGGCTAAATCTTGGGGAGTCAGTCAGAGACCTCTGACGTGTGTGTGTGTATATATATATATATATATACACGGTGTCATTTTCAAGTTCTTGAGACAAGGCATTTTCATATATAATGCCTACAGTAGAATGTTCGAATGCTAATTCTCGTGCAAAAAAAATGTACATGCTCGCCGGCGCTCTACCGTGGTTGTGCATGGTAAAGCGCTTTATTGTGGTCTGTTCCACTTCCACACAATGCAACATGCATGTAGTTTCAGAAGTTTTCTTATATTATATACTAGAGCTGGATTAATTAGTGCGGAGATAAATAAAGGGAACAGTGTATAAAACCGGCTATAGTCACTATATATACTGCTGCTTTCTACTCATAAAATAAATGTAACGAGAAAACACGCGCGCGCGCGCGCGCGCACACACACACACACACACACACACACACACACATATATATATATATATATATATATATATGCTTGTCTTATTCTAAATCACATCGTAATTAATACCATTTCATGCATTTGAATCCAGAGAATCGGAGTAGAAATTTCATAGGAGAGTATAAAAGCTCCAGCGGGAAGAAAAACAAAATGCTATAGTCCGTACGAGGTGTGCACGGCTGACGACTGGAAACAGCAACTGATGTTGCTTGGAATTTGGATGGCTCCACATGCTAGGATTTGAAGTAGGAATAGGAACCCAAGCATGAGAAGTTTACCTGGCGCCTAGCGGCCAAAAAAGTGGCGCGCGCACAGATGGTAACGTAGGGTTATGGTAGCACGCTTTTGTACCGCCGCAGTACACGGCGATGGCGTCTCTCAGTCTCAGGAGAGGGGAGGGAGAGAGAGGGGATGGATGGGTACAAGAGAGAGACCACCTACTCGCTTAGCCTTAGGATACAGCGCTTATAAGTGGGCCCTTGACTCGTGAACAGGGGTCGGTTACTCTCAAAATTCACTTTTCGTTCCACTTTGCTTGCTTTTAGCTCGGACTGTACATATGGAGTAGTTCTGGTGTGTGTGAGTCGACCATCTACAAACTACAGAGTGCCACAATGGAAACCCAAGCAAATCATCCAGGACCAGGAGTGCATCCTCGGGTCGGTTGAACAGCCAGTGCCAGTCAAAGAAGAGAATTTGATCCGCATTCATGCCCCCCCTGCTGCTTGGATTTTTTTCCTGCGTCGTGGATGTTGCCACGCACAAAAATGGAAAACATATGTGGCCACCACAGTTCCACGAACTTTTGCTCATTTGTGTTTTATTTTATGCAAGCTCGCTCTCGCTCGATCTTGATATGTTGTGACATTTCATTCAGGTTCGTCCGGGCCATTTCTCGCATTGCATTGCGCATGAGCCCTTGTTTAGTTCCCCAATTCTCCCTAAATTTTACTATGCAAAAAGAAGATTTCCCGTCACATCAAAATGTCGACAAATGCATGGAGTACTAAATGTTGATGAAATCAAAAACTAATTGCACAGTTTTGTTGTACTTTGCGAGACGAACATTTTAAGCCTAGTTAGTCAAAATTTAAATAATTTTTACCAAATACAAACGAAATGCTACAAGAATTCTGATACAGTGTTTTTCTCCCCAATTCACCGAACTAAACGAGGCCTGAGTTGGGCGGCCCCGACCTGGCGATACATCAATCAATCCACATCACATGCATATGCATGGTTCACGTCGATCGGCCGCGTTACCAGCCCACCACTCCACTTGCTGCTGCCCCTACATTCCTTGGGTACCACGATCCACGCAAGACAGACAGGACAGGACAGGACAGGCAGGTGCCGAAACGAAAACCCACTGACCACGGGACGCACACAGATAGCCACCACGCAGCCCCAGTACCCCGATCACGCAGCTTCTTGGGATCGATCGATCGATCGTAGGGTCAGGAGAGGAGCACTGGTCCCAAACCAAACCCCAAATTATGGTCCTCCGGCCAGGAGATCGGATCCTCCTCTCCTCTCCTGGTCCTGGGAGTACTAGGGATGCCACGGCCGTCTGCCGGTCCCCAGCCGAATTCTCCCCAAGCCTTGTCCGCACCTGATGAGTTGTTGAAACGGGTCTCGGCTTCTGCCTCCTACTGCAAAAAGTTTCCTCTCTCTGGCCGCGCAACCGGCCCCTCGACCCCCTGCCAGATTTGGACGGGCGTGCACCATGCAGTTGCTGCAGCGTGGAACGCCTTCCTACTTGTTTTTTTTAAAAGTATCTACTGGAGTAATAGTAGTACTAGTACTGCAAGAAGCTTTGTTGCTTGGTGCAATTAATGTATCAAAAGTTAACGTGCACGTATGGAATGCTAGCCCTTGTTTAGATTGAAGAAAATTTCAACCTGATGAATAGTACCACTTTCGTCTTATTTGACAAATATTGTCCAATCGTAGACCAACTAGGCTCAAAAGATTCATCTCGTGATTTTGAACTAAACTGTGTAATTAGATATTTTTTTTACCTACATTTAGTACTCCATGCAAGCGGCTAAAAATTGATGTGATGGAGAGAGAGTGAAAAAACTTGGAATTTTGAGGTGATCTAAACATGGGGCTAGTGAACTTCAAGATAAGCCTATAGTACTACTTTGTTGAGAAAATTAGTGCATGGTGATCTTGAAGTTGGACGAGCACGCCACTTCTTGCCTTCCAGCCTGTTTGATTTGCGGGTTTTTATGCCGAAAGTACTGTTCGCTGGTTTGCTGATTCTGCTGATAAGTTCGAAGGAACTAGTTGGTCTCGTGCCAAGGATATGGTTCGGTGGCTACTGGGTACTAGTATCACTAGCATCTCTTCGGGGCAGGTAAAGTGTGCAGTTTGCAAAAACCCAACATGATTGATGGGGATGCGCTTGGTGTTTGACAGAACGCCTCATCAGTACATCGTCTTTCTTGGAATTCTAGCTTACCAACTACTGCCACCTCCAATCCAAACAATGAAGCTATACTAGTAGTCCTACTTAGAAAGGGCAGCGCGCTTCGCCGCGCTCGCTGTGGCACCGTGCCCTGATGGTTTTGCCTGCGTTTGTTTGAGGACACATTTGGTTTGTCGAGAGAAGTTTGCTCCCAAGTTTGGGTGTTTCTTTGGGAAAGAAAAGGACACATAGGCTGGCGGAAACGTGACCTAGTAATGGAAAGTCATTACTGGAAATCACGGCACTTAAACAAGAAGGGGTTTTTTTTGGGAAGGTTTAGGTAAACAACACAAAAATAGGAAGGAAAAGTAAAATAGGTAAACAACACAAAAAAAACACAACTTTGACCTCTTGTTTTTATAAAAAATATTTATGAAAAAGTGATATATGTATACTTTTATGAAAGTATTTTTCAAGACAAATCTATTCATATAATTTTTACATTTACAAACTCAACAACTTAAAAGTTATTGATGATTTATATTCCCAATGTTTGACTCAAACCTTGTCCAAAACGACTTCTAAATCCGATACGGATGGAGTATCTCCGAGCTTTTGAATGCAACAAAAAAATATCTGAAAGTACTATTAAACTTTATCTCCATTATGGCTTGAACTTGATTTCTTTATTACAAAGTAAACATACACCTTGAAAATCCGCTTGAATAACAATTTGTTAATACAAAAAAAAGCATAATAACGTGAATATAATAACATATAAATGACAAAAGATTATTCAGAAATTTAGGGAATATATTTGACTATTGCCACATTTAAAAACGCCGAGCACTCGATTTTGCAATATTTACATTAGTTTCTAGAGCTAATAAGCTCCAATCTTCAGGGGGCCTTTGTAAACCGGTTATCCCCCAGGCTCAGCAGGAGCTTCTTCAGATTCACGCAATTGTTCCTTCGGCTGCTGCTGCTCAGGGATGCTGCTTGTGCCATACCTTCCCGCTGGCCTACGTGCCGCCCATCCTGCCTAGTGCCTACCGCCAACCCACGCTTCGCCATCGCCGGCAGCCCGTGCACGGTCGCCTTCCTGCCCCCGGCCGCGCGTGCTTGCCGTGCTGCGTCCGTCGACGACCCGCGCGGCTCAACGGAGGTGTGTACTGTGCAGGCCAATGGCCAAGGGATGGGGTGTGGTGCGGCCAAGGCCGGTTGGCCGTTCGCTCTGCCTGCGCCCCCGGCGGCCCGGCCGCGCGTGCCCGCCGCCGTGCGTCTGTGCTGCGTCGGTGGACATGGCGCGGCCCGGGACGTGAAGTCGTGGGCAGTGCGGATGCGGCGCGCGAGGCCAGGTCGCTAGGATCAATAAGGTGATCGAGGCCAGCGTCGGCGAGGGGAAGCACCGGGAGGCGGCGGCGAGGATGCTGGACGTGGCGTTCGCCTGCGCCGGTGACAACCCCAAATCGTGGCCGACGGCGCAGCAGGTGGAGTGGCTCGACACCATCGCCACCTCCGTCTTGCCGCGGATGACTGAGTACAGAGCACAACGTCAATAGCTGATTATATTAGGCCTTGTTCACTTCCTCATCCCAATCCAAAATATTTTCTCTTCCACCCATCACATTAAATCTTTCGACGCATGCATGGAACATTAAATGTAGATTAAAAAGATAACTAATTGCATAGTTTGTTTGTAAATGTCGGGACGAATTTTTTGAGTCTAGTTAGTCCATGATTGGATAAATTTTGCCAAATAACAACGAAAGATGCTACAGTAACTTTTCACCTACTTTTCGCGAAGTGAACACACCCTTAGCTGTAATTGGGGGTGAGAAATCTGAAATGAACTGGGGATGATCACGTAACCGTGTAATATATTGTACACAGTTACAGTAACTGTTTTTTTAATCCAACGTACACAGTAACTGTTGGCACTAACAAATCAGAACATATATACAGTAACTGATGACAATATTATGTACCTGTAATTCTTCTTTCACTGGAACCTGGAATACAATATTATGTGATTGTTCCTCTTATTACTTTTCCAAAGTCTGGAATGCCAACAGAAAATCCAGAAATTTACAAATGTAAATGAGAACAAATCACATACGTACATAGGTACCAAAATCCATCCCAAAAGGACTACCCCTTACAGGAACCACCAAATGTTGTTTTTATCAAAATGTAAATTTGTAGCATACAAGGAAAATGTGGCATATTTGTGAACTCCAAGTAAAACACGTAAAGCCGCCATGTCTACTCCAGGAGCCTCGGCAACCATGACATCAAGACTGTCCGCACCACGACCCTCTAAATCGTCCTGCAGGACCATATAGCGAATGAACCGGCTGCAGCGGCTATGCTATCACGTACGCTACGCACGCGGACGAGCCGGCCGTCCGCTATTCCCAGCGGACTCGCGGACATCCGCTACCCGTGCGTGGGCCCCGCCGAGCGAGCCAGCAGAGAGGGGAAGGAGAAGGGAGAGAGGCAGGGAGCAGAGGGAGGTGGAGGGACGCGCCGGAGCCCATGGCCGCCCGCCGCTCGGAGCCGCCGCGAGCTCGTGGCCGTCCACGCCCGGTCACCGTCGCCTTGCCGCTCGGAGTCGCGCCGCCCGTCCATGCTCGCGAGCGTGGACGCCGCCGGTCGCGGGCCTTGCCTATGAGCGCCGCCGTGCTCGCCCGTGCGCACCGCGGCCTCGCCTGCGAGCGCGGCCGGGTGGGAAGGAACGCGGGGAGGAGAAGGTCGCCTCCGCCCCTGCAGGGCTCGAGCCGCCGCCGCCGGGAGCCCCATGTGCGAGCTTCGGCAGCCCGGCCTCCCCCTCTCCCCAATCGCGCCGCCGAGTAGAGAGCCCGGCCTCCGCTGGTCCACTGCGCGCTAGCAGGTGAAAGTCCCTAGTTTGGTTTTGACTAATTGATGAAACCTAGGACTAACCTTTGTATCTAAGTGGATGATTTAGATAAAGGTGGTCATTGCATATGAGACATGACATTGACTCATGTGACCAAGATGATGAAGACCAAGATGAGGCTTGGCTCGATGGACCGGTTGTGAAGGTGAAGGGCAAGTCGAGGCTTCGAAGCGAAGGACCATGCGATGGTGAAGCTTGAGCAAGACTTAGCGCCGACGGACCGATGCAACGGTGAAGAGCAAGTGAAGTCAAGGTCGATGGATCGAGACGGTCATGTGATGATATGAAGTGGATCATATCATTTGGAGAAACAAAATAGGCTCAAGGCAAAGGTATAACCATAGGGCCATTTTGTTTTACACTCAAGACACCATAGAGGGTGTGAGTGGTTTAGGGTCGATAGCCGAACTATTAAGAGGGGAAGTCTTATCGGTTTTTCGACGCACGGGTGCCACTAGGTGAATTCATGAAGTGCATTGCATGTAGGGCCTAGTGAGCTAATTGGAAAACCTTTGAAAATGATTGAGAAAAAGCTAACACACAAGCACATGGTGATGTACACTTGATGGTGTTGGCACATTTGCAAAGGTGGCGTTGGTCGCGCTGTGGTTTGCGGGTAGAGAGGGGTTTGGGTTCCTCTCTCTCTCCCGCCGAGCGTGCGAGCGCGGGATTCAGGCGATTTCGGGGAAATGAAATGCCTATTTTCCACTACGCCGGAAGTTGGAAATGAAACGGAAGCGAACGGAGGTCACAGAGGTGACCGGACGCTGCACCGGACGCGGTCTCGGTATGGCCGGACGCGTCCGGTCGGTACAGCGCAGTGTCGGGCGCGCGGGTTAGGGTTTGCAACCGGCGCGTCCGGTCACTCGCAGGACCGGCGCGTCCGGTCAGGTGCCCAGGAGGATCTGCGGTTCGGAAGGACGATCGGACGCGGGGCGCGTCCGGTCACACGCGATCGGACGCGTCCGGTCGTCAAAGGAGCTTACTGGACTCCGACCGGACGCTGGCACTGTCGCGTCCGGTTGTTGCGAGGAACGCGTCCGGTCATCAAAGGAGCTTACTGGACTCCGACCGGACGCTGGCACTGTCGCGTCCGGTCATTGCGAGGAGCGCGTCCGGTCGTTGTTTCGCGGGCGCGGGTGCTGTGCGGATCGGCGCGTCCGGTCAGTTACGGGACCGGTGCTTCCGGTCGTGACCGGCGTGTCCGGTCGTTGCGAGGAACGCGTCCGGTCATCAAAGGAGCTTACTGGACTCCGACCGGACGCTGGCACTGTCGCGTCCGGTCATTGCGAGGAGCGCGTCCGGTCGTTGTTTCGCGGGCGCGGGTGCTGTGCGGATCGGCGCGTCCGGTCAGTTACGGGACCGGTGCGTCCGGTCGTGACCGGCGCGTCCGGTCATTGCTTCACGCGCGCGGTGCTGAGCGACCGGCGCGTCCGGTCTGTTGAGAGGCGCGTCCGGTCATGGGTTTTGACCGTTGGCGCAGTGACCGTTGGAGGACCGGACGCGGTTGAGCGCGTCCGGTCAGTTTCGACCGGCGCGTCCGGTCGTCCCGAAAAAAAACGGTCAGTGGAGTTGCAACGGCTCTATTTGTTTGGGGTGCTTATAAATACTCGTTGGCCGGCCCTTGGGGAGGTCTCTTGGCATTTCTAACACTCTTGTGCATCCTTTGAGCAAAAGCAACTCCTCCCACTCATCTCCCTTGCTTGATTGCAAATCAAAAGTGAGATTGAGTGATCCCAAAGTGCATTGCATAGCTTGAGGGCATCTAGTGGCACTTGTGGGTGGTTTAGCCGGTGGATTTCTTGTTACTCTTGGAGAGTACCGCTCCTAGCCGGCTTGGAGATTGTTGGAGGCGTTGGCAAGAGAAGGTGATTGTTCTTGGCCACCTCCGGTTGTTTGTGAGAGGTTCTTGTGCTTTTCTCGGCGGGACGCCAAAAGCAACTCTATTGGATTGCGCGTGTCATTGAGTTACCTCACTTGAGAGTGGTGTCTTGCGGTGCCTTGCGGGGCGTGCCTTGAGGGGCAAGTGACTTGAGGGTCACACCGAGGAACCATCTAAGTGTTGGTCGACACAACCGGTGACGTAGCTTGTCGGTGCACAAGTGAACACCGGGTGAACAAAAATATTGTGTCTCTTGTCTCTCGGTGATTGGTCTACATATTGTGTTGTTGTCAATATTAATTGATTGTATATCATCTTGGTGATTGGCAACATCTTCACTCCATCGTCGGTATAAGATTCACAATCATATCCCTTGCACTTATCTTTACTAGTTTTTCTTGTGTTGCTCTAGTAGTAGCTTGGCTAGTAGTGTTGTTAGCTTGTTCTCTAGTGTAAAATTAGTGACATAGCTCTTGTGTGAACTAGAGATCATAATCTACTAGACTTGTGGATAGGAGGCTTGCATCACAACCTTTGGCTAAGCAAAATTTGTTTTACGCCGTTTGTTATTCTAACAAGTTTGCTTAGTGGTGCTTGTAGATTTTTTATAGGCTATTCACCCCCCCTCTAGCCATCTAGTCCCTTACAAGTGGTATCGGAGCCGTGGTCACCGTTTTAATCAAGGCTTAACATCCTTCGGTGTGAAAAATGGCTCAAATTGTGTTCAATCATGTTGGGGGCAAGCCACCGTTCTTTGATGGTGTTAGTTCTTTTGCTCATTGGAAGAGAAAGATGACAATGTACCTTGGTTCTATTAATGAGAGAGTATTGCAAGTCACCGAGAATGATTTTGCTATCATTGATCCCGATCATCTCACCGATGAAGATAGAGCAAATAGAACATGCAATAGAATGGCTCTCAATACACTTTACAATAATATTGACACAAAAGTATTTGAGGGCATCAAGGATTTGGAATTGGCAAATGAAGTGTGGACAAGGTTAAGTGAAACATATGAAGGCACTAAGGTTGTGAAGAGTGCCAAGCTATATGGGCTCAAGAGTGAGTTTGAGAACTTCAAGAAAAAGGATGATGAAACAATCATTGAAATGTTTCATAGATTGCAAGTGATAGTCAATGATCTCAAGAGCTTAGGGCACAAGACTCAAGATCAAGATTTTTGTCACAAGTTCTTGTTGAGCTTACCTAAAAGATTCAAGATGTTGATCATGATGCTACAAAGAGATGGGCTTGAAACAATGAAGCCCAATGATTTGCTTGGAGAGGTATTGACCTTTGACAAGTATGATCAAGATGTTGATGAGAAGGAGGATGAAAAGAAGAAAAAGACCGTGGCATTCAAGGCCACCTCCTCAAAGGGCAAAGCTTCAATTCAAGAAGAAGATGATAGCGAAGAAGATGAAGAATTGGAAGTTGATGATGAAGCACTTGCTCTAGTTGTCAAAAACATTGGCAAAATGTTTATCAAAAGAAGAGGCTTCAAAAAGAGAAATGACAATTTCAAGAGCAATGAGCAACAAAGGAAGTGCTTCAATTGTGATAGCACCGAACATCTTCAAGCCGAATGTCCCTATGACAAGAAAAAGAACAACAAGAGGGGCAAGTTTGAGAAGAAGAAGAGAGAGGCCAAGATGACATTCAAGAAAGGCAAAAATGGTGCCTATGTGATCACTTGGGAAAGTGATGATAATGAAGAAGAAGAAGAATCATCCAACAAGGCTTTTGCTTCCATTGCTATCAACAAGAAGCCATCACTATTTGATTCATCCTCTTCATGCTTCATGGCTAAAGAAGCTAAGGTATTATATGATGAGAGTGATGATGAAAGTGAAATGGAATATTCTCATGATAGTGATAATGATAATGATAATGAAAATGATGATGATGAACCAACTAAAGAACAACTATATGACTTGATGCAACAAACTAGAGACATAGCTATTGCCAAGAACAAGGAGTGTAAGAAGCTTTCAATGAAAGTAGCAATACTTGAGAAAGTTCTTAGTGAGCTTAAGACCACTCATGAGAGTCTAGTGGAAGACCATGAGGATCTTGGTAAGGCTCATTTCAAGCTTGAAAAGGCTCACTCATTGCTACTTGAGCAACAAGAAAACAAGGAGGTTGTTGTATCATGTGATATAGGTGTTACATGTGATATAATTGATGAATCCTTTAATAAACCTATCATCATGTCAAATGCTAACCCTTCTTGTAGCTCTTCATCCACCACCACCAACTCTACCTCCACTACTAGTGATGGTTTCACTTGTGATGCCTCACTAATGGTTGAGAATGAGACTCTCAAGAGAGAGGTGGATAAGCTCACTCACGCCCTAGGCAAGGCCTATGGTGGTGAGGCCCGCTTGCTTAAGTGCTTGGGTAGCCAAATGTTCTCTCTTAACAAAGAGGGAGTGGGCTACACCCCCAAGAAAGGCAAGTCGGCCTTTGCAACTCCAAAGCCTAGCTTTGTGAAGGGCAATGGTCGGTTTTGCAATAGATGCAAGCAAGTTGGGCACCTAGAGCATAATTGCACTAAAAAGAACCAAAGCAAGAACCTTGTTAATGCTATACCTTTTGATTCTTGCTATGTGCTTACCAAGGGTGTGAAGGGTGTGCAAGCTAAGTTTGTTGGTACACCAATTGTGGGCCCAAAGAAGAAGGCTATTTGGGTACCAAAGAGCTTAGTTACTAACCTACAAGGACCCAAGCAAAAATGGGTACCTAAACTTCATTGATTCGCTTGTAGGTCAATTACAAAGCCTGAGGAAGGCATTGGATTATTGATAGTGGGTGCACTCAACACATGACCGGTACATCAAGAATGTTTGACTCAATCAATGACAATGATAGTGGTGTTGATTCTATCACATTTGGTAATAACAAGAAAGGCAAGGTTATTGGCTTGGGCAAGATTGCAATATCAAATGACTTGAGTATCTCTAATGTGTTGCTAGTTGAAAGTTTGGATTTCAATCTTCTATCCATGGCACAAATATGTGATCTAGGCTACAAATGCATCTTTGGGGTTGATGATGTGGATGTTATTAGTGTGGATGGTTCAAATGTGGCATTCAAGGGCTTTAGATATGAGAATCTCTACCTAGTTGACTTCAATGCTAGAGAAACTTCTTTGACAACTTGCTTAGTCTCCAAATCAAGCATGGGTTGGCTTTGGCATAGAAGGCTTGGTCATGTTGGTATGAAACAATTGAAGAAGCTTACAACTCACAATCTTGTCAATGGTTTGAAAGATGTTGAATTTGAAAAGAATAAGCTTTGTAGTGCATGTCAAGCCGGGAAGCAAGTTGGAAGCTCACATCCAAAGAAGAGTACAATGAGCACATGCAAAGCATTTGAGTTGATGCACATGGATCTATTTGGACCAACAACATATACAAGCATAGGCGGCAACAAGTATGGCTTTGTCATAGTGGATGACTTCACAAGATTCACATGGGTATTCTTTCTTAGTGACAAAAGTGAAGTGGTTGACACCTTCAAGACATTTCTCACTAGAGTTCACAATGAGTTTGAGATTAGAATCAAGAAAGTGAGAAGTGACAATGGAAGCGAGTTCAAGAATACAAGAATTGAAGAACTTTGTGATCATTATGGTATTGGACATCAATTCTCGGCCAAGTACACTCTACAATCAAATGGCCTAGTTGAGAGGAAGAATAGAACATTGCTTGATATGGCTAGATCAATGCTTCATGAGTACAATGTGAGTCAATCATTTTGGGATGAAGCAATCAATACCGCTTGCTACTACATCAATAGATTATATTGTCATCCATTGCTAGTGAAGACCCCATATGAGCTACTTCATGGAAGAAAGCCCAATATTTCTTATTTTAGGGTGTTTGGTTGCAAATGCTATATCTTGAAGAAGGGCACTAGATTGGGGAAGTTTGACAAGAGATGTGATGAGGGGTTCCTACTTGGTTATTCAACTACAAGCAAAGCTTATAGAGTTTGGAACAACTCAAGTGGCATTCTAGAAGAAGTCCATGATGTGCAATTTGATGAAACCAATGGGTCTCAAGATGAAGAAGAAAATCTAGATGATATTGGTGGAACTCTATTAGTGGAAGCAATGAAGAACATGGACATTGGAGACATTAGAGCAAAGCAAGTAATTGATATTCAAGATGATGATAAAGATCGAGTGCTCAATTCACCATTCAAGCTAGTTAGTGACTCTCAAGTGCAAGATCATGGTGCTAGTTCTTCTCATCGAGATACATCAAGTGATCAACCAAGCTCAAGAAATCAAGCACAAGTACTCCAACCACAACATGTTGCAAGAGATCACCCCATTGATAGTGTTATTGGTGATATTAGAAGTGGTGTGCAAACAAGATCAAGATTGACAATGTTTTGTGAGCATGCATCATTTGTGTCAACCATAGAACCAAAGAAGATAGAAGAAGCTTTGAGGGATGCCGATTGGATCATGGCTATGCAAGAAGAACTTAATAATTTCACAAGAAATGATGTTTGGGAGTTGGTAGAAAGGCCAAATGACTACAATGTGATTGGAACCAAGTGGGTGTTCAAAAACAAGCAAGATCAAGATGGCATTGTAGTGAGAAACAAAGCAAGACTAGTTGCTCAAGGTTACACTCAAGTTGAAGGTCTTGACTATGATGAGACATATGCTCCCGTGGCAAGATTAGAGGCAATAAAGATTCTATTCGCTTATGCTTGTGCACACAACATCAAACTATATCAAATGGATGTCAAAAGTGCATTTCTCAATGGGATTATCAATGAGTTAGTCTTCGTTGAGCAACCGCCCGGATTTGAAGATGACAAGAAACCCAACCATGTGTACAAGTTGAAGAAAGCTTTATATGGCTTAAAGCAAGCACCTAGAGCATGGTATGAGAGGCTAAGGGATTTCCTTCTCTCTAAGGGATTCAAGATGGGCAAGGTTGATACAACTCTATTCACCAAGAAGATTGGAAATGATCTATTCATAATGCAAATATATGTTGATGACATCATCTTTGGATCAACCGATCAAGCTTATTGTGAAGAATTTGGTGCTATGATGGCCAAAGAGTTTGAAATGTCTATGATTGGTGAACTTAGTTACTTCCTTGGTCTCCAAGTCAAGCAATTAAAGAATGGAACATTTGTGAGTCAAGGGAAATACATAAGGGACATGTTGAAGAAGTTTGGAATGCAAGATGCAAAGCCAATTTCAACTCCAATGGGTACAAATGGCAATTTGGATAGTGATCTTGATGGTAAAATGGTGAATCAAAAGGAATATCGGTCTTTGATTGGAAGTCTACTCTATGTCACCGCATCAAGGCCGGATGTCATGTTTAGTGTTTGCATGTGTGCTAGATATCAAGCCTTACCTAGAGAGAGTCATCTCACGGCCGCAAAGAGAATATTGAGGTACTTGAAGCAAACAAGAGATGTTGGACTATGGTATCCCAAGGGGTCAAAGTTTGAATTGATTGGATATTCGGACTCCGACTATGGGGGTTGCAAGATCAATAGAAAGAGCACAAGTGGCACATGTCAATTACTTGGAAGATCACTTGTGTCATGGTCCTCAAAGAAACAAAATAGTGTGGCAATCTCTACCGCCGAAGCCGAATATGTGAGTGCGGGGAGTTGTTGTGCACAATTGCTATGGATGAAATCAACTTTGAAGGATTATGGCCTCAACTTCAAGAATGTGCCATTGCTATGTGATAATGAGAGTGCAATCAAGATGATACAAAATTCGGTTCAACATGGAAGAACAAAGCATATTGACATAAGACATCATTTCATTAGAGATCATCAACAAAAGGGAGATATTGCCATTGAAAGTGTTGGCACCGATGATCAACTTGCCGATATTCTCACTAAGCCACTTGATGAAAAGAGGTTTTGCAAGCTAAGGAATGAGTTGAATATTCTTGATTTCTCAAATATGAGTTGAATGCACCCCACCCACTTATTGACATGCTCTCCTTCGACATTGCAGGTAAAATTGATTGACATGTCATTCATCCTATGCTAAGGACTTGCTAGAGCATGTAGACATATTAAGTGGTATGCATGAGCATTCATGATAAATCAAATAAATTTGATGGATATATGTTACCACTATTGCCTCTATGTTTGTTTTGATCTAGTGGTGGCATATGACATGTTTGTGAGCTTGCAAACCTAGTGTTGAATCTAGAAGAGTTGCTATAAGTGTTTAATTCAACATAGGTAAGATAACCCTTATTATGAGGTGTGAAGAAGCTTGTCTTTGGTTCAAATCGAATTAAATATCTTTGGCAAGTGTTCTAGGTTGAACCAAATTTGATAAATTTTAACCTACTCCATCAAACTTTTTTCTTCTCTCCACAATTTGATCCCATTTTTGGGTAAGTTGTTGACAAAGGGGGAGAGAAAAAGATGATTCAAAGTGATAAAGATGATAAAGGGGTAAATAAAATTTTTTTGATGCACACAAGTAGGGGGAGCAAGCTCATAAACAAAGTTGTTGCATTTGTTTGTGCATTATCATATGACTTGCTCATTGCACATGTATTTAAATTCAATATGCATGCTTGTGTGGTGCAATGCTAGTATAGAACTTGGATGATGCAATGATCTACTAGCATGCATAGGAATAGTTTACTTGTGGTATCTAGACATGCCTAAAGCTTTACAAGTGGTTAGCTTTACAAGTGGTCCAAGAACCTTTACATATAATGATTGATCTCACGGGGTTCTTGAGTTTTGATGGATGTCTAGTTACTTCATGATGCTAAGGATGGTGTAAAAGGCAACTCCGATTGGTATCACGCTTCAAAGGTCCATTTCTTACACCTTAGCATCATTTTGGTAGAATTACTCTCCCAACACTTCTATCCATGCATATGTGCAAAGCTTTCATTCCAAACTCTATGCACATATGTAGGGGGAGCTAATGCTACCAAAATCAAGCTTGTGATAATTGTCCAAACTTTACTTATGAGCAAAATGATTGGACAAGTATGACAAGTTCAAAACTTTTATTATCAAAATCATCTTTGTGAGGGTTGTCATCAATTACCAAAAAGGGGGAGATTGAAAGTCCCTAGTTTGGTTTTGACTAATTGATGAAACCTAGGACTAACCTTTGTATCTAAGTGGATGATTTAGATAAAGGTGGTCATTGCATATGAGACATGACATTGACTCATGTGACCAAGATGATGAAGACCAAGATGAGGCTTGGCTCGATGGACCGGTTGTGAAGGTGAAGGGCAAGTCGAGGCTTCGAAGCGAAGGACCATGCGATGGTGAAGCTTGAGCAAGACTTAGCGCCGACGGACCGATGCAACGGTGAAGAGCAAGTGAAGTCAAGGTCGATGGATCGAGACGGTCATGTGATGATATGAAGTGGATCATATCATTTGGAGAAACAAAATGGGCTCAAGGCAAAGGTATAACCATAGGGCCATTTTGTTTTACATTCAAGACACCATAGAGGGTGTGAGTGGTTTAGGGTCGATAGCCGAACTATTAAGAGGGGAAGTCTTATCGGTTTTTCGACGCACGGGTGCCACTAGGTGAATTCATGAAGTGCATTGCATGTAGGGCCTAGTGAGCTAATTGGAAAACCTTTGAAAATGATTGAGAAAAAGCTAACACACAAGCACATGGTGATATACACTTGATGGTGTTGGCACATTTGCAAAGGTGGCGTTGGTCGCGCTGTGGTTTGCGGGTAGAGAGGGGTTTGGGTTCCTCTCTCTCTCCCGCCGAGCGTGCGAGCGCGGGATTCAGGCGATTTCGGGGAAATGAAATGCCTATTTTCCACTACGCCGGAAGTTGGAAATGAAACGGAAGCGAACGGAGGTCACAGAGGTGACCGGACGCTGCACCGGACGCGGTCTCGGTATGGCCGGACGCGTCCGGTCGGTACAGCGCAGTGTCGGGCGCGCGGGTTAGGGTTTGCAACCGGCGCGTCCGGTCACTCGCAGGACCGGCGCGTCCGGTCAGGTGCCCAGGAGGATCTGCGGTTCGGAAGGACGATCGGACGCGGGGCGCGTCCGGTCACACATGATCGGACGCGTCCGGTCGTCAAAGGAGCTTACTGGACTCCGACCGGACGCTGGCACTGTCGCGTCCGGTCGTTGCGAGGAACGCGTTCGGTCGTCAAAGGAGCTTGCTGGACTCCGACCGGACGCTGGCACTGTCGCGTCCGGTCATTGCGAGGAGCGCGTCCGGTCGTTGTTTCGCGGGCGCGGGTGCTGTGCGGATCGGCGCGTCCGGTCAGTTACGGGACCGGTGCGTCCGGTCGTGACCGGCGTGTCCGGTCGTTGCGACCGGCGCGTCCGGTCATTGCTTCACGCGCGCGGTGCTGAGCGACCGGCGCGTCTGGTCTGTTGAGAGGCGCGTCCGGTCATGGGTTTTGACCGTTGGCGCAGTGACCGTTGGAGGACCGGACGCGGTTGAGCGCGTCCGGTCAGTTTCGACCGGCGCGTCCGGTCGTCCCGAAAAAAAAACGGTCAGTGGAGTTGCAACGGCTCTATTTGTTTGGGGTGCTTATAAATACTCGTTGGCCGGCCCTTGGGGAGGTCTCTTGGCATTTCTAACACTCTTGTGCATCCTTTGAGCAAAAGCAACTCCTCCCACTCATCTCCCTTGCTTGATTGCAAATCAAAAGTGAGATTGAGTGATCCCAAAGTGCATTGCATAGCTTGAGGGCATCTAGTGGCACTTGTGGGTGGTTTAGCCGGTGGATTTCTTGTTACTCTTGGAGAGTACCGCTCCTAGCCGGCTTGGAGATTGTTGGAGGCGTTGGCAAGAGAAGGTGATTGTTCTTGGCCACCTCCGGTTGTTTGTGAGAGGTTCTTGTGCTTTCCTCGGCGGGACGCCAAAAGCAACTCTATTGGATTGCGCGTGTCATTGAGTTACCTCACTTGAGAGTGGTGTCTTGCGGTGCCTTGCGGGGCGTGCCTTGAGGGGCAAGTGACTTGAGGGTCACACCGAGGAACCATCTAAGTGTTGGTCGACACAACCGGTGACGTAGCTTGTCGGTGCACAAGTGAACACCGGGTGAACAAAAATATTGTGTCTCTTGTCTCTCGGTGATTGGTCTACATATTGTGTTGTTGTCAATATTAATTGATTGTATATCATCTTGGTGATTGGCAACATCTTCACTCCACCGTCGGTATAAGATTCACAATCCTATCCCTTGCACTTATCTTTACTAGTTTTTCTTGTGTTGCTCTAGTAGTAGCTTGGCTAGTAGTGTTGTTAGCTTGTTCTCTAGTGTAAAATTAGTGACATAGCTCTTGTGTGAACTAGAGATCATAATCTACTAGACTTGTGGATAGGAGGCTTGCATCACAACCTTTGGCTAAGCAAAATTTGCTTTACGCCGTTTGTTATTCTAACAAGTTTGCTTAGTGGTGCTTGTAGATTTTTTATAGGCTATTCAGCCCCCCTCTAGCCATCTAGTCCCTTACAGGAGGCCACCGGGCGAGGCCGAGCCCACCGCTGCGGACGCGAGTGCGAGCTCCGATGGCCGCTGGCAACGGCACGAGCGGGAGCTTCGTCGCGGGCGCCGCCGGCCGCAGGCATGGGGGTGAGCGGGTCCTCCACCGCGAGCTCTGCCGGCCACAGGCATGAGCGCGAGGAGGGAGGGAGGCCCCCGGCGGAGGGAGCGAGAGTGGGTGGGGAGGGAGCAGGGAGAAGGGAGGAGAGAGAGAGGCCGGGTGGGTGCGAAAAATAAAAGTAGAGTATAACATGTGGGTCCTATTGATATAGAGGATGAATATAGAGGATGGATGGGTGCGGGAGAAAGTGATATAGAGGAGAGAATCTCGATGACCATGATGAAATATTCTTTTTAGAGGATAAATTTAGGGTACGACGAGTGCGGCCTAAGCGTAGGTGCGGTCAAACGTTCTGCTGCCATGTCATGTGCTAGGGTCCTTCCATGCCAGAGCCTTCGTCTATGAGAGCCAGAGGCAAGGCACTGCCAAGCTGGGGATGGACACACGGGTTGCAGTTGCAGGTGAAGAGATGCAAGAGATGCCGACGCATTTTTTTATGTCATGGTGACACTTGCACCTGAATTTTTTACTATTTGACCTCTTTTTTTTAAAAAAATTCACGTTTAGATCTTTGGGCGAAGTAAACTCAACTTTGGACCCTGCGGGTCGACGCCATAATTCATTGCGTTGAGCTTACACGTCTCGACGCCGTGACTCACGGCGTCGAGCTTCGTAGACCTACTTGACGTGGCAGATGATCTGGCAGACAGCTCGGCGCCGTGATCTACGGTGTCGAGCCTGGATTCATCTGATTACTTAGCTGGGGGTTTACTGCTAGCCAGTGAAGCCCCCAACCTTTGGGGGCGACGTGTCACGACATTAGTAGCACGTATGACTTTACGAGAGTACGACCACTGCGCTGCGCATGCAGAGATGAAAGTTCGAGCCCAGCCTACTACTGCACTCCGCGTCTACCACGAGCCGTCCATGACCCAACGAATGAATCGTAGCAGCAACTGCTGCCATGGTTACTAACCCGATCTGCATCGCCGGCGGCATTGCACGCATTGGCCTTGTTTAGATTCCCAAATCGGGATCCCGAATCACTGTAGCGACGCTAGCATTTTTGTTTTTATTGGGTAATAATTGTCCAAACATTGATTAATTAGACTTAAAACGTTCGTTTCGCAAAGTACAACAAAACTGTGCAATTAGTTTTTGATTTCATCTACATTTAGTACTCCATACATGTACCGGTATTTTGATGTGACGGAGAATCTTCTTTTTATATAGTAGAATTTGTGGTGAATTTGGGGAACTAATCATGACCATTGTCAGATTTATTAGTCACACACCAACCCTGTGTTTGTGTCTCTGCGGGTGACCAGGTCCACTCTAGCTACGTGGCAAGTGCTGAGGTTGCAACTCGCAGCCACACTGGTTCCCAATAATTGGTCATTGCCGATGGGCAGGTCGCCGGAGGCATGCGTGACATACATACTTGTAGCGAAGCAAATAACGGTGACAATACGATATTGTGCGCTCTGTATACTCCACCATGTTATGCCGAATCGAAGCATATGGATCCAGGTGCAGTTTGCAGGCAGTTGCTTTGCTGCTTTTGGCACACGGCGTACACTTGCTGGAGACGGACGGACGGTTCGCGGCTAGCCGGTGGCGAAAGGGAGCGCGCCAGAGCTTTGCTTCCCTCCACATTTGAAGGCGGCGCCTTTTATTCGAACTCGCATGGCATTGCTATGTACTCTACCTCTACGTAGGATGTAGCCCCTTTAACTCCCACCGACCACCGTACGCGCGAAGGCGAAGCACACAAAAACGCCATTGGCGGAGCAAAAGCACTGGCCGCCGACGAAAAGAGGAGACCCTCTGGCCGTCGGCAGGCGGCAGACAAGGGACCCGCAAGAACATTGTGGAAAAAGCGGACCGGTCGAATTCACTCGCGCCGTCAGAGGAGGTAACGAGAAGGATGGCCACCGGCCAGGAGCCCAGGAGAGCAGAGGGCAGAGGCTGAGACAGAGCGCAGCGGCCGGCGCACAGCTTGCGATGGACGCAACGCAAAGCGCGGCATGCGGCCAGCTGGCCACCCAGGCTCTCAATTTGATCTAAAGTACTAGTCCTATACACTACTAGCTAGTGAAGCCCCCAGCAAAGTAATCAGATGAATCCAGGCTCGACGACATAGAGTTGTCTGCCAGATCATCTACGGCGTCGAGCTGTCTGGCAGATCATCTGCCACGTCAAATAGGAACACGAAGCTCGACGCCGTGAGTCACGGCGTCGAGACGTGTAACCTCGACGCCATGAATCATGGCGTCGACCCCCAGGGTCCAAAGTTGAGTTTATTTTGCCCAAGGGTCTAAATGTTTTTTTTTTAAAAAGGTCAAATAGTAAAAAATTCGGCACTTGCACAGCCTTCGCGGTCAAAATTTTTTTTATTGGAATGCACTTAATTTTTTCCGGTGCTACGGTGCTACCATGTGTGCACGTTTTTCTTTCTTTGTTTTTTTTTGCACACAATTGTCACACGCAATGATCAGGTGTACTTTTTCTGACGAACGGAGGGACGAAGATGTACACGGACCCACGGCAGACCTCGGAAACCATGCGTCGCCGGCGGCCGGCAGCTGTCCTGCATCAGCCAGCGGCCTGCTTTATGTTTTGTGTCCCGCAGCAACGTGATCACTGCGTGTATGTATGTATGTATCACCTGTGGGGCTGGACGGCGTGATTAGAGCAGCTCCAGCGTTGGGCTGAAAGCGAACCATGGACATCAGAGGCGAACCGTACACACTAGAGCATGCAAACCATACGTGTCAGAAGTAAAAGCGAACCTCGGCAGACCATCCGAACCCAGCCGATTAAAATACTATTGGCACCACATGACCGTTGCGATTCCTTTTCTTGTTCAATAAAATAATACGTCTACAGGGCACGTGGCCGTGTGCCAAGGAGCCGTTGGCCCAGGCAGGCTTGCCTGCTTCGTCCTACGTATACAAGACCTTCGGATGCATACCAATTCAAACACTAATCATTACACTACACCTGAAATACGAAGAACTCATCCAGACCCAGTTTCACAAATATGATGAACTCTGCAATGACAAGTTCAGGTCAATAGAACACAAACAACCAACAACATGGTATGCAGCCCCCTTTTTCCATGAACTTTCCACCGTATCAGTTTGGTCCCAACTTTCAAACTTCCTTCTAGCCACAAAGTTTCCATCCATTTGGAGGTCCTCCAAGTTTCCAGCAGCTCCCAAGTTCAAGATACCAGCATGGAATTCCTTTCCATGGTAATTTCCATGGTGCGGATATGACCGGTGGTCCTTCATCACCGGCTTCAGCATCATTGTTTGGAGTTGGTGGTGGCAATGGTTCAAGATGTGAGGGCTCAGCTTCACCGGTAAGCTCTCCAATACCTCATGTAGAGAATACAAACAAAGATCCAATTACACTACACCTGAAAGAATGGAGTGATGCTGATTCAGATACAAACAAAGGCCTGGGGCGAGCGGCGACCTCTCCTCTTTCGTCTCCCCGCCTACCCCGGGCCACGTGCCCTCCCTGTGACGCGATGACTCGCCTGCTGGCTGCTGCGACCGCGATGGAGCTCGATGTCGTCGTCTCGCATGCTGGCTGTTGCAACCCTCGACAGCTCTCACCCTAACTCCGATTCGATTGTATGGATCTGTAGGGGATTGATCTGATCTGTTTGTCTCCGAGACTAATTTCTAGGTTCATTGCATGATTTTTGGGATCGATTGAGGGGAGGGAGGGAGGGGGCGATGGGAGCAAAGAGGAGGCGACCGGGATGAAGATTGGGTGGATATTTCCGTCTGCTCGCGAGGAAGGGAACCGCAAGGGAGAAATTTTTTTTTGTACATGGGGCCCACAAAACCGATGCATATACTGGGGTTATCTAACCATACTTCAATTTGTTGTCTCCGAACCGTTCGGTTCGCTTGTACACTGGAGGTGCCCTAATTAGGATTTAGGAGTGAAGTAGGCTAGCAGCCAGCAGGCGTGGTGCTGGCGAGCATTGCAAGCTGGAGATCAAAGCGCACGAAGCATTGTTAACACCTCACTTGGCTTGAGGAGAGGGGAAGAGGGAAGAGAAGCAGGGGAAACCAAGAACAGAGGACAAGTCCGAGAGAAGGTTTGTTCCAATATAGGTACGATAATTCAGTCCTTCATAGCACGCCTGACCCACTCTGGGCCATAGCTTTTTGCGCTGGGCTTCCTCGATCGGGGCGGCCTAGACGACTGCGGCCATCGTTCGATTGCGCCTTCCCGTCATCCAACTCTGCGCCAACAAACAGGGCCCCTGCTCACAGGCATGACTGGTTGGTAGTTGACATGCATCAGATGCCAATCTCGCCGCCCACGTCGCCGCCTACCTGCGCTTCACCTTCACCACCGACGTCTCGCCGTCTATGAATGCCCGACATACCGACGTGCTCCTCCGTGAACATCGCGGTTGCCGGGGACACGAGCTTGCCCCTTCTTTATCTCCTCCATGCATGGCGGCAGTGTGGCGCATGGGATGACTTCGCAGCGCGCGCGAATGGAGACCCGCACGCGCCTGTGTTCTTCAACACCGTTGAAAAAACGATAATGATATATGACAGGCATCCGGACGAGAACGGACGCACCCAAAGTTGCGCCGAACCCGACCTACTCCTGCCGCACACTGTTTCCCACACTCATCCTTATCCTCTCCTTGCTCACTCTCGCAGCGCTCCTCCCATTCTACTGCCGCCCCGCCAGCCTGCCGGGAGGGACGCCGCGTGCCAACTCACTGCGTCCCGCCCGTCCGCCGGCGCCCCCTCCCTCCCTCCTGCGACCTCCATTGCTACCCCGCGCCCCCAGCGACACGGCTCCGCTCCTCCCACCAGAGACGAGGACGAAGACGGTGGCTCCAACGAGGTAGGTCATTCCTTCTCTGAATCTGAGCGCTCCTCCTCCTCCTCTAAATTTGAGGGACGCGGCGATGACTAGGGTTCCGGCGAGCTCTGGGGTCATATTCCCTCCTCCCTTGGGCGAGCTCGAAGGTGATGGGTCAGGGGCTGTTTTGTATGCTTTTTTTGCTGTTTCTCCCATGTTGCAATGAGTTTTTTTTATGCAGCAACAAATGATTTTTGAATATTGCAATGATATTTTTGGTTGTTGCAACAGATGATTTTCGAATGTTTCCATTCCCATGTTTCATGGTTAATTATTGCGATGTCGCAGTACTACTATTTGAGATGTTGCAGCACATATTTTCCGATGTTGTAGAACATAATTTTTTGATGTTGCAGCACATAATTTTTTGATGTTGCAGTACTACTATTTGAGATGTTGCAGTACATATTTTCCGATGTTGTAGCGATGTTGCAGTATATAAATTTTGATGTTGCAGCACATAATTTTTCGATGTTGTAGTACATATTTTTTTAATGTTGTATTACATATTTTTTTTGAAGTTGCAGTACATGTGTTTTTGCGATGTTGTAGTATATGTTTTTACAATGTTGAAGCACATAACTTTTCGATATTGCAGCACATAATTTTTCGATATTGCATTACATGTTTTTTCGAAGTTGCAGTACATGTGTTTTGCTATGTTGCAGTACATGTTTTTACGATGCTGCAACACATAATTTTTCGATGTTGCAGCACATAATTTTTCGATGTTGCATTACATGTTTTTTTGAAGTTGCAGTACATATGTTTTGCGATGTTGCCGTACATATTTTTGCGATGTTGCAGCACATATTTTTTCGATGTTGCAGTACATGTTTTTCGATGTTGCAGTATTCATATTTCGATGTTGCACTATATAGTTTTTTTTTCATATGTTTGCGATGTTGCACTTGAAGTGTTTTTGTGCTCTTGGGATAGGGGGCGCAGTGGGGGAACGGGGGGTTTGGGAAGGGAGCGGCGTTCCGTTCTACTCCCACCGGGAGGGGGTTTGGAAAGGGCGCGGCGTCTCGCACGCCGGACGTCCAGGCGCTAGGATTACCGGTGAAAAAAATCATGTCCCAACGCTGGCAGCCCTTGGATCTCCATTCAAGTTCAACGGTGAATGCAGAGGGCAAAGCCACGCCATGACTTTGCCCGAGGGATGTCACCGAATCTGAGTCCGCGTCCGGCATGACCATCAGCGGGGACGTTGGCAGCAGCTGCCCGGCCGCATAGTGAAACGTGTTTGTTGGCTATAGTGAATGCTTTTAATCTAAAAAAAAGTAAATATTTCCAATGTAGCACTCGGTCATTAGAGTCCATGTGTGCTGACGTGCTGTTAGAGGTTCCGAAAGAAATCCACATGTTCATTTTTGGCCATTGTGTTTGCACCTGCGAATTTGTTTTTTCGTTACGGACCGCGAACACTTCTAATGGTTCGTGGAAGTTTTATCTCAGGGGTCAATGCCGGGCTTTATGCAAGAGAATTGATAAGATATTGTAGATTTAGAGTGCAACATGTCCACAGGTTTAGACTTAATTACTCCTTCCATCCCATGTTAGATGATGATTTAGAATGGGGTGAAGTCCTCTGTCGGTCCCTAAACTTATAGCATCGTGTCATTCCGATCCCAGTAAACTCTAAAAACGCTCATACCTAAACACTGTTAAGGTCCCATTACTCGTCCAATCGGCAATCGGGCGTGAACTCGCTAGTCGCTACCCACCTCCCTCCCTCCGTTGCCCACGCGCTCTGCTCTTGCACCTCGACGTACTCTGGCTGCGCCTTCCTAATCACCGACACCCCGACCCGGCCACCATCCCGTACGGCAGGAACGCCGTTGTCTCCCCGGCGCCGAGCGCGAACGAGCTGTGGCACTCGGCCACTCACTGATTGATGGAACGCGACGGCCAGGGCGACAGCGGCCACCGAGGCTGCGAAGCGCTGCAGCGGCGCCATTCTTCTTCGAGTCGGTCTTGTCCGGACTCCAGCGGTCGGTCGAGAATATTTTGTGCATCTGAATCTCCGAACATATTTCCCTCCAAGGAAGCTGACAATCCTGCTGTCCCATGGAATCCGATAAATCCTACCGTCTATTTTCCCCCCTCCAATATAAATCATAGATTAGATGAGATCTTCTAATTTTCTTCCCAAATCCTCGAGCCTCTTTCGCCGACACCGAATCCATATACGCCACCACATCGGCAACACATCAGGCATCTGGTGGTTCAAGTTGCAGGCGACGAACACATCGTGCTCTGCGTCAAGGCCACGATCGAGGATGAGGAGCCATACGCAGCGCCACCATCCTTCCACAGCAGCATGTCGAGGCACCAGCACCACACGTCTTCTCCCGCGGAGGCAGCGAGGCACGCCTGCTCAGACCATGTGCACATGCATGTTCCCTGTATGCATAAGCATATTGCGTAAACGTACACTGTCATGTGTCATCCATGGCGCATGGATGCTGCATGCACTGCTCGCCAATACAAGCAACAACTGAAAAGAGCGCACAGGGCTACAGCTGCTGGGCAGCGGAGCACCTAGATACTGCATACCTGGCACACTGCCGATGGTTGGCCAGTGCACGCCCCGTGCCGGTGCGGTTTCGTTACACTACACACGGAACCTGAACCTGCGCGTGGCCGGTCTTGGCGTCTTGCAACGCCTCGCGTATTTCTTCTCTCTCTCTCTCTCTCTCTCTCTCTTTTTGAGCAAGCCTCGCATATTTCTCTTGAGCCTCTGCGTTGGCTGGTCTGTTGGACCTTCTTGGGCTGCACTGGGCCGGAAGAGGTTTTCGTCAGTGCTCGGCCTTTGCCTGCGGGTTCCTGTTCGCCGTTGCAGTTGTCTTTGAATGAATATGTATATTATTTTAGTTGGACTCTGTTGAATTCCGTGTCCATCCGATCTCAGGTCTACCTACCAGCCCCGTATAAGTTGCCTCCTCGAACATGATCGAGGCGCGGCCCCCAACAAGACTCCTCTCTCTCTTGGATCAGTAGATCTAGCGTCCGGACGTCGGGCGCAACACGGGCGTCCGGACGCCTCTCAAACTGCTCAACCCGTGTCCACTTTCTGACCCCCCGACCCGCGCACACGACCAAGCGCGCCCCACAGCCAGCCACGTTCGCCCCACGCGTGACGAGTGCCCCTGGCCGTAGCACCCGCGTCCGCCGGCCCCTAGCACCTCCGTCCGCTAGACCTCTGGTGAGCGACGCGCCCCCCCTCGCCCGACTCGCCCTTTCTAAACCGAACAACATAAGCAACTCAAATATAACGCTTGCAACAACACGGAACAACTGCTGAAACACTAGGTTGAAGGAGTTGAAACATTTGGAACATATTATTGCAACATTGGTGTGAAGCATATGAAACAACGCTCGAATAAAAACAATTGCAACAACATTGGAACAACTGCTGCAACATAAGACTAAAGCAACTGAAACATTTCGAAAGTATTGTTGCAACATTTGTGCGAAGCATATGAAACATCCAGATCAGAACGATTGCAACATCGTCTAGAAACAACTGAAACATTTTGAGCAAAGTGCTTGCAACAATCACATGAAACACTTGCAACTTGTCAACAAAGTGCAACATTCCCGATCTACTTTTGCAACAACCATATTATTCAACTGCAACATACATCTGAAGCCTCTGAAACAACTGAAAGATACAGTTGAAACAGGGGGGTGGGGAGAGGGAGAAAAAGAGCCTGGCGCGGGGAGCGCCGTGGCCACCAGATCTGCAGGCGTCGGGAGCTGTTTGTGGGGGGAGGACGCCGGTGTGGGGGGAAGGGCACCGCCGGGGTGGGAGAGGAGGACGTCGGGGTGCGGGAAGGAGCCGCCACGGAGGAGGACGCCGGGGTCGGGGAAGAAGCGACTCGGGCGAGGGCGGCGCCGGCGAGCAGCTCGGGAGGGGTGCGCCAGCGAGCAACCCAGACGGGGGCGGCGCCGGCGAGCGGCTCGATGCTACTGCAAGCGGGGGCACATGGCTCGGGCGGGGGGCACGCGGCTCTGGCGGGGGCGGCGCCGGCGAGCGGCTCGAGATGGAGCGGCGGCGAGCGTCTTGTTGCTACCCGAGCGGGGGCGCAAAGCATGGAGCGGGCTAAGCGACGTCGTGGATGAGGATAAGCCGGGCTGAGCGATGAAGTGGATGAGGATAAGCATGGACGGGGAATCACGAGCGAGTGGAGGAGCGTGAGCCACGTCTGGAGGTGAAGTCGTGGGTCGGACGCCCGACTTATATCATTATCGCTCTTGGATCTGTGCGCGAGTAGGATGGAAGAACAAGAGGCGTCGGCCCCATCACAATCACCGCGAGACTGGGTGGCGCTGCCCCGCGACGTGGTGTTGGAGATCTAGGGCCGGCTCCGACACGCAGACATCCTAGGCGGCGCGGGACTGGTGTGCGCTGAGTGGCGGCGCGCCGCTCTCGACGAGCCGACGCTGTGGCAGCACATCGACCTCCACTTTGACAAGAGCGATGTCATCAACGAACAAGCCTGGCTCGTACGGCTGGCAATGGGGCAGGCTGCCGTGGACCGCAGCGCCGGCCTGCGCGAGTCCTTCCACGGCGTCGCAGAACCCGACTTGCTGGCCTACCTCGCCGACAGGTACGATCTGCAGTTTCGATCAGATCAGATCAGATTATTCATCGACCGTCTCATCCCTAGACATACTACTAGCTTTGCTAGCTGGTGCCAATAATCCTCTTCCCCGGCGTGTTCCTCTTTCATATATGTCACTGTGACCATGCATGCAGGGCGCCGTCTCTGAGGAGCCTCGTGACGCTGACTTGGTGCCTGCCGGAGGAGTACTTGGATAGGGTGATCACCAAGCTCCCAATGCTGGGGTGGATTGAGCTAGGATACGGCCATGTCTCAAAGGCCACGCTGCTCGGGCTTATCAAACACTGCCCTCGTCTCGAGCTCCTCGACGCCGGCGAGTGCACCACAGATGCGACAATACTCTCATGCAGATGGCACAGGAGGTTCAAATTTATCGATTTGCCGAGGACACTGAACCGATGCCTTTGCCCAAGGTGCTTTCCGAGGATGCTCCCTGACCCTGAGGAAGAAGAGAATATCAACTAGCCAATGCGTTCACGTTCATGTATGCATGCTTCGTGGCACCTACAACTCTCTAGTTGAAGCATTTTTCATTTGAATTCGTTTAAGGTTCTAAATATTTATTTCAAAATTTAGAAAAGTAAATGCATATGCCCTTTAAACACAAGTGACTTCGAGGTGGAGTAATTAGATGAGTTATGTGCAAATCCAAATGACATGCGGATACCTGTGCTAGCACTACTTGCCTGAAAAAAAAAACAAAGAACTCATCGACCTTGACATTATTGTTCCTGCAGGGAAATCAACCCTGCAAAATTGGTTTGTACGTAGAATGGTAAGAATCTGGTTACACATTGTCCTTGTTCTTTCTTTTTGGTGGGGAGTATTGGTTTCCCCGGAGTGTGTGGCAAATATGTTCAGAATCTTAGGAAACAGAAGTCACTGTCCGTAGAAATGTAAGCATTCTAGCATCTTTTACTGAAAATATTGTTACAAGCAGTCTGCATTTATTTGCCATAGTAATTAAAAATCCTTCCTGCAGCCGTAATAGCTTGCAAATGTGGGAAGAGCGAGGTCTGAGAGAATATACCGTTCTAACAGCTGATGATAATTGAGTTATTTGTGTGAGAGAACAAAGCTGAAGGGTGTCGCTTTCAGAAATCGGAGATGATTCGTCGACTCACGTGCGACGGCCAGTGCGCGTCGTCGTCATGAGTCATCACTCATCCATGCACCAGGCTCCGCCTCGTCCAGGCGGTCAGATTGCCAATGCCATGGACCGACCATCATCATCTTGATCGCCTCCCGTGCCGGCAGGCGGCCATGTGCGTTGGAGCTCGATCGCTAGAAGAAAGAGATGCCACCGTGCACCGGCCGTACACGCACGCAATGCTTTTGCATCGCCTGCTTGTGCTAGCTAGCGAGATGATACTGCATGCAGCATGCCCATGCATATAGGAGTATTCAATATTCTGGCAGCAGGACTCTTGGAGCACAGCTTTATTACTGCTAAGGCACCGTTTAGATGCCAAAAATTTTGTCAAAATTTTCAAATTTTCCGTCACACCTTTGAACGCATGCATGAAGCATTAAATATAGATAAAAAATAAAACTAATTACACAGTTTAGACGAAATAGACGAGACAAATCTTTTAAGCCTAATTAGACTATGATTGGACAATATTTGCTAAATAACAACGAAACTGCTACAGTAGCGTTTCGCCAAAAATTTTGCCAACTAAACAGCCCCTAAAAGGTCCAAAACTGTGAAGCAAAACACAGCAAGAGATGCACAGAAAACCAAGTACTGCTGCACTGGTCCGCTAATCCTGTTTCATCATACTAGTACACGAGAGAATGCACTTTTGGAGCAAAGACTAGTGCAGTGTCTTGATGGTGATGCGCATAAGATCTGCAGCAGTTTCTGTGCTACTGCTAGCTTGTCTGCTACTGCCTCAGGCCGTCAAGCCAAGAGGGGAAAGCAAAGCTAATTGAGGCCTTGTTCACTTCCCCGTCCTAACCCAAAATATTTCATCTTTCACTCATCACATTAAATCTTTCGACGTATGTATGAAGCATTAAATGTAGGTAAAAAAGATAACTAATTGCATGATTTGTCTGTAAATGTCGGGACGAATCTTTTGAGCCTAGTTAGTCCATGATTGGATAAATTTTGTAAAATAACAACGAAAGATGCTACAGTAACTTTTCACCTACTTTTCGCAAAGTGAACACACCCTGAAAACAACTGGAAGGTTTGTCAGCCACGTTTGTAGGGTTTATCTTAGGTCCCGTTTGGTTTGAGTGTGTTAAAGTTTAACTCCCATCACATCAATGTTCCTTCAAATGCATGGAGTACTAAATGTAGACTAATTGCATGCATGTCGGCACAGATTAGGAGTAATTTACGAGATGAATCTATTAAGCCTAATTAGTCCAAGATTGAAAACTTTTTGTCAAATAAGACGAAAATGCTACAGTGTTTGTTAAACTTTAACTCCTCCAACCAAACACCCCCTTACCCAAATGATCTGTTTAAGTTGCATCGATGCTCTGCCAGGGCTCTTGGACCACAGCTTACTACGGAGTACTGCCAAACCCCAAACTGTTTCAGAATGCCCTTTAATTTCGAGCAAAGGGTGTGTTTAGTTCCGCGAAAAGGTGTAAAAAAAGTACTGTAGCACGTTTTGGCTTTATTTGGTAAATAGTGTCCAACCGTTGACTAATTATGTTCAAAATGTTCGTCTCGCAAAGTACAACCAAGCTGTACAATTAGTTTTTGATTTCATCTACATTTAGTACTCCATATATGTATCGCAAGTTTAATGTGACGGGGAATCTTTTGTTTGCACGGTACTTTTTTTTAAGGAAGTAAACACAGCCAAAGACTAATTGCATTCAGTGTCTGGATGGATGGGAGATGCGCACAAGATCTCGAGCAGTTTTAATTTTTGTGCTACTGCTACTACTGCCTCTCATCAGGCCGTCAAGCAAAGCAAGATACTAATTGAAAACGACTGGAAGCTAGGTATGTCAGCCACGTTAATTTGTACTGTAGGGTTTATATATCTTATACCCCAACAATAATTAGTGATCTTTTTACTAGCTGTCTACGTGCAGTACTAGCTGTCTAGCAGAGAAGATTAACTTACATGTCGTTAGCCCTTCCCTTTGATGTAGCGCCAGTACTAATAAGAGTTTAAAGTTCAGACACATCCAACATAGATACAGATCAACATTTCTATGAGACAAAAAGGAAATTGCAGCATAGCAGAAGTTTTGGCCCGTTCCGCTGTCCTTAATAAAGCAGTGCTTTCACGGCTGCCGCTGCATCTCATTGTGAAAGCAAAAAACGAAGCACAGCTCCCAAGTCACTTGCAGATGCTGCTGAAGCAAGGAAAGTGCATACTCCCTTTGTCCCTTTTTATGTGTCGCTCGGAAAACGTGTTTGTGAAGGAGTATAGAATAGTACTTTTTCATTGTTTCATGGACCCCATTAACCAATGCTTGCACTAGGAGGACCGAACCATCTCCAAAATCGATTTTCAACTGACCTATGTCAGTCTCGGTTCGATGTTAGGACCGGAGCTGCCCTAAGCATCTACTCCCTGTGTCCTTATTTAAATGTCGTTTTCGATTTTCGTGTCACAAGTTTGACTCGATTTGTAGAAAATACGTACAATATTTTTATCTTCAAACAAATTTATCAAAAAAACTAGATTCAAAGATCTATTCAATGATACCAATTATGTACTATAAATATTAATATTTTTTAATATATATTTTGTTAAAGTTATTTCTCGGGAAGAGAAAGCGACAAATATTTAGGGACGGAGGGAGTAGCCCTTTCGTCTCTTTGATGCAACAATGCAACTTTATTTGATGTAGCACATCAGTATTGTATTAACTAAGATTTTAAAGTTCAAACACATCCTACTTACAGATCGATCAACATTTAGTTTCTATCAGAGAAACGAAAACAAAGATAGAAATTCAGCACACTCTAGAGCAAGGGGCAGGGGAATCTGATATGGCTGCAATCGTGGAAAGCGGGAGTGCAAAACAGCAAAAGCTATGCAGCATGCAGTGCAGGGCCACGTCGTCGTCGGCCCCCCAAGTCCAACCCCCAGGCCGCAGGACCCAGCCGGCATGCACGCCCCCACGCAGCTCGGCACAGGGCGTCAGGGCCACAGGCAGTGACTCACAGCTCATGCACGCGGGCACCATCACCATCAGGCATCACTAGAGTTGGCAACGGGTACGTACCCGATGGGTACTAGCTACCCGTACCCGCACCCGCCAGATTAAAATCTTACCCGTCGGGTTACCCATACCCGCAGGCGGGTAAAAAATTCATTCCATACCCGCACCCGACGGGTAACCCGCACCCGACAATATACCCGAGTTCACACACCAAAATATAATAGCTTCTAGCAAAACAAATCAACAATAGAGCAGCAAAATAGAAATATATCCAGGTCAAGCTAGTTCAAATAGATCAGATGTCTCATTGGTTCATTCCAGCAAACTACAGAATAAATGTGTGCTTAAAAGTAGCACACGCACACCAGCCTTCCCAGTTCCCACTTTCCAAGTTCAGCCACCAGTTCCAACAGTTGCAGCACATACTAAATATTACAAGTTCACATGGATTCATCTACCATGAATTAAAGAGAGACCACACAGGTTACAAGTTCACAAATGCAATTACAGATAAGACATCAAAAGGAAGCACATGCACGTCATCCAATTCTTGCATCATTTGTCTTGTTCCTGTGATCAAAAGGGCGCCATCTCATGGCCAGTTCATTTGTCCTCAAATGGTGAGTTCCTACATTAGCATAAACATGTCACAATTTAGCTATCTATTATCACATTCACAAAGAAGCTAAAAATGAACACATTTGAAGAATGGCAAATCACCTGAAGCCCCTCTTGTATGTCCTGAAGACATGACCAAAAGGTTGCAGGCTGCTTGTTCTTCTCATCAACTAGCAAACATAAGTGAGCAAATGAGTTGGCTTGCATGAATATCAGTAAATATATGCAGAAATTAATAGCAAGCTAATAGCCATAGGAGCATTGTTAAATATACCTTTATACTTGTTTCTCAGCCAATCTTGAGAGCACATTAGGGCCTCTATCATCTTGGTAGTGAGCCTGCTACGATGCTCACTTAAAACCCTACCACTAGTGCTAAAAGCTGATTCTGATGCTACAGTTGTAATAGGAATGGCAAATATGTCCCTATCAATCTTCCTCAAAGTTGGGAACCGAGTTCCAGCCACCTTCCACCAATCTAAAACTTTGAAATTCTTAGTATTCATGTCCAATAGCTCTTCATCCAAGTAGCGATCCAACTCAGTCCCATTGTTGTTGGCCGTCTACTAGCAACACGAGCCATCATGGAAGATAAGAAATCATCACTTTGTCCTGCTGCAGGTGCTGCTGCAGGGACACTGTTTCCCACATCATCTTCCCCATGGTACTCAAGCATCAAATCAGCCAACAAATTCTTCACTTCATGAACCCTATCCTCGCACTCCCAACCAGTTGTCCCAAGCAAATCCTCAAAACAAATCAGCAGCACCGTGGTTTTAAATCTAGGATCTAGAATAGTTGCAATGCCCATGAACCCTTGAATATCAGTCCAATATTTGTCAAACTTGGCTACCATATTGGCTGACATGGCTTGCACTAAAAGATTTCCACAAGTTGACCACTCCCTAATCTCCTTTCTAACTTCAGCAATTTTAGTGAAATACATGTTAGCTGTTACATAATTTGTCCCAGAAAACATTTTAGTGATGTCATTGAACAATTTTAGCCTCCCTACAACATCCTCAGCAAATTGCCACTCATCCTCAGATGGCAAGCAAGTGTACAGCCTATCAACACGGCTTGCCCTAATGAAAGCAAACTTGTATGGTAATGCATGACTAAGCATATTAAAAGTGGAATTCCACCTAGTCTTACAGTCAAGGACTATCTTAGTTGTGGCTTCCACTTTAACAAACTTAGCTATCTCCTCAAACTTTTCAATCCTTTTTGGTGTAGCTGTCCAATATGCGACACTATCACGGATGTTTTCTATTGCATCTTTCAAAACCTCTAAGCCTTCCTTTACTATTAGATTAAGAATATGGGCAGAACAGCGCATGTGTAACAGCTTACCATCATTCAAGAGCTTATGTCTTCCAATATTCCTCACAAGCAGAGGGATTACTGCATCATTGGTAGTGCAATTGTCAAGAGTAATGGCTGATATCTTCTCATCAAGATTCCACTGAACCAAGCTGTCATATAATTCTTCACCAATTACTTCAGCAGTGTGAGGAGCAGGGACATAAATGAATCTATCATTCAATAGTTAGAAACAAAATAAGATTCCAAGAGTGTTGATTGACAAGGTGACAACAACATGCTATGCAACCAGATCTAAGAAATAAGTTAGTACCTCATAAGAATATTTCTAAGATTCCAAGATTCATCAATAAAATGTGCCGTGATGGCCATATAACCTCTCTTTTGGTTGTCAGATGTCCACAAATCTGTAGTGATGGCCACCCTTGACTGAATTCCAGCCATATATGCAATGGCTTTTTTCTTCTCCAGCTCATATTGTGCCACAATATCAGATCTGAAATAAAATAGAAAATATTAGGACAGCTGCAAATGGGATCAGAACTCAGAAGGCAAATGGGATCAAGAAGAACAGCTGCAACTGCAACAATGGATTTCGAGGTTAGGGTTGAGGAAGAGCATCACCGGCTATCATCTTGTCCTATTCCGGAGTTCTCCACCATGGCTACCGGAGATGGCGACGGCGACGGCGCTGTGCTCGTTGGGGGCGCTGGTGGGGACTGGGCAGTGGAGACCGGAGACGGCGTGGTGGGGATTGGGGAGAGAACGGCAGAGGAGAGAGGAGCGGCAGAGGGCAGAGCCACGGAGCCCGCGACGCCGCGATTCAACCGCTGATCGGCTGACGGCTGGTGGAGTGGAGTGGAGTGAGGATGAGGATTAGGGTTTGAGGGAGTTCAAGAATATATATACTCATGTTTATATGGGCCAAATATGGGCTATATGCTTATATGGGCTAAAATTGCAGAGGTTGGATATTATTTATGCGGGTTTTTTTTACCCGCGGGTATGTGGGTATGGGTAGTATACACCCACACCCGTACCCGCATACCCGATGGGTACAGGAATTCGTCCAATAACGTACCTGCGGGTGCAAAATGTCTTCCATACCCGCCTCCTTATCGGGTAAAACCCGTCGGGTACTCGGGTTTCGGGTACCCATTGCCATTTTGAGGCATCACCGAGCGCCTAGCAAGGCTGCTAGGGCCTGGTTACCTAAGGCTTCCCACTTACAACTACAAGTTGCCAGCTTTTTGCCTACAAATACTTGTAGAAAAAACACAAACAAAACCGTCATTTGCACAAAAGTTTTACTACAAAGTAGTAATTAACATTGCAGATATATATTGCACTTATCTTATGATTGTCTGATATCATTATTACATCCCGGTGAAAGATCAACTAGCTAGTAGCATAGATATAAGAACTCACCAAAGGAATTTAAAAATGGTTGTTCACACATGTTACAAATTAACAAGTACGTACTATATATGCATGATTACTTGCTCAGGAGAGGGATCCTCTACTGATGAGGAGTGTATAAGAAGAGAAGAAAGGAAGTATATAGTTACATCATGCATGAAGAAACAAATTAGGGTTTATTAGGAACACGGGGTAGTACGGTTGGTCTGATTGAATACTGAAATGTTGCATGCAGTGTGAAAAAGGTTGACAACTGTACCAACATGCTCGATCTGAAGGTGACTCAATTTACCTACTTGAAAGTGTAGCTAAAGGAACTTTGTATGTCTGTTACCATGCATGCTGTGCCTACTGCTACCATGCATTGATATATAGGAGACTATATAAAGATCTCTAAAGTTGCCTTTTCCTGGAACAAAAGATCATAATCTTTTTCACGGCCGTGCATCAGAGAGATTCAGAAAGTAAACAGTTCCCAAACAAAAGATCAGCAATCCAAACTAGAAGTAGTAAAAATTTTCATGCCACACCAAACTCCATTCATCATACCATAGTAATACATACACCAATACACCATTATTCAGGGAAAATAAATTTTGCCCTTAAGGGTACATGCTCTTGTGCTGTGGACCACAAGATTCGCACTGAGATTCGTGCCCAGCAAAAAGGGGACAAATTTCTTGTGCTGTGGACCACAAGATTCGCACTGAGATTCGTGCCCAGCAGGAGAGAGACAATACTGTGGACCACAAGATTCGCACTGAGATTCGTGTCCAGACGAATCTCAGTGTGAATCTTGTGATCCACAGCACAAGAGCATGAGGGCAAAATTTATGCGTCTCCATTATTCATCCCTGACATCAAAGACAGTAAAAAAAAGGTACATACTGCTTTCGGAGCCTTCATCCCTGGACAACGACAACGACGACGGCGATGACAGAGGTCAGTACAGAGAAATTTATTCAGAAAGCTTTAACAAGGTATAATGGCGTGCGGTCACTGGAACAACGGGAACATGTCCAAGTTGTTGTAAAGCCTTGCCATGCGGCCATACTGCTTGTTCAGGTCGAACAGCCTCACCTTGTTGCCGCTCTCGAGATGACGGCGGAACAGCACCTGGTTCTTGTTGACGATGATGGAGGAGCCGCTGGCACCGGCGAAGTCGACTGGAACCTCGGCGCCGTGAGGCACACCGAAGAAGGAGACCGAAATGTCATCGCGCACCACCACCTCGTGCGCGCGACGCCATGTACTACCCGCGTCGCCGTCGTCCAGGAAAAACACGCCGTGCACTCCTTCGACGGCGTGCGGCTGGACGTTGCCCGGCTCGTTGTCGCGGACGTCGAAGGCGCACAGCCGGAGCCGCCCGCCGGCCGATCCCAGAGACCTCCCCACGCGCTTTGTGGCCCCGTCTGCCAGGGGCGGCATGCTGAACGCCGACGCGTGGCCGCGGGCGACGTCGAAGCAGAGGACGCGCGCGCGGCCGTCACCCGCGGCGCTCAGCCAGTAGATGCTATTCCCGGCGCGGATTCCCGGACCCGAAGCAGGGAACGCCATGTCATGCTCCTTCGTCTCCCACTCGCCGGTCTTGGACGAGAACGTCGCCACGTGATCAGGGGCGACAAGCACGACCATGAAGGAGATCGTCCCGGACGCCGCGTCGACGACGTCGTAGCGGAAGCCAGCGGCCACCGTATCGCCGGCGGGAGGCGGCGGGAGCGCGATCCAGCGGTTGGCGGCCGGGTAGCACACGAAGTAGGAGCGCGTTAGGTTCCGCGCCAGCAGCATGGGGCCGTCTGAGGCGACGAAAGAGGCGTCGAGCTTGGGGATCGTCCGCATGAGGAAGGTGGCGAGCTCTCCCTCCGCCGGTGACGCGGCCGGCGCATGCTCGGCGATGAGGTGCTGGTACGCGTGATGGACGGGGAGGTGGCTCGCGACGGGGTTGGTCGGGTCGGTGGTGTTGACGATGGTGAGGTGGACGTAGCCGCCGGCCCGCTGGTGGTCCTGGGGCTGGATGGCGACCATGGCGGGGAGTTCGTCTTCGGCCAGCGGACGTGGGGAGTGGTGGTGCTCGAGGAAGTACCGCAGGAAGAGCAGCTCACGCGACGCCTTGGAGACGACGGTGAAGCGGTGGGCGGACTCCGACGGCAGCTTGGACAGGATCATGGACATGATGTTGTCGTCCAGGTGCCGCACCAGCACCGTCACCACCTTGCGCTGCGCCTCTTCGCCGCCGTCGACCTGCACGATGGCCTCCTGCGCCATCTTGCTGCCCTCACGCGCGCAGTGCTACTTTCTTGCTAGCAGTCTGTCTCTGGCTCTCTGCTACCTGGGAAGGAGAGTGGATCTTGTTCCCTGCTGCAGGCCCGTTTGGCAGGGCTCTCGCTTTAGTGAAAACAGCTCCGGCTCTGGCTTCTGGGAAGGAGTGGCTTTAGGAGTGGAGCTGTTGTTGTTTTGGTAAAGCGTTTGGTAAAACAGCTTCTCCGGGCAAATAAAGAGAGTGAAATGTTTAGAATGCCCTTGATTTTTTTATTTTTTTATTTTTTTATTTTTTATTTTTTATTTTTTATTTTTTATTTTTTATTTTCTTTTTTCTTTTCCTTCCTTTATTTTATTTTCCTCCTATCTCTGATTTCTCTACTCTCATGCAAACATCCTTATCCAAATGGAACCGCTCGTACTCTTCCCATCTCTCCAGATCTCCGTTGTCACGCTCGGCTCCTCTCCGACGGCGCCCCTTCCTCCTCTTCCTTCGCAGCTGCACCGGTCCCCGCGGGGCCTTCCTCGATGCCGCTGCTCCACCCGATGGCGGCTTCTTCTACCCCTGCGCTCACCGCTCTCGACGGCCCCGCGCGCGCCGCTCCCGGTGGCCCGCACTCATCGCGCCGCCCTGCGCCGCCCTGCCCGTCTCACGCTGCCGTCGGTCATCCCCTCCCCATCACGTGCCACCGTTGACCAGAGCCACGCTGGCCTCACCCGTTGGGCAAATCCGACATCATCCACACGCCTAGCCCACGAGACTCACAAGGAGCGGGGCAAAGCTACTCTATTCGGCTCCTCTTCTCTCTTCTCGCTGCTCTCAGCGCAAATCAAGGACCTCCTGTGGCGGAGCTGGTGCCTTTCAAGTCGTTTTGCAAACGGAGCCGCGAAACAGCTCATGGAGCCATAGTGGGAGTGCTACCAAACGTCCCCCACTTGTGGTGTTCTAGTCTGTGTGAACTGTGCAGTGCTCGCTCATGTCATATGCCCCCGCTCCCCCAACCCCCACCTTCCCTTTATCTCTTCTTCTTATCTTATCTTATTATTATTATTTATACACTTAAAACTGTTATCGGCAGCCCGCAGAAAAAAAAACCAGATTGAAAAAAGAAACTGTCACTTTGCGTCTCCACCTGCTAAGACTATCCGCACTCATGGACCTCTATATTCATCCTCTATACGTCCTAGTCAGCAAGATTCTCTCCTCTATACTCAATTCTCCCGCACCCATCCATCCTCTATATCATCCTCTATCCACTCTATCCACTGTGGGACCCACTTATCACTTTATCTAAATATATCCATGTGTGATCTAGTTTTGAAGGATTTTTAGTTCGTCTCAATAAATCCTTCTAAACTAGATTACACATGGATATATTTAGATAAAGTGACAAGTGGGTCCTATAGTAGATAGAGTGGATAGAGGATGGTATAGAGGATGGATGGGTGCGGGAGAATTGAGTATAGAGGAGAGAATCTTGCTGACTAAGACGTATAGAGAATGAATATAGAGGTCTATGAGTGCGGATAGCCTTAGGCCCCAAAAATTAACAAAGCTGGACACCGTACACGTGGCCCAGATAGCCAAGGTGAGACTAAGATAAAGAAGTTAGTGCCGCAAGACTCTTTCAGCATGTTCGTTTCGCTGGTTTATTGTGCTGAAAGCACTGTTCGCTGGTTTGTTATGAGAGAAAAACACTGCTGGATGGCTGCTGATTCTGCTGATAAGTCCAAACGAACAGGGCGTTTGTTTCTAGCGTAGCCGGTAGCTGCAGCATCTCACTTCATCTTCGGTCGCGATTAACTCAGGTCTCGTTTAGTTTCAGGGGATGTAAAATTTTGGATATCACATCGAATGTTTCATAGAATATTGGAAGAGGTGTTCGGATACTAATAAAAAAACTAATTACAGAACTCGTCTGTAAACTGTGAGACGAATTTATTAAGACTAAGTAATCCGTCATTAGCACATGTTTACTGTAGCACGACATTGTCTAATCACGGACTAATTAGGCTCAAAAATTCGTCTCGTAAAATACACACAATCTGTGCAATTAATTTTTTTAGTCTATATTTAATACTCCATACATATGTTCAAATATCCGATATGATAGGATATAAAGTTTTTAGGGAGAAACTAAACAAGGCCTCAGTACATGAAGCGTGTTTCCTCTAGAAAACTTTTATGCTCCGATCCGTTCCTTTTATATATATATATATATATATATATATATATATATATATATATATATATATATATATATATATATATATATATATATATATATATATATATATATATATATATATATATATAATTCTAAAAAAAACTACTGCATAGAATATTAATAAGATATAGAAGGCCTTTAATTGGGGCGCCTAGCAAGCAGGCAACCATCATCGTGAAACGGTGGGGGGATGATCACCGTTCCGCAACACTGCAACCGTCGTGACTCGTGAAATGCTGGGGGAATCGCTTGCCATCATCGTGAAATGGTTGATCACCGTATCGGCTGGGCACGACAAGTCGACAACAGGGCAGGGCTAGGCTAGACTAACTCGTTGGACCAAGTAGCAGCATCAGCATCAGCGAAGCACGTTCGCTGGCAGCGAAGCGCCGTTTGTTTGGATGCTTCTTGTTGGATTTCTTCACGGCACCGGCCGAAAGGTTTCAGTTACTCGATCCAGAAAGGAAAGGACTGTTAGTTTTGTTGCCTTGTTGGTACGTAGAATTTGCAGCCCATGAGGCCATGTCACGGGCAGATCCAACCTTTACTCGATCGCATGCACCTTGTTCCAAGCAGAAACCTTATCACTTTACTTGGCTAAAACAAGGATTTTTTTTCACCTCGAAACGACATCTCGGCGAGCGCAAGCGCATGTATATATATACCTTGGGCCTTGTTTAAATGCCAAATTTTCTCCCAAATTCCACTATACAAAAAGAAGATTCTCCATCACATCAAAATGTCGGCACATGCATGGAATACTAAATGTAGATGAAATAAAAAACTAATTGCACAGTTTTGTTGTACTTTACGAAACGAACATTTTAAGCCTAATTAATCAATGTTTGGACAAAAATTTACAAATACAAACAAAATGCTACAGTGAGAAATTTTGTACTGTGCAAAATATGCACCTCCCGATTCGGCCGAACTAAACACGGCCTTGGTTTACAAGCATCGTTGTAATGCAATCGGCAGGAGTTAAATCGTAACTACTTTGAATAATAAGACCATTCTCAGTAGGGTTTTGTATTCTTGTTTTTAAGACTTTTATATATTAGAAACAATATAGACTAGTTTTATCCCATAAAACTCATTTTACTATATTATCCCATGCCAGCGTATTTGCTATATGTTCGTAGTATATCTAACGTCCAACTTTCGTAAAACTCCCACTGATAAGGTCCTAAAAGAACATGTCATTTGCTTTTAGGTCCGCCCTCTAAAAGCTTATTTAAATGCTACTACTTCATCGGCTCCAAAATATAACCGGCTTATGTTGGCCAAAGTCAAAATCTCTCCTAACTAGATGCAGCGCTTACATGCAAATGCACACATTGGCCACCAGTCACTAGCTAGCTAGTGCTTCCTCACCATTTTCTTTGTTTGAAACGTCATGTTTTACTTAGCTTTGATGACCGGGGGTTCAAAATTTCGGTGAAATTTCGGCCGAATTTCGAGAAATTCGGTAATTTCGGTGGTGGCCGAAAGAAAACTTCGAAATTTTGTAATACTCTAATACATGTGATGTATAACTCTAGACTTGTATTTTTCTATTGATTATATTGTATATTCTTCTATTTAATAGATGTGTAGTCATAAATCATACTAATATTTATTTAGATCTAAACTTTTTTAGAAACAACATACTTCATGTTCTGATCTTGAAAAAAAATTCGACGAAATTTTGGCCAAATTTCGTGAAATTCGGTAATTTCGGTGGTGACCGAAATTTTTGCGATAACGAAATTAAAATCCTTGTTGACGACCGATACCCGGAGGCAGTCAGTGTCGATGTGAGAAAGCAAACAGGACCGATCGACTGCATGCTGAGTCGCGCTGACAGTACATTAGCTAATGACAGGAATACGTGCACTTAAGCACTTTGCATTGCCCTAATCTACCGACTTATATAGGGAGGAGCTAATATTCTTCATACCGGCACACACACGGTACCGTTATCATCAGTTACATACGGCCAACTGTATGATAGATGCATCCACAATTCTAGTACTGGTGCATATGCATGCTTGTCTGATCGATATGATATGATGCTGTCACGTTACTGACATGTAAAATGTTCCGCATTGCAAAGTCTGGTCCCTGTGTGTCGGCATCCAGCGCCACGTACATGTGACGACGACGATCAAGTTGGATGCAAGATACTAGCACAGCTCATGCATGAAAAACTATATATTTATGTATACCCTTCGTAAAAATATTGCATTTATTTTATATATAAAGCTAGGGGAAGGGAAGGGGAACGCGAGAGACCAGACAATTCACAGACCAAACCAAGCGATCAGATCCACTCTCTCCATCTCACTCAATAAGCAGAGAGCCAGAGATCGATGGCGGTGCTGGTGCGGCACCTGGACGACAACATCATGTCCATGATCCTGTCCAAGCTGCCGTCGGAGTCCGCCCACCGCTTCACCGTCGTCTCCAAGCCGTCGCGTGAGCTGCTCTTCCTGCGGTACTTCCTCGAGCACCACCACTCCCCACGTCCGCTGGCCGAAGACGAACTCCCCGCCATGGTCGCCATCCAGCCCAAGGACCACCAGCGGGCCGGCGGCTACGTCCACCTCACCATCGTCAACACCACCGACCCGACCAACCCCGTCGCGCTCCACCTCCCTGTCCATCGCGACTACCAGCCCCTCGCCGAGCATGCGCCGCCCGCGTCGCCGGCGGAGGGAGAGCTCGCCACCTTCCTCGTGCGGACGATCCCCAAGCTCGACGCCTCTTTCGTCGCCTCGGACGGCCCCATGCTCCTGGCGCGGAACCCAACGCGCTCCTACTTCGTCTGCTACCCGGCCGCCAACCGCTGGATCGCGCTCCCGCCGCCTCCCGTCGGCGATGCGGTGGCCGTCGGCTTCCGCTACGACGTCGTCGACGCGGCGTCCGGGACGATCTCCTTCATGGTCGTGCATGTCGCCCCTGATCACGTGGCGACGTTCTCGTCCAAGACCGGCCAGTGGGAGATGAAGGAGCACGGCGCGCATGACGACGTGATGGCGTTCTCTGCTTGGGGTCCGGGCATCCGCGCCGGGAACTGCATCTACTGGCAGAGTGACGCCCGCGCGCGCGTTCTCTGCTTCGATGTGGCCCGCGGCGGCCGCGTGTCGGCGTTCCGCGAACCGCCGCTGGCAGATGGGGGCACGAAGCGCGTGGGGAGGTCTCTGGGATCGGCCGGCGGGCGGCTCCGGCTGTGCGCCTTCGACGTCCGCGACAACGAGCCGGGCAACGGCCAGCCGCACGCCGTCGAAGGAGTGCACAGCGTGTTTTTCCTGGACGACGGCCACTCGGGTACATGGCGTCGCGCGCACGAGGTGGTGGTGCGCGATGACATTTCGGTCTGTTTCTCCCGTGTGCCTCACGGCGCCGAGGTTCCAGTCGACTTCGCCGGTGCCAGCGGCTCCTCCATCATCGTCAACAAGAACCAGGTGCTGTTCTGCCGTCATCTCGAGAGCGGCAACAAGGTGAGGCTGTTCGACCTGAACAAGCAGTATGGCCGCATGGCAAAGCTTCACAACAACTTGGACGTGTTCCCGTTGTTCCAGTGACCGCACGCCATTATACCTTGTTACAAGCTTTCTGAATAAATTTCTCTGTACTGGGCTCTGTCATCGCCGTCGTCGTTGTCGTTGTCCAGGGATGAAGGCTCAGTACCGGAAGCAGTATGTATCTCGTTTTACTGTCTTTGATGTTAGGGATAAATAATGGTGGTCTGAATTATACTAATATGAATGAATAGAATTTGGTAGTATGAGAACTTTTACTACTTTTAGTTGGATGCATGGCCATGAAAAATTGCTGATCTTCTGTTTCGGAACTGTTTACTTCTGAATCTCTCTGATGCACGGCCGTGAAAAGGATTATGATCTTTTGTTCCAGGAAAAGGCAACTTTAGAGATCTTTATATAGTCTCCTATATATCAACGCATGGTAGCAGTAGGCACAGCATGCATGGTAACAGAAAATACAAAGTTCCTTATTAGCTACACTTTCAAGTTGGTAAATTGAGTCACCTTCAGATCGAGCATGTAGGTACAGTTGTCAACCTTTTTCACACTGCGGGTGTGTTTAGTTGGTGAAAAGTGGGTGAAAAGTTACTGTAGCACCTTTCGTTTTTATTTGGCAAATATTATCCAACCATGAAATAACTAGACTCAAAAGATTCGTCTCGCAAAAACCAGACAAAGTTAGCAATTAGTTATTTTTTTACCTATATTTAATACTCCATGCATGCGTCTAGATATTTGATGTGATGGGTGGAAGACGAAATATTTTGGGTTTGCATGGGAAGTGAACGGAGCCTGCATGCAACATTTCAGTATTCAATCAGACCAACCGTACTACCCCGTGTTCCTAATAAACCCTAATTTGTTTCTTCATGCATGATGTAACTATATACTTTCTTTCTTCTCTTCTTACACACTCCTCATCAGTAGAGGATCCCTCTCCTGAGCAAGTAATCATGCATATATAGTATGTATTTTTTTTAATTTGTAACATGTGTGAACAACCATTTTTAAATTCCTTTGCTGAGTTCTTATATCTATGCTACTAGCTAGTTGATCTTTCACCGGGATATCAGACAATCATAAGATAAGTGAAATATATACCTGCAATGTTAATTACTACTTTGCAGTAAAACTTTTGTGCAAATGCCGGTTTTGTTTGTGTTTTTTTTTGACAAGTATTTGTAGGCAAAAAGCTGGCAACTTGTAGTTGTAAGTGGGAAGCCATAGGTAGCCTAGGCCCTAGCATCCTTGCTAGGCGCTCGGTGATGTGATGCCTGATGGGGTTGGTGCCCGCGGGCATGAGCTGTGAGTCACTGCCTGTGGCCCTGACGCCCTGTGCCGAGCTGCGTGGGGGCGTGCATGCCGCGTACTAGGCGTGGCCGGCCTCATTCTGGAGGTAGCGTAGCGCACCAATGGCTGGATACTGGGGCCTGGGGGTTGGACTTGGGGGGCCGACGACGACGTGGCCCTGCACTGCATGCTGCATAGCTTTTGCATTTTGCACTCCTGCTTTCCACGATTGCAGCCTAGCCCTTGTTTTCCTCAGCTTTGGGGCCAAATTTAACTATACAAAAATAAGATTTCCCGTCACATCAAAATGTCAACACATGCATGGAGTACTAAATATAGATGAAATCAAAAACTAATTGCACAGTTTTATTGTACTTTGCGAGACGAACATTTTGAGTCTAATTAATCAATGTTTGGACAATTATTACTAAATAAAAACAAAAATGCTACAGTGTTACACAGTAATTTGGCCATCTCTAAATTGGGGAACTAAAAAAAGGCCTAAATCTTCTCTGCTAGATAGCTCATACCGTACGTAGATGCTCAAGGGCATGTTTGGTAGGCCTTCTCTTCGACTCTGGCTCTATCTCCTTTAGAAGAGCTCTGCCAAACTTTTTTTTCAGTAAAAAGTAGAGGAGCTGGAGCTGCTTTAGAAAAGCCACAAATTGTGGCTCTTCCAAAATGGCTCTGGCTACTCCAGAGGAGCCCCTCAGGAGGAGCCATGTCAAACACCCCGAAACAAAAGGGCTCTTGAAAAACCAAACTAGTAATAAGATCATTATTTGGGTATAAGACCCTACAGTACAAATTAACGTGGCTGACATACCAAGCTTCCAGTCGTTTTCAATTAGTAGCTTGCTTGACGGGCTGATGATGATGAGGCGGTAGTAGCAGTAGCACAAAAATTAAAAGGGGGCATGCATCTCCCATCCAATCGAGAACTGCATGCACTACTAGTATTTGCTCTTCTGAAACAGTTTGGGGTTTGGCAGAACAGAACATCGATCACGATCATGGGCGGGCACGCTGCAGGGTTAATACAGAAAAGATTCCTCCAAGGAGACTCAAGCAGGCAGCAACGCGCACAGCATTGCACCAATCTCCAACGCACACGGCCGCCGGCCGGCACCGGACACGGGAGGCGATGGAGATGATAGTCCATGGCATTGCGTATCTGCCTGGTGGTCCTGCTGTGGCCACGGCTCCACGAGAGCTCTCCGCCTCTCTCCCCCGCATGGCATGGCCCCCATGCATGATGCACGGTAGGCGTATCACCCCTTGCACAAAACTTCTTGCATGCACGACCCCTTACACAAAACTTCTTGCATGCATGCGTGCTGAATTTCTTTCTGTGTTTTTCGTTTCTCTGATACAAATGTTGATCTGTATGCTGTGTTGGATGCGATTGAATTTTCTTAAAAATACTGCTGCTACATTTGAGCTGTGGCATGCATCAAAAGGCCGGGAAGGCTAATGATAAACCTTCCTCTCTGATAGCTAGTACCGTATAAAGAAGCAAAAGAGCTCTTGAAATCGCATGTTAGACGATATTGATATTCATGGTTAGTTGCTCGGTTGTTGCTAGCGTAGGCGCCGTCTCCTAACTTGTAGGTCAAGTAGTTTAGATTGATCTCATCTGTAAATCTGTTGTAATCTTCACCTTGATGTACAAGCCGCGTCGGGGGCTTTTCCCGTGCCCATATAACACGTAGCCGAGAACCCCAGCAGGGTATCTCGTTCCAGCCATTTCCACATGGTATTCAGAGCCTCATTCCTCACAGAATTGAAGAATGACGCTCCCTTCATCCTCCGCAGCCTCTGCTGCTATCTCTCTCGGCTTCCTGCTTGTCACCGAGAAACTTTCTCGGAACAATCATCAGATGTGGAAAGCACAAGTGCTCTCCGCGCTGAGAGGTGCTCAGGTGGCCAGCTACATCGATCCGGTGGTGCAACCACCACCGCTGTTCCTGCCACTGAAGGATGACAAGAAGAAGGAAGAGCCGCCCATTGCAAACCCTGAGTTTGCGCAATGGGTGGCGAAGGATCAGCAAGTTATGAGCTACTTGCTGACGTCGCTCTCCTGGCGAGATCGGTTCCCAGGTCTCGACGGCGGAGACTGCATCAGCGGCGTTAACCGCCATCGAAGGGATGTTCGTGTCCCAATCCGGAACCCACGCCATCAGCACTAGGATAGCGCTGGCCACGACGTCCAAAGGTTCATCCTCCATAAGTGAGTACTTTGCTAAGATGAAAGGCTTAGCTGATGAAATGGCGTCTGCAGGTAAAAAGCTTGAGGACGAGGAACTTGTGTCTTATATCTTGACGGGTATGGATCTAGAATTCAACCCTGTTGTTTCTGCTGTCGCTACTCGTATTGAACCCATTTTGGTGGGAGATTTGTACACACAGCTTGTGAGTTTTGAGCAGCGCATGGAGCTACACGGTGGAGGCTACCAGTCCTCTACGAACGCAGCAACAAGGGTTGGCCGCGACAACAACAATCCTCGCGGCCGCGGTGGCGGTCGCGGCTCTAGCTGTGGCCAGAGAGGAGGACGCGGTGGCGGCGGTGGCCGTTCCCAGCATAGTTTTTCGAACCGGACCGGAGATCGAACCGGCGAGGCCGTCGGTTCAATGGTTCAATGGTCCAACCGTTCAGAACCGGTTGAACCGCCGGTTCGTTAGTTTTGGACCGGTGAATCGAACCGGCCACAAATACTTTGAACCGGTATATATATATGATTTAATTAACAATCGATATTGATGCAGTGTATATATAATTAAATAATTGACAGATGGAAATATAAGGTTCACACATCATGAAAATATAAGGTTCACAATACAAAGTGCGTGATAACAATATAACATAAGGTTCATCTTGACACAACACAACGATAAGGTTCACAGAATCACAGGAACATAGTCTGATCTCACAGTCACAAACTCACAGCCACAGGTTCATAAATTCAAATATCAAGTGCATGATAATAAGATAGAAACACATGAAGCATGGTACTCAATAAAAATTTATTGGATCCCATTCGTCTTGAGGTTCTGCTCCTCCAACATCAATTCCAATTCCACCATAATCATGTGCATCTTCCTGCCTGAAGTTATGGTCATCCATAATCTCATCACTATCATCCATGGCATCAGCCTCCACCAAATCCAAGTCAAGCTCCAAATCTGAAGTTTTATTTATCAATTTAGATGTGATAGTATATAGGCAAAAACTTGTATATATGTTAATTAAACTGATTTCACAAGAGACATTACCATCACTGCATTGTATACTCATTTCGGACAGTTTAGTGCGGAACGCTTCTAGTTCTTCAGAGTTAAGGCGAGGTGGATTGTCTTCTAAAATCCAAGCTTCATTTCCATTTCTAATTTCTTCCAACATTATTGGGTCATAATTTCTAGTAAATAACTTGGACCTAATGTTTGAAATCACAGATATGTATTATTCATGCAAACAGTCAAAAAAGACAATGAATGTAAGGAACAAGAGAAGTGGTACCTTTGTCGTAGTCTCAGATTACAGTGCACATACACAATATCATTTAGCCTTTGATGCTCTAATCTATTTCTTTTTTTGGAGTGCACATGCTCAAAGTAGCTCCAGCTCCTCTCACATCCAGATGCACTACAAGTTTGGCTCAACACACGCAGAGCAAGCTTCTGTAAATTTGGTGCACTGCAGCCATATGTTTGCCACCACTCATCTGTGTGAAAAAATAGAATTTAGTGCTGCTGAAATGTTATAGAAATTAGTGTTGCTGAAATGTGTGAAGAAAACAGAATTAAGTGCTGCTGAAATGAACTAGAAGAACAGCTGACTTACCAGCAAGCATCTGATGGCGATCATTTTTAGCAGTTGGACGCCCAAAATCACCTTCTCCATTTCTGAAAATCTTCATTTCTTTTGTCAAAGCACTTCTAAGGGCATAATCTTTGCCAGCATATTTCTCTATGACATCAAGAACTCCAGAAGTGGTGAAGTTGTACTTCTCCCTAAGTTCAGGGTCGTATTGGTTATTAGGATTGAACCAAAAGCCAGCAGCATGAAGATTCTTATCAAAGTGCTTATCCCACCGTGCATCCATGTATTCCAAGAAAGACTTTGCTAAGTCTTTCTTTCTCTGAAATCTCTTCACAATTTCCTCTCTTGCAGCATGGAATACTCCAAATAGGTAGCCCATTGCAGGTCGCTCATCGCTGTCCACTATTCTCAGCACTCGAACTATTGGTTCTGATAATTGACAAACAACAGCACAATCTTTCCAAAACTTTTGATCTAGCACAGCTTTGGTGAACTTTTTGGCTTGTGGTTCCTTATAATATGCACAGTTTGTCCACTCATTGGAGACAACCATTGCTTGCAGTGCAGCCTTTTGCTTATATATGCTTTGCAATGCTATGAAATTAGTAGCAAAACGAGTTTGGGCTGGACGGAGAATCTCATGACCTTTAGTGAACTTTCTCATTAGATACAATGGGAAGCAATGGTTGTAGACATATCTTGTAATGATTGATGCATGAGCTACGGTATTCTTCACTAAATCCTCCTTACCAAAGTCTGACAATATCAAATTAACACAATGGGCAGCACAAGGGGACCAATAAATGGATGGGAACTCATCTTCTAACTTTCTACCAGCAGCAACCATGTTTGAGGCATTATCAGTAACAAAATGAACCACATTTTCAGGCCCAACATGATTAACTACATCTTTGAACAATTTGAACAAAAAATCTCCAGTTTTGGAGCTATCAGTGGCATCAACTGACTTGAGAAAGACAATACCTTTGGGACAGTAGACTAAGAAGTTGATGAGGGTCCTTCTCTTTCTGTCAGTCCATCCATCAGCCATAATAGTGCATCCAGTTTCCCTCCAATTTTTGCGGAATCCATCAACAAACTGCCTAGTCTCTTGAACACATTTTGCAAGATATGGACCACGCATCTGATTACAAAGCGGCGCCTTGTATCCACCTCCAAATGCACATACAGCATCAAACATTGGCTGATAAAAGACAGAATTAGTTGCATTGAATGGAATAGATGCATCAAGAAACCATCTTGTCACACACATATCTGTCTTCTCTTTCACTGCTTCTCCTTGAAGAACACTCTTAATTGTTGGTTGATCCCCTGGTCCAGTTCTAGGCTTGAAGTACTTGCCAACACTAGGAGTAGTAGCAGGTCTTTTTTTTCCTTTGGTTGATGCGGCTGCAGCAGCAACACCCACAGATGGAGTTGCATTAGTATTGGAGACTTCAACAACATCTTCCTCTCCAGGTTCTGGCCCATATGGGTGCCCTTCCACATAGTCCTGTTGCATCTTCTTTTTCTTCTCATTCCAATTTTCAATATTTTGATACATTGTATGCTCAACCTCAGGATCTACCTTCTTACATGCAACTACATTACCAGGATATTTGGCCAAATGTTCCTTGAAACGATGGATTCCTCCTCCTAAAAAAGTCGCGTTACAGTACATGCATTTGATCTTCTTTCTTCCTCCTTCCATAATCTGTGTACGATATTCCCATGCTGGATCAGTTTTCCTTCTTGTCCTTCCTTGTGTGGCAGCCTCTTGGGATGGGGTTGAATTCTGGTTAGAATTTTCAGTGCCAACTGGAGTAGGAGTGTCTGAAGAAGCCACTGTGTGTGAAAACCCAGAAAACAAAAAAACAGTAAAAAGGTTATCAATTTTCACATGAATGAAAATGTTGAACTTAGTCACAGTCACAAATTAACCAGATCTGGACATTGCTAATATACTCTAGCACTAAACATACTAATAGAGAGCTTCACTAATGACCAATCATCAAATAACAACAGTATAATATACAAAACCTAAAAGTTAAAACTTGAACTCACCAGTAGTCATGTTCTCGCTTCTCGTGCAGCTGTGGAAGTGGAGCAGAGCAACTTGTCCAGAGCAGAGAGCAGAGCAGCAGTCCAGGACTCTAGGCCTAGCACTCTAGCAGGCTAGCACAAATTAACCAGATGCGGCTGTCCAGGCCTAGCAGGCTAGCACAGCAGAGAGCAGAGCAGCAGCCAGCAACCGTCCGAGGCTCAGCCGCTCAGGGCCCTGGCCGCAGCACCGCTCGCCGCTGCCGCCCAGGCCTGGCCCGCTAGCGCGCTCGCCACAGCAGCTGCCGGTGCCCGCTCGCTGCAGCAGCCGCCGCTGCCCTCGCCTGGCCCGCGCGCCCCGCAGTAGTGCTGCCGCAGCTCGATGCGCCGCCGGCCGCCGCAGCTCCAGCTCGATGCGCCGCGCCGCCGCCGTCGCCAGTAACGAAAGTGGCTGGCTAGGAACGAAAATGGGGAAATTTTCCCTCCCTCACGTGCCCGGTAGCCCTAAAGGGCACATTAAGACATTGTGTCAATAATACCCCTGAACAGATAACCTTCTCCTGAGCTCACAGAGGGTATTTTCGGATAAGTTAAAAAACCGCCCCGGTTCACATGGAACCGCCCGGTTCACCGGTTCGACAAAAAACCGGCCGGTTGAACCGGTTTTTAGCGGTTCGATTGCACAAATGATCTTTTAAGTGAACCGGACCAGTGTAGGCCCTGGTTCGGTCTTTTAGCGGTCCAACCGCCGGTCTGGTCCGGTTCGAAAAACTATGGTTCCCAGGGAGGCACACCCACGGGTGTTGTCTGCCGACTCTGTGGCAAAGATGGCCACACCGTGCTGCGATGCTATAAGAGGATCGACGCCTCTTTCACCAGTCCTCCACATAAGACAGCTTTCTCGGCCACAACCTTGTACGGGGTTGATACGAACCGGTACATGGACTCGGGGGCAACAGATCACATCACCGGTGAGCTTGAGAAGCTGACCGTCCATGACAAATAACACTGGTGGTGATCAAGTTCATGCGACCAATGGAGCAGGTATGGAGACAGATTATGTTGGTCATAGCACTTTGCATTCTCCTACTAGTGTTATTCATCTAAACAACATTCTTTATGTTCCTAAGGCTAGCAAAAGTCTTATTTCTATGAACCGTCTTGCACGGGATAACAATGCTTTTCTTGAATTTCATCCGAATCATTTTTCCATCAAGGAACAGGGGACGAAGAGAACCCTCCACAGAGGCAGATGTGAAGGAGGGCTCTATCCTTTCAAGTCATCTTCGAATAAACAAGTGCTTGGTGTCGTCAAGCCGTCCAGCTCCTTGTGGCATCATAGACTAGGACATGCTTCCACTCATGTAGTCCAAACAGGTTCTTAGTCGCCACAAGCTTCCTTTTGTTAGAGATTCAAACAATAATAATGTGTGTGACGCTTGTCAACTAGGCAAAAAGTCATTAGTTGTCTTATCCTAGGTCAACTAGTGTTTCAACTAGTCCTATGGATCTTGTTTTTTCAGATGTGTGGGGGCCTGCTCCAACCTCTGTTGGGCGGCATGATTATTATGTCAGTTTTATTGACGATTATAGCAAGTTCACTTGGATCTACCTTTTGTGTCATAAGTCTGAAGTTTTTCAATGTTTTCGTGATTTTCAAAATCTTGTTGAAAGACAGTTTAATCGCAAAATTCGTGCTATTCAAACCGATTGGGGAGGGAAGTATCAGGCCTTGAACTCCTTCTTCAAATGCATAGGTATAGCCCATCATGTTTCCCGCCCACACGCTCACCAGCAAAATGGCTCCGTCGAGCGCAAGCATCGCCATATTGTTGAGATGGGACTTGCACCTCTTGCGCATGCATCTGTCCCTCTCAAATTTTGGGATGAAGCTTTCCTTACCACTGTTTTTCTCATCAATCGTCTCCCCTCAAAGGTTATCAATGATCAAACTCCTTTTGAACATCTTCTTGGTCATCTACCCGACTATAGCTTCTTCCGCACGTTTGGGTGTGCCTGTTGGCCCAACCTTAGACCATATAATTCTAGGAAGCTTCAGTTTAGATCCAAGAGATGTGTCTTTCTCGGCTATATCAATATGCACAAAGGGTTCAAATGTTTGGATCCTACTAAAGGGCGCGTTTATATTTCACGCAATGTTGTGTTTGATGAGCGAGTTTTCTATTCACTTCCCTTTACCCTAATGTCGTTGCTCCATTGAGATCCAAGATCTCGCTTTTACATGATTCTCTATTAAATCCTAACACTAGTTTTGGGGATGCGATTTTGCATGACCAACATTTATCTTCTCCTGTGTCTACTAATCCTATGCCGAGTTCTGTTCACAATCTGGAAGGTGCAGGAGAAAAAGAAAACAACTCTGGATCGGCTTCATCCGGGCGTTATTTTTATGTGCCCCCCTGGTGACAGCGGCGGCGCGAGACACAAAGGAGATCCGCCTGGTGTTGATTCTCCTCGTACTGACGAATCACCTCGGGTTTAGGGGTGGATCGGCTGTCTCCATCGCGCGGGCTCATCCAGTTGCAGTCGTCACCCCCGCATCCCGATGCACCGACCGGGGGCGGTGGATCTTCTCCGCTCACCTTCGTCATCATCCCCTCTACGAGTGGGTCATCTGTGCCGCGGACCAATCCTAGCTAGGGGGCCGCCGCCTGCTGGTGTCGGACAGGAGACCTTGGCTCCTGGATCGACTGCGGGTGGTGCTCCTGAGGCTCATCCTGTGGCCTTGTCTCTTCAGCGACCTGCTACCCGCCTTCAGAAAGGTATAAGCAAGCCAAAGGTGTAGACTAATGGCACTGTTCATTGGTGCAACCTTGCCATGTCTTCTGCAGATGAGCCTTCTACAGTTGCTGAAGCATTTGGTGACAAGAATTGGGTTGCAGCCATGAACAGTGAGTACCAAGCATTGCTTCGCAACAAGACTGGGCACCTGGTTCCTTCTCCCAAAGGCAAGAATATTATTGGGTGTAAGTGGGTCTATAAGATCAAGAGGAAAGCTGATGGTACTATTGATAGATACAAAGCACGTCTAGTTGCTAAAGGTTTCAAGCAGCGCTATTGTATTGACTACGAGGACACTTTTAGTCCTGTGGTCAAGGCCGCAACTAGTGGTCTCTTTGACAACTTGATGCGCAAAATGCATTTCTTCATGGTGTATTGGAGGAAGATGTGTACATGCATCAGCTGCCAGGGTATGTCGATAGCTCTCATCCAAATTATGTGTGTAAACTGGATAAGGCCTTGTATGGATTAAAACAAGCTACGCGCACATGGTATGCCCGGCTCTGCAATAAATTGGTAAAGTTGGGGTTCATACCTTCAAAGGCTAACACCTCCTTGTTTTATTATGACAAAGGGGGATATACCTTATTTGTTTTTTGTATATATTGATGACATCATTGTCGCTAGCTCCTCTCAGGCTGCAATAGATGCGTTACTCAGAGACTTACAGCTTGAGTTTGCCCTTAAGGATCTTGGTGATCTCCACTATTTTCTAGGAATTGAAGTCAAACGGACGCAAGATGGTTTGGTTCTGTCTCAACAGAAAAATGCTTCAAACATTTTGATAAGGGCAGGTATGAGCAACTGTAAGCCTATTGATACGCCTCTATCTAGTTCTGAGAAACTTAGCATTGTTGATGGTGATAAGCTTGGTCTGGAGGACTCAACGAGATATTGAAGTATGGTAGGGGCATTACAATATCTTACACTTACTCGCCCAGCGGATATTTGTTTTGCGGCGAACAAGGTATGTCAATTCTTGCATGCTCCTACCGCGGTTCACTGGATCGCCGTGAAAAGGATCATGCGGTATATACGAAGGTCATGGAACATTAGTTTGAAGATTTGTAAATCACATTCTATGGTCGGTGGTGAGTGCCTTTTTAGATGCCGATTGGGCTGGTTGTGTGGATGACAGGAGATCTACTGGTGGTTTTGCTATGTTTTTGGGTGCTAACTTGATTTCATGGAGTGCTCGGAAACAAGCTACCGTCTCCCATTCTTCTACTGAAGTTGAGTATAAGGCACTTGCTAACGCCACCGCTGAGATAATGTGGGTCCAAAAGTTACTACAAGAACTTGGTGTTCCTCATTCGCCCGTGACTCGTTTGTGGTGCGATAATCTAGGTGCCAAGTACCTCTCAGCCAATCCGGCGTTCCATGCACGGACAAAACATATCGAAATTGATTTCCATTTTGTTAGAGAGTGTGTTGCTTAGAAGCTGCTGGGCGTTCGGTTTATTCACTCAGGAGATCAGCTTGCTGATGGGTTCACTGAGTCGGTTGTGGCTGCAAAGATCAAGTAGTTCCGCTCCAATCTCAACCTTGTAGGTGGCTGAGATTGAGGGGGGTGTTAGACGATATTGATATTCATGGCTAGTTGCTCGGTTGTTCCTAGCGTAGGCGTCGTCTTCTAACTTGTAGGTCAAGTAGTTTAAAGTGATCTCATCTGTAAATCTGTTGTAATCTTCACCTTGATGTACAAGCCACGCCGGGGGCTCTTCCCGTGCCCATATAACACATAACTGAGAACCCCAGTAGGGTATCTCGTTCCAGCCATTTCCACATCGCAACCTTACTAGCTCACTTGGCAGTTCGGATGCAGGACGAGGCTTACGATCGGTGCCTGGCGGGGTACAAACAGCTGATGTCGGCATGTCGCTTCTTTTGCTGGTTTAGGTTGTTAGTTCAATCGCAATGTCGTAAATCTTGCATCTGTAAAGCACAACCTCGTGGTGCCCTACGGCTGTTGTGTCTCAGTAATCTAGGGATTACTGTCACAAAGTTCCTTGTAACACAATTTAGGCCCGGTTTAGATGCCAAATATTTCCCCAAATTTCACTATGCAAAAAGAAGATTCCCCGTCACATCAAAATGCCGGCACATGTATGGAGTACTAAATGTAGATGAAATTAAAAACTAATTGCACAGTTTTATTGTACTTTGCGAGATGAACATTTTGAACCTAATTAATCAATGTTTGGATAATTATTACCAAATAAAAACAAAATGCTACAGTGCCGAACAGTAATTTGGTCTTCCCCAATTTGGGGAACTAAACACGGCCTTATCTAACTTTTCTTATTAATGAAAACCGTGCCATGATATCTATGCTACTAGCTAGTTGATCTTTCACCGGGGTGTAATGATGAAACAGGATTAGCGGACCAGTGCAGCAGTACTTGGTTTTCTGTGCATCTCTTGCTGTGTTTTACATCCAAGCAAGCACAAGCAGGCAATGCAAAAGCATTGCGTGCGTGCACGGCCGGTGCACCTGCTGGCGCGGTGGCATCTCTTGCTTCTAGCGATCGAGCTCCAACGCACATGGCCTCCGGCCGGCACAGGAGGCGATCAAGATGTTGATGGTCCATGGCAATCGGCAATTTGGCATGCATGCACTGACCGCCCGGACAAGGCGGAGCCTGGTGCATGGATGAGTGATGACTCATGACGACGACGCGCACTGGCCGTCGCACGTGAGGCGACGAATCATCTCTGGTTTCTGAAAGCGACACCCTTCAGCTTTGTTCTCTCACACAAATAACTCAATTATCATCAGCTGTTAGAACGGTATATTCTCTCAGACCTCGCTCTTCCCACATTTGCAAGCTATTACGGCTGCAGGAAGGATTTTTAATTACCATGGCAAATAATGCAGATTGCTTGTAACAATATTTTCAGCAAAAGATGCTAGAATGCTTTTTTTTTTAAAAAAAAAAGAAAACTCTGTACATTTCTACAGACAGTGACTTCTGTTTCCTAAGATTCTGAACATATTTGCCACACACACCGGGGAAACCAATACCCCCCACCAAAAAGAAAGAACAAGGACAATGTGTAACCACATTGTTACCATTCCACGTACAAACCAATTTTGCAGGGTTGATTTCCCTACAGGAACAATGTCAAGGTCGATGAGTTCTTTGCTTTTTTTTTTCCAGGCAAGTAGTGCTAGCACAGGTATCCGCATGTCATTTGGATCACCCAAAGTCGATTTTCTCCATGTAGAGTATCTCAACTGGAGAAAGCGAAATTTTCAACACGCTGTGCACTAGTGCGATTGGAACTTGACAGACCTATAACATTGCACATAACTCATCTAATTACTCCACCTCAAAGTCACTTGTGTTTAAAGGGCATATGCATTTACTTTTCTAAATTTTGAAATAAATATTTATGACCCTAAACGAATTCAAATGAAAAATGTTTCAACTAGAGAGTTGCAGGTGCCACGAAGCATGCATGAACGGTGAACGCATTGGCTAGTTGATATTCTCTTCCTTGGGGAGCATCCTGGGAAAGCACCTTGGGCAAAGGCATCGGTCCAGTGTCCTCGGCAAATCAATAAATTTGAACTTCCTGTGCCATCTGCATGAGAGTATTGTCACATCTGTGGTGCACTCGCCGGCGTCGAGGAGCTCGAGACGAGGGCAGTGTTTGATAAGCCCGAGCAGGTTGGCCTTTGAGCGTATCCTAGTTCAATCCACTCCAGCATTGGGAGCTTGGTGATCACCCTATCCAAGTACTCCTCCGGCAGGCACCAAGTCAGCGTCGCGAGGCTCCTCAGAGACGGCGCCCTGCATGCATGCATGCATGGTCATGGATGCAAGATCTAATTGCGAGGCGCCAATAATACCATGACATAGACGAAAGAGGAACACGCCGGGGAAGAGGATTGGCACCAGCAAGTTAGTAGCATATCTAGGGATGAGACGATGATCGATGAATAATCCGATCTGAGACTGCAGATCGACACGATTGTATACGTACCTGTCGGCGAGGTAGGCCAGCAAGTCAGGGTCGTCTGCCACGCCGTGGAAGGACTCGCACAGGCCGGCGCTGCGGTCCACGGCAGCCCGCCCCATTGCCAGCCGTACGAGCCTGGCTTGTTCGTTGATGACATCGCTCTTGTCGAAGCTGAGGTCGATGTGCCGCCACAGCGTCAGCTCGTCGACCGCGGCACGCCGCCACTCGGCGCACACCAGTCCCGCGCCGCGTAGGATGTCAGCGTGTCAGAGCTGGGCCAAGATCTCCAACACCGCATCGCGGGGCAACGCCGCCTAGTCTCGCGGTGATTGTGATGGGGCCGCCGCCTCTTGTTCTTCCATCCTACTCGCGCACAGATCCAAGAGAGGAAGGAGCCTTGGGGCCAACGTGTTTGGCATGGCTCCGGAAGGGCTCCGGCTCCGGGCACTGCTCAATGCTGTAGCAGTACTGTAGCACAGAGCGAGAGGAGTTTCGAAACGTGGCTTCTCTGGCTCTGGCGGTTCCTAGTTCATTTTTTCCCTCGATTTCCGAATGGCTCCTTGCAACAGTGTGCTACAGTGTCGATACGGTGTCACGAGAGGAAGAGCCGGACCCGGCGAGAGCCCGGCCAAAGAGGCCCTTATACGGGGCCAGGAGACCTGAGATTGGATGGACATCCAAATCCAATCAACGGAGAGTCCAACTAAAATGGTATCTCATTCAGTCCAGTGCTAAACAATATAGAGATACTAGTGCCCGGACGTCCGGACAGAAGCGCGCGTCCGGACGTCTACGCCTCTTCCATCACGTGCGTCCGCGGAAGACGTCGTGCCCGCCGCTCCTTCTCCCTGACCCCCACCTATCTCTCCACGATTCCGGACGCCCGCGCTTCCTCCGTCACGCGCGCCCGCCGTTCCTTCCCCTTGACCCCCTCCTCTCTCTCTCTTGCACAGGCGGGACTCAGGAGTCGGGACGAGGATGAGCGTGCTTCGTCCGCAGGACTCTAGGCATGCTGCGCTCCCGGACCTCTGGCCCCCTGTGCGCCCCAACCGTCAGCCCCCTACTCGACGCACCCCATCTCCCAGCACCGGGCCATGCCCCCATGACTCTCTTAACATACCTCTAAAATATGAAACACTTGAATGTAATGTACGTCTAAATTAGATGAAATATTTAAAACATACACTTGCAACACGTGTATAAAACATATGCAACATTCAGATAAAACACTTACAACATAAAAACATTTAATGCAAAATAAGACTAAAACAGCTTAAACATTTGGAACATACTCTTATGCAATATATGTGTGAAACATATGCAACATCCAGATCAAAATGCTTGCAACATACGTTTGAAACAGATGAAACATTTTGAACAAACGCTTGCAACATGCCTCTGAAAACACTTGCAACATATGCAACATCCCGATCTACTTTTGCAACATCCATATTAAACACTTGCAACATACCTCCGAAACATCTGAAAACACTTGAAACTACATTTACAACATAGGAGAGAGAAGGCTGGGGCCGGTCAATTCCGGCCGTCAGGGTGGGAGCCGGTGGCAAGCGGCGGCGCACGAGCACCACCAGCACTGGCCGCGCTCGTGGGTGCCCTTGGCTTGGCCGGGGACGACCTGAGGCGCGTGATGGTACCACCAGCACCAGCAGAGGCGAGCGGCGGCGTGGGAGCGAGCGTCGTGGGTACGACGCGTGGCGGGCGAGAGCAAGGAGTGAGTGGGGCGGGATGGGGCACACGGCTAGGGAGTGTGGCAGCAGCGAGGCAGAGTGGGGCACGCGGCGCGGGCAGGATTGAGGCGTCCGAATGGGCGAGCGCCCTAATTGTATCATTATCATAAACAATAGTCTCTGCCGTCCACTCCGATCCTTATGAAATCCAAATTCAACGGAGTCTAACTAAAAGTCTCCCATTCAGTCATGTGCTAAACAGTATTCTATGCCATCCAATCCTATCCTTATGAAATCCAAAACAATCCAATTTGAAACACAGACGTACTCCTACAGTACAACAATAGGCCAACAACATGAGTCCTGTTCACCCGGCTTATAATCTATCTTTTTCAGCTTGTTTTTTTAGCTGGAACAGTATTTTTCTCTCACAACAAATCAGTCAACAATGTTTTTCAGCCGGCTTATCAGCACAGCCGAACGGGGCCATGATGTTTGAAGCAGCACGGGTCCCACCCATGACGCGTGTGCTCCCTCATCCTCTCGCCAGCCCCTTCTCTTTCTCTGAAAATCGACGATTTGACCTTCGGTAAATGTACATATTAATAATTTCATTTTGTTTAGACTTTTCCAAAATTTAGCTAAAATTTCATGAAAATTAAAAAATTTTGACCAAAATTTCAACCGATTTTCACCGGCTTTTGAGATTTTCGTTTCTATCGGTCCTCTCTGGTGTTTGTGTTTCAGCCGGTAGGCTGAACACTACCACAGGTCACAGCTCATAGAGTCACCAGGGCAGGCAATGCGAGGCTTGGCGGCAGGTGTGGAGGGCATCCTCTGGCAAGGTCGGCCCGAGGCCTGGCCACTGGCTTGAACAGCGCGCAGAGCATAGGGTGGCCACCGGCATTGGCGTAACAAGGCTCGACTGCCTATGCGTGGTGGGCAAGGCGACAATAAGCTCGGCCCCTGCTGTTGTCGATGTCGCGTGCGAGTGAGGTCACCCGCGGTGGCAACGACGTGCAGCCAAGCTCGCTCGAGGCTGCGAAGGCGGCGGGCGACCTCGGCCTCTACGGCGACGCGTGCTGCGAGCTCAGCCTCTGGGCCAGTCCATATGAATTTGATTATTATGAGGTTTTCTATCCAACAACATCCAACGCTATTGGATCAATGAGAAATGGATGTCCATATCCAATCAAATCCAAATCCAACATAATCCAAATACGAAAATCCAATTGGATCTTGGATTACGATGTGTCCATTGCCCGTCAATACCTGGAAAATTAACAGGTAGGGTTGTCAAAAAAGATACAAATATTCAAGTAACATTTTTTTAGGAGATATTCGAGTAACAATAAATAAATGAGCAAGAGGCAACGATGGTTGGAAAAATACCAGTGGTACCTTTAGGTACTTTTTTTTCTATTATCTGCAGTAGCCAATTAATTGAGGAACATTATTTATAAAATGTAATTTTTATTATAGATGATATATTGGTAATTCAGCTTTTTCTCTTTCTCGTACTAGGCAGCAAGCATGACTCAGTTTGTATCGAGCCAGCCGCGGCCTTCGCCTTCGCCAGCCGCCGCCATCGCCATCTTCGGGTGGGTAGCAGCTAGAACTGGGAAACGCGCAAAGCATGAGCAACGAGCAGCTATAATGCTTCGATGAGCGATGATGGCCTACCTGACTACCTCCAGGGTAGGCATGAGGATCGAACATGAGGGGGCGAGCTCCATTACTCGTGGGCGACGGCGGCGTGCCGATCTCGCGATCAGCAGAGTCTGTGGGATCGAGGAAGGAGTGCCAGTATGCACTGGCGACGGCAGATAAGGTTTTGGGATTCGTTTTGAAAAAAATTTCGTTCACAACCGAATTGGACAAATTTCGGGAAAATTCGGATGAATTTCGGACTCAATTTGGTGAATTTTCGGAATGTGAAACGTAAAATTTGTTTCGGACCTCACCGAAATGGACGAATTTCGCTGAAATTCGGACTAATTTGGTCGAATTCAAGAACTGATAGGGCCTACCGCCTACCCTGCTCGTCTTTCCCCAATGCTGGATATCCTGAAGCTATATTCCAGTTATCTGAAAAATGTAGAAGCAAATGCTGTTTTCATTGAATTGAGGCAAAGGTTGGATAGGGCTCTGCGACTCTGTCTGAATTTGTGCAGAATGCTACTGCTGCAGTTGCTTGTTGCTATGCTATATCCATCAATCATCAATGTGGTTCTGGGCATGTGAACAAGCTGCACCTCTGTCTGAATTCATGAAGCCACCGAAATCTCTTGCTCGTTTCACCTAAATATGAGCATTCACACACGGAAGTATTAGCATGTTTGATTTGTTTAGTGCTTAATGATAACAGATCAATGTACAAATGTAAGCTACTACCTGACGTTCGATTCACCATCACTGTCACTGTCACTGTCAATGGTGCTTGAAAGATTCTTCATAATGTACACATCATAAATTTTGTTTCCTTTATGATCCAGCAATAGCTGATGTACCTGTTCCGGTGGTCCTTTCATCGAAACAAAGTCATTTGGTGGGTTGCAGCCTGGCCGGAGGTAAAACGCAACAGGTTAAATAATTTGTTCAGGTGATCGGCACCGGCCTTTTTGGTTGCATAACTTTTATGTAATCTAACTTAATTTAGGTTTATTTAGGTCGTGTTGGCTTCTATTCCTCACAGTGATCTATAGATTAGTTGAGGATGTCGTTTCCGGTCAAACTCCGCTTCTGCTTAATGAGCATGCGACACGCTCGTGAAAAAAAAAGTGTTCAGGCGAATAAGGTAAGGTTCAACAACGACGAGTCACACAGGTCCCACTTGCCAGGGTCATATCTTAGGCCCCGTTTGGTTTGAGTGTTAAAGTTTAACCAACATTGTAGCACTTTCGTCTTATTTGACAAAAAGTTTCCAATCTTGAACTAATTAGACTTAATAGATTCGTCTCGTAAATTACTCTTAATCTGTGCCGACATACATACAATTAGTCTATATTTAGTACTTCATATATTTAAGGAAACATTGATGGAATGTGAGTTAAACTTTAACTCCTCCAAACCAAACGGGCCTTATTCCCCTCCTGTTATCTCTTCCTTCTCCTTTTCCCACTTCCGTCCCACGCCCGCGCTCTCGGCCTCTCGCCCGCCCGCCCGCCCCCCGCCGCCGTCGAGCGCGCCGGTCGTCTCGCCTCCGCCTCCAATCAAGCAAAGCCAACTAAACCGCGACAGAAAATACCCACTGCATTTGGCGGCATAATTTGAACTCTGCTCCTCGCAGCCTCCGTCCCCATGGCGACGCCTCCGCTCTCCTCCGTTTCCACTCACCACCGTGCCCCACCACCATGGCCGCCTCCCAAGACTGCCACCAGCCCGCGAACAAATTTCCGTTGTGGCGTGCTGGCGCCAACGGCCGGTCAAGTCCTAGAGGCGGCCACCGCTCCTCCAAGTTCAAGGAGCTACAAGAACCCGCCCAGTCCGGTCCTGAGCTCCGACGTGAACCTTCAAATCCAGCGTCTCTGTCAGGCTGGTGACCTCGCCGCCGCCTTGAGGTTGCTGGGCTCTGACGGCGGCGTCGATGTGCGGAGCTACTGCGCGGTCGTTCAGCTCTGCGGGGAGGAGCGGTTGTTGGAGGCTGCGACGAGAGCACATGCCTTGGTTCGTGCTGGAACGGGTGGAATCGGGAGCGTTCTTGGGAAGAGGCTAGTGCTAGCGTACCTGAAATGCGGCGACCTGAGCGGGGCAAGGACGGTGTTTGATGAAATGCCTCCTCAAGTCGCTGATGTCCGTGTCTGGACTTCGCTGATGAGCGCTTACGCGAAGGCCGGTGATTTCCAGGAAGGCGTTTCGCTGTTCAGGCAGATGCAATGCTGTGGGATTAGTCCGGATGCGCATGCTGTTTCCTGTGTACTCAAGTGCATCGCGAGTTTGGGCTGCATCATGGAAGGCGAGGTGATTCATGGGTTACTTGAGAAGTTGGGTCTTGGGGAAGCATGTGCGGTTGCTAATGCCCTGATTGCGCTGTACTCAAGGTGTGGACGGATGGAGGACGTGATGCAGGTATTTGACAGTATGCATCCCCGGGATGCCATCTCTTGGAATTCTATGATTAGTGGATGCTTTTCAAACGGATGGCATGATAAGGCTATTGATCTTTTCAGCAAAATGTGGTCTGATGGTACAGAGATCAGTTCAGTGACAGTGCTCAGTGTTTTGCCTGCTTGTGCAGAATTAGGTTATGAGCTTGTTGGAAAAGCGGTTCATGGATACTCCATAAAATCTGGATTGCTTTGGGACCTCGAATCTGTACAAAGTGGAATAGATGATGGATGATGCTCTTGGATCCAAACTGGTATTCATGTATGTGAAATGTGGTGACATGGGCTCTGAAAGAAGGGTGTTTGATGCAATGTCCTCAAAAGGTAATGTGCATGTATGGAATCTGATAATGGGTGGTTATGCAAAGGCTGGTGAATTTGAAGAAAGTCTCTCACTTTTTGAGCAAATGCATGAACTTGGAATTACCCCAGATGAACATGCCATTTCTTGCCTTCTGAAGTGTGTCACTTGTTTGTCTTGTGCCAGGGATGGCTTGGTGGCACATGCATATCTAGTAAAATTGGGTTTTGGGGCACAGTGTGCAGTTTGTAATGCACTGACATCATTCTATGCAAAATCCAACATGATTGACGATGCAGTCTTGGTGTTTGATAGAATGCCTCACCAAGATAACATTTCTTGGAATTCTATGATTAGTGGATACACTTCCAATGGGTTAAACAGTGAAGCTATTGAGTTGTTCATAACAATGTGGATAAAAGGACAGGAGCTGGACTCAGCTACGGTGCTAGGTGTTTTGCCAGCTTGTGCACAGTCACGTTATTGGTTTGTAGGAAGGGTGGTTCATGGTTACTTGGTCAAAACTGTATTGATTGGGGAGACGTCGCTTGCAAATGCTCTTCTTGATATGTACTCAAATTGTTCAGATTGGCATAGCACCAATCAGATATTCAGAATTATGTCTGTTCTCTACGTTATTTATATTTAGTGCCCGTATTTTGCATTGCGTGATTCAGAATTATGTGGCACAAAATTCACTTTCAGTTCTTCATGTCACAAAGTTGTAAAACCATATATGTTCTGTTATTTTGATTCCGAAGCACACCAGTTCGTTTCCGATACTATCCTTAATGGCCCCTAAATCGTAGTAGGATGCAAATAAATTTATGTGCTCTCTTAACTAATTTTGTCATGTCATGTCGTCTACCGAAATCAAACAATTTCGTGGCCTTTACTCATGTCAATATTCTTCCAGTTGATCAGAATGAATATTTAGAGGAGGAATGGAAATAGATACCCTAAAAAAAAGGAGTGGAAATAGATGCGAGGTGTCCAGTGCGTTGGAGGTTTAATGAAGAGACGGAGGACACGGTTTTGCCAGATGTAAAATGGTGGAAAAGTGCCAGTAATTATTGGATTTACAAAAAAAAAGAGGTTGCAGCTTGTTCATCTCCCTTGAGCTGGTGAAAAAGAATGAAATCTTGCGATGAGATTGGTAAAGAAAATTGAGTGTTTTAACCTCTAGATTCAGTCGGCTCCAATCAAACATAAGAAAAGGAATGCAAGTGCTCTTAAAAACTGGCAGTCCACCACCCGTTGAAGTTTTTTTTTGGGAACCATGGGATTCCATTAATCTTGTGAACTAGATAAATCACTGGTCACCAATACATGAATACAATCTGGTAGATTACCAGGACTAAAAACCACTTCTCCCTGAAAGAAACTACCTATACTGGCTAACTCATGTGCTACTGCATTACAAATTCTTGAAACATGCTCTACTGAAACTTCTGCAAATTCATCAGTAAGGATATCCTTCAGCTCATGCACTAGTAAATATTGCCGACTTGTCTTTACTAATGATCTGTCCAGAGCACGCTTCATATATATTTAAAATTTCCTGCAACTTGACCGCATCCTCCTTGGTGGCTCGGATCATAATGAGAGAATCGTCTGTACTTGGTGCCCTCTGATATTTGGGTCTGAGATCCTTTACCTGCTCGGGCTTCTTCACCTTGGGAATAAGAGTGATGTATGTGTCATTCCAAAATCATCCGGTATTTCTCCCCCATTCAGAAAATTCAGAGCTTCAGCAACCACTTTTGCTTCCAACAATTTTTATAGAAAACCGATGGGATACCATTCCCATCCGGCCCGGGAGCCTTCAGGTCCCCAATCGATTCCAAGGCTCCTTTCACTTCTTCACTGCTGAAATCGCCCAACAGCTGCTGGTTCATTTCACTTGTGACTGCTGGAGGAACACGAGATAATAGAGCCTGGAAATTCATAGGCCCATTTGACCTGAAAATATTGGAACAATAGTTAGCTATAATATCCCTCTTCCCCTCCTCCTTGTCCTCCCGGCCTCCATCTCCTTTCTTCAATCTACCAATGAAATTTCTCCTCTTTCTCTCATTGCAAACAGCATGGAAATAAGCTGCGTTTCGATCTCCCTTTTGCAGCCACTTAAACATGTGATCTTTGCTTCCAGAAAGTGTTAATTTGCTCCTCCAATCTCTCCCTCTTCATCCTCGACACTTCCTCTTTTCTCACACTATCAGCATCCACTACTCCCCTCCTGCAGGACTCCAAATCTTTTTTCGCATTTTTCATTTTTTTTTTCGAGATCACCCCGTACATTGTGACTCCATGATTGCAGCCCACCAGCTCCTGTTTCAGAGCCTCCGCTACCGGAATAGCATGTGACACGGTAGCTCCCTCCAAGCTTCCTTCACCACATCTCTCCAATTTTCTTCTTCAAGCCACGCAGCCTCAAATTTGAACCCAGTATCACCTCCCTGTCCCTGCTGTCTTCTTCGCAATTCATAGTCCATCGAAATTATGAGAGGCCTGTGATCGGAGTGCCAAGGATCGCCATTCCGCACACTAGCCCTCGGGAACCGATGCTTCCACCCCTCATTTGCTACTGCATGATCCAGACGCTCCCGGATGTAAAATTGAGCACGGTGACTGTTGTTCCTCCATGTAAAGATTGTGAAAATGAACACGGTGGGGCTAAGCAAAAGACGGGAGCTTGGGATAACTAGAAACATGTCTCATGCATTGCTGCTGGACTTTCTTACAAATAAATCATCGCATATATGTTTATGAGTCAGACCTACATATATTCTTTCATCGTTATTAAAAAAATTTAGTAAAATAAAACTATAATAAAAGATCAAAAACTATAAGATGATAAATGGCAAAACAAATAACAATATATGCATGCCTTGTATGTTTCTTATATATTGAAAATAGTAATTGTACTTAATGGAGGTGATGTAGACGGCTTGCATTATTAGGCTGAAAATAGTAATTATATAGTGAATTTCCAAATTGTTATCTTCATCAGTAATGCTGATAACAGTTTACACTGCAGTTATTTGAGCATCTTTTACTGAAAATATTGTTACAAGCAATAATCTGGGTTTGCCATGGTCTGAGCGAATATACCGTTCTAACAATTGATGATAATAATTGACTTATTTGTGTGAGAGAATAAAGCTGAAGGTGCGACCGTTTCAGAAATCGGAGATGATTCGTCGCCTCACGTGCGACCGCCAGTGCGCGTCGTCGTCGCCGGTCACGACTCACGACTAATCCATGCATGGAGAGCGGTCGGTCACGTCACGTCCAGGGCTCCGCTTAGTCCGGGGGTTAAGTGCACGCATGCCAATGCCATGGACCATCATTTCGATCATCTCCCGTGTCCGGTGCCGGCCGGCGGCCATGTAGCTCGATCGATCGCTGGAAGCAAGAGGCGTCAGGTGCACGCCGTGCATGCGCGCAATGGTGTGCGCCTGTGCATTGCCTGCTTGCTTGGATGTATCGATCTGCACGCACGGTACTGCATCAGCATGTTCGTGTGAAATTATCAGAACAAATCAGTCAGCAGTCCTTTCAGCTTCTGCACCACAACTTATCACTGCCAAAAAAAAAAGGTCCAAAACTGTGAAGCGAAACACAGAAACAGACGCACAGAAAACAAGTACTGGTCCGCTAATCCTGTTTCATCATAGAGATCTGAACGCCCTTTTGGAGCAAAGACTAATTTTAATGCAGTGTCTTGTCGTCTTGATGGAGATGAGCATAAGATCTGGAGCTACTGCGGCTACTGTCTGCTACTGCGGCTCTTGTCTGCTACTGCCTAGGCCGTCAAGCCAAGAGGAGAAAACAGGCTAATTGAAAACGACTGGAAGGTATGTCAGACACGTCAGCATGTATACTCGCCCTGTTCTAAAATAAAAGTCATTTTTGTTTTTTTTGAGAAGTCAGTTTTTTTTAACTTTAATTAATTATATATAAAATAATATTAATATTTATAATACATAATTAATATCATTAGATAGATAGTTGAATATACTATTATAATAAATTTATTTGGGGTTATAAATGTTGCCCTTCTATAAATCTAATTAAAGTTGAGAAAATTTGATCTGTATGTATCATATATCGTCATCTATCCGGGACGGAGGGAGTATATCTTAATGATTTTTTACTAGTGTTAGTTTTTTCAAGAGCTCTTTTCCTACTATCAGAGAGAAGATTTATCGTTAGCCTTCCCGGCCTTTTGATGCTACAGCTTTGATGTAACACCAGTATTTTTAAGACATTATAAAATTCAAACGCATCCAACATTCGGATCGATCAACATTTGTATCAGAGAAACGAAAAACACAGAAAGAAATTCAGCACGCATGCATGCAAGAAGTTTTTCTGCAAGAGCTGATACGCCTAGCTAGCTACCGTCCATCATGGGGTGGGGGGAGCTGTCGTGGTCGTGGAGTCGTGGCCGGCTGACAGCAGGGCCACAGGCAGCGACTGCCGACGACTGAACGCATGCACGCACGGGCAGCAACTACTACCTCGTTGCTGCAACAAGGTCTAGCTAGGTAGTTGCAGGATCCGATGGCATGGCCACTACTAGCTATAAAGGGACGCGATCGAGAGACCACCCAGTTCACACGCCAGACCAACCAGGTCACTGTCTCAGGCAGCAGAGCCAGAGAGGGACAGCTAGCTAGCTAGTACTAGTAGCGCTGCGTGAGGGCGGAGAGATGGCGCCGGAGGCGATCGTGCAGCTGGTCGACGGCGGCGGCGAGGAGGAGGCGCAGCGCAAGGTGGTGGTGGTGCAGCAGCACCTGGACGACAACATCATATCCACGATCCTGTCCAAGCTGCCGTCGGAGCCCGCCCACCGCTTCGCCGTCGTCTCCAGGCCGTCGGGCGCGCTGCTCAAGCAGCCGGCCTTCCTCCAGCGCCACCTCTCCTCACGTCGTCCGCTGGCGCAGCTGCTCAAAGACGACGAACTCCCCGCCATAGTCGCCATCCAGCCCAAGGACCACCAGCGGCCCGGTGGCTACGTCCACCTCACCATCGTCGACACCGCCAACCCCAACCCCGCCGTCGCGCTCCACTTCCCCGTCCATCACGCGTACCAGCCCTTCATCGCCGAGCATGCGCCGGCCGCGTCACCGGCGGAGGGAGAGCTCGCCACCTTCCTCATGCGGACGATCCCCAAGCTCGACGCCTCTTTCGTCGCCTCGGACGGCCCCATGCTGCTGGCGCGGAACCCAACGCGCTCCTACTTCCTCTGCTACCCGGCCGCCAACCGCTGGATCGCGCTCCCGCCGCCTCCCGGGGGCGATACGGTGGCCGCCGGCTTCCGCTACGACGTCGTCATCGACGCGGCATGCGGGACCGGGACCATGTCCTTCATGGTGGTGCTTGTCGCCCCTGATCACGTGGCGACGTTCTCGTCCAAGACCGGCCAGTGGGGGACGAAGGAGCACGGCGCGCGCGAGGACGTGATGGCGTTCGGTGCTTGGGGTCCGGGCATCCGCGCCGGGAACAGCATCTACTGGCAGAGCGCCGCGGGTGACGCCCGCGCACGCGTTCTCTGCTTCGATGTGGCCCGCGGCGGCCGCGTGTCGGCGTTACGCGAACCGCCGCTGGCAGAGGGGGGCACGAAGCGCGTGGGGAGGTCTCTGGGATCGGCCGGCGGGCGGCTCCGGCTGTGCGCCTTCGACGTCCGCGACAACGAGCCGGGCAACGTCCAGCCGCACGCCGTCGAAGGAGTGCACGGCGTGTTTTTCCTGGACGACGGCGACGCGGGTACATGGCGTCGCGCGCACGAGGTGGTGGTGCGCGATGACATTTCGGTCTCTTTCTTCGGTGTGCCTCACGGCGCCGAGGTTCCAGTCGACTTCGGCGGCGGCAGTGTCTCCTCCATCATCGTCAACAAGAACCAGGCCCTGTTCCGCCGCGATCTCGACGGCGGCGACAAGGTGAGCCTGTTCAACCTCCACAACAGGCGGTATGGCCGCATGGCAAGGCTTTACAACAACTTGGACGTGTTCCCGTTGTTCCAGTGATCGCACGCCGTTATACCTTGTTAAAAGCTTTCTGAATAAATTTCTCTGTACTGGCCTCTGTCATCGCCGTCGTCGTTGTCGTTGTCCAGGGACAGGGATGAAGGCTCCGGACCGGAAGCAGTATGTATCTCGTTTTACTGTCTTTAATTTGATGCTAGGGATGAATAATGGTGGTATGTATTATGGTATGATGAACGGAGTTTGGTGTGGCATGAAATTTTTTACTACTTCTATCTAATTCTATTCTAGTTGGATGCATATGCATTGCCATGAAAAAGTTGCTGATCTTTTTGTTTCGGAATTGTTTACTTCTGAATCTCTCTTGATGATGCACGGCCATGGAAAAGATTCTGATCTTTTGTTCGAGGAAAAGGCAACTCCATATCAATACACATACAGCTTCGGCAGATTTCCTACCGATCGACCGTGTTTTTTTAAAAAGAAATCTTTATATAAGCCTGTTGGGTGTATGGTGCGATTGTCTGCAAATTGAATTTGTAAGCCGAACCTAGTTCACGTCTCAATATCTCATAAGCACAATATGCATGCATGGTAGCAGTAGGCACAACATGCAAGCATGGTAACAGACATCATACAAAGTTCCTTAGCTACACTTTCAAGTTGGTAAAACGGAGTTACCTTCAGATCGAGCATGTAGGTACAGTTAACCTTTTTCACACTGCATGCAACATTTCAGGCCCCGTTTAGTCCAAAAACACCCAAAATTTTTTGCACAGTACCCGTCATATCGAATCTTTGGACGAATGCATGGAGCATTAAATGTAGGTAAAAAATATAACTAATTGCACAGTTTATCTGTAAATGTCGAGACAAATCTTTTGAGCCTAGTTAGTCTATGGTTGGACAAATTTTGCCAAATACCAACGAAAGTGCTACATGAATTTTCCCCAAAAAAATTTCGGATCTAAACGAGACAGCACAGACAACATTTCAGTGTGTTTTTTTGGGTGGGGGTGGGGGGGGCAAAGACAAGTATAGGGAAAAAGCTGGCAAGCAGTAGTTTGAAAGTGGGCAACGAGGTAGCCTAGGCCCTAGCAGCCTAGGTAGGCGCTCGCTGATCCTCGTGCATGAGCTGTGAGCAGGATGAATACGGATATTTTTCGACCGTATTCGAGGCCGAATCCGTTTAGAGGGGTTTTAATCCGTTCGTATCCGAGTCCAGATATTTAACATCTGATACCGTATTCGTATCCAAATATTTAAATCACATATTTATGATGTCGATATCCAATCGTATCCTATCCGTCATTTTTTATATTATCTGTATTCGAATCCGAATCCGGACATAAATACGAAAACAAATACGATATCAGTGATATCCGTCCGTATCCCATCCGTTTTCATCCTGGGCTGTGAGTCATGGCTGGGTCCTTCTGGGGCCTAGGGGTTGGGGGGCCGACGACGTGTCCCTGCACTGCATTGCTCTTGCTGTTTTGCACTCCCGCTTTCCACGATTGAAGCCATATCAGATTCCGTGCCCCTTGCAGAAGAACAATTCTAGAGTGTGCTGAATTTCTTTCTTTGTTTTCGTTTCTCTGATGGAAACTAAACGTTGATCGATCTGTATGTTGGATGCGTTTGAACTTTAAAATCTTAATTAATACTGTACTGATGCGCTACATCAAATAAAGTTGCATTGGGGCCATGCATCAAAGAGATCGACGAAAGGGCAAGATGCTTGTAAGAAACAAAAGAGCCACACACACTAATAATCGTCAACAGACAAATTTAGCGTTTGAGAAAGTAGTATATTCTACAAAGTTCTTTACCTGCACTACACTACACTTTCAAGTTTACCACTCGAGTCACTTTCTTCCAGAGCATGTAGGCCGGTACAGTCGTCAACCTTTTCACACTGCACCCCGGCCCTTCTCAGTAGTGACCACATATACCATCGGATCTTGCAAACAGCAGTTGCAACGACAGCGGCTGCCCGCGTCGTGGCGTGCATGAACTCTTGAGTCATCGGTCCTGCGGTCAAGTGGCCACGAGATCCCTAGCTTGCTTGTCTGAGCACTGTTCCACAGCGAATCTATACGTAACTCTTAAAAGTCGAGGCTCTGGCCGGGTCCGTCATCCTCACATGTACTGTTCCCACAACAGCGCTTTGAAACAGTAGACCCGCTAATACAGTACCAGGTTCTATGAACAGTACAAAACCGTTAAGAAACAGTAAGCCCGCTGCTGTACAGTAAACCCGTTAAGAAACAGTATACCGTTGCAGTACCATGTCCTATGAACAGTACCGTTGCAGTACCATGTTCTATGAACAGTTGCAGTACACCGTTAAGAAACAGTACGCCGTTGCAGTACCATGCCCTATGAACAGTAAAAATCCGTTAAGAAACAGTACACCGTTGCAGTACCATGTCCTATGAACAGTTTAAACCCGTTAAAATACACAGTATCCACTAATACACAGTAAACCCATTATGAAACAGTAACACCGTTAACTAACACAGTATAACCCGTTACTAAACAGTGTCAAACTGCCCAGATTACTCCTGCTAGTTTTGCTCTTACAAGGAGATGCAGCGGCAGCCGTGACAGCACTGCTTTAAGGACAGCGGAACGGGCCAAAACTTCTCCTGTGCTGCAATTTCCTTTTTGTCTCATAGAAATGTTGATCTGTATCTATGTTGGATGTGTTTCAACTTTAAACTCTTATTAGTACTGGCGCTACATCAAAGGGAAGGGCTAACGATATGTAAATCTTCTCTGCTAGACAGCTAGTACTGTACGTAGATAGCTAGTAATAAGATCACTAATTATTGTTGGGGTATAAGTAAGATATTATAAACCCTACAGTACAAATTAACGTGGCCGACATACCTAGCTTCCAGTCGTTTTCAATTAGTAGCTTGCTTGACGGCCTGATGAGGCAGTAGTAGCAGTAGTACAAAACTAGAACTGCTCGAGATCTTGCATGTCCCATCCGTCCAGACACTGCATGCGCTAGTCTTTGCTCGAAATTAAAAAGGACATTTCTGAAACAGTTTGCGCCTCCACGGGAGGCATGTGGCCCATGACGACCGTGGCCGAGACAGGAGGCCACGGAGGGACGACGACGACTATGAAGGCAGGGGCAACCACGGCTACCGTCGCCACCGCAGCCTGTCAGCTTGGGCAAGGAGCTCTCGCTGTAGGGGGGGCGCTGAGGACTGCATCCGCTCCAACAGATGGCGTGGTGGGAATGGGTCCCCATCCAGAAGACGCAGATCGTTCCATGGTGACTACAAGTCAACCCAAGTCTGGAAGATCAAGGAGCAAAAGAAGGAGAAGAAGGCCAAAAGGGTCTCCTTCGCGGACCCCATTGCTTCAGAGCTGAAGCCCCCCCATGCGCCTGATCGTTGATGATAGCATTATGCTCATCAAGGGTACCCTTTTTCCCCAAATCCAAACTGTGGAAACTAACACTGTGGATGTTGATTCTGTTTCTACTCCTCACATAGAAGCCAACAATACCACCTTGACTAGCAACAAGGAGAAGGATGGTGGACTGGAGGGCCACACATTCAGTACAGTCCCCATGAGTGAGCAACTCAATCTTTATGACACAAGTATGAATGAAACTGAAACTGCAACTATGCCTCATGTTTCTTGCCCTGAATATTCACATGCAGAGACGGCTGAACCGGCAGAAGTCGCTACTGATGCTGCCCACAACACCTACTACACCAATACAAGTGAGAAACACCCCGCAAACACCTGCTTATCACCTGAGATCCCTCCTAGTAGTTGCGTGAGGAGTGACTCCCTTACGGTACCTAACATAAGTGGTGTTTCACCTACAGAGCAGGAGGCTGAGGAGAATGTGGAAGAGGCATTAGCGGTGCTGGGGACGTTGTTTGAACATCTGCAGGGCATCCTGGTGAGTCCACCCCCCCCCCCAAAATAAATCGTGGGATGAGTATGGAACCTTAGAAGAATTTAATCCAGCCTAAAACGTCAACCACATCTCACCTGCACAAAATCCCAATCTAGAACCGGAACAATCAGTACAAGAACCTGATAAACATCCAGCTCCTGTCATCCAGCAACGGACACCCATAGATGCATTTCTTGACTCCATCTCCACCACACCCCGCCACCCTCTCCTAACCCAAAGGCCACAAAAGAACCCAATCAACCAGGACACTAATCATCCCATCAAGCGACAAAGTTCACGATTAGCACAAAAGGCTACTGTCAACTTGGGGAAGGGACCTATTGAAGTAGCACAAGATCTGTTAGTCAAGAAATTAGGGGCTCTTGCGGGTCCAAATAACACGGTTGCTAATGAACCATCACTTCCTGACGGTGTTGACTTTTATGCGTAGCACTTCGCTCAACCGATGGACAAGACTACGACGGGCGCCATTCAGGATCTCATCGAGCAGGGAGGCATGGTCTAGATGGAGAACATCCACGAGGCGGCGGCCGCGGCACCTAGGAGGGTGGCATAAGCGCCGGTTTCCAGTAGGCATGGTTTTGTGTTAGCCCCAAATGACGGGGACTTCAGGGCTGCATGCCCAAGTTATCTGCATGTAGGAGTCGTCGCCAAACTTGGCCTGAACTTTTCAGAACTTGGTTTATGTAATCTGTCCGCCTGCTGGCCATGGAGCCTTCGGCGATGTCGGTTATGCGCCTGTTGGCCTGCGAGCCTTCTGCGTTTACGCCTGCTGGTCTGCGTGCCTTCGGCGTTTGGGTGCCTGCTGGCCTTCGAGCCTTCGGCGAGAACCCGGTGTGATCAGGACATGGTGGATGATCTGAACTGTATGGACCTTGGTTGTTGTGGACGTGATCTACGGCCGGGCATGGTTGCCCTCGGTCGCTCAATGTCAGGCATCAGTGGATTTTCAATCAATGTTGACCAAGAATTGTAACTTGTTATGCTGGAATGTGAGATGTTTGAATGATGGCGCCAAAAGAACATCTGTACGAAATCAAATCCTTGCTACGGGTGCCACAATTGTCTGCCTTGAGGAGACTAAAATAAGTGCCTGGACACGTAGCCTTCTAGTAGAGACGGTGGGAGCTGAGCTAGCAAACAACACAGCGTGTCTACCTTCTATGGGTGCTAGCGGGGGCATACTCATCGCAGCTTCTGACCGTTTTTCAGTATAAGCCAGCCACATTGTACCTCACACACGGTCTCTGCAACGATCACAATGTTAGCAGAAAACAAGACGTGGACCATGACAGGGGTGTATGGCCCTCAAAGCGACGCAGAAAAATCATGTTCTTACAAGAGATCACGGACATATGTCCACTGAGCCTTCCAGCTTGGCTACTACTGGGAGATTTCAACTTAATCCTAAATGCACAAGATAAAAAACAATGCACGCCTTAACCTGTCTATGATGGACAATTTTCGAACGACAATTGACAATCTAGAACTTGCTAGGATCGACCTGAGGGGGAGGAAATATACCTGGTGCAACGACCAACACCCCCCGACGATGACAAGGATTGATCACCTCTTTGCATCGACTGACTGGCTCGATATGTTCCCAAGAACTGACCTCCGAGCGTTGGCCTCGCTAGGATCGGATCACAGCGCTTTATTTTTACAAGGCGACACTAATACGGACTTCTACCGAGGCTTTAGATTTGAATCCCATTGGGTACATAGACCGGGCTTCATGGACGCAGTTAGTGAAGCATGGTCCAAACCGGTGAACACCCAAGATGCCATCCTCCGGTTACATGTCAAAATGCTCAGAACAGCAAAGGCCCTGAAAAATTGGCGGAGGAAATCCCTTGGCGGCTGGAAATTGAGTTGGGCCATCCTGACACTATCGTTGGAAAATCTAGAAAGGGCACAAGAGGAGAGGGCACTCACACAGGAAGAATGGGAGTTCAAAAAATATCTCAAAACAAAATCCATGGGGATCGCAGCCATTCAAAAATCACGAGCTCAACAACATTCAAGACTTACTTGGATCCGGAAAGGGGACACCAACACACGTTTCTTTCAGTTGCACGCAAATATGAGGAAGAAGAAATCATTCATTGCCACCCTAAACGGAGAGTTTGGTCCAGCCGTCACACAGGAAAGTAAGCTCACTTTGGCGTTCAACCACTTCTCAAACCTGATGGGCTCGCCGAGCATGAGAACCAGTACAATAAAATGAGAAGAGTTGGGCTATGTCCACCATGACCTGGACGACCTCAACGCACCTTTCACCACGCAGGAAATTGAAAAAGTCATCAAGGAGATGCCCTCCGAAAAAGCACCCGGCCCTGATGGATTCATAGGCAGCTTCTACAAGAAATGTTGGACAGTAATCAAAGATGACGTGACACAAGCAATCATGAGTTTTTTCAACAATCAAACGGTAAAGTTGCACCTGATCAACACAGATCACATAACTTTACTCCCCAAAATGCAGGACGCAGCCGCCCTCTCGGATTATAGGCCTATAAGTCTAATTAACAGCTTCGTTAAAATCCTCACGAAATTATTAGCGAACAGGTTGGCACACCATCTGAACGACATTGTATCAAATGCTCAGAACGCGTTCATAAAGAAAAGGTGTATCCATGATAATTTTATCTATGCACAATGGGTGATCCAGCTACTTCATAAGGAGAGGAAGCCGGCCCTCTTTATTAAACTGGACGTATCTAAAGCTTTTGATTCAATTGGTTGGAGTTTCTTGCTGGAAGTACTGGAAAACTTGGGTTTCAGCTTGAAATGGAGAGATTGGATAGTAGCTATTCTAGGCTCGGCAACATCCAAGATTCTGATAAACGGTCAACCAACAAAAGCGATAAGACATGAAAGGGGGCTCAGGCAAGGAGATCCACTTTCACCGATGTTGTTCATTTTAGCCATTGATCCTTTGCAACGCATCATCGAGGTGGCCGCCAACAAAGGTATCCTAAATCTAGTTTTACCAAGGGCAGCGAGCCTCCGATGCTCTCTGTACGCGGACGACGCGGCAATCTTTGCCGCTCCTAACAGCCTTGAAATCGACCACTTGCAAAGAATTTTATGTTTTTCGGAGAATGTTCGGGCCTCAAAATCAATATATCCAAAACGGAAATCTTCCTGATTCGTTTGGACAACACCTTGGTCACACAAATACTACAAAACTTCCCCGGAAAAAATTGCAGATTCCTTGGCAAGTACCTTGGTCTTTCACTGCATGTAAGAAAACTAAGAAAGATAGATGTGCACCGTCTTTTGGACAAGATAGGGGCAAGATTACCGGGATGGAAAGGTAGACTTTTATCTTCAGCTGGCAGGGAGACGTTGGTGAAAACGGTTTTCTCCTCTCAACCAATCTATCAGATGACGGTGTTCTCGGAACTCAAATGGCTCATAAAAAAGATCGACCGAATGAGAAGAAGCTTCCTATGGAGGGGAGAGACACCCGATAAGGTATATGGTGGACACTCGATCGTCAACTGGCCAACTTCCTGTCGCCCCAAGATCAAAGGTGGGCTTGGGATTTTAGATTTGGAACGCTTCGCACGTGCGCTCCGACTTCGTTGGCTTTGGTTTCAATGGCGTCAAAAGGAAAGGGCATGGAACAAATTAGAAATCCCATGCGATGCCCGTGACAGAGAGCTTTTCGCTGCATCGACGACCGTAACAATCGGAGATGGAAAGACAACAAAATTCTGGAGTTCTTCTTGGCTGCAAGGATCGACGGCCAAGAACCTAGCACCGACCTTGTTCAAGAAAGCTAAGAGAAAACATGTCACGGTCCAAAAGGCCCTATAGGACAATAGGTGGATATCGCACATCATTCCTATTTCAACAACAACTGAACTCCACGAATATGTGCGACTATGGGAGGCAGTACAACACATCCAGCTAGACACTAGTAGAGAAGACACCATAGTTTGGCGATGGACGGCGAATGGAGAGTACACATCAAAAAGCGCATACAGCATCCAATTCAAAGGGTCTTACAGTAAGCTACGCATCATGCCAATTTGGAAAGCCAGAGCGGAGCCAAAATGCAGATTTTTCACACGGACTTTATTACACAAGAAGATCCTCACGGCAAACAACTTGATCAAAAGAAATTGGCCGAACGACCCCATATGCAAATTATGCGGAGTTGAACCAGAAAACCCAACACACTTATGCAAGGATTGTACCTTCTCCAAGCAAGTATGGGGCATTATAAAAACTTGGTTTGGGCTCTCGACCATCAGCACAGTAGGGGACAATGGATCACTCCATGGTTATTTGCGAAGGTGTAGATCGCGAATAGATAAACCACACAAGAGAAGTTTTGATGGCATCATGATTTATTTTTGGTGAAATAATTGGAAGGAGAGAAACAGGAGAACTTTCCAAAAACAAAAGCCTTCAACCAAATGAAGTGGCGCTTTTATGCAAAGAAGAGGTAGATCAATTCAAGCTGGCAACAAGACCAATTACGGAAGAGACCCAATAGAGTTATTCCCTGTTGTGGTTTGTAAAAAAAATTGTTTATGGTTTGTAGTAGAGTGGGAGTGGAAATGGAGTGGAGTTGAGTGGGGTTGTGTGTTGTAAAATTTCTTGTATCACCTTTTTTTTTCCTTTCTCTCGTCTAATAAAAATCCGGTAAAAGCTTTTTGCCGTCTTTCGAAAAAGAAACAGTCTGGGGGTTTGGCAGGGCACTCTCTTTGTATATGATGAAACAGGATTAGCGGACCAGTACTTGGTTTTTTTTACTAGGAATTCGCATTCCATTACCAGTGCTTGGTTTTCTGTGCATCTCTTGCTGTGTTTTTGCTTCACAGTTTTGGACCTTCTTTTTGCAGTAATAAAGCTAGCTAGCTGTGCTCCAAGAGCCCTGCTGCCAGAATATCTGCATGGGCATGCTGCATACAGTATATGCATGCAGCCGCAAGGCCTTTACAGTGCAGCATCATCTCGCTAGCTAGCTGCGCGCAGATATATCCCAGCGCCAGCAGGCAATGCACAGCATTGCGCGCCTGGACGGCGTGCACCTGACGCCTCTTGCTTCCAGCGATCGATCGAGCTCCAACACATGGCCGCCGGCCGGCGCCGGACACGGGAGGCGATCAAGATGATGATGGTCCATGGCATTGGCAATTTGGCATGCATGCACATGCACTGACCGCCCGGACGAGGCGAAGCCTAGAGGTGGACGTGACCGACCGCTCTCCATGCATCATGCTGCATGGATATGACAATGACGACGACGCGCACTGGCCTGGTCGTCGCACGTGAGGCGACGAATCATCATCTCTGATTTCTGAAAGCTAGCGACACCTGCAGGCTGCAGCTTTATTCTCTCCCACAGTCCCACTAAGTCAATTACCATCAGCTGATCATCTGCTGGTAGAAGGATATATTCTCTGCTCTAGTGCTCTTCCCACATTTGCAAGCTATACGGCTGCAGGAAGGATTTTTTAGTTACCATGGCAAAGCAGATTATTGCTTGTAACAATATTTTCAGTAAAAGATATATGCTAAAGTAACTGCAGTATAAACTGTTAGCAGCATTACTGATGAAGATAACAATTTGGAAATTCACTGTTGTTTACCTAAAGTTTGAACAACCCTCTGAATAGTACCTGCTGAAACAATAATCATCCTGCCCAGGACAACGACTACCCATGTTTATCTAGCAAGATCTCCCTGCATGTTTTATATATACGGTGCGTTTGGGAGCGCTTCATGGAGCGGATTCTCAAAGAGAATCATTCCCCGACTGCTAAACGGTTTTTTTAGAGTGAAGTAATTCTCTACTGATTCTGTGAAGTAATTCTCTGAAATGAACTAAGATGCTGAGAGCTGAAAAAGTAGCTTCTCCTGATTCTGTGAAGTGATTCTCCATAGTGATTTTAATAGTTTATGCTAAAGAATCAATGAGAATCATTTTCAGTCTCAGAATCATTTCACCAGAGAATCAGAGAGCACGACTGGAGAATCAGGAGCACAGCTCTCTGCCAAAACGGACCCATAGGTATAGGTATGAGGGGCGATCCGCCGTCGAGTGAAGTGATCTGCGTGACATAATACAAGTCATGTGCGACAAAATCTACGTAGCGTATATACATGCTCCAAGCATCCAACGAGAAACATCGAAACAAACTGCGCTTTCAGTTTGAGGTTGTGCACTGATCGTCTCTGTTAATAAATGCCTCACTTACTGCCATCCTTTTAAGAAAAGGATAGCAACATACAATATTTAAATTAAAGTTAAACATGCCGGGAGGCCAATCCGACGAAAGTTCAGCAACTGATACCCCTGGTTGGTTCTTCCTCACTGCTAGGCACGGATTCTTCTGGCACGCGCAACACGCTGTATATATATACATTTTAGGCTTTGTTTACATGTGTTAGCTGAATTGGAGTGAAACTTAAACTAAATTTCATCTCAACACACGTGAATTAAGGTGAATCTGACAATATCCAAACAAGACCTTAGTATTTTATTTACGCATCAGTTGGGCTAAAGAGTGAAGAACCAGTAGATCGGTTATGAACTCATGATCGATCCGATAGTAATTAATGACCGAGATATATACACGTGTGCAGTGCAGTGTCCTTAATCACGCAAGTTGTTGTTTATTAAAAGAAGAAGAAAAAACACTCACCGCCTGCCGTGCATGTCATGTCAAACGGTAAAAAGGAAAACGGTAGATAGCTAGCATTGTATACTAAAGGAAAAAAAACACTCACCGCCTGCCGTGCGAGTATGATCTTGTATACTATTGCATTGTGCTATTAGCGGATGATTTACAATTAATTCTTGTAGAGTCTTTAGTCACCGACTCACCAACTCACCATGCATGCATGAATTGACAAATATAACACATGCTCGCGGAAGTCGGAGAAGATGAAGTGACGCCGGAATTCTTTTTTCTATAGGGAAAACGACAATTATATAGAGACAGAGCACGTGCAGAGGAAGCGCAACGACGACGCTCGTATAGTTTTTGGAAAGCAACGAAAAATTCTCCCATACCTGTGTTCTGTTTACGTGGTCCAGCGTCAGCGTCGCACCATGCAGCGTCTCCGAAAGATTAGCCAAATCATTTTCTAAAGGTAAATTTGACTATTACTAAAGAAAAAACGTTTTCAACAGACTCAGTGAATGACTCTTCAAATAACTCTTCATCTCACCTTATTCGCTCTCGACTTTTAGATAGCCTGCCTCACTAGTCATCCAGCCTTTTGGTTTTACAAAGTCTGTTAGAGTACTCTAGTATTTTTTTTATCAAATCTATTTTATAGAGTAGCTAAGAGCAACTCCAAGAGATTAACCAAAAAAGTTTTCTAAATTTCTTGATTTAGCTATTCTCTAAAATAGAACTCTCTCAATAAAATCAGACTAGTCCAAGAGACTCGGTAAAATTTGTGTTCTCCATATTCAAAAGCGTGCCATGTCACCGGGTCCCGATCCAAAGGCAGAGCAAAGGCAGCCAGTATAGTTTTCCAAACGGGCCGCCCGGCACGGCACAGGCACGGGCACGGCCAGGCACGGCACGACGAGGCACGACACTATGCGGCACGACGACCCGCCATGCCGTGCCTGATAGTGCCACCGTGCCGAGGTCGCAGCCCAAGCACGGCCCTATGGCTTGGCAGCAGTCGGGCCACCCCGTGCCACCGGGCCAGCTTGAAGCCGCATGCCGCACCGTCGTTGTCGTCGGGGTCGCGTCCCCAGCCACGCGCCGCACGGAGGCGCCCCGGACGAGCGCTGTCGCTGCCCACGTCGCGTCGTCGTCGTCGCGCGGCCAGAGCTCTCGCCGCGCCGTCGTCGTCGCGTGTGAGCTCAGGGGCCAGAGCTGCTCGCCGCGCCACCGCGGGGTCGCGCCCCAGGCCGCGCGCCGCACGGAGGCGCCCCGACGAGCGTGCCGCCGCGAGGACGCCGAGCGTGGGGAATGGAGGTGGAGTTGCTGGGGAAGAAGAGGGTAGAGCGTCGCAGTGGCTGGGAGAGGGTGGAAATGATTTTAGGGTTTGGGGTGGGCGTTGGGCGACGCGGCTGCCGACTTATATACTCCGCGGCGGCAATGGCTAGATTTATCTAGGGTTTGGGATCCGACGGCTGGGGATGCAGGATGCCGTGCCGATGACGGGCCATGCCAAAAACAGTGTCGTGCTCGTGCTGGCCCACGGGCCGAATGTAAGGCCCAGGCACGGGCACGGGGGCAAGCCGTGCTAGGCACGGACACGGAGTCAGCTGGGTCGGGCCGTGCTTGGGCCGTGCTTTCTCGGGTCGTGCCCGTGTCGGCCCATCGGGCCTGGCTCATTTGGAAAACTTTAGCAACCAGAGAGCAAAGCAAACAACCTGCTTGCTCCTCCAGAATTGCAGCGTTTGCTTTGCGCTGCTCGTCTGCCTTCATGCAGGCTGCAGGCATCCTTGCCTGTTGCTTGGTGATGGACAAGCACACCTGCAGGCTCTCTCCGGCGGTTCCACAATGGCCGCGTTGGCTGCAACATACTCGTCGTTGCGGCAGCAATCGCCGCCCGCAGCCAGTCGTCAGTCGTGTAGGACGTAGAGCCGGTGATGCTTGAAGCGGGCATGCCGAGGCACGCCTCCACCGGCGGTGGCGTCCTCCGATCCCAAGCAGCCAGCGAGCAGCGTCTCCGACGCGACGCCAGAGGACGACATGCGTGCGTGGCCATGTCCCTCATGATGTTGTCTCGGGACTCACGTATGCAATCTAGATCCAGAGGACGACGACGTGCGGGGTGTCCATGATCACGCGCCGGACGCGGTGCCGGTGCTGCGGCGGATTCGGGACAGGCCAACGCGCCACTCTGCGGATCGCGGTGAGCATTGGAGATGGGGACAGTGTCTAGCCACCCGAGGGCCTGACTCGAGGAAGGGGACGCAGGACACTCAGTGTGCGCGGGAATCAGACGCGGGGAGGCGGATAGCGAGCGCCCCCGGCTGGCTTTTTCTAGCGACCGGAAAGCATAGAATAGCTAGCGAGCTAATTTAGAACACCGGATAGAAGATCTGTTAGAGGCTGATTTTTTTTATGAACCTGGAGGGACCGAAGTCCCTATAGAAACTTTATTAAAACCGAAGAAGATCAAGGAATAGCAAAACAGGGGCAGAGGAACAGCTCAAGAAACAAAGAAAGAAACAAAGAAAATAAACTGAACTCTAACGGCTAGGAAAAGTTCTGAAACCATGAAGAAAACTGAAGGTGAAGCCCAGGCTTGATCCTGTGCTGAAGCAGAGATAATTCGTTTAAGAAAACTTTCTGACAGGAAACTAAACTTGACTGTACTCCATTGAAGACAAGATCATTCCTTATGATCCAAATAGCCCAGGCCATAAGAATGATGGCTTCCATGAAGAAAGGAGAGGCTAGCTGATCTTTGATCTGAACAAACACCTCAGGGATTGTACTGCTGAGGGGGATCTCCACATTAATGAAATGCCAACACATGGCAGCAAAAGGGCAGTCCAAAAACAGATGTTTCAAAGTTTCCTCAGTGATGTTGACACAATGAACACAGTCATACGACTCCAGCTGCATATTTTTCCTCTTCAGTAGATTTCTGGTACTTAGTCTGTCCTTCAACAAAAGCCAGAAGAAGACCTTATGTTTAGGTTGGCAGCTTGATTTCCACAGTCACTTATAGGTCTGATGAACATCTGAGTGACCCACAAATAACTTGTAAACTTTTGTGGAGGCAAAGATACTAGAGCCCTAGGCATAAGACCATTTGTCTTTGTTCTCACTAGTTTCTGTTACAACAATGAGTTATTGCAAGTTCTGCAATTGCACAAATGCAGTCTGAGAAAGAGGTAACTGAAACAGGGAAGACAGTTCCTCAGCATTGAAGGCTTGCCTGACAGTAAGCAACTTGTTGATTGCAAAGGAGAAAAGTTCAGGAACTGAGGAAGCCAGAGGTTGATCTGCCCAGGCATCATGCCAAAAAAGGCAAGTCTCACCATTCTGAATTTGAGGTCTAGCAAAGTCTTTGAAATCTGGGAGCAGCTTAAGTGTATCCCTCCACCAAAAGGAGGCTTTTCTAATATGGCTAGGTAGTTTTCCATTCCTACAGTGCCTTTCCCAGACCAAATTAACCTAGGAAATGTCCAACTTGTTGAAAAACTTATGCAGGTTTTTTGAAATTAGAGCCTTGTTATGCTTTTCCAAATCAATGACACCTAACCTCCTTCTATTTTTGGACCACATACCATCTTCCAAGCAGCCTTGGGTGGCTTTCTATCATTCAAGTCATTGCCCCTCCAAAGATAGTGCTTTCTGTACTTGTCAATTTGCTTAATGATGCTTTTAGGAAGAATCAAAGAGCACATAAAGAATGTTGGCAAAGTTGTGAAAATAGCATTGGTAAGCTACAACCTGCCAGCTTGATTTAGGAAGCTAGAGATTCCAGCCAACCTTCTCTCACATTTCTGCACCATGGGCATGAATTCCTGCATTCTTGGCCTGTCAATCGTAAGAGGCAGACCCAGATACGTGAAAGGCAGACTGCCCTTAGAACACCCAAAAGTTGCGGCTAGCAGATTCAACTTTTCCTCTGAAATATTGATGGGTACCATCATAGATTTGCTGAGATTAACCTTGAGCCCAGTGGACAAGGAAAAGGAGTTGAGCAAGGACTTAAGGAAGAATAACTGATTAGCATCACCCTCAGCAATAATCAAAGTGTCATCAGCATATTGGATCATAGGGAAATCATTGTGAGCTGATGAAGGGATGGACAGCCTAAGGAGGCCCATGTCTTTAGCCTTGTTGATCATAGACTGAAGAAGATCTGCAGCTAGAACAAACAGTAAGGGGGAGAGAGGGTCACCTTGCCTGACACCTCTTTTGCTGTGAAAGGTCTTCCCTGGGACTCCATTCAATAGAACTGCAGATGTTCCAGAAGAGAAGATGGATTTCATCCAGCCCAGCCATCTCTGACCAAAGCCCATTGTTTCCATAATTGTAATCATGGTTTGATGTTCAATCTTGTCAAATGCTTTTTCAAAGTCAAGCTTGATTATCACTATTTCCTTCTTTTAATGATGGCAAAGGTGAAGATATTCGTAGGACCAGGCCAGGCAATCCTGGATAGTTCTTGTTTTGATGAATCCATACTGATTCTTGTGAACGAGGGAGGTGATAATTTGCTGCAACCTGTTTGCTAGCATCTTAGTAATGAGCTTGATTGAAGAGTTCAACAGGGAGATGGACCTGATGTTTGTAACCTTTCTAGGCAAATCAACTTTTGGAACCAAGGTAATGAAAGAAGAATTGATACTTCTGAGACACACCGTATTGTCAAAGAAAGCACTGCAAAGCTTGTAGAAATCATGACTGATGATTGGCCAATTTTTCTTCAAGAATTCATTATTAAATCCATCTGGGCCTGGTGATTTATCATTGGGCAAGGCTTTGACTGAACTATCAATCTCCTCTTGGGAGAAGGGTTCCTCTAAAAGGCCTAGATTATCACTACTGTGAAGGAAATAACCTGGATCCACCAAAAAAACCATTAAAATCAGTTGTGCCTAGCCTAACCTTGAAGTCATCCCAGAGTATCTTCTCTTTACTTGGGTTATCACTGACAACTGTATTATCATCAATCACTAGCTCTTTAATGTGGTTGCCTCTATGTCTGATGGTAGCATTAGCATGAAAAAATTTAGTCCCTGTATCCCCCAATTTGACCCACTTAATAGTGCCTCTTTGTTTCCAATAGATTATTTGCTGTTCAAGTAGATTAAGGAGGTGGTTTTTCAAAATGTCCCTAAAATTCCATACCTCAACAGAAAGGTCACGGTAATCCCCCAATACATCCAGAAACTGCAAGATCAGCCTGGTGTTTGAGATAACTTTTGTTAGACCAACCTTTGAAGCCTGCCACTCCTTGATCTTCTTCCTGAGGGATTTGAACTTGGCTATCAGAATCATTGCAGCATCTGAGGCATGAACATGAGAGTTCCAACAATCTACAACAATTTCAGTAAATTATTCCTGGCAAAGCCAAAAAAATTTAAACCTGAAAATCTTGCATTTAGGAATCACTGTTGCAATAGAAACAAAACAAAGCACATGATCAAAAGGGATCATATCTAAGGCCTTAACAGAGGTATTAGGGTAGGATAGAGTCCAACTGCTAGAGGTGAAAACCCAATCAAGTTTCTCTAGAAGGGGAGAGGGCTGCATGTTGGACCAGGTAAATTTTCTTCCCTGAAGGACAATTTCATTGAGACCAAGCCGACTTATGGCCTCATTAAACATCAACATCTCAAAAATGCTACCCCTGACTTGTTCCTATCCTCTTGTTTTCTGATAAGGTTAAAATCACCCAGAACCAGTCAGTCCACATTGTTAGGCATCTGAATTTCTCTAAACCAATTGATAAAGGCAACCTTCCCCTCATGTGTATAGGGACCATACACACAGGTCAGAATCCATTTAGCATCATTGTGATTAGAGGTGAATTCCACTGTCAAGCTGTAACAGTTACTGTAAATTTTGGCTCTAGAAAAGAGTGATACTTTCCATGCAACCAGGATCCCACCAGAAGCTCCCACAGAAGGAAGGTACTCAAAACAATTGAAACAACTAGGACAAACATTTTTTAAGAAATGCAAATCAAACATTTCTTTCTTGGTTTCCTGCAAACAGACAATATCACAGGCAGACTGCAAAATTTTGTTCTTAACAGCATCCCACTTCCAGGTAGCATTGACTCCTCTAACATTCCAAGACAGAACAACCCAGTTTCTAACATTGTTTGTATCCATGACTAAACCAGACAAGAATAACTAAGTGATTACAAGCAAAGCAAGATCACTGACACCTGAGAATAAAAGCTAGAAGCTACAAGCAACAGTAGGCTTCAGCAACATTCTTTGTCCTGCTGGTTAGCATCTTGAACCTCAGTCCTGCCACCATTGGGCCCACCTTGGTCATCCTCTTTCTCCCTGCTGCTTTCTTCTATTTTGTGGCTTGATTTCTTCCTTCTCTTCACAATGGGTTGGGTTTTCCTTTCCTTCTTCAGCACTTCCTCTTCCAGTAGTTCAGGGTCCATTTCACAAAGCTGCACACCCAAATTTTTAATTAATTTAGGTGACAGGGTTGGAGGAGAGGGGAAGCAAGCAATGCATCTCTTATCTGAGTACCTGGAAGGTTTAGATTCACTGTAAGTTGACTGTAGTCTTAAGCTCCTTCCTACCTCAGTAACAACCAGGGGTGTTCTCTTGCCCTTTCCCTTCACAGTTACAGCTGGAGTGCTCTCCACTGTCAGTGTCTCCTTCTCAGCTGAATCAGGAATAGGTTCTGACGCAAGAGATGAAGAGCAGCAAGGTAAAGGCTTGTCACTAGGACACTTAGCAGGAATAGAGTAATCAATTAGGCCATTCTTACCTTCTAGGCAATTGATAGCTCTAGAGGACAGGAAATCCTTTGCCCAAGCAAACTTGTCTGGAGACATAAGCATGATTGTAAAGAAATTGGCCCATTCAGAGGATACACTAACCAGAGTAGAATTTGGCATACCTGGGCTAAAAAACTTGGCCCAGAGTCTGGTAGCTTCAGCACCTTTGGCCCTTTCCCACATGACTAGAGTAGGATCAGGCCCAACCTGTCGAATGAGCACCATGCCAACATTTAAAATATTGTCACCCACAGGTAGCCCATTCTGGCCATCATGCTCATCATCATTGTTTAGACCCTGCTCCCCCTGCTCTGCATTTTGATCATCCATCAGGTCTAGTGGAAGCCCATTGTCATCAAACTCTAGAAGCTGATCTTTAGGAATCTCTTCATCTAAGACATCAATAGGTAAAGCAGGCAGCAGGGGCACTTGCATTTCAGCATCATGTAAAGCCATCAAGTTTTGTTCTTCAGGAAGCAATTCATGTAAGTTTTGTTGTACCAATACCTCTTGCACCACATTATTACCCTCAAGCAAGTCTGCCAACTCCAAGAAGTCACCCTGCAGAGGCTGCATAGGGTTAATGATAACCTCCTAAGGGTTGTCTTCATCCTGACCTGGTGTATTCAAATCAATTTCCATCATCTGTGGGGGCAGGTTAAGGTCTTGTCCCACCATAGGTTGCAGTAGCTGTTGAGGTGGCACGGGCCATTGCTCCCATGCAGCATTATCCTCTTGCTCATTCAGCTGATTCTGTTGATCCTGCTGTACTTGCAGCTCATGTCCCTACTCTTGTTCCAGTTCCTGCTCATGACCCTGATCTTGGTCATCTTGCTGGTTAGGCCTAGGTCTAGGTTGACCCAGACCGAAGAAGTCAAAAGGCATCCCATCTAGAGGCGGCTCTGGAACATGATCTTCATCCAGGGGGCCACCTCCTAGCAGATTGTGCTATAGAATCTCGCACTGGACTGTCCAAGATTCACCCTCAAAGCTAGGAGCCTCTAAGAAAAGAATAAAATGAGGAACCAACTGCACATCCAGAACACAGGCCCTGATAATCACCCTTGTTAGCTTTTTGTCTTCATCCTGCCAGTACAGATGTTTGCCAAACGAACCAATGGCATCCTGAAAAAAATTGTTCTTCCTAAAAGTTGGGAGGAAACCCCAACAACATGATCCAGCATTCAGTGTTGAACAACACCCGCCTCCAGTTTCTACCCTCATTATGCTTTGTAAAGGTCAGATGGATGTTACCAAATGGGATAGGCCCCTGCTGAATCAACACATCTCTATCAAGCAGCCTATCAAATCGGACAAAAGCCTGACCGAGACTGTAGGGCTGAACATCAGTGATTCTAATCCTTCTATTGAGAAAGAACTGACGCAAGACTTCATCTACGGCATCGAAATCAAGCTCAATATCTGGAAGAGGACCAATGTTTACGATCGCCAGATCTCCATTAGCAGGCAGTGGCTCATCGCTTGGAACCGACCTTCTAGAAGCCACTACTCTCACCATCGTTTGCCGGTTGACTACATCTTCCTAGATCATGTTGTGGGGAACAAATGGTCTAGGATCGACCCGCTGGAATGCCATGGCAAACGACGGAGAGAGCTCGCTGACGATCGGAGGGGAGTTGCACTGTAGCTCAAGAGTGTGGTTTTCCACCTCGGGGAGAGGAGTGGCCGCTTGCTGTGAAGATGGAGGAGAAGCCGAAGAGGTGTCCAAAGACCAAAGAGCTGGCTCCACATTTAAGAGGGTGGCCGCATTCTGACGACCCAAAAGACACGGAGAAGCAGGCTTGGCCCAAGAATTCCCAACTGTGGTACGAGGTATCTGAGGGGCCCAAGTGAGCAACAGGGCCTTTGCCATTTCCCCAAATGAATTGAAAATCGGCGGGGATGACGGGCCCGGGACCTTCGAGATTTTGAACCAATCTGACTAGTCAAATTTACTGATTTAGAACAACTCCAAAAGAGTTGCTATTCTTGTTGTAAAGTATAGTTTATAGTTTCTAAAGAAGAAATCAGCCTCTGAAACTGGCGCCGTTCGTGAGTTCATCTGCTCAGGTGAAGACCGACAATCATGTTTTTAGGGAGCGTCTTCTACGCGACTGCTTGATAAATCTACAAGTTCCTCTTCTTCCCGATGTTTCTGGCGGCGGTGGGAGATCGGCACTGCAACCTCTCTGCACTGCATCGAGCGGAACGACTACTCCAACAGGCGCTATGTCGACTAGCACAACCGGCTCTGGTGCCGCTGGCTATGTTCTAGTTCATCCTCTATTTTCAGTGACCAAAATCATGATTATAAGTATCATCTACATGTTTGTGTCGCTTGGATCATACGTGCACATATCTGAGGCCACAAACTTGTTTTTAATATTTTCTGGATTAAATTAATATTGGAATTGCCTAAATTTCTAACACAAGTCCGGAGATGCCTGTACGCTGCAGAAGTGCAGGAATAGGAAGAAATGATGAAGACGTTTGGTTCCCACTATCACATCGAATGTTTAGACACATGTATGGAGTATTAAATATAGACTATTTACGAAACTAATACACAGATTGAGACTAATTTGTAAGACGGTTTTTTAAGCCTAATTAGTCTATGATTTGATAATGTGGTGCTACAGTAACATGTGCTAATGATTAATTAATTAGTCTTAATCAATTTGTCTCACGGTTTACTGATAGAATATGTAATTTATTTTTTTATTAGTATCCGAACATCCCATGCGACATCTCATGTAACATCTGATGTGACACTAACTAAACTTTAGTCCCTGCATCCAAACACCCGTTTCCCCAACTAAAGTTTAGTCCCTATCACATCAGATGATTGGACACATGCATGGAGTATTAAATATAGACTAAAAATAACTAATTGTACAGATTGCGACTAATTTGTGAGACGAATTTTTTAAGCCTAATTAGTCTATGATTTGACACTGTGGTGCTACAGTAAACATGTGCTAACGACGGGTTAATTAGGCTTAATAAATTTGTCTCGCGGTTTACTGGCGAATATGTAATTTATTTTTTATTAGTATCCGAACACCCCATATAACGTCCGATGTGACACCAACTAAACTGGAATTTGGATAAAGTAAAAAATCTTTTACTACCAAGCTTGTTTATAGATTTATGTCCTATGAAGACTAAATGTGCATCGGACATGTGTCTTGGCAAGGTAACGGCTATTTTTTTTCAACCGTTAGAATATAGCCGTTGAGGCTGTCCCGTGTGATGTCCAGTGGTGCACTGGACATGTCTACTGTACCCGCAGCCTATGTGACAAATGGGTAACGGACGGATTTAAAGGTAGACTTGGCCACTCTCTTGGACACTCATTCACTTGTGCACACACTCTAGAGTTGAGCAAACACTCCTACCTCCTCTCTTGACTCAGTGATCACATTTACGAGAGATTGGGAGCCTCTAGTGTGCATTGCATTTGAGAGATTGTATTTGGCGCTGGCGGCACTCGGTGGTCTTTGTGACTCGGGATTTCTTGTTACTCTTGATGATTGTCGTCACGTAGCCCGCTTGGGGCTCTTGGTGATTGTTGCCACCATCGATCATCAACGATTCTGAGGGGCTTTGTGTGCATGCTTATTCCTGCAGGAGATTCACGAAAAGTGACTATAATGAAATCAATCGAGGTTTAGAGAGGTCTTTAGTGATCTACCGGCTTTAAAGTGAAGCGGTGATCTTAAGATACACCTCAATGGGGAGTAGGTTCCAAGCAAGCAACTGAATCTCGGAGAAAAATCTATGTATCACTTCCCCTCGTCAGTTTGCTCTCTCAACACTTGCATTTATATTCCATATCTTGTGCTTGTGTTGTTGCTTGGTAGCCTAGCTTAGCTCTAGTGAGTTGTGTAGTTTCACTCTCCTTATTAGCTCACTAGCTGCTACCACCTCCGTCCCTTTTTAAGAGTCGCTCGGGAGATGTGTCTGTGAGGGGTGCACGTTTTTCAAGCAACTAACATTGAGGGACAGACTAGTAGGTGTAAGTTCTAGTTGGTTGTTTGTTTGTGGGTTTTACTTGTTCTTGCAACTAGACTTTGTTAAGGGGGCTTGCGTCGTATTGACTAGGCTAGTAGTGACTATTAAGTTTGTCTCGTTTACTAACACACCTGTCTAATGTTTTGAGCTTGTAGAAAATTTTATTAGGCTATTCACCCTCCCTCTAGCCATCCATTAATCATTCCAATTAGCTAACAACTAGTTAAAGACTTAGCTAGAAAATTAGCGCATCTATAAGCTCTTCTGTTTAGATTAATTTTAGCTAACTAGCAGTTAGCTCTTATATCCAAACATACCCATACACTTATTTTATTAGCCAAAGATATTCTGTTACACCCTAACAGAAACTAAAAGAAATACTATTTCTGTCCCAAATAAATATACATCTCACTTTCTAAGGAGTCCAACTTTTTAATCTAAAGTTTGACAAATTTATATAAAAATATACTAATATTTGTGATATATAATAATAATAATTAGATTAAGCATGGGGTAACTTGTACAAGAAACGACAAAATCCATAGCACAAGCTCTGATCAACACATAACATAGCTCTGTTTCAATCGGGCTACACTTGGATCACTCGTCATACGTAAGCAAGGAAGTGATGGTGGCCAAAGGAATTATATGAATAGAAGAAAAACAAACAACAAATTGGGAGCAGACGGATTCAGAAACTACTGTACCACAATAAGAGGTAACAAGAAAAGAGAGCAAATTTGGTTAAAATCTGATTGGCGTAGCACTCGTACAACCAGAGAACCGGAGACGTTTCAACATCAAGCGGACATCAGTACGAGCCTGAACAAAATCAGCAAAGCAAAACGGTAAAAGCGTCCAGACGCAGCACGCTATGTGGTTTCGCGTCGTCCATTTACTGTACCCACTACAAATATCTGATATTACAAGCTGTCTCTCAAAATAAAAATCTCCCACTCTGCAATAAGCTGTCAGCCGCAAGCCGCACACATGTTCTACTTCTGCCAGATCCAGTCCACGCCCACTCTCCCCAAATCATGCAGTCAAAGCACCTCCCGCCGATGGCGTCTCCGCCCCACTCAGTCAAGGTCCGGACCCCCCGGCGACTCACCGTGGCCCACTGCAGCTCTTCTCTCCTCCTCCGTGACCGCACCCTAGCACTCATTCGTCCCCGGCTCCTGCTCCTCCTCACTGTGGCCCTCGTCCCCGCCATGGCCTTCAATTTGTCCTGCTCCGCCAGCCCCTCACCGTCGTGACCGCGGCGTCCGCTGCCACGCGGCCACTCTCCAAGCTCTCCCAAACCCGTGGTGTTGCTCATATCCTCAGATAGCTTCCGCTACGGGTACCAGTACAAGGTCCCTCTCCCGCACATCCGCTGGCTCATCGCCGGCGTCGGCACCCCCTCGTCACCTCCTCCTGCGGCTAGGGAGGGCAAGGGCGTTGTGGCCGTGCTGTACTTCGCGACCGCCTCGAGGCTCGCCAGACATTATGGTCGCCGTCTACTAGAGTGTGTCATGCCTAAAGTGTATGTTTCAAGTGTTTCAGGGGTTTCATATGCATGTTGGAAGTGTTTCATGTGGATATTGCAAAAGTAGATCGGGATATTGCATATGTTGTAATTGCTATACACGTATGTTGCAAACGTGTGTTCCAAATTTTTCATTTGTTTTTTAGACGTATGTTGCAAATGTGTTTATTTAGATGTTGCATATGTTGCAAGTGTTTTATCTGGATGTTACATATGTTTTGCAATGGCTTTTCAAGTTTTCAGGTTCTTCTGTAAGTGTTTCAGACGCATGTTTCAAATGTTTCATTTGTCTCCAGATGTATGTTGCAAATGTTTCATCTGGATGTTTCAAAAGTAGATTGGGTGTTGCATCCTCCACCTCGTCTTCTGGTGCCTCGCCTCGGTGTCTCCTCCTCCTCTCGGCGCCGGCTGGGAATCCACTGCCCCTCCCCCTCTTCTCAATGCTCCAAATGTTTCAGCTCTTTCAGACGCATGTTTCCATATGTTTTATCTTAATGTTATAATAGTATATATGTATGTTTTAAGAGTATACTGTATATGTTGCAACGGTTAGACTAATGCTGCAGAGGAGATGAGACGTTAGGACGAGGGAAGGGTCGCGGCCGAGAGAGAGCGCGGCGAATGGCAGGGGCGCGGCGGGGATAGCGCCCGCGGCAAGGGGAGGAGCGCGGCGAGCTTGACGCCGCAGCGTAGCCGGGATGGGATCGACTCGCGGGTGGCAGGACGCGATTCGCGGACGCGGGATCTGATGCGAGTACGGAGACATCCGATGTGACGCGGATACAGACGTCGGAGTTGCTCCAAACGTCCGGACGCTAGCCACGCCTCCAGAGACGGAGCGGCGGCCCAATTCTTGTCATACCATAGGCGTCCTCCACGCCGCCGCAACCGCAATCTCATACTACTGCTCCTTCTCTGTCTCCGGCGGCGGAGCCCATCCTCCACCCGCCTCGGCTGTCAGTCTGTCACCACTCACTGACTCACCGCCTCGGGTCATAATTTAGGCATAGGTCCCACTTGCCAGGGTCATATCTTATCCCCTCCTGTTATCCCTTCTTTCCCCTTTCCCCTTTTCGTCCCACTCCCGCGCTCTCGGCCTCTCGCCCGCCCGAACCCCGCCGCCGTCGCGCGCGTTACGCGCCGCCTGTCAGCGCGCCGGGCGTCTCGCCTCCGTCTCCAATCAAGCAAAGCCAATTAAACCGCGATAGAGAAAAAAAAAAACACTTGCTCCTCCCAGCCACCGTCCCCATGGCGACGCCTCCGCTCTCCTCCGTTTCCACTCACCACCGTGCCCCACCACCATGGCCGCCTCCCAAGACTGCCACCAGCCCGCGAACAAGCTTCCGGTGTGGCGTGCTGGCGCCAACGGCCGGTCAAGTCCTGGAGGCGGCCACCGCTGCTCCAAGTTCAAGGAGCACCAAGAACCCGCCCAGTCGGGTCCTGAGCTCTGACGTGAACCTGCAAATCCAGCGCCTCTGTCAGGCGGGTGACCTCGCCGCCGCTTTGAGGTTGCTGGGCTCTGACGGCGGCGTCGATGTGCGGAGCTACTGCGCGGTCGTTCAGCTCTGCGGGGAGAAGCGGTCGTTGGAGGCTGCGAGGAGAGCACATGCCTTGGTTCGTGCTGGAACGGGTGGAATCGGGAGCGTTCTTGGGAAGAGGCTAGTGCTAGCGTACCTGAAATGCGGCGACCTGAGCGGGGCAAGGACGGTGTTTGATGAAATGCCTCCTCAAGTCGCTGATGTCCGTGTCTGGACTTCGCTGATGAGCGCGTACGTGAAGGCCGGTGATTTCCAGGAAGGCGTTTCGCTGTTTAGGCAGATGCAGTGCTGTGGGGTTAGTCCGGACGCGCATGCTGTTTCCTGTGTCCTCAAGTGCATTGCCAGTTTGGGCAGCATCGAGGAAGGCGAGGTGATTCATGGGTTACTTGAGAAGTTGGGTCTTGGGGAAGCATGTGCGGTTGCTAATGCTCTGATTGCGTTGTACTCAAGGTGTGGTTGTATGGAGGATGCCATGCGGGTATTTGACAGTATGCATCCCCGGGATGCCATCTCTTGGAATTCTATGATCAGTGGATGCTTTTCAAACGGATGGCATGATAGGGCTGTTGATCTTTTCAGCAAGATGTGGTCTGAAGGTACAGAGATCAGTTCAGTGACAGTGCTCAGTGTTTTGCCTGCTTGTGCGGAATTAGGTTATGAGCTTATTGGAAAAGCAGTGCATGGATACTCCATAAAGTCTGGATTGCTTTGGGGGCTTGAATCTGTACAAAGTGGAATAGATGATGCTCTGGGATCCAAATTGGTATTCATGTATGTGAAATGTGGTGACATGGTCTCTGCAAGAACGGTGTTTGATGCAATGTCATCAAAAGGTAATGTGCATGTATGGAATCTGATAATGGGTGGGTATGCAAAGGCTGGTGAATTTGAAGAAAGTCTCTCACTTTTTGAGCAAATGCATGAACTTGGAATTACCCCAGATGAACATGTCATTTCTTGCCTTCTGAAGTGTATCACTTGTTTGTCTTGTGCCAAGGATGGTTTGGTGGCTCATGGGTATCTAGTAAAATTGGGTTTGGGGGCACAGTGTGCAGTTTGCAATGCACTGATATCATTCTATGCAAAATCCAACATGATTGACTATGCAGTCTTGGTGTTTGATAGAATGCCTCATCAAGATACCATTTCTTGGAATTCTATGATTAGTGGATACACTTCCAATGGATTAAACAGTGAAGCTATTGAGTTGTTCGTAAGAATGTGGACACAAGGACAGGAACTGGACTCAGCTACGTTGCTATGTGTTTTGCCAGCTTGTGCACAATCACGCTATTGGTTTGTAGGAAGGGTAGTTCATGGTTACTCGGTCAAAACTGGATTGATTGGGGAGACGTCGCTTGCAAATGCTCTTCTTGATATGTACTCAAATTGTTCAGATTGGCATAGCACCAATCAGATATTCAGAAGCATGGCTCAAAAAAATGTGGTGTCTTGGACAGCGATGATCACAAGTTATACCAGGGCTGGGCTGTTTGACAAAGTGGCTGGGTTACTTCAAGAGATGGTATTAGATGGTATCAAATCTGATGTCTTTGCAGTCACGAGTGCCCTTCATGCTTTTGCTGGTGACGAATCTTTGAAACAAGGCAAATCTGTCCATGGGTACGCCATCAGAAATGGAATGGAGAAGCTTCTTCCCGTTGCAAATGCACTTATGGAAATGTATGTGAAATGCAGGAATATGGAAGAAGCACGGTTGGTTTTTGACCATGTGACGAATAAGGATATAATCTCATGGAATACACTCATAGGAGGTTACTCCAGAAATAATTTTGCCAATGAATCCTTCAGTTTGTTCAGTGACATGTTGCTCAAATTCAGACCCAATGCAGTGACCATGACCTGCATCCTTCCTGCTGTTGCAAGCATTTCATCCTTGGAGCGAGGCAGGGAGATACATGCTTATGCACTTCGAAGAGGATTTCTGGAAGATAGTTATACATCCAATGCGCTTGTGGACATGTATGTTAAATGTGGTGCGTTACTGGTAGCTCGAGTTTTGTTTGACCGGTTGACTAAGACGAACCTCATATCATGGACCATCATGATTGCTGGATATGGCATGCATGGTTGTGGAAAAGATGCTGTTGCCCTCTTTGAGCAGATGAGAGGCAGTGGTGTTGAGCCAGACGCGGCCTCTTTCAGTGCCATGTTGTATGCTTGCTGCCATTCTGGTCTTACAGCTGAGGGGTGGAAATTCTTCAATGCTATGCGAAAGGAATACAAAATAGAGCCCAAACTGAAGCATTACACTTGTATTGTTGACCTGCTTAGCCGTACCGGAAATCTGAAGGAGGCTTTTCAGTTCATCGAGTCAATGCCGATTGAACCTGATTCAAGCATTTGGGTATCATTGCTGCACGGATGTAGAATTCACAGGGATGTCAAGCTTGCGGAGAAGGTAGCAGACAGGGTCTTCAAGCTGGAACCTGAGAACACAGGGTACTATGTTCTTCTTGCCAACATCTATGCTGAGGCTGAGAGATGGGAGGCTGTCAAGAAGCTCAAGAACAAGATTGGTGGTCGAGGGCTCCGTGAGAACACTGGCTGCAGTTGGACTGAGGTCAGGGGCAAGGTTCATGTCTTTATCGCAGATAACCGGAATCACCCACAATGGGACAGGATTGCAGAGTTTCTGGATGATGTTGCCACAAGGATGCGGGGAGAAGACCATTATCCTAAGAAAAAGTATGCTCTGATGGGTGCCAATGATGCAGCGCATGACGAGGCACTATGTGGGCACAGCTCAAAGCTCGCTGTCGCATTCGGTGTGCTGAATTTACCGGAAGGGCGGCCAATCCGTGTGACAAAGAACTCAAAAGTCTGCAGTCACTGCCATGAGGCTGCCAAGTTCATTTCCAAGATGTGCAACAGAGATATCATTCTGAGAGATTCAAGCAGGTTCCATCATTTTGAAGGAGGCAGGTGTTCTTGCAGAGGGTACTTCTGAAAGAAACATCAGTCATGTAACTGTGGTTTTGTTTGTTCATTGGCAGAGAGCACATTTAATTCTACTAGCAGTTCTAGCACCACCATATAGCCTGCATCTGTAGTGATTTTCCTTTATAAAGATGAAGAGATGACATTAAAACAATGAGGGAAGAGACCTTTAGAAGGTAACAATTTTGTATGTTCAGGAAATGGAAGCTACTGTCCATAGAAATGTAAAGAAATTTAAAATATATATAAAAGCATTTTGGCATCTTTTACTGAAAATATTGTTACAAGCAATCTGCGTTTGCCATGGTAATTAAAACCCTTCCTGCAAGTGTAGCTTGCAAATGTGGGAGGAGGCCTGAGAGAATATTGTTCTAGCAGCTGATGATGATTGACTTATTTGGAATTTTTCATCCAAAGGGGTGTACAGTTCAGTTGTTATACAACATTGTTAATTGCAGAGGTAATGGCAGTGTACTTACCTGCTATCTGGAAAACTAACATTCCTTGTACGGTTGATATGTTTTTTATGTCAATCTCTCAATTAGACAACCCATCTTTTCATTGTGTGTGTAAAGCTGAATTAGTTGAACATGTAGTGCACTGCTCAGTAGAGACAATCTGGGTAAGAGATGAAAAGTAGACGATGGTTGTTTTGTGCTCAAGACCTGAAGTAGAATCTATAGCCCACATTTTCTTTGACTGTGTTGTAGTGACAACAGATGTGGGAGTTCTGAAGTTCTTGGATCTGGAGTGTTTTAGAACTCTGAATATGTAGCGAAATTGTAGCTTTGTTATAATAGGCAGTTGTGAGTATGATTAATTTGGCAGCCTTATGGGAGCTGTTGAAACGAAGGAATGAATGTTTTCAGGACAAAAGGTGGAGATGTATGGAATTGGTTTAGGGAAGATCCTATATATGTTAAAGAATTGGAGCGTGCTCTGTCGCACTTTCTCTATGGATGCTCTTGTGGCAGCCAGACAGCTATCACCAAGTTGGAGCAAACAGCATAGAAGCCAGGAATACTAACAGTGATGTCTACAACGTCAGCAAATTGATGGGGGTGATGCTGCTTTAAGATTAAAGACCTGAAAATTGAGAAGCTATGCGCCCTCTGCTGATCTTGATGTATGTCTTCAACTACAAGATTAATGGTAGAGGGCCTAGAACAAAGGAGAGCAGTCAGGCTCGGCGACCTCTCGCAGCAGCCTGGGAGAACGATGGCAAGTCTCTGAAGGTTGTAAGAGTTTGGTGATGAAGATGTAATGGTTCCATCTTTTTATGCTGGTGCTGTAGAGATGGTCATCCTATGAATGTTGTAAACACTTGAAGTGCCCTTTTGCTAATGCAAATGAGACTGGGGCTTTGCCCTATATTTGATTTAAAAAAAGGGGGTACAACAAAGGTACTATCACTATTTCGATAAGTTGTGCTCGTCAAATGAAAATTCCATACCATGTATTGCGAACATTACTTGGTGACTGTCAGACCTATCAGGATATCAGCACACAGACCTGCTTATGAAGCACAAAAGGTACTTCTGCTATTTTGCTGAAACTCAAAAGGCTATGAGAAGTGGAAAACTACAACAAATCAGCAACAACAATGCATACCTATCCTGAAGAGAACACTGCATTTGATATTTATGAATCTGAAGGTGCCTAACAGTGTGAAAAATCAGGGCTGTTCTTTGTACTTGCATATTGCTTACTCCTTTCTTAATGCAATGATATGCACTCTCGTGCATATTCGATAAAAAAAATCAGGGCTGTTACAGTTTCAGGTTTCTGCCGGTGACGAAGTTCACATTCACAGGTCAAGTGTTGGAACTGAACGCATAGCAGCATGTGTACTTCAAAAAAGAGGACTTATTGGTGCATTTCGTGAATCAAAGCAGATTGTCATGCGAGAGGTCGCGTACATGAATGAATATATGAAGGTTTCAAAAGACGTAAATAAATATGGGCCGAGCCCATAGAAGAATCCCTTACGGCTCACCAGCCCATGGGCCTCGTCCCTTCGTCTACCTATCCAAGACCAATACCTCTCTCCCCATTTCTTCCTCCACTATCCACTCCCATCCCATGCCCGTCTCTCAAGGCTAAAACCTTCGCGTCCCTTATCCCCCGCAGGTCGCATCGCGTCGTACCAACAGCTCCACGAAGGGGAAGGCGAGTGGGGAGCGGAGATGGTGGTGCGGATCCGGCTGGCGCGGTTCGGCTGCCGGAACAGGCCCTTCTACCGGCTGATGGCCGCTGACAGCCGCTCCCCGCGCGACGGCAAGCACCTCGAGGTCCTCGGATACTACAACCCAATCCCTGGTATCGTCCGAGCCTAATTCATTGCGCCTCCCATCAGTTCGTTCCTTGTATTATCTGGTGCCTGTACCGGAGGTCGGAATGGACGATCTCGTGGCGGTTTTTATGGAGTTCGAGGATGTTTTAATCTCTTGAAGCTCTGTTCTAACAGTTTAATTACACTGTTGAGATGAGGCGAGTATGCTTCATGCTGTTGTACTGACAGTAGAGTTTCTTCTCATTTTTTAAGAAATAGTTGTGTTTCCTTGCTTTAACTGCTGAAGTCAAATATTAGCCTATCCATGTGACGATGACTAATGAAAGTGTCCTTTGTCTTGTTGCTGTGTACAGGGAAGGATGGTGGCAAGAGAATGGGTTTAAAATTTGACCGAGTGAAGTGAGTACATGTCAAATGATTTATATAGTGCATTTCACTTGACCTGTTGTGCATCCTCTAATGGGTATATGCAGGGAGTAGCTATTTTACGTGATGTAATTCTGTACCGTCTTTAAACCCCATCAAATTTAAATTGTCCGGTAGAAGCCAGCTTGAAAATTTGACCCAATTTTCAGTTTAAACTTTGCATCTTGGTGTTCAATAATATGTGGAGCATGATAGCATCAGGTGAAGGAGGTGGAGGATACTGGCTTTAAACTTTGGTACACGGGAACAACATCGGGTAGGAATGGTGTAGGCATCTTGATCGATAGGAGCCTTAAGGATGGAGTCGTTGATGTTAGGAGGCAAGGCGACCGGATTATCTTGGTCAAGCTGGTAGTTGAAGATTTGGCTTTGAATATGATTAGTGCCTATGCCCCTCAGGTAGGTCTTAGCGAGGGCACCAAGAGGCAGTTTTGGGAAGATCTTGATAGCATGGTTAGTACCGTTGTAAGGTCCTAGATGGCTAGAGGGAGGTGAATAGCCTATAAAAATTTCTACAAGAATCACTAAGCAAACTTGTTAGAATAACAAACGGCGCAAAACAAGTTTTGCTTAGCCTACGGTTGTGATGCAAGCCTCCTATCCACAAGTCTAGTAGATTATGATCTCTAGTTCACACAAGGGCTATGTCACTAATTTTACACTAGTGAGCAAGCTAACAACTACTAGCAAAGGTTACCACTAGAGCTACACAAGATAATCTAGTAAATGTAAAAGCAAGAGATAGGATTGTGAATCTTATACCGACCGTGGAGTGAAGATGTTGCCAATCACCAAGATGATATACAATCAATCAATATTGACAACAACACAATATGAAGACCAATCACCGGGAGACAAGAGACACAATATTTTTGTTCACCCGGTGTTCACTTGTGCACCGACAAGCTACGTCACCGGTTGTGTCGACCAACACTTAGATGGTTCCTCGGTGTGACCCTCAAGTCACTTGCCCCTCAAGGCACGCCCCTCAAGGCACCGCAAGACACCACTCTCAAGTGAGGTAACTCAATGACACGCGCAATGTAATAGAGTTGCTTTTGGCGTCCCGCCGAGGAAAGCACAAGAACCTTTTACAATCAACCGGAGGTGGCCAAGAACAATCACCTTCTCTTGCCAACGCCTCCAACAATCTCCAAGCCGGCTAGGAGCGGTACTCTCCAAGAGTAACAAGAAATCCACCGGCTAAACCACCCACAAGTGCCGCTAGATGCCCTCAAGCTATGCAATGCACTTTGGGATCACTCAATCTCACTTATGATTTGCAATCACTCAAGAGAGATGAGTGGGAGGAGATGCTCTAGCTCAAAGGATGCACAAGAATGTTAGAAATCACGAGAGACCTCCCCAAGGGCCGGCCAACAAGTATTTATAAGCATCCCATCCAAATAGAGCCGTTATACCCCTTCACTGGGTTCTATCGGGATGACCGGACGCATCGGTCATAACTGACCGGACGTGCTCAACCGCGTCCGATCCTCCAACGGTCACTGACCCCAACGGTCAAACCAATGACCGGACGCGCCTCTCAAAATGACCGGACGCGCTCCAGTCAACGACCGGACGCGCCGGTCATACAGCACCGCGCGCCCGCGAAGTAATGACCGAACGCGCCCCTCGCAACGACCGGACGCGACAGTGCTCGCGTCCGGTTTGAGTCCAGTAAGCTCCCTCAATGATCGGACACGTCCGATCATATGTGACCGGACGCGCCTCGCGTCCGATTGTCCTTGTGAAACTCAGTTTCCTCTGGACACCTGACCGGACGCGCCGGTCCCGCGAGTGACCGGACGCGCCGGTTGCAAACCCTAGCACCCGCGCCTGCGCTGTACTGACCGGACGCGTCCGGTCATACCATGACCGCGTCCGGTGCAGCGTCCGGTCACCTCTGTGACCTCCGTTCGCCTCCGTTTCTTTTCTGACTTTCGGTGTAGTGAAAAATAGGCATTTCAAGTTCCCAAAAACGCCTGAATCCCGCGCTCGCAAGCTCGGCGGGAGGGAGAGAGACCCAAACCCTCTCTACCACTCAAACTTCATCGCCTTCGTAAATGTGCCAACACCAACAAGTGATCACCACCTTGTGCATGTGTGTTAGTATTTTCATAATCATTTTCGAAGGTTTTCCAGTTAGCTCACTAGGTCCTACATGCAATGCACTTCATGAATTCACCTAGTGGCACCCGTGCATCGAATAACCGATAAGACTTCCCCTCTTAATAGTTCGGCTATCGATTCTAAACCACTCACACCATCTATGGTGTCTTGATGCAAAACAAAATGGCCCTATGGTTATACCTTTGCCTTGAGCCCATTTTGTTTTTTCAAAAGATATGATCTACTTCATATCATCACATGACAGTCTCGATCCATCGACCTTGACTTCACTTGCTCTTCACCGTTGCATCGGTCCGTCGGCGCCAAGTCTTGCTCAAGCTTCACCATCGCATGGTCCTTCGCTTCGAAGCCTCGACTTGCCCTTCACCTTCACAACCGATCCATCGAGCCAAGCATCACCTTGGTCTTCATCATCTTGGTCACATGAGTCAATGTCATGTCTTATATTCAATGACCACCTTTATCTAAATCATCCACTTAGATACAAAGGTTAGTCCTAGGTTTCATCAATTAGCTAAAACCAAACTAGGGACTTTCAATCTCCCCATTTTTGGTAATTGATGACAACCCTCACAAAGATGATTTTGATAATAAAAGTTTTGAACTTGTTATACTTGTCCAATCATTTTGCTCATAAGTAAAGTTTGGATAATTATCACAAGCTCAGTTTTGATAGTATTAGCTCTTCCTACATATGTGCATAGAGTTTGGATTGAAAGCTTTGCACATATGCATTGATAAACGTGTTGAGAGAGTAATTCTACCAAAATGATGCTAAGGTGTAAGAAATGGACCTTTGAAGCGTGATACCAATCGAAGTTGCCTTTTACACCATTCTTAGCATCATGAAGTAACTAGACATCCATCATAACTCAAGAACCCCGTGAGATCAACAATATATGTAAAGGTTCTTGGACCACTTGTACCACTTGTAGAGCTTTAAGCATGTCTAGATACCACATATAACTAATCCTATGCATGCTAGTAGATCATTTCATCATTCAAGTTCTATACTAGCATTGCACCACACAAGCATGTATATTAAATTTAAATACATGTGCAATGAGCAAGTCATATGAGAATGCACAAACAAATGCAACAACTTTATTTATGAGCTTGCTCCCCCTACTTGTGTGCATCAAAATTTTATTTACCCATTTATCATGTTGAATCATCTTTTTCTCTTCCCTTTGTCAATAACTTACCCAAAAATGGGATCAAATTGTGGAGAGAAAAACAATGTTTGATGGAGTAGGTTAAAACTTATCAAATTTGGTTCAACCTAGAACACTTGCCAAAGATATTTAATTCGATTTGAACCAAAGACAAGCTTCTTCACTCCTCATAATAAGGGTTATCTTGCCTATGTTGAATTAAACACTTATAGCAAATCTTCTAGATTCAACAATAGGTTTACAAGCTCACAAACAGGTTATATGCCACCACTAGATTAAAACAAGCATAGAAGCAATAGTGGTAACATATATCCATCAAATTCATTTGATTTATCATGAATGCTCATGCGTACCACTTATTATGTCTATATGCTCTAGCAAGTCCTTAGCATAGGATGAATGACATGTCAATCAATTTTACCTTGCAATGTCGAAGGAGAGACATGTCAATAAGTGGGTGGGATGCATTCAACTCATGTTTGAGAAATCAAGAATGTTCAATTCATTCCTTAGCTTACAAAACCTCTTTTCATCAAGTGGTTTGGTGAGAATATCGACAAGTTGATCATCGGTGCCAACACTTTCAATAGCAATATCTCCCTTTTGTTGATGATCTCTAATGAAATGATGCCTTATGTCAATATGCTTTGTTCTTCCATGTTGAACCGGGTTTTGTATCATCTTGATTGCACTTTCATTATCACATAGCAATGGCACATTCTTGAAGTTGAGGCCATAATCCTTCAAAGTTGATTTCATCCATAGCAATTGTGCACAACAACTCTCCACACTCACATATTCGGCTTCGGCGGTAGAGATTGCCACACTATTTTGTTTCTTTGAGGACCATGACACAAGTGATCTTCCAAGTAATTGATATGTGTCACTTGTGCTCTTTCTATTGATCTTACAATCGTCATAATCGGAGTCCGAATATCCAATCAATTCAAACTTTGACCCCTTAGGATACCATAGTCTAACATCTCTTGTTTGCTTCAAGTACCTCAATATTCTCTTTGCGGCCGTGAGATGACTCTCTCTAGGTGAGGCTTGATATCTAGCACACATACAAACACTAAACATGACATCCGGCCTTGATGCGGTGACATAGAGTAGACTTCCAATCAAAGACCGATATTCCTTTTGATTCACCATTTTGCCATCAAAATTACTATTCAAATTGCCATTTGTACTCATTGGAGTTGAAATTGGCTTTGCATCTTGCATTCCAAATTTCTTCAACATGTCCCTTATGTATTTTCCTTGACTCACAAATGTCTCATTCTTCAATTGTTTGACTTAGAGACCAAGGAAGTAGCTAAGTTCACCAATCATAGACATTTCAAACTCTTTGACCATTATAGCACCAAATTCTTCACAATAAGCTTGATCGGTTGATCTAAATATGATGTTATCAACATATATTTACACTATGAATAGATCATTCCCAATCTTCTTGATGAATAAAGTTGTATCAACCTTGCCCATCTTGAATCCCTTAGAGAGAAGGAAATCCATTAGCCTCTTATACCATGCTCTATGTGCTTGCTTTAAGCCATATAAAGCCTTCTTCAACTTGTATACATGGTTGGGTTTCTTGTCATCTTCAAATCCAGGAGGTTGCTCAATAAAGACTAACTCATTGATGATCCCATTGAGAAATGCACTTTTGACATCCATTTGATATAACTTGATGTTGTGTGCACAAGCATAAGCCAATAGAATCCTTATTGCCTCTAATCTTGCCACGGGAGCATATGTCTCATCATAGTCAAGACCTTCTACTTGAGTGTAACCTTGAGCAACTAGTCTTGCTTTGTTTCTCACCACAATGTCATCTTGATCTTGCTTGTTTTTGAACACTCATTTGGTTCCAATCACATTATAGTCATTTGGCCTTTCTACCAATTCTCAAACATCATTTCTTGTGAAATTGTTAAGCTCTTCTTGCATAGCCATGATCCAATCGGCATCCTTTAAAGCTTCTTCTATTTTCTTTGGTTCTATGGTTGACACAAATGATGCATGCTCACAAAACATAGCCAATCTTGATCTTGTTTGCACACCACTTCTAATATCACCAATAACACTATCAATGGGGTGATCTCTTGCAACATGTTGTGGTTGGAGTACTTGCACTTGATTACTTGAGCTTGGTTGATCACTTGATGTATCTTGATAAGATGAACTAGCACCATGATCTTGCACTTGAGAGTCATTAGCTAGCTTGAATGGAGAATTGAGCACTTGATCTTTATCATCATCTTGAATATCAATTACTTGCTTTGCTCTAATGTCCTCAATGTCCATGTTCTTCATTGCTTCCACCAATTAAGTTCCACCAACATCATCTAGATTCTCTTCTTCATCTTATAACCCATTGGTTTCATCAAATTGCACATCATGGACTTCTTCTAAAATGCCACTTGAGTTGTTCCAAACTCTATAAGCTTTGCTTGTAGTTGAATAACCAAGTAGGAACCCCTCATCACATCTCTTGTCAAACTTTCTCAATCTAGTGCCCTTCTTCAAGATATAACATTTGCAACCAAACACCCTAAAGTAAGAAATATTGGGCTTTCTTCCATGAAGTAGCTCATATGGGGTCTTCTCTAGCAATGGATGACAATATAGTCTATTGATGTAGTAGCAAGCGGTATTGATTGCTTCATCCCAAAATGATTGACTCACATTGTACTGATGAAGCATTGATCTAGCCATATCAAGCAATGTTCTATTCTTTCTCTCAACTAGGTCATTTGATTGTGGAGTGTACTTGGCCGAGAATTGATGTCCAATACCATAGTGATCACAAAGTTCTTCAATTCTTGTATTCTTGAATTCACTTCCATTGTCACTTCTCACTTTCTTGATTCTAATCTCAAACTCATTGTGAACTCTAGTGAGAAATGTCTTGAAGGTGTCAAACACTTCACTTTTGTCACTAAGAAAGAATACCCATATGAATCTTGTGAAGTCATCCACTATGACAAAGCCATACTTGTTGCCACCTATGCTTGTGTATGTTGTTGGGCCAAATAGATCCATGTGCATCAAATCAAATACTTTGCATGTGCTCATTGTACTCTTCTTTGGATGTGAGCTTCCAACTTGCTTCCCGGCTTGACATGCACTACAAAGCTTATTCTTCTTAAATTCAACATCTTTCAAACCATTGATAAGATTATGAGTTGTAAGCTTCTTCAATTGTTTCATGCCAATATGACCAAGCCTTCTATGTCAAAGCCAACTCATGCTTGATTTGGAGATTAAGCAAGTTGTCAAAGAAGTTTCTCTAGCATTGAAGTCAACTAGGTAGAGATTCTCATATTTAAAGCCCTTGAATGCCACATTGAACCATCCATATTAATGACTTCCACATCATCAACCTCAAAGATACATTTGTAACCAAGATCACATATTTGTGCCACAGATAGAAGATTGAAATTCAAGCTTTCAACTAGCAACACATTGGAGATACTCAAGTCATTTGATATTGCAATCTTGCCCAAGCCAATAACCTTGCCTTTCTTGTTATTGCCAAATGTGATAGAATCAACACCACTATTATTGTCATTGATTGAGTCAAACATTCTTGATGTACCGGTCATGTGTTGAGTGCACCCACTATCAATAATCCAATGCTTTCCTCTGGCTTTATAATTGACCTACAAGCAAATCAATGAAGCTTAGGTACCCATTTTTGTTTGGGTCCTTGTAGGTTAGTAACTAAGCTCTTTGGTACCCAAATAGCCTTCTTCTTTGGGCCAACAATGGGTGTACCAATAAACTTAGCTTGCATACCCTTCACACCTTTAGTAAGCACATAGCAAGAATCAAAAGGTATAGCATTAATAAATTTCTTGCTTTGGTTCTTTTTATTACAATTATGCTCTAAGTGCCCAACTTGCTTGCATCTATTGCAAAACCGACCATTGCTCTTCATAAAGCTAGGCTTTGGAGTTGCAAAGGCCGACTTGCCTTTCTTAGGGGTGTAGCCCAATCCCTCTTTGTTAAGAAAGAACCTTTGGCTACCCAAGCACTTAAGCAAGCGGGCCTCACCACCATAGGCCTTGCCTAGGGCATGAGTGAGCTCATCCACCTCTCTCTTGAGAGTCTCATTCTCAACCATTAGTGAGGTATCATAAGTGAAACCATCACTAGTAGTGGAGGTAGAGTTGGTGGTGGTGGATAAAGAGCTACAAGAAGGGTTAGCATTTATCATGATGATAGGTTTATAAAAAGATTCATCAATTATATCACATGTAACACATATATCACATGATACAACAATCTCCTTCTTTGCTTGTTGCTCAAGTAGCAATGAGTGAGCTTTTTCAAGCTTGGAATGAGCTTTACCAAGATCCTCATGGTCTTCCACTAGACTCTCATGAGTGGTCTTAAGCTCATCTAGAACTTTCTCAAGTATTGCTACTTTTATTGAAAGCTTCTTACACTCCTTGTTCTTGGCAATAGCTATGTCTCTAGTTTGTTGCATCAAGTCATATAGTTGTTCTTTAGTTGTTTCATCATCATCACTTTTATTATCATTACTATTATCATTATCACTATCATGAACATATTCCATTTCACTTTCATCATCACTCTCATCATATAATACCTTAACTTCTTTGGCCATGAAGCACGAAGAGGATGAATCAAATAGTGAAGGCTTCTTGTTGATAGCAATGGAAGCAAAAGCCTTGTTGGATGATTCTTCTTCTTCTTCATCATCATCACTTTCCTAAGTGACCACATAGGCTCCGTTCTTGCCCTTCTTGAAAGTCATCTTGGCTTCTCTCTTTTTCTTCTCAGACTTGCCCCTCTTGTTGTTCTTCTTCTTGTCATAGGGACATTCGGCTTGAAGATGTTCGGTGCTATCACAATTGAAGCACTTCCTTTGTTGCTCATTGCTCTTGAAGTTGTCATTTCTCTTTTTGAAGCCTCTTCTCTTAATGAACATGTGACCCATTTTCTTGACTACAAAAGCAAATGCCTCATCATCAATTTCATAATCTTCATCTTCACTATTGTCTTCTTCTTCTCCAATGATGGTAGCTTTGCCCTAGGAGGAGATGGCCTTGAATGCCATGGTCTTCTTCTTCTTCTCATCTTCCACCTTCTCCTTGTCATCAACATCTTGATCATATTTGTCATAGGTCAATACTTCACCAAGCAAATCATTAGGCTTCATTGCTTCAAGCCCATCTCTTTGCAACATCATGATCAACATCTTGAATCTTTTAGGTAAGCTCAATAAGAACTTGTGACAAAAATCTTGATCTTGAGTCTTGTGCCCTAAGCTCTTGAGATCATTGACTATCACTTGCAATCTATGAAACATTTCAATGATTGTTTCATCATCCTTTTTCTTGAAGTTTTCAAACTCACTCTTGAGCCCATATAGCTTGGCGCTCTTCACAACCTTAGTGCCCTCATATGTTTCACTCAACCTTGTCCATACTTCATATGCCAATTCTAAGTCCTTGATGCCCTCAAATACTTTTGTGTCAATACCATGATAAAGTGTATTGAGAGCCATTCTATTGCATGTTCTATTTGCTCTATCTTCATCGGTGAGATGATCGGGATCAATGATAGCAAAGTCATTCTCGGTGACTTGCAAAACTCTCTCATGAATAGAACCAAGGTACATTGTCATCTTTCTCTTCCAATGAGCAAAAGAACTAACACCATCAAAGAACGGTGGCTTGCCCCCAACATAATTGAACACAATTTGAGTCATTTTTCACACCGAATGATGTTAAGCCTTGATTAAAACGGTGACCACGGCTCCGATACCACTTGTAAGGTCCTAGATGGCTAGAGGGGGGATGAATAGCCTATAAAAATTTCTATAAGAGTCACTAAGCAAACTTGTTAGAATAACAAACGGCGCAAAGCGAGTTTTGTTTAGCCTACGGTTGTGATGCAAGCCTCCTATCCACAAGTCTAGTAGATTATGATCTCTAGTTCACACAAGGGCTATGTCACTAATTTTACACTAGTGAGCAAGCTAACAACTACTAGCAAAGGCTACCACTAGAGCTACACAAGACAATCTAGTAAATGTAAAAGCAAGAGATAGGATTGTGAATCTTATACCGACGGTGGAGTGAAGATGTTGCCAATCACCAAGATGATATACAATCAATCAATATTGATAACAACACAATATGAAGACCAATCACCGGGAGACAAGAGACACAATATTTTTATTCATCCGGTGTTCACTTGTGCACCGACAAGCTACGTCACCGGTTGTGTCGACCAACACTTAGATGGTTCCTCGGTGTGACCCTCAAGTCACTTACCCCTCAAGGCACGCCCCGCAAAGCACCGCAAGACACCACTCTCAAGTGAGATAACTCAATGACACGCGCAATGTAATAGAGTTGCTTTTGGTGTCCCGCCGAGGAAAGCACAAGAACCTTTTACAATCACCCGGAGGTGGCCAAGAACAATCACCTTCTCTTGCCAACGCCTCCAACAATCTCTAAGCCGGCTAGAAGCGGTACTCTCCAAGAGTAACAAGAAATCCACCGGCTAAACCACCCACAAGTGCCGCTAGATGCCCTCAAACTATGTAATGCACTTTGGGATCACTCAATCTCACTTATGATTTGCAATCACTCAAGTGAGATGAGTGGAAGGAGATGCTGTAGCTCAAAGGATGCACAAGAATGTTAGAAATCACGAGAGACCTCCCCAAGGGCCGGCCAACAAGTATTTATAAGCATCCCATCCAAATAGAGCCGTTATACCCCTTTACTGGGTTCTATCGGGATGACCGGACGCGCCGGTCATAACTGATCGGACGCGCTCAACCGCGTCCGATCCTCTAACGGTCACTGACCCCAACGGTCAAACCAATGATCGGACGCGCCTCTCAAAACGACCGGACGCGCCGGTCCCGAGTGACCGGACGCGCTCCAGTCAACGACCGGACGCGCCGGTCATACAGCACCGCGCGCCCGCGAAGTAACGACCGGACGCGCCCCTCGCAACGACCGGACGCGATAGTGCCTACGTCTGGTTTGAGTCCAGTAAGTTTCCTCAACGATCGGACGCGTCCGATCGTCCTTGCGAAACTCAGTTTCCTCTGGACACCTGACCGGACGCGCCGGTCCCGCGAGTGACCGGACGCGCCAGTTGCAAACCCTAGCACCCGCGCCTGCGCTGTACTGACCGGACGCGTCCGGTCATACCATGACCGCGTCCGGTGCAGCGTCCGGTCACCTCTGTGACCTCCGTTCGCCTCCGTTTCTTTTCCGACTTCCGGTGTAGTGAAAAATAGGCATTTCAAGTTCTCAAAAACGCCTGAATCCCGCTCTACCGCTCAAACTTCATCGCCTTCGTAAATGTGCCAACACCAACAAGTGATCACCACCTTGTGCACGTGTGTTAGCATTTTCATAATCATTTTTGAAGGTTTTCCAGTTAGCTCACTAGGCCCTACATGCAATGCACTTCATGAATTCACCTAGTGGCACCCGTGCATCGAATAACCGATAAGACTTCCCCTCTTAATAGTTCGGCTATCGATCCTAAACCACTCACACCCTCTATGGTGTCTTGAGTGCAAAACAAAATGGCCCTATGGTTATACCTTTGCCTTGAGTCCATTTTATTTTTCCAAAAGATATGATCCACTTCATATCATCACATGACCGTCTCGATCCATCGACCTTGACTTCACTTGCTCTTCACCGTTGCATCGGTCCGTCGGCGCCAAGTCTTGCTCAAGCTTCACCATCGCATGGTCCTTCGCTTCGAAGCCTCGACTTGCCCTTCACCTTCACAACCGATCCATCGAGCCAAGCATCACCTCGGTCTTCATCATCTTGGTCACATGAGTCAATGTCATGTCTCATATTCAATGACCACCTTTATCTAAATCATCCACTTAGATACAAAGGTTAGTCTTAGGTTTCATCAATTAGCCAAAACCAAACTAGGGACTTTCAACCGTGCCTATCAGCGAGAAACTCTTTATAGGAGGAGACCTCAACGGTCATGTTGGTGCGACTAATGTAGGTTTCGAGCGGGTGCACGGGGGGTTCAGGTATGGTAGTAGGAATCAAGAGGGAGAGAATGTTTTGAACTTCGCGCTGGCCTATGACTTGTTGATAGTGAACACCCTCTTTAGGAAGAGGGAATCTCATCTAGTAACCTTTCGTAGTGGACAACACTTTAGCCAGATCGACTTTATCCTTGCAAGGAGGGAGGATAGACGTGCTTGCTTTGATTGTAAGGTGTTACCTGGGGAGTGTGTTGTCCCTCAACATAAGCTTGTGGTGGCGGACTTTTGCTTTCGGGTACGTGTCCACGGGGACAAATGGGCCAAGATTGCGAGAACGAAGTGGTGGAAGCTTAGAGGGGAAGCAACACAAACGTTTAAGGAGAGGGTGCTAGACGAGGGGCCTTGGGAAGAAGGACAAGATGCCGATGACATGTGGCTAAAGATGGCAACATGTGTTCGGAAGGTGGCTTCGGAAGTGTTTGGCGTGAGTAGGGGAGGCAAACGGGAAGCGAAAGACACATGATGGTGGAATGACGAGGTGCAAAGGGCTATTAGGGAGAAGAAGGAGTGTTTCAAGCGTCTCCACCATGACAAGAGTGTAGCCAACATCGAGGGCTATAAAATAGCGAAGAGGGTTGCAAAGCGAGCTGTGAGTGTAGCAAAAGGTCAGGCGTATGATGGCCTTTATCAGCGGCTAGGCACGAAGGAAGGGGAGAAGGACATTTATAGGATGGCTAGAATCCGCGAGAGGAAGACAAGGGACATCAACCAAATAAAATGCATCAAGGATGAGACAGATCGACTTCTGGTGAAGGATGAGGAGATCAAGGACAGATTGAGAGAGTACTTCGACAAGCTGTTTAATGGGGAGAATGAGGGTCCTGCCCTTGAGTTGGACGACTCATTTGACGATACCAACAGACGCTTTGTGAGGAGAATTCAGGAGGCAGAGATCGGAGAGGCTTTGAAGAGGATGAAGGGAGGTAAAGCGATGGGCCCTGATGGTATCCCCATTGAGGTGTGGAGATACCTAGGCGTCAGAGCGATAGTATGGTTAACTAAACTTTTTAACCTTATTTTTCGATCTAACAAGATGCCTGAAGAATGGAGGAGAAGTATATTAATACATATCTTCAAGAACAAGGGAGATGTTCAAAGTTGTACTAACTACCGTGGGATTAAGTTGATGAGCCATACGATAAAGCTCTGGGAGAGGGTTATCGAGCATCGCCTAAGGAGAGTAACACATGTGACCCAAAATCAGTTTGGGTTCATGCCTGGTAGGTCGACCATGGAGGTGATTTTCTTATTACGACAATTGATGGAGAGATATAGGGAGCAGAAGAAGGACTTGCATATGGTCTTTATTGACCTCGAGAAGGCATATGACAAAGTACCGAGAAATGTCATGTGGTGGGCCTTGAAAAAGCACAAAGTCCCAACTAAGTACGTTACCCTCATAAAGGATATGAATAGGGATGTGGTGACGTTTGTCCGAACATGTGATGGCGATACCAGTGACTTTCCAATTAATATAGGACTGCATCAGGGGTCAGCTTTGAGCCCTTATTTATTTGTTTTGGTGATGGATGAGGTCACAAGGGACATACAAGGTGATATCCCTTGGTGTATGCTCTTTGCTGATGATGTGGTGCTAGTTGACGACAGTAGGGCGGGGGTTAATAGGAAGTTAGAACTATGGAGGCACACGTTAGAGTCGAAAGGGTTCAGACTTAGTAGGACTAAGACCGAGTACATGAGGTGCGATTTCAGCGCGACTAGGCACGAGGAGGGAGACGTTAGCCTCGATGGGCAAGTGGTGGCCAAGAAGGATACTTTTCGGTATTTAGGGTCGATGCTACAAAAGGATGGAGACATTGATGAAGATGTTAGGCATAGAATTTCAGCCGGTTGGCTGAAATGGCGTCAAGCTTCTGGCGTTCTCTGTGACAAAAGAGTGCCTCAGAAGCTGAAAGGTAAGTTTTATAGGACGGCGATTCGTCCGGCGATGTTATACGGTGTTGAGTGTTGGCCTACAAAAAGACGACATGTCCAGCAATTGAGTGTAGCAGAGATACGTATGTTGCGTTGGTGTTGTGGGCACACAAGGAGGGATAGAGTCCGGAACGACGATATTCGGGATAGGGTTGGGGTGGCACCAATTGAGGAGAAATTGATTCAACATCGGTTGAGATGGTTTGGACATGTCCAACGGAGGTCTCCTGAGGCGCCGGTGCGTAGTGGAGTTCTAAAGCGGGCCGATAATGTAAAGAGCGGTAGAGGTCGACCTAAACTAACTTGGGACGAGTCCGTTAAGAGAGATCTTAAGGAGTGGAATATCTCCAAGGATTTAGCTATGGACAGGAGCGCTTGGAGATTGGCAATCAACGTGCCTGAACCGTAACATCTTTTTGTCTTGTGCCATTTATGTCCCTTTATGTGTCTCCCTGTTTCTCGTCTCTTTTGGGTTTCATCTCTAGTCTACCCCAACTTGCTTGGGACAAAAGGCTATGTTGTTGTTGTTGTTGATGATAGCATCAGGTGAATTGCCCCCTTTGGAGTGAGGGGTTGTTGATTCCTGCATATTTTCTATGAAAAATGAAATGATTCATGTGAAACTCCTACACGATTCCTATGAAATTACTGTGTTCCAAATGGGCCCATTATTCTACTGTGCATAGGCATAACAGGCATGACATGGAAAACTATATTTGTATAATCCATTTCAAGAGATACAGTAGACATGTTATAAAACTTTAGTATCTGTTCCCATTATTCAACACAAATGATGATATATTGGCCACAAATAACCCTCTTCATGGTGTTCCTCTATAGGCAGCTAGTTTTGTGGTGGATTTCTGTTATTGTGGTAGCTGTGACTAGGTAGAGTGTATCAAAACAAGCCTGCTTTTTTTACTGTAGAGAGCGCTCATCTGTAGAACATGTATATGTGCAGAATCCAGATGCATGACCATGATTTAGAATAAGCAGTGTCTTGAAAAAAAATTAAATGAGGTTACAAGATTGTACTGGAACTGCTAATAGGTTTACTCTCTCATAACTGTTATCTTGCTGCAGATATTGGCTGTCAATTGGTGCACAGCCATCAGATCCTGTGGAGCGCATACTCTTTCATGCAGGAATTCTACCTCCACCTCCGGCGCTAACTATGGCACACAAGGGTGGGCTTCGCGATAGACATCCTATTGATCCAATGACTGGACGCCCTTTGGACATTGAAGGTCTCACAATTGTTGATGATCCTAGTACCCCGCAGAGTGAAAATGGAGCCCCTATCGAAGAGGTGGCATGAATGAGGCATGGTAGTTTTATGCTTTAGTATAAAATATGGAAGATAGGGGCTTCTTTAATCATTTATGCCCTTCAGATTGGACTGGGAGCTTTTGTTATATTTCCGCAATGTGAGAACTTTTCTAGCAACTGACATCTGATGATTACTTTATGATCCAAAGTTTGCATCTCAATATGCTCCTAATTTTACTGGTTTTAATATTCTTCACTATATCTCTGTGGAGTGTGAAACTAAAAATTCAGAAGTTTATCTTTGTTGACTATTCATTCATAAGCTGTAGGAGTATGTGGGACTTTGAAAATTGTATGTTTTTTCTTGATTGCCTTGACCTTGTACTGGCCTCTTCCAGGGTGGAATGATGGCTAAGTTATATGTGACAATTTTGGAGACCCCCTACTTTTGTTCATGGATGGTTATACTTGTCATACCCAATCAGAAGTAATGTATTTACCCGATCTGATAGGCAAGATGATATTTTTGTTTTTGGGTATCTACAATGGTAGCAGCCGGCATCTGTTAGATACATCTGCCCTTTGTTTATAACAGTGACATGATTCAGGTATTTGCAGTAGAATCATTTCCATTGCATGTGAGGAATTGATGCTTTTCTTGTATTGGTCTTACTGCCGCAAGACAAGTTCACCCATCTGGAAGCAATGTTCAGTGAGTCATGTTTTGCGGACCAAATAGGATGTTTTTTTCATTAGTCTATAAATGGAAAATGTTCGAGTGCTAACTCAAATTAATTCTGATTGAATGCCCGGTTTTTTTGTTTATTTATTATATATATTAGTGTGCGGATTGGAATGGTCATATGGTAGTGACTTACATATCATGATTCATGAACCACAGCTCTTCAGGTCATATAGTTGTGCACATTGAGGATTGATCAACATTGATAACAAGGTATATGCATTCTACTAACAAGTACTATCAGTAGACTCCTAGCTAGTAGTAGCCCAATTTCACTTTTATCCCTTGCATTGTTACATAAGGTATTTCTTCTCACCGAGGCCACCCAATGCTCGAGAAATGCTAAAGCGGTCTCACCAAGAAACCTTTTCCTTGGCGGCTGCAACCCAAAACATTATAAAGCCTGCAACCACACGTCCCAAATCTCTTCTCAGTTCTCCTGAATGCCATCAAGAACATACGTGATTTTGTAAGCCAAGTGAAACTCCAAATCAATAGTACTTGAAGACCAGCAGCACACCATGGAAGAAGCGTCAAGAGGCTGCAGCTCACCATACTCGCTGATCTTCGTGCTAGCACTGGCCCACTGGTGCGGCACCACAATGGCGAGCTCCACCTTCACCGTATCCAACTACTGCTCCCAGCCCATATGGCCGGGGACGCTCGCCGGCGCGGGCACGCCGCAGCTGCCGACGACGGGGTTCAGGCTCGACCAGGGGCAGAGCGTGCAGGTCTCGGCGCCGACGGGGTGGTCCGGCCGGGTATGGGCGCGCACGGGCTGCGTGTTCGACGCGGACGGCAAGGGCACGTGCCAGACCGGCGACTGCAGCGGGCAGCTGGAGTGTGCCGGCACCGGCGCGACGCCTCCCGCGACGCTGTTCGAGGTGACGCTGGGGAAGGGGAGCGCGGGCGCGGCCGACCTGGACTACTACGACGTCAGCCTCGTCGACGGGTACAACCTGCCCGTCGTCGCTGTTCCGCGGCCGGGCGGCGGTGGCGGCGGCGGGTGCAACGCCACCGGCTGCATGGCCGACCTCAACCGCTGTACGTTCCTTCCGCGTGACGTGCGCGCGCGCCCATGCATGTCGTGTGGCGTGTGCTAACTACTAGTACCTGCTAGTCTTGGCTGCTCTGATGACGCGTGAAGCTTTGTGTGTCGTGTGTGTGACAGCGTGCCCCAGGGAGCTGGAGGTGGAGTGCGGCGGCGGCACGGTGGCGTGCCGCAGCGCGTGCGAGGCGTTCGGGCAGGACCAGTACTGCTGCAGCGGCGCGTACGCGACGCCCACGGCGTGCCGCCCGACGGCCTACTCGTCAGTGTTCAAGTCGGCGTGCCCGCGCGCGTACAGCTACGCCTACGACGACCGCTCCAGCACCTTCACCTGCCACAGCGCCGCCGGCTACACCATCGCCTTCTGCCTCCCTCCCTCCGGGTAATCTCGCCACACTTATCACCGATCGGAATCCACGCGCACAGAAATGTGTTTCCCATCTGATCAACATTGCTCGGCGATAACATGCCAAAAGTTCAGAGTTCATATCCGATCCTTGTCTGTTCGCGCAGGTTGCACGACTCTGATGCCACTCCCCTCGTTTCGCCGCCGGCATCTGGGCAAAGCTCCAGTGGCGGCAGCGTTGGCAGTGCTGACAGCACGACGTCGCCGCCTCCTACTGTTGGCAATGGCATCGGAAGCGCCAACGAGGCGCCCCCTTCCCCTGACAACGACGGTGAAGGAGCCACCAACCAGGCACCTCCTGCTACCGACAACGGCTGCGGCGGAATCACCAATCTGCAGCCACCTCCGACTGACAACGACGGTGCTGGAGGCACCTATGGGCAGCCGTGGATGACGATGTCACTAGCGAGCACGCTGCACGATCAGCTGTGGCTTCTGCTGCCTCTGCCTGCAGTGCTCTTGTTCTTCCTCTGATCAGTGATCACCCTCCCTCGCCAGGAAGATGAAGAAGCTCTTGTAGGATTCACTGACAATAGTAGTAGTAGTAGTAGTTAACTACAGGACAAGATTCGCTGACACAATCCCTATAGCAGTGGTAAAACCATCCATCATGCCCGATCGAGATGGAAACATGTACAGACTGGATCCGTTTATATGTAGATTATATATAGAAAATAAAACACGCTGTTCATCGTTTGTTCCATGAAAAATGTTCTGCATTGTTTTGTCACTTTCGTTGTGGTGGATTCATAGATTTTCAGAGCCCACTTTGTTTCCTTCACTGAATGTCCATTCGTTTCCCACCGGTGGTTTGTTGTTAGAATTCAGAAAGAAGACCCTGAAGAAATCGTGGCTACCATGCATCACACGATTCTCAAGCCGACGAAGAACAAAGATATATAGATTCAACGAGATTCATTCAGGTTCGTTCGTCGTATATCATCAGTGAAGTGTCAACATTGTAGTACTGTACTAGTGATCTACTAGTAGTGTCATGAGGAGGATGAGGAGGAAGGGACAACAATAGGCGCCGGCGGCACCGTCTCCTCCAGCGGCCAGCACTCCCAGTCGCCGTCTTTGCTCTGCGACAGCGAGAAGTGCTTGGGCGTCCACACCTCCCCCTTGTCGTTCCTCTCCTTGGCGAGCCTCCTCGCCGTGTCCTCCACCCGCCGCTTCGCCTGCCGGGCCGTCTCCCAGTCCTTCTTCAGGATCGCGTCGCTCACCTCGCCCCAGACCACCGCGGACTCCGACGCCGACACGCCCTGTGACAGTGACACGATCGACAACATGCACGTTCATCATCAATCACAATCAGCATTAGAGCCTGTAATAATTAGTTAACAGTCGAGTCGTGTCCTCTCCTACCTTTGGGTCTTGCACCACGGGCGTGGCGAGGTCACCGATGGCGCGCTGTGCGTCGTAGAGCACGGAGACCTCACCAGTAGCGACGTCCTTGATCGAGACCTGTCGGTCCCAGAACCCATCGACCTCACACAGTGTCTCCTCAGGCGCGGACGAGCGGAAGATCCTGCCCCTGACGCAGCGGGCGTCGCCGCCGCCGAACCCGAGGAACGAGCGTCGGGTCCGGCAGTAGCTGAGCGCGGCCTCGAGCCCGGACTCGGCGCAGACGACGCGGACGTCGCCGGCCCACTCGACGCCGGGGGACGGGAGGAGGCGGATCACCAGGTTGGGGCACCCGACGACGTACGTCTCGCCGTGCCGGGGGAGGCGGAGCTCCCGCGAGCCGCGCACCGCGGCCTCCACGCTGACGCCGTGGAACCGCGGCGCAGGGCTCTGGCACCACACTAGGCGGACGTCACCGCGCGCGTCCGTCGCGTGCAGCGCCGTCACTGGGGGCCGGTGCGAGACCTGCTCCAGGAGGACGTTGAGTCCGCCGGAGGAGCCGGACGTGGAGACGTGGTGCGTCTCCCCGAGCACCGGGTTGTAGGGCGCGAAGCCGAAGATGGGCGGGCGCGTCGTGGAGATGCTCCACGCCACCACGGCGGCGAGGCGTTCCAGGCTGTCGGCCCCACGCGCGCACCGGCCCAGGAGGTCCTCGCCGGCAAAGTACACCCCCTCGCCGTAGAGCTGTAGCTGCGACTTGGGCAGGTTGAACGTCGCCGGCAGCTGCAAATTATATAATTCCAAACGTTTGACGACCTTCATTATTCATTCAGACACTTGTTGCTGTTGTTTTATTTATTTAGAGTATTTGAAAAAGAAAATTCAAATCAAACGTTTGCGTTGAGGAGTCGTCGTCCGCAACGCGCAAACTGCTAAACTTGTGCTTGTTGGTTACAGCATGCTCTACCTAGTAGGTAGTAAGTGATTTTGTCACAGTTGATGCCATATGGAGACGAACGTCAGAGTCAGGACTGAGGACGCCTAAATTATGCCGATTGTTTAGGGTGCTCATCACATCACAGCTTAATTAATTAGTAAGTGGTGGCACGTACCTGGAAGTGGGAGAGGTCAGAGCCCGGGCGGACGTTGCGGAAGAGGCTGAGCACACGCTGGACGAGGTTGGCCGGGCGGAGCTCCGCCGCGAGGCCGCCCTCCAGCGACAGCGGCGGCGTCAGCACTGCCTCGCACTCCGACTCCACCTGCATCACATCACACCAAAGTCAGACACAGCGTTCAATTCGTCAGGTTAAATAACATCTTTTGATTTTCAAAAAGAGAAGGTTTACTGTAATAAGTACTTCTTGCTAGTAGACAGTTACTAGTGCATCAAATGGACTGGACGGTAACGTCGGCCAAGATTTGTCAGGGTACAAACGATTACGAACGCGACGACGGCATGCAGGCCGGCACGCTCCCGCATGCCTGCAGTGCAGACAGGGTCGGCGCGCCGCCGATCGAGACGCTGACACTGCCGAGTGCAGCCGAGCAGAACGGCGAACGGAGCCCACGGGCGGCGTCAGATTTGGCAGTAGTAGTACGTGACTGCGTGCGCGTGCGGAGGTTCCAAGTGGCAGAGTAATATGTATATAGGGCAAAATAGAATGGGCCATGTTGTTGTCTCTTGCTCCGTTGCTCGGACCTCCCGAGGCGATCGATAGTAGAAACGGCTACGACAAGGGAACCGCCGGCCCGGGCGCCGCGCCGTCTGTTCCAGAAACGCCCCGCCCCGACGCCACCGCCCCCCGGCCCGCCCGGGTGCGATGAGCCGATCACCGCCTGACCAAGAAAAGGCATCTTGGAAATTTCTTCGAGCGTGGAGTGTACGTACAAGTAGCACGGTGGTGGTAGTAGTAGGTGGAATTTGTATGCTCTCCTCTCCTCTTTGGATATATATATATATATATATATATATATATATATATATATATATATATATATATATATATATATATATATAGGTTTGCGTAGGAGTACGTACTAGTATTCTTGGAGATTGAGACCGCGTGTTTCCTGCCTTGTGAAAAGAAAAAGTGGGGCGCGACATGCATGCATGGGAAAGAGAAAATGGTACAGTAATGGGGGATATTTTGCCGGTGGCAAGTCTCGGTGCATCGCATGCATTCGGTGGAAGGTAAGGTGACGACAAAAAGGAGGCTAGCGGAAATGCCTGCCGGAGAAGGCGCGGCTAAGAAAGGGGAAAACACACTCGATCGGTGATTCCTGCTTCCTGCCAATCAAGTCGATGGATTTATTTATTTCCTTCACAGCAAGCTGCATGCGACGGCGACCAGAGTGCGTGGTTGATGGACCTCGCGCTCCAGAGATGGAGCCGGCGGACGGGGCGGCGGAAATTAAGGTGCACGGACGGCGGCGAAACGGAGCACGCCAGCCGCGCATTACCGGGTGGGTCTTGTGTAAACGGAACCTTTTCCTTTCTCTCTTTCTATTACATCTTTAACGATTAGCAAAAGTCGTAAAAGCTAAGCAAGCTAGCGATCGAGAGGAAACTGAAGACCACACACGGCTCGCCGGGTGACGTCCGGGAATCTTAGCTTTATTTATGTATTCGTCCGACCAACGGCGGCGGATTGCCCGCCGCGCCGTCGCCGGCGGTGGCCGGAGTGGGGAGGGAAAGCACACAGTACGGCCTCGAATCAATCAAAGAGATGGAGGCAGGCAGGCAGGGGAACGACGTACCATGTGGGCGGGAACGACGGCCGGCGAGAGAGAGGATTAAGGAATCGAGCAGGAGCTACCGCCGGCGACGAAGCGGATGACGACCAATCAATCAATCAATCCCCTCCGACGCCAAAATATTCAGCTCCTCCTCTCCTTTGCTTTGCTTTCTTTGGCAGCTCCACGCACCGTGTTGGTGCTGGGCGCGTCGTCCATCTATCTATTTATATTATATAATCCGCCACGCATCAGATCGATCGCGCGCCGTCCCTGTCCGCTCGCAAGCCAGCCAGCGGTGGTGGCGTCACCTCCTCCGTGTGTGTGTGTGTGTGTGTGTGTGTGTGGTGTGAATCGTGAAATCCGTCTGTTGGCTTGGAGTATGGTGTATGGACATATATCCTGCTACTCTGCCTATTGGCTCGCGCGCACAAGTTATCGCTCGCTCCAGGCCGAAAGCGCGCCCGGCGCGGCCCCATGCTTGGACTCATCGCTCAGCATCCAGATGGAAAAGCCCCTCCATCTCCAAGCATGGTCGCCGGCAGGGCCGCGTCTTCCCATTTCCACATGTGAACGAAACGGAGCTTCGCACAGCTTCCTATATTACGTACATACTCGTATTGCTTCCATTCCATTCAACTACTACTCGGCTACTCCTACAGCAAGTCAGCGCTCTTCGGAAGAAAAAAAAAAAAAGGCCTCCGTCGACCCCGATTTGTTTATTCTAAGTTCCGCTAATTTTAAGACAAATTTGTATACCATGTGTTAATTGTTAGCTAACTAATTTTAGTTTAAATTAGCTCTGGTGTATCCAAACCAGAGAACAAAGACGGGTTAACTCTTTTAGCCAAATCTTCAACTAGTTGTTACCCAACTATGTAGCTCTTTTAGCCAAATCTTTAACTAGTTGTTACCCAATTATGTAGCCAACCATAACTAAATTGCACTAATTTTTGTAAGCCTAACTAGTAACTAGCCATGTGTATTCAAATGTGCCCTTAGACTAATTTTCATGTTGACATAATGTTATACTCTCTCCGATTCAGTTTATCTAGCGCACACGCATATCAAGATTCAAACTTTAAAAACTTTGATCAATAATTAGGCTAATAATTTTTAACTATTATAATACAAACTTTATACGATTAGATTTGTAAGGAATTATACTATCCAATGAATATAAGTTTATAAGCATAAATAATATAATATAAAGAAAATAAATGGTCAAAGTGTAATCTAGAAGACAGTGTCATTCTAACTTGCGCCAGATAAAATAGACCGGAGGGAGTATTAGGTAATGTTAATTGGACTCCTACGGCCTTATTAGCATATCTGTATTCATCGAATTCTAATGATTGCTATGTTTTTATGCATCTATTACCTATAAATTTTCATGTTTTATTTAAAGAATAAAGTTCAATTAACCCCCTTGAACCAGTCGCTGGATTTGAAAGACGCTCTCGAACTTCAGTACTAGACAACATGTACACCTTAACTTTTGAAACTAGACAAAATACCCCCTTGACCATTTCAAAAAGAATAACATTTTTCATATGAAGTCGTATGAATACAAATTTTGTATCAAAGTTGTAGAGCTCTACACGATCTGCAACTTTGTAGTTGATAACTTTTTCATGTAATAGAATTCAAAGGCTCAAATTTTTATTTTAAGCCATCGGATTTTAAAAAATTAATTTTTTGAATTTTTCAAAGGACCTCAGATGTTTACATAGTCTATATCAAAGGTGTAGTTCCTAGCTAGTAAGGTCTACAATTTTGTAGCTGACAACTTTTTTTATCTAAGATCGTTGTTTAGAGGCTCAAAAAATCATTTTAAGTTTCCCAATTTTGATTTTTTTTTAATTTACAAATGGGCTTTGATGTTGCAGCTCTCTTACTGGTACAATTTTGGTATAGACTATGGCCCTGTTTGGACCAACTAAACTTCTTATAAGCTGCAAAAGCTGGACGAGCCTGCTAATAGCTTTTTTATAAACTGGGTGATTAAATGGTTCAAAATCAATTATAAGTTGGTCTGTCTAGATCAGTTAGAGCTTTTTAGTAGCTAGCAACTTATTCTAGTTTTTCCAAATAGGGTCTAGGTCAACGTCCTAGGTCTTTTAAAAATTCAGAAATGAATTTTAAAATATAGTAACTTAAAATGAATATTTGAACTTTTAAAATATACTAAATGAAAAGGTTATCAACTCCAAAGTTGTAGAATGTGTTAAGCACTAGAACTTGTTTATAAAGTTTGTATTCATACTATTTATATTAAAAAATGTTATTTTATAAGAGAAACACATAAACTGGACGACAGGTGGGCCCTACTGCCACATTAGCAAAACCATTTAAGAAACCTCTTTGAAATGGTTAAAAGGTATATTTTATATGGTTTTTTCAAGTTAAGATGTGTGTGTTACGCATGATTGAAGTTCGAGCGGCTCTTCAAATTCCTTGAGTAGTTCAGAGGTGAATCGAACTTTTATTTTTTTTAAAAAAAAACCACTATCTATTGTAGCTATGCTAATAAGCTATGGCTTTATAGCTGTTGAAAAAAAATACCGCTATTTAACATAGATCACAATTTAAAACCTTGGTCGATGGTTGCAAGCGAGTATAGCCAAATCGCTTAGGGTGTCCCCAACAGTCCTCAAATCGCTAGCTGTTCTGAAATTCTATTGGACGCAGAGGAGAAGGAGCACCGAGCTAGCGTGGTCTTAGTCGCTAGTCTCACACACACTCTGAGAAAGTTCTCTTTCTTAGCTCCGTTACTATGCCATATCTGCGCTCTCTATTTCTTTTTTTTAATTGTTTTCAGCTTTCAAGTAGATGACGATTAATTTGTTTGTCCCATTGAGGACGCCCTTAGGAAGGGGTCTCTGGTCATGACATCGGTGTGTCTAGCCATATCATGCCAATGATCCCTCTAAAGATTGTGATACTAGTGATGAACTAGCCACCACGCATTGAATTGTTGTCCAACGAAACAAAATCTCAGTTTCTGTTGATCGACAAGCAGGGGCTAATGGGTTAGATAATGACTAGTACTAATTAAACCCAACCAACAGTAGTAGTGTGGTACAATATGGGCAATGCCAAAAACGTGACCATTGAATTTTATAAAAAAAAAAAACCGTGACCATTGACAGTGATCTCATCCACGGATCAAGGTTAAACACAGTCTAGTAACTAGGCCTAATAATCCTAACTGTTCGCTTAATCGGATGTTATGTAAAGCACCAACGTCGCAGGAACACTCACGTCCCTTTGTGAGCACCACCGCTTCAGAATGGATAGATTCTAGATGATTACTATTCACCGTGTATATAAACTCAAGATCATTCAATGAAGGACACTTCAATCATTCTCTTGTTCTCATCCTTTACATCTAAATGTAAAAAAAATTGTTTCGTAGGTGCAAATTTTTTTTGTGAAAACGTAGGTGCAAATTTTATTGGAGTTCTATTCCCATTTAATTAAATATAAGTTGACATGTCACTAATATATGATGACACGGCATAATATTTATGAGGAGAGAGAAGAGGAACAGTAACGCTCTCTACTGAGCGTTCGTCGGTCGGAAAGGACGGACCCGCCTGCCCCCACTCCTCGCGTGCCCACGGCCTCGTGCCTTGCGTGCCGCGCGCTGCTCTCGTCTCGCGTCGCCTGCGCCTCACGACTCGCACTGCGCACCGCCGCACATCACGCCTCTCGCTCGAACTCGCGCTGCGCAGAGCCGAGGTCCGACCTCCGCGTCATGACATTGAGCTCTATGCCGGCATTAAGCTCCGCGGCAACGAGCATCCATTAGGGGGCAGCAAGTAAATGAGCGCATGTTACAACCGTATATTTCATGTGTTTCAAATGTATGTTGCATATGTTTTATCTGGATGTTACAAAAGTAGATATGGTGTTGCATATGTTGCAATGACTATACACATATGTTGGAAGTGTATGTTTCAAATGTTTCAGCTATTTCAAATGTATGTTGCAAGTGTTTTATCTGGATGTTGCATATGTTGCACTGGCTATATACGTATGTTGCAAGTGTATGTTTCAAACTTTTCAGCTGTTTCAATCGTATGTTATAAGTGTTTTATCTAAATGTTGCATATGTTGTTGTGCCCATACACATATGTTGCAAACGTTGTTGTTGTTACAAGTGCTTCATGAGCCGGCGCAGGCGAAGGTGGTCCCCTCAGGCACAGTGGTCCCGTGCGCGCGCAGGAAGCGAAGTGGGTGCAGCAGCCGGCGCGGAGCATAAAGCTGCATCTATGGGCGTACACCTGGCACGGAGCACGAGGCAAAACGAAGCATGAAGCAACATCTATGGACAGGCAGCAGGCGCAGAGTACGAGACGAAGCAGAGCACGGGACACGGGAGACGATCGATCGAGGCAAGCGTGGAGCGTGCTAGGGTGGGCAAGTAGTGTACGTACGTAGCACGCGATCGATCGAGGGCGCGTATAGTACGTACGTACTAGGCGTTTTCTGTTGCTTCGCTTGGCTTGTTGCTAGTCCTACATACTTCGCTACCGTACCACGGCACGCATATGCGTGTATAGCGTGTTGCCCGTGAGATCGCTTCCGGCCGGCACCGTATGAGTATCAAGCAAAAGCAACACGCACGCACGCGTGAGCACGAACGCAATGCCAGCGACGGACGAAACGAAAAGCGTGGCGACTATGGCGAGTGCGAGGCGCGAGAGATTATTTGCCGTGGCCGTGTATTTTCGCTCCTGCAGAAGCAGATTTGCCCAAACAGGACCGTCGTCGATCGCATCTTCAGCCGATCGGGAGCCTTTTTGACGTTTTGTGCACCCAGGTACTAGTAGAACCGGAAAGTCGGGATCAGCGGCTTCGCATTCCGTACGACCGTACGTGCAGTCGAAGGTTTCGTGTCACCTTCTGCCGACGAGGATGGATGACTTTTTAGCCCACACCACACCTGGTGGCGGGCGGATCTAGCGGAAGGGCTGCCAGGGCTCGCCCCTAGAAGTTTCAACCATGAGAGCACACATAGGAGGGACTTGAATGCTTTCTGAACGTGTATACCAAACCACGATTTCATATTCAAACCCATAAAAAAGCATTTAGCAATTCGACCATACAAATTACTCCACAATTTGGTATATAAATAATAAACAATAGAATGAGTCTTACACTAGTACAATACGGATAGTTCAAAACATCATGCTGGTAGCTTGAAATATGCAAGATATAGATGCTTAAAAGACCATGTAGAATTACATCATCGCTACTTTTCTGGGCCTGTGCTTTCTAATTGCTATGAAAGTCTCTTGATTATGTCATCTTCATCTACTTTATCCGAATGTCTCGCCCTATGAATAGTGACAAGACAATTATCACTTGGTTCTGACTAAATTTATTGCAAAAAATGTCCTCTCAACACTTGTGGCAACCCTTAGAAGCAATACCAATTTAAGAACCAAGTACACGTGATCGTAAACTTTATTTGTTTCCACTAGCTTAACAAGGGTCAACAACGTTTTCTAGGCTATTAAATATATCATCTTGTCTCGTGACATCAATAAGGTTATCAAGTTGCAATTCAAGTTACAGTTGTCAAGTTGCAATTAATTCAAATTAGAGTTATCAAGTTGCAAATCAAGTTTCAGTGAAACAGAGACAAATACATCCTTAGGGTAGAACTCAGCAAGTTCGCATACCTTCCATGCATCAAAGGATGCAAACGAGTTGGTTGAGCATTTGCTGCTAAGGCTTGTATGGATCTCAATGGATTTTAAGAATCTAATAGAAACAAAAGAACTAAAGTCTCAGGATCCCTTCCACTTCCAAACAAGCCAAGTTATAAAAGATCGCAACAGACAAATTATAAGAGTCCTAAAATCTACTACCTTTATTCCAAATTATAAGTTATTCTAGCTTTTCTAGATACATAACTTTTATCATGTACCTAGACATAATGTATATCTGGATACGTAGCAAAAACTATGGATCTAAAAATGCTAGAGCAACTTACGATTTAGAATGGAGGAAGTAATAAAAACAAATGATAGAAGGTAATTGAATTCTAAGAATAATTCCTATCCAAATCAAATGCGATATAAGAGCCTTTTTGTTTGAGGTGTAGCTTTTAGCCTTTTGGCTCAAAATCCGAGTTTCTAGCTTTTTGCCTTTGGCTGCTAGCTTTTTATTATTGTTTTTTATAATAAGCTTTTAGTTTCTCAGCACACAAAAAACTAGAAAAGCTCTTTTAATGTGTTTTTTTATCTTTTAGTGTATTTCCTCATACACCATCTTTCTAGCTTTTCAAAACCAACTCAATAGCTGAGCTGTTTATTTTAGCTTCTGACTTTTGGCTAGCATGAACCAGCAAATTTCTCGCTAACAAAAGCCAGCAAAAGCACAAAAAAAAACAAACAAACATGCCCTTACAATATTAGCAATCTCCTCGACTGAGAACCAGGCCATCGTTCAGTCAGGCCGATCTTGCAGGCGTGCAGTGGACGAGCAGGGTGTGTCCCAATGGCAAAAGCCCAGACCCGCAGCAAGGGCCCAAAACTTCTCGTTTTTCACTTAGCAGGCCACGATTCCTTATCCAGTTTTAAAACCGCTTCGTGCCTTCCTCCTCCTCCCCCTGGCCCACGCCCCGTCGCGACGAGAAATCCGGCCGAACCCTCTAGGCTCTGGCTCCGGCAACAGCGGGCGCCATTCCCGGGCGGAGGCCGGCCCAGATCCGAGTACGGCGGCGGGCGGGATGACGGGTGGCGGCGCGGCGGCGGCGTCGCAGGCGTACGGCGAGGCCTGGTACTGGGACGAGCGCTACCGCAAGGAGGCCGGGCCCTTCGACTGGTACCAGAAGTACCCGGCCCTCGCGCCGCTCCTCCGCCTCTACGTCTCGCCGCACCACCGCCTCCTCCTCGTCGGGTGCGGCAACTCCGGTGAGTCGCGCTTTCTCTCGGTTGCCTCGGTGCGTGGGCCGGCGGGATTGGAATGCTTATCCTCCTCGCGGGGGGAAGGAGGGAGGCCGTGGCCTGAGTGGTCAGCGGCGCTTGTTCATACATTGTTCCTTCCCTCCTCTCCCGGGTCTCTGCTGTCGCGTGTATCCCCGAGTGCTTGTGACTGCGGAGACGGATGTGCGATTCGGAGATGGTGGTTGTGTCGGTTAGATCAGCGTGGTGCGCAATGTCGCCGTCCTGTACGAACTAGGAACCCTTTCCGTTCTCGAATAACTCTGCACTAACTATTTCTATTGGAAGGGTCTGATTGGATGACATTTGACCACCTTATGTCTTAATTGAAGAAGAAATACAATGAGTCCGCCCTAATTCACTCGCTTACATCCTGTATATAAGTATATTCCTTACCCTCAAATTCTAAAAAATATTCCTTACCCTCTGTACCAGACCAGACCTTCAGTGTGGCTTGTTTTTAAACATTGCCAATGTTTTGGTTATATAAGTAAAAGAGGGCACCATGGTAGTCAAGTATTTCATTGAGAGGCCTTGCATTTCTGTGAGCCAGGTACCATCCTGCCCCTGTGCCATGATTGTCATGAAATCTGGCAAGGTTTGGTCTCTAGTGTGTCTGCTGAATTTCGCAAACTGAGAGTGCAGCTAGTGCATTGTACTTCACGTCTCTCAAACTTCACGAACCTAGGGTTTTCACCCACATGACATGAAGCTGCAAGTTTGCTTATGATTTTATACATTTGTTGGACATACTAATTAATTCTGTGTATTTGAACCTTTTAGTGCACGTAACTGAAATGTGAATTTTGTTGTTATAAAGTGGAAAGTGGTATCATTGTAGAGGTACAGTGGAGTTCTAAACGGTACCAAAGAAGCCACGCGCACATTCGTGGAAACTCATCCTAAATCACTCTAAGCGAAACTGTACTAGTATTATTTAAATCATAGCATTGATCTTTGAATGCAGTTAGAGATCTTAGATTGATTTATTGACTTATATTTCACCTGAGATTGGTTCAAGAGTAAGTCGAAAAAGTACTAGTAATATGGGATTGAATGACTTGTATCACCTGAGAACTATTCATCTTCAACCAGTTTTTGTTTAAGCCAAGCTTACATTCTTAGGTATGGAAATGGCTGGGTTCCGTAATTATTTTTTCTGGGTGGACCATAGGTTATTCATTAAGAAATGTCATCCTCACTCCTTTTGAAGTTGTATGATCATATGTCCATCAATTCTTGCTTTGCTTGAGGATTCATATTGTCATTAGTTGCAAGCATAGACGTGCTTTCGTTTATTAATTTTAATGATCAATTTAACCACGAATACTAACCACAAGATTTCTACATTACTTTAGGTCTAGTGGAATTACTTATGTGGTTTATCTTCTTTTGATTGTCACAGTATTTGGTGAAAACATGATCGATGATGGTTATCAAGATGTTGTCAACATCGATATATCTTCTGTGGTAATTGAGCAAATGAAGAAGAAATACCACGATAAGCCTCAACTTAAATGTATGATCTTTGTTCCCAACCTTCTGTTCTTGAGTACCTCTGCAGTATATCCCACATAATTTGATATCATTTATTTCCCTTGATTGGCAAGACATGAAGATGGATGTAAAGAACATGTCAGATTTTGAGTCTGGTTCATTTGATGCTGTTATTGACAAAGGTACCATTATCATTGCAGTACTTGACAGCATTATGGATGCAACTGCTAACATCTGTACATTGATACCACAACATGGCATTAGTTTCTAACCCCTTTTATCATTTGCAGGAACACTAGATTCTCTTATGGTGAGTGAACTTTTGCCAGGACGCTTTGACATTCTCCCAGTGTGATACTCAACAGCATTTCTTGTATTTCAGTGTGGCCAAAATTCCCAAGAGAATGCAACGAAGATGCTAGAGGAGGTCAACAGGTAACGAATACATTGATATTTAACCATGATATATATTGCTTGATTGACTACAGCTTCTATTTACCCCTCCTGTATGCAGAATCCTCAAGGAAAATGGTGTCTACATGCTGGTAACCTGAACTATTTTATTTTTTAAAGATGTAATTATTTTGTGCTCTTTAACAATTTTCTGAGTCCCATAATGCCTTAGATCACTTATGGGGATCCAAGTTACCGCTTGCGTCTTTTGAAGGACATGGAAAATTGGACAGTAAAGCTCCATGTCATAGGTTAGTTAGTTACCCACCATCAGGTCAATTTAACTGCACCTCTGCAGAGCTCCAGTCACATTGACCTTTTTCATATCCAAAGTAATGTTTAGATTCGCAAATGTATTCCAAAGGAGCTCTTTTTTCATTTCGCCATGGTAAAATGCCTGTGCTTACAACTATAAATATACTGGGGTTATTGCAGAAAGATGGGAGAAAAGTTCGAATCAGAACAAATGGGAACTGACAAAACCATTGCCTTTAGATGACGATAGCACATCAGTAGTTGCACTTCTTGGCCCGAAACCTGATGTTCACTACATCTATGTCTGTGTAAAGGTTAGCCTTGAATAATTTTTCAGAATGTTCAAAACTTTTTCCTTAAACTCTTCATAATACCATCTAACTCATCCATATTTTCCTAACGGATGTATCATCTCAGGGCACCGGTGGCGCAAGTGCTGGCTCTAAAGTTGGAGAAGCTGCCAATTGATTTCTCCTATAACCCTCTGAACCGACGTGCGTAACCAGTGTAGCAAATAATGTAGAACTAGAACAGATGTTGTACCTCAAATCTTTGTTGCTTCATTGAATAATAACCAGTGTGTGAATAATGTAGAACATATGTTGTACCTCAAATTGCAGTTGTTCCATTAAATAACCAGTGTGTGAATAATGTAGAACAGATGTTGTACCTCTAATTGTTGTTTAGTGAATTCGACAGGCGCTCTCAGTGATGTTGTACTTGTACCAGATGTTCCATTCTACTAGATCAACTGTGTTATTAGATGTTTCCATGGTCCTTGTGATTACCTCTTTCTCCACAAAAGGCCCTGTAGTCTGTTGTGTGCCCGTTGAATTCTGCCTAGCAACAGTTGATGTGAATTCCTGACTATCAATTGTCTATGTTGCACAGTACTATACAGTACTCTCTTTAGTTTTGATTTTTTTAATATATTGTTTTTACTATATATTTAGACATAGTGCATATAAAAAATTATGTATCTAAAATCCAGAATGTCCTATGAATTAGAAGGGAGCGAGTACTATGTTTTATTGTTAAATTTTCAACAAACTCAGAAGGTGTATATTGCACACACAATATCTGATCGTTTCGCTGAAATTTGACGCAGGTCTCGTTTAGTTTCCACCTCAAAACTTTACATCCTATTACATCGGATGTTTGGACATATGTATGGAGTATTAAATATAAACTAAAAAAATAACTAATTACATAGATTGCATGTAATTTACGAGACGAATCTTTTAAACCTAATTAGCCTATGATTTGATAATAAAGTGCTACGATAACACATGTGCTAATGACGGATTAATTAAACTTAATAAATTCGTCTCGCGGTTTACTAACAGATTCTATAATTTGTTTTTTTATTAGTACCCGAACACTCTATGCAACACCCCTATGTGACACCCTAAAAATTACACCCTATAACTAAACAAGATTTTATGCTGATGTTTATGTTGAAATACCGTGAGAGGAAAACATTGTTTTTTCGCTGAAAAGTACTGCTAAAGTAATGCAGTAGAACAGGAGCACGGTACTATACTATGTTTTAAATCCTTCTGAGTTTGTATAAACTTCTCTTCGAAGGATTTTATAGTTTGATTGAAAAGTCACTAGAGATGACCTGATGGGGCGATGGGCAATGTCCATTCTTTTTTTTTTTTTTTGAGGTTTCCACTTTCAAGCTTCAGACTTCAGCTGCAGTTCGCTTACCTTTTCCGCACGTGAGAATCCCTAGGCGAAGAATGTTAAAAAAAAAAGAAAAGCTGGGTCCCATTCGATCCAACGCGTGCAGATGAGACACGTCACCCTTTCTCCCCCACACGCCCTCCAAAAATCCCCGAGCCAAAACCCCTTTCCCCGTCGTCCTCTAGCCGCCTCGCCGAACTCTCTCCCTCCCTCTCCTGTCTCCTCCATCGCTCGCCGATTTTTCGCTCCACCCCTCCTCTCTCCCTCTCTTTCTCTCTCCTACCCCAAACCAACCAATGGAAGCTCTCGCGGGCGCCGCATCCTCCTCCACTCTCCCCGTGCGCCACCCGCCTTCCCGCGTGGCCGCGCAGTCCCTCGCGCTCCGCCCTAGCCGCTGCGGTCCCCTCCGCGCGGCCGGCGCCGGCGGTGGCAGTGGCAAGGACGACGCCCCCGCCGCCCCCGCCGCCAACGGGTCTCCCGTCCTCAAGGTAACAGTTTCTGCCATGATATATAGCCTCCCTCAAGGCGCAGCCAATGGTTTCCCGGGTTGTACGAGTATGTGTTTGATGTTAGAGTAGATTGAGCGGCGGCCGATATGGGATGAATCCGGTAGCGATTGGCTTTTGTTTAGGCTTTTCTGTTAGATTCTGGACTGGATGCGAGGTATGGTGCATGCTGGGATGGCTGGATAGATTGGTGTTGCTGGAACTGGTTTAGGAGGGTTTATGAGAGGGTCAAAATTTCGTTATGTGCCAGTTAATTGAGAAGTACGGGTCATGGGTTATCTGTTGCCTGTTGGTGTAGCACTTCCATTTCCTAAGTTTTAGATTTGTGTCTCTGGATTTCGTTCACTAGAAGTTATTTATTTATTACCTTCCTGTTTATTGCTAAGAGAGCAGTATATGCATCACTTTATTCTGCCTCATTTACCTTTTGGTCTCCTGTGCATAGTTGATTATACTAAATGTTTTTTGACAGCTGAAGAGCGATTCTAGTCAAAATGGAGTCCTACCTATCACGGCTGACAAGTCGCAGAAAGCTTCATCAACCAGCGTTAGTACTGACTCAAGTGGATCCAGAGCTGGCCTGTTTAGAACACCAATATCAGGTGGTGTACAGAGTGCAACTTCCGCCCACGGTCTACCTCCGCCAGCTTTGGCCGTTCGCAATTTGATGGAACAGGTAGCTTCCGCTAGCTACCATCTTGCTCTTGAGGCTTCCTGTCTGAAACAAAATCTCACATCTCTCGTCTGCCTGAGTGCCTGACTTATGTGTGTGTACCAGGCGCGTTTTGCCCACCTGTGCTCTGTCATGTCTGGCATGCATCACCGCCGTACTGGATATCCGTTTGGTTCACTTGTCGACTTTGCTAATGATTCAATGGGCCGTGAGTTAGCTCCTTATTGGTACCGTTTTTGGAAAATAATGCTAAGCTCTGTTAGACCACTGTTTCCAACTGTCGCTGTTGATGCCTTGTGCAGACCCAATTTTTTCACTGTCACCCTTAGCAATCCATACGAGGAACTTACTCGCTGACCCAAGATGCACGCTTGTTGTCCAGGTATGAAGTTTCTTAATATTTCCTTCTGGAGTTGTGGAGCATAAGTTCCATTCTTGGTAATACCATGTGTATCTTCTCCACAGGTGCCTGGATGGAGTGGGCTGTCAAACGCGAGAGTCACCATATTTGGTGATGTTTACCCTTTGCCAGCTGAACAACAGGTTTCTTTTTTACTGCCTTTTGTTGTTAGATATCTCAATCAGTTTGGTAATTAGTTTTCTGTTGATTACTGGCATTTCTTGCCATATGACATTCACTTCTGACTTCTGAATGCTACTGTGAAACAACTGTTGTTTGGTAGTCTTTTCTGGACTGAGATTTTTTCAACATCATACTCCCATAATTGGTAACTCCTGTTGAGCTACTAGTATCCGCTCTTGGTAACACTTTGCCATGGATGTAAAGGGACTAGTTTTTTTGTCATGCTCTTGAGACATGATTGAATTCGGAATGTATGATGTATCTTCAGAACTGTTAATATCAAGTTTTGGGTCATGTTTTGTTCTTCCATTCTTGGTTTTAGAACTTTGGTGAACGAACTGATTGTTCATGTTCATTAGGAATGGGCACATAAGCAATATGTAGCAAAACATCAGCAGTGGGCATCACAGCAATGGGGAAATTTTTACTATTACAGGATGCACAACATAAGGTCTGGACTTCTAATTGGTTGTGTTCCTTTATCATCCTGTGTTTTCCTATCCGTTTATCATTTGAGTTCAGCTCTGTAGTTTAAAATATGTGCTTCCCTGTTCATCAAAACAGTGTCTTGCTTGTCATTAGCCTTGTGTAAATTAGGAGTTGTGACAAACTATCTCACTAATTACAGTGACATATACTTCATTGGGGGCTTTGGAACTGTTGCATGGATAGATGTTAAGGAGTATGAAACTATTCAACCTGACAAGATAGCAGTTGATGGTGGTGACTTGCAAAGTTTAAAGGTAAACAACCATACCAGATCACTGAAACCTTGTTTATATGGTATAATGATCGCAGCAGGTTAACTGGGTCATTTGGCTGCCTACATACCACTCATATGTTTCTACAGTAAAAATATTCTGATGCATTTCATGCAGGAGTTGAATGCTATTTTCTCTAAACCACTTCGAGAGGTCTTATCATCAGAAGGGGAGGTCGATGATGCTGCTCTTATATCAGTAGATAGCAAAGGGATAGACATACGTGTTCGTCAGGGTGCACAGGTAAAATACATGCTTAATTGCTTATGATCAACCATGAGGCTATTGATTCTTTACAAAGGATGATTCTCTCTTCTTTTCTTTTCTTTTTCTTTTTTTGCCAAATTCTTGAATGTGTTCTTCTGTGCAGTTCAATATTCAGAGGCTAGCATTTGATGTCCCTCACAAGATTGAGACTCTGGAGGAAGCCAAGAAAGCACTCCACAAGATAATCAAAGACAAGCAGCAAATAAAGTGAGGAAGGTTGCAGAAGCTGGCTCTACGCATTTTTCTAATGGTGTAAGGTTTCATTGCGACAGGACCGAGGATTACATAACGTAGCAGGTAGCATGAGCAAGTGAAAACGATGGCTGTCTTTTAATAATATCTATCTCCACCTGTGGTGAAGATTGTATATATGCTCGTGTTGCCATATCAATAATGATTATTGTGCGGTTGCTGCTTGAGGAAATCAGACCTTCTTGTTGCCTATTTCTGGCTTCTGGGTACCCTGGTAACCTGGGTATCAGTAATAGATTTTTCAACGTGAAGAAAATTGCACGCCTTGATTATGATGATAGTTTGATTGTATCATTATGTGAGCGGTACTGATATCTGGTGAAATTGTCAGTAGTCAGTTTGTGTGTTCGCATGTATACTTTCTGAAATGGACCTTAGTGGATCTTTGAGCAGGACAAAGCATCAATTCACACACTACCCGTGAGCAACGGATGACAGTACTGCTATTTGTGCAACAAATTTGTTTTCGAACGAGCGCTCTATCTTATTGAAAATGAATGTTGCCTTATTTGGTGTTTGTAGCACTTAGGTCATGTTTAGATTAGATTAAAATAACTTGCTAGCTGCTAAAAAAGGCTCCAATTGATACAAATTCAAATAGACTAGCTTATAAAAAGCTGTCAACGGACTCTCTCTAGCTATTCCAACTCGAACATTGTTTCATGGCTGATAAATCAGGTTGATGAGCCGGCTGAAGCTAATTTGTTATGAGAGAAAAACACTGTTTTATAGCTGATAAATTCAAGTGAAACGACTGGTGATGCTTTGGTGTGGACTTGGAAAAAAAAAAAGAGAAGAGAATCCTGACAAATGCATGAGTCGGCTAATATTCACGTTTTGCTTGTTCGGAGATTGAAAGTTTGGAACGCATCCTCCTCCGAAAAGGAAAGAGGAAGAAAGAAATGGGAACGCATGGGCGTATTGTAGGTAGATTCCAGAACACTTTGGAAAAAAGAACGTGAAGGCTGAAGCTTTGTAGCAATCATATAATCTCGAAAGCGGTAATACTTCCTATAGGGTGTCCGTCCGGACCGCCTAGCCCGCGCCACGCACCCCGCAACCACCTCTTCGTTTCCCACCCTTCTGTCTCACTGCCACCAGAGTGAGCCGCTAGCAAGTGCCGAGAGGCCGCTGTCGGGGTCAGATCTAGATAGGGCGGAGCTCCACGTGGTGGGCTACGTGAGACCTAAGCGCACCCTCGCCTGGACTCGCGCCTCCTGCTGCGGTCGTGTTCTATCTGTCGATGAGTTGCTTGTGCCGAAGCACCGCGACGCTTTGAGCTCCTTGCGCCGCCACCGACAACCGCACCGCCGCGAGCTTCATGCGCTGCCGCCACGAGCTCCACAATGACGAGCCTCCATTCGTTCAAGCAGCAAGGTGACATCATGCTGAAAACGCATATTATAAGCGTATTTTTCAAGTTTTATAGATGTTTTCAGAGGTATGTTGTAAGTGTTTTATATGTTGTAAAGGTAAATCGGGATATTGCACATGTTTCAATGACTATACACGTTTGTTTCGAGTGTAAGTTCCAAATGTTTCATATGTTTCAGATGTATGTTCCAAGTGTTTTATTTGAGTGTTGCAAAAGTAGATTTAAATGTTACATATACATGCAAGTGTTTCAGTTGTTTTTATATGTATGTTGTAAGCGCTTTTTATCTGGAGTTTCAAGTTTGCAATGGCTATACACGTGGTTCTTTAGTTTTTTCTGGTGTTTTGCAAGTGTTTTAGACATATGTTACAAGTGTTTCGGCTGTTTCGGATATATGTTGCATATGTTATATTTGAATGTTGCAAAAGTAGATTAGATGTTGTACGTGTTGAATGAGACCAACCCGCCGTAGCCGCAGCTGCAGCTGCTGGGGTGCCGCCAAGCGGGCACATACGGTTCCCGCGTGCAGTCCGACAGCACGGGAGACATTCGGGTGACGCGGACCCGGTGGACGTGCGAAACGAGGAGGCGGGGGAAACGGGGTGCATGGAAACGGGCAAGCAGACGTGCACGTCCGGTCGCTTGCAAACGTTTCCAACACGGTCCAAACCAAAAGGCCTCAAAGTTGAAATGGAAAACTTTAGATTCAGAATTCTCTACCTTGCAGAATTTTTCGAAGTACATGGATTGTCTTAAAGATACTTTAGAACTACGGACTACGGAGTACAGAGTACAGACTGAGGCCGGGTTCACTTCCCCATCCCAACCCAAAATATTTCCTCTTCCACCCATCACATCAAATCTTTCGATGTATGCATGGAGCATTAAATGTAGGTAAAAAAGATAACTAATTGCATAGTTTGTCTGTAAATGTCGGGACGAATCTTTTGAGCCTAATTAGTCCATAATTGAATAAATTTTGCCAAATAACAACGAAAGATGTTACAGTAACTTTTCAGCTACTTTTCGCGAAGTGAACGCACCCTGAGGTAAAACCATGCGAAAAGATCTTCATGCAGTCCTTTATGATGCTTCTTTTTTATTGCCCTTTCAACCAAGCATGCAAATCCGATGCGGCCATGCCTCAAGCATGGCCCCACCGACAAGCCTCACGGAGAAGTCAATCGCGACCCCACACGACGTAGTACACGTCACGAGACCCCCGCTACGCTTTCACCGCGTCCCATGATCCCATCCACCTCCACCTCTCTTTTCCTCTGGCGGTTCTTCGTTTCGGTCCGATTGATTTCTCCCTTCCCTTCCTCCTGCCCAAATCGAGGCAGGCGCGTGGGCAGGCGCGACCCTAGCAAGGATCTCGCCGGGCCGCAGCCATGGCCGAGGTCGCGGACGCGTCGCCCGCCCCCCACCCCTGTGACCACCGGCGGCGGAGACCGCAAGCGGGGCCGCGCCTCGCCCGTGCTCCCGCCGCCGCCGCCCGGCCCGCACAAGAGGCGTAGGGAGGAGGGCGGTGGTGGCTTCGACCGGCGCTGGCTCGGCCCAGTCGGCGGCGGAGGGCACGAGCAGGACGACAGGAACAGGAGGTGAGTGGGCGTGGCGTTACAGGAGTTTAGCTTACTGTATGTATGCATGTATGGTTGAGAGGAGCAGATCGGAGCTGAGCTTGCTAGGCTAGGTGCTCTGCTTGTAGCTGTCAGTGGGAACTGTAAGGTGCTTATTGTACATCGCTGTTTTTGGCTTGGTCTAGCTGTTTCAGTCTAGGTTCGGTTCATCACATTAAGGATAACATCTGAGCGTTCTTAGTTCCTCTGTTTAGCTTCTGAATACTTTTAACACCGTAAATGACCTGACCTTCCTGCAGTGACTGCGCTCACTACCTAATGTGCCATTGATAATCTGTACCTCAATGTCTTATGATGTTCCTTTTTTTTTAATCTCAAGCTAGCATATCTGTTGATGATGTGTTGCAACTGTAATAGCTTTTCGCAGTTTTCTCTGTGTGGGTTTGTCGAACCTATTTGAGAACTTCGCATGGGGACGAGCAGGGTGATAAAGTGTGCGTCAGAATCAGGAGCTTAGCTTGGAGCTGATACGAGCATTGCTTATCAGAAATTGCTATTTTAGATACATAGGTCTAGCTATGGTGAATTGGTGATTAGAGAGGTTGTGTCTTGCGGTGTGCGGCACTGCAAATGAGATTTCATCACATTAAGGATATCCGAACTATCCTATTTTTTCTGTTTAGCCTCCTGAATCCCTTTAACACCATCAATGACCTGAGCTTCCTGCAGTGAGTGTGCTTACATGCCATTAATGACTTGTTATATTTAAAGTTTTGTGATGCCCCTTTTTCATGTGAAGCTAGCATGTTTGCTGGTACGTTGCATCTGTAATAGCTTTTCACAGTTTTATATCTGCTTGGGGTTTGTTGTCCCCATCTGATAACTAAGTGGTTTATAGCTGTGAGCAGAAAGGAGGTAAAACATGTGATGGTTTTGTTGTCGGATGTTTTTTTTATCTATCTATTCTTGCACGTCGATTTGAATGCTGCGGTGGTTTTTGAAGCTGTTGAGATTAGTCTCCTAGGTTGGAAATTGATCATGGTGGCAGTGGCATATGAGGGAGTGGACGGAATGGAGAGTTTATCGTGGTAGTTTAAACAAGAAAAAGAAAAGGCTGTCTAGGTACTGGTCATAGGTTCCAGTGTGACACTGTGACATGAGGTTTCAATGCATGCTGTTTGCTGCAATGGTGGTGTTAAGTGTTAACATGGAATTAAGTAAAATACGAGACCTTTTTTTTATTTTATAAGATTTATTATAGGGTATTTGGCTATAAAAAAATTGCTTCATTACATTAGGAAAATGTTCTGTAGCTTTTATACTGAACCCCTGCAGCAATATTATCAAGTCGCCTAGTTGTATGGGGACCAATCAGATGACTAATAGACCGGTTAGTCTTCCCCATGTCCTTGTAATTGTACTTGTATCAAGGGTGTATATGCTATATAATATAACTGTATCAGGTTGTATGCGCCACACTGCTATGTAGTATTCACCACACCATTAATTGGTAATAATGTTATCAAGTCGTTCGACAAATCGCGATTAGTCAGGCTTATCGTTGCCATGGTGATTAGTTATGCACTACGATTAGTCGGGCTGATCGGTGCCATGGCGACTAGGATCGATTAGACGATTTGATAACATTGATTCAAGAATTCAAGTTTCACCATGGTTTCTGAGTCACTTGTGAATTGCTGTGAACTCTGGATCCTAGACTGGTGGGCCAAATTGCTAGCCTAATAATATTCTAAACGCAACATGAAGCTTAGTTTTCCTCCTCCCTGATTGGTTGTGTTAAGTCAATGACTAGTCGGACAACTAGAAACCTAGATAAGCTAATTGGTTGGTGGACCTAATTGAGGTCAAGGGACCGATAAGGATGACTTATCATGATCTTCGGATGACGTGATAACACTGCCCTGCAACGCCATCAATGGTGGAAGCTTTCCTGCGAATGCTTGCTATTCAACTAAATGTGCTATTAATAACTCGTGTATCTAAACGCTTGTGGCTTACATTAAACAAATATATTTCTTGATGCTTTCCTACTGTTGTAGATTTTGGTATCACTACTGTTTTCTCTGCATGAGAATGTGCTATTAAATTTGTGTATTAAAAAAGCTCGTAGTGTTACTTTTTCTAAGCAAATATATTTTGATGCTTTGAAACTGTTGAAGCTTTTAGTTCTATATATGCATGGGTTTGCTGTTTCAATTTGGGAACTCTAGGCAGTGCTATAACTATGAGCAGAAAGGAAGGAGATTATGTGACTAGTTTTTTAAAACTTAGTCCCAAAGTTCTTTTTTCTTCCACATATTTTGAGCACTGTGTCAGTTTTTGAAGTTTCTGTGATTTGTTTCCTAGGTATCGAAATGATCTTGGTGAAGTAGGAGGAAGAGGTGGTGATGGTCGATATATGAATTGTGCACCAGGTATGAATTATTGAATTAGTGAGTCAGGATTGCCATTACCTGCTCCTTGTCAAATTGTCATTTTTGTAAAGATATTATTAGTTGTAAGTTGGACAATAGATTGAAAAGGTAAGTGCCGATCTAGTTTATTTTCCCCATAATTGATATGTTTCTCTCGATCTTCTTCGAGTGTGTCAAGCACACAACACAATATGTACTGTACACATTGGAATGGATCACAATTCATAGCAAATGTTTTTTTTCTTCAGTCAATTCTTTGAGTGTGTCAAGCATGTTAAGGGTATTATTGTAATCTCATGTGTCTAGGTATATATTCACCTCCTTTCATGAGATTGCTGGAGTTGAACAGGCGCATTCCTGTAGAATACCATGATATCATGCTGTCCTTCACAACATCATCCCCTCCAATGAATTGAATGTTGTAGTGCGCCCTCAGCTTGACATCGCTACTCATCAACTCCAAGAAGACAATGATGTAGTGCCTAGTGATATCATCATTGCCGTTGGGGTAGAAGTGGATGGACCAATCGAAGCCACCAACAGTGAAGGTGGATGACCTTATGAATTTACCAACATCTGTTCTGCCCTTCTTTTGACTGTAGTCATCTATCTCGAAGATGTGCGTGCCTATATGGGCCTCAATGGTGCGACTTGATGCTGTTCTTCTGGGTATCCGTGACTTCCTTGAAGTATCTTCTCCTTCCAAACAATAATACCCTTAACAAAGCACACAACATAATATGTACTGTACACATTGGAATCGATTCATATGTATGTCTTGTCATTTCAAGCTACTTATGTTTGAAATTTCTTGGTACTTGGTAGTGATGTTCCTTTAACTATAATTTTCCATATGATGTATAGATTGGTCGGATTCTGGACGCGGTGGATGGAATGAGGGACCTGGGAACAGTCGTAGGTACATATATAAATCTGAATTGGCTTTGTGTACTCTTTTTTACTTTCTGAGGAGCAACTCTTGTCAAGATTGCCATGGTTTTCACTATGATATTTTTCTCGAACATGCAAGACAGCAAGAGAGCTGCATTTCATTGCATTGTAGAAGGAATAATAGGTTTCCACCAAAAATAGAAAGAGAAGAAGAAAAACACACTAAGAAAAAAAATGTAAGATAATCTGCTGCTGCCCCTTTCTTCTGTTTTGCTGCAGCAGTGGACTTGGCAATCGGTCAGCTCTGCTGACTACTGCTGAAGTATGGCAATAGGCCACTACTTGATGTACTAGTTAGTACAAGTAGATGTATGGCAATAGGCCACTAGCTGTAGTGACTGTTCTCAGCCATGTAGGGAGTAGTTGGGGCTGATATCAGCCATACTCTTGTGTACCTTATAGCTGGTACAAGAGTTGTATATATATACTCTAGACATGGAAACGAAAATTTCAGTTCAGAGCAGCAAACATTCTGAGTTTCAGACTTGTGCAGTGCTGTGCTCGTGTGCTCTTTGTTCTGACCCCTTCTTCTACCTCTAGCCGTGGTGTGTCGTGTGTGTGAGTGTGCTGGTGAGCTGATTGCTCACCTGTGGAGGAACAACGCCTTGAGCACGATGCGTTTTTGTCTCGGTGGCTAGTTAGCTTCGTGCTCCTGGCAGCGCCGTACAACTCGACTCTGCTGACGTGCCTAGGGCTTCCTGGTGGCACGATGTCCACAATGCGCTGGACCCGGGGTTCGCTCCTGCGGTGTTCACAGTACCGAAAGAATTCGAGTGGAGGCCCAATGGGAGTAGCTATTGGGTGGTGCGGCCATGGTGTACACGATGGCGATGTAGCAGGAGCTAGGGCAATGTTGTCCTTTGCACGGCGTATGGTGGCCGGTAGAGGAGTGGGATGAGCGTGCACTCCAAGCTGTCTGCGGTGTCCTCTTGATGGATTAGCGTGACTGCACCGAAGGCGTATGGTTAGAACACTTTCTTCGTCAGCACCAACACCAGCCAATGGAGTCTGCGGCAGCCACACGTGGCCGTGGCGCGCAGGAGCAGCGCTTTGCGCATGATGTGTTTTTGTCTCTGTGGCTAGTTTGCTTCGTGCTCCCGAGCGCTGTCCGACTCGACTCCGGCCACAGTGTGCGCGTCTGTGTTCCACCGCCACTTCATCTACGTCAAGGGAACGGATGCGCCCTTGGTCTCGGCACCGATGCACATCCTGCACCTGAGGGTTTGGGAGCGTTTCCCTGAGCTTCGCCTAGCGTTGGCGATGGCAAGCATCCCGGACTCCGCTGACGACGCTGACGTGCCTAGGGCTTCCCGGTGGCACGACGTCCACAAGGCCGTGGACCCGGGGTTCGCTCATGCAGTCTACACGGCACCGAAATAATTCGAGTGGAGGCCCTACAGGAGTAGCTACTGGGTGTGCGAACATGGTGTTCACGATGGCGATGCAGCAACAGCTAGGGCACTGTTGTCCTTTGCACGATGTCTGGTGGCCAACGGCGGCGCAGTGGGACGAGCACGCACTCCATGCTGTCTGTGGTGTCCTCTTGATGGTTCAGCGCGACCGCACCGTAGGTGTATGGGCACAACACTTTCTTCGTCAGCACCAACACCAACCAATGGAGGCGAGCAGGGAGCAATGCCTTGAGCACGATGCGTTTTTGTCTCTGGCTAGTTCGCTTCGTACTCCCGGTGGTGTTATGCGACTCTAACTTCGTCTTCAATATCCTCCCGGGGGAGGTCCTCCCCATTGCCGTCAGCCTGGCGTGCGGCCATAGCGTGCACACACGGGTTCCACCGCCACTTTGTCTATGCCAAGCAAATGGAGGCGCCCTCGGTCTCGGACTCCAGCTGTGGGTCTAGGAGCGTTTCACGGAGCTTCGCCCAGCGATGGCGATGGCAAGCGTCCCGGACTACATTGACGACGGTGACGTGCCTAGGGCTTTCCGATGGCACACGCCCACAGGGCGCTGGACCCGAGGTTCGTTCATGCGGTGTTCACGACACCGAAAGAATTCGAGTGAAGGCCCTATGGGAGTAGCTACTGAGTGTGCGGCCATGGCGTCCACGATGGCAATGCAACAGGAGCGAGGGCACTGTTGTCCTTTGCACAACGTCTGGTGGTCGGCGGCGGGGTGGGACGAGCGCGCGCTACATGCTGTCGTGGTGTCCTCTTGATGGATCTGCGCGACCGCATTGAAGGCGTATTATGGGCAGAGCACTTTCTTCGTCAGCACCAACACCAGTGGAGGTGGCGGTAGCCACACGTGGCCGTGGCGAGCAGGAGCAGCGCCTTGAACACGATGTGTTTTTGTCTCTGGCTAGTTCGCTTTGTACTCCCGGCGGCGCTGTGCGACTCTAACTTCGTCTCCGATGTCCTCCTAGGGGGAGGTCCTCCCCATTGCCGTCAACCTGGCACGCGGCCATAGCGTGCCCACATGGGTTCCACCACCACTTCGTCTACGCCAAGCGAATAGAGGCACCCTCGGTCTCGGCACTCCAGCTCAGCGATGGCGATGGCAAGCGACCCGGACTACGCCGATGACGGTGACGTGCCTAGGGATTCCCAATGGCACGACGCCCACAGGGCGCTGGACCCGAGGTTCGTTCATGCGGTGTTCACGACATCGAAAGAATTCGAGTGAAGGCCCTACGGGAGTAGCTACTGGGTGTGCGGCCATGGCGTCCACGATGGCAACGCAACAGGAGCGAGGGCACTGTTGTCCTTTGCACGACGTTTGGTGGCCGGCGGCGGAGTGGGACGTGCGCGCACTACATGCTGTCTGTGGTGTCCTCTTGATGGATCAGCGCGACCGCATTGAAGGCGTAATATGGGCAGAGCACTTTCTTCGTCAGCACCAACACCAGCCAATGGAGGTGGCGGTAGCCACACATGGCCGCAGCGAGCAGGAGCAGCGCCTTGAGCACGTTGCGTTTTTGTCTTTGGCTAGTTCCCTTCGTACTCCCGGCGGCGCTGTGCGACTCTAACTTCGTCTCCGATATCCTCCTGGGGGAGGTCCTCCCCATTGCTGTCAGCCTGGCGCGCAGCCATAGCGTGCACACACGGGTTCCACCGCCACTTCATCTACGCCTAGCGAACGGAGGCGCCCTCGGTCTCGGCACTCCAGCTGTGGGTCTAGGAGCGTTTCCCAGAGCTTTGCCCAGCGATGGCGATGGCGATGGCAAGCATCCCGGACTACGCCGACGACGATGACGTGCCTAGGGCTTCCTGATGGCACGACGCCCACAGGGCGCTGGACCCGAGGTTCGTTCATGTGGTGTTCATGACACCGAAAGAATTTGAGTGAAGGCCCTACGGGAGTAGCTACTGTTGAAAAGGTAAGTGCCGATCTAGTTCATTTTCCCCGTAATTGATATGTTTCTCTTGATCTTCTTCGAGTGTGTCAAGCACACAACACAATATGTACTGTACACATTGGAATGGATCACAATTCATAGCAAATGTTTTTTTTCTTAAGTCAAGTCTTCGAGTGTGTCAAGCATGTTAAGGGTATTATTGTAATCTCCTGTGTCTAGGTCTATATTCACCTCCTTTCATGAGATTGCTGGAGTTGAACAGGCGCATTCCTGTAGAATACCATGATATCATGCTGTCCTTCACAACATCATCCCCTCCAATGAATTGAATGTTGTAGTGCGCCCTCAGCTCGACATCGCTACTCATCAACTCCAAGAAGACAATGATGTAGTGCCTAGTGACATCGTCATTGCCGTTGGGGTAGAAGCGGATGGAGCAATCGAAGCCACCATCAGTGAAGGTGGATGACCTTATGAATTTACCAACATCTGTGCTGCCCTTCTTTTGACTATAGTCATCTATCTCGAAGATGTGCGTGCCTGTATGGGCCTCAATGGTGTGACTTGATGCTGTTCTTCTGGGTATCCGTGACATCCTTGAAGTACCTTCTCCTTCGAAACAATAGTACCCTTAACAAAGCCCACAACATAATATGTACTGTACACATTGGAATCGATTCATATGTATATCTTGTCATTTCAAGCTACTTATGTTTGAAATTTCTTGGTACTTGGTAGTGATGTTCCTTTAACTATAATTTTCCATATGATGTATAGATAGGTCGGATTCTGGACGCAGTGGATGGAATGAGGGACCTGGGAACAGTCGTAGGTACATATATAAATCTGAATTGGCTTTGTGTACTCTTTTTTCCTTTCTGAGGAGCAACTCTTGTCAAGATTGTCATGGTTTTCACTATGATATTTTTCTCGAACATGCAAGACAGCAAGGGAGATGCATTTCATTCCATTGTAGAAGGAATAATAGGTTTCCACCAAAAATAGAAAGAAGAGAAGAAGAAAAACACACTAAGAAAAAAAATGTAAGATAATCTGCTGCTGCCCCTGTCTTCTGTTTTGCTGCAGCAGTGGACTTGGCAATCGGTCAGCTCTGCTGACTAGTGCTGAAGTATGGCAATAGGCCACTACTTGTTGTACTAGTTAGTACAAGTAGATGTATGGCAGTAGGCCACTAGTTGTAGTGGCTGTTCTTAGCCATGTAGGGAGAAGTTGGGGCTGATATCAGCCATACTCTTGTGTACCTTATAGCTGGTACAAGAGTTGTATATATACTCTAGACATGGAAACGGAAATTTCAGTTCAGAGCAGCAAACATTCTGAGTTTCAGACTTGTGCAGTGCTGTGCTCGTGTGCTCTCTGTTCTGACCCCTTCTTCTACCTCTAGCCATGGTGTGTGTGAGTGTGCTGGTGAGCTGATTGCTCACCTGTGCAGGAGCAGCGCCTTGAGCACGATGCGTTTTTTTCTCGGTGGCTAGTTTACTTCGTGCTCCTGGCAGCGCCATACAACTTGATTCCGCTGATGTGCCTAGGGCTTCCTGGTGGCATGACGTCCACAATGCGCTGGACCCGGGGTTCGCTCCTGCGGTGTTCACAGCACCGAAAGAATTCGAGTGGAGGCCCTACGGGAGTAGCTACTGGGTGTGTGGCCATGGTGTACACGATGGCGATGTATTAGGAGCTAGGGCAATGTTGTCCTTTGCACGACGTGTGGTGGCCGGCGGCGTAGTGGGATGAGCACGCACTCCATGCTGTCTGCGGTGTCCTCTTTATGAATCAGTGTGACCGCACTGAAGGCGTATTACGGGTAGAGCACTTTCTTCGTCAGCGCCATCGCCTGCCAATGGAGGCGGCAACAGCCACACAGTGGTGGTGAGCACGAGCAGCGCCTTGAGCACGATGTGTTTTTGTCTCTCTGGCTAGTTCGCTTTGTGCTCCCCGTGCCCACATTCCACCGCCACTTCATCTACGCCAAGCGAACGGAGGCGCCCTTGGTCTCGGCACCGATGCACATCCACCAGCTGTGGGTCTGGGAGCGTTTCCCTGAGCTTCGCCCAGCGATGGTGATGGCAGGCGTCCTGGACTCCGCTAACGATGGTGACGTGCCTAGGACTTCCTGATGGCACGACGCCCACAGGGCGCTGGACCCGAGGCAAGCTCATGCGGTGTTCACGGCACCAAAAGAATTCGAGTGAAGGCCCTACGGGAGTTGCTACTGGGTGTGCGGCCATGGTGTCCATGATGGCGAAGCAACAGGAGCGAGGGCATTGTTGTCCTTTGCATGACGTCTGGTGGCCAGCGACGGAGTGGGACGAGCACGCACTACATGCTGTCCGTGGTGTCCTCTTGACGGATCCGCGTGACCGCACTGAAGGCGTATTATGGGTGGAGCACTTTCTTCGTCGACACCAACACCAGCCAATGGAGGCGGCGGTAGCCACACGTGGCCGTGGCAAGCATGAGCAGCGCCTTGAGCACGATGCATTTGTGTCTGTGGCTAGTTCGCTTCGTACTCCCGGCGGTGTTGTGCGACTCTTAACTTCGTCTTTGATATCCTCCCGGGGGAGGTCCTCCCCATTGCCGTCAGCCTGGCGCGCGGCCATAGCGTGCGCACCCGCGTTCCACCGCCACTTCGTCTACACCAAGCGAACAGAGGCGCCCTCGGTCTCGGCGCTGATGCACATCCTCCAGCTGTGGGTCTGGGAGCATTTCCCTGCGCCTCGCCCTGCGATCGTGATGGCAAGCGTCGATGGCACGATGCCCACAGGGCGCTGGACCTGGGGTTCGCTCATGCGGTGTTCGAGTGGAGGCCCAATGGGAGTAACTACTGGGTGTGCGGCCATGGAGTCCACGATGGCGATGCAGCAGGAGTTATTTATTTATTATCTTCCTGTTATTTATTCGAGTGGAGGCCTTACTGAGTAGCTACTGGATTTCGTTCACTAGAAGTTATTTATTTATTTATTTATTATCTTCCTGTTTATTGCTAAAAAAGAACAGTATATGCATCAGTTTATTCTACTACATCATTTAGCTTTTGGTCTTCCCGTGCGTAGTTGATACTAAAGGTCTGTTTGGATCCCATGAATTGAAATACCTTGAAAGTGCTTCACATTTCATTATTAAATTACTTTCCAATTCCTGGGAATCAACAACAACAACATAGCCTTTTGTCCCAAGCAAGTTGAGGTAGGCTAGAGATGAAACCCAAAAGAGACGAGAAACAGGGAGACACATAAAAGGACATAAAGGGCACAAGACAAAAAAAGGTCACGGTTCCGGCACGTTTATTGCCAATCTCCAAGCGCTCCTGTCCATAGCTAAATCCTTGGAGATATTCCACTCCTTAAGATCTCTCTTAACGGACTCGTCCCAAGTTAGTTTAGGTCGACCTCTACCGCTCTTTACATTATCGGCCCTCTTTAGAACTCCACTACGCACCGGCGCCTCAGGAGGCCTCCGTTGGACATGTCCAAACCATCTCAACCGATGTTGAATCAATTTCTCATCAATTGGTGCCACCCCAACCCTATCCCGAATATCGTCGTTCCAGACTCTATCCCTCCTTGTGTGCCCACAACACCAACGCAATATATGCATCTCTGCTACACTCAATTGCTGGACATGTCGCCTTTTTGTAGGCCAAAACTCAGCACCATATTGTTAGTCGCTGGATTCTCACTCTTGGTAGTAGTAGAATCCTTACTCTCATCGAGAGAGGATGACACTAGGAGTTGGGACAATTTTCTGGTTTATTTCTCACACAAACTCACACAATGCCATGCCAACCTGAGGGGTTTGGGTTACATACTTATAGGCTGCTAGCCAGCCAAGCATATGCCAAGATGCTAGTCTAAGATGCTAGTCTAAGATGCTGTCCTAGATGCCAACTGCTGTCGTAAAAGCAGATGCTGTCCTAGATGATGTCCTAGATGCTAACTGCTGTCCTAAAAGCAGATGCTGTCCTAGATGCTGTCCTAGATGCTAACTGCTGTCCTAACAACAGTCAAAAGATGCTGGACACAAAGATCATGTGCTGCGTACTGCAGCAGCCCCACACCCACCAGCCAACACAGAGACTTATCCATCACTCTTCCCCTAAGTCTTGTGTGGCTCCTTGTGAGATATCTGAGCCATCCCGATCCTGGTGCGAAGTTCCTGGAACTTGACCCGCCCAAGAGACTTGGTCAAGAAGTCGGCGAGCTGGTCTTGGGTGTTGATGTAGTTGGCCCGGACACTCCCTTCCTCCAGGCAGCTTCTGATGAAGTGGTACCTCACCCGGATGTGCTTGCTGCGCTCGTGGAAGACAGGATTCTTTGCCAAGGCCAAGGCGGACTTGCTGTCCACCCTGAGCTCCACTGCCTCTGCATCTCTGCCAAGGAGATCGCTAAGCAGCCGAGCCAACCACAAAGCCTGAGTAGCAGCAGTAGTGGCTGCGATGTACTCTGCCTCGCAGCTGGACAGAGCCACCACCTGCTGCTTGACCGACTGCCAGCTGATCGGACACTTGCCGAGGAAGAACAGAGTCCCGCTGGTGCTCTTGCTCGTGTCGATGTCGCCGACATGGTCGCTGTTGTTGTACCCGATAAAATGCGCCGCACCGGGGCACCTCGGGTAGTGCAAGCCGTAGTCGGAGGTGCCTGCGACGTAGCGGAGGATCCTCTTCACGGCCTGCTGGTGCTCCGCCGTCGGTCGTTGCATGAACCGGCTGACGTAGCCGACGACGAACGCCAAGTCCGGTCGCGTGTGGACAAGGTAGCGAAGGCTGCCCACAATGCGCCGGTACTGCGTCGCGTCCACCTCCTCTTCCGTACTCTCCCGACTCAGCCTCAGCCTCTCCTCCATAGGAGTGTGGGCTGGGTTGCAGCCGGTGAGACCGCCTAGCTCCACAATGCGCTTGGCGTAGGCAGTCTGACGAAGAGAGGTGCCGGAACTGTCCTGGTGGACCTCGATCCCTAGGTAGAAGGAGAGAGGGCCCAAGTCGCTCATCTGAAAAGTCGCCCTCATCTTCTCCTTGAACGCCTCGATCTCCACCTCCTTGGTGCCGGTGATCACCAAGTCGTCGACGTAGACGCCTACCAGCAGGGCCTTTCCTCCGCTGCCCCGCCGGTAGATGGCCGCCTCGTGTGGGCTTTGCTCGAAGCCCATCCCCTTCAGCGTGGAATCCAGCTTGGCATTCCACGCCCTCGGTGCCTGCCGCAAGCCATAGAGGGCCTTGCGCAGGCGAAGCACCTTGCCCTCCTTGCCGGGAATCGCAAATCCCGGCGGCTGATGCACGTAGACCTCCTCCTTCAAGTCGCCGTTAAGGAACGCCGACTTGACATCCATGTGATGGACGCGCCAGCCCTCCTGGGCAGCTAGCGCAAGGAGGAGTCGCACGGACTCCATCCGTGCAACGGGCGCGAGGGCGTCGTCAAAGTCGATTCCTTCTTGCTGGACGAAGCCGCGCGCCACCAGACGTGCCTTGTGCTTGATCACCACTCCGGTCTCGTCCTTCTTGAGCTTAAAGACCCACTTGAGAGAGATGGCGTGGTGGCCGGCTGGAAGATCGGCCAGCTCCCACGTCTTGTTCCGCTCGACGGCGTCCATCTCCATCTGCATCGCGGCACGCCATGCCGCGTCCCTCTCCGCCTCGGCGAAGGAACGAGGCTCGCCATCGTCCTGTGCGAGGTGCAGCTCCGCCTCAAAGTCGTGCTGCCCCAGTCCAGGGACCGGCTGCTCGCCGAGGAGGTTGTCCACGGTACGGTAGCGCAGAGGCTCGCCGCCGTGGTAGGCGTCGATGCGATCCTCGTCGTTGGACAGCGGAGTGGCGAACTCCACTGTGCGCTGCTCGTCGTGGACCGAAGCTGCCGGTGCCGAGCTTGAAGGGGTAGGGTCCGGTGTAGGAGAGCGAGGCGTGGCCGGCGGTGCTGGTGGTGGACTCGCCGGAGCCTGTGGACTTGCCGGAGCTGGTGGTGGCGGTGGTGAAGGACTCGCCGGAGGTGGTGGCGAACGAGGTGGTGGGGTAGGCGAGCTCGGTGAGGACGAGCTGCTAGCTCCCCCTGCCTCCTTGAAGTGGACGTAGTCGACGACGAAATCGCTGGTCGTCGGAGTCGAGCCGTCATCCACCATCTTGCCCCACGTCCAGCTTCGCCCCTCGTCGAACACGACGTCACGCGTGATGCGCACGCGCCGTGTTGCAGGGTCGAGGACGCGGTAGGCCTTGGCGCCCTCCGCGTAGCCGATGAAGACCCCTGGCGTGCTCTGGTCGTCGAGCTTGCCGACGTGGTTGAGCTCCTTGACGAAGGCCAGGCAGCCGAAGACGCGAAGGTGGCTCACCACGGGCTTGCGCTTGTGCCAGGCCTCGTATGGCGTCTTGCCGTCGAGGGCCTTGGTGGGGGAGCGGTTGAGCAAGTGGACGGCAGTCATCACCGCCTCACCCCAGTAGATCGCCGGCATCCCTCTCTGCTTGAGGAGGGCACGGGAGGTGGCCACCACCGTCTGGTTGCGGTGCTCGACGACGCCGTTCTGCTGCGGAGTGTACGGCGCGGAGAAGTGGCGGTGGATCCCCTCATCGGCGCAGTACGCCGCGAACTCGGCCGCCGTGAACTCGCCGCCGTTGTCCGTGCGTAGGACCCGAAGCTTGTGGCTGCACTCCGCCTCCGCAGCAGCTTGAAGACGCTTGATGGCGTCCGCCGCGGCTGCCTTGGCGTCGAGCAGGACAGCCCACATGTAGCGGGACATGTCGTCGACGAGGAGGAGGAAGTAGCGCCGGCCTCCAGGTGTAGCCGGTGTCACGGGGCCACAGAGGTCACCGTGTACGAGCTCCAGCTTCTCCTTGGCGCGGAAGCTTGCCTGACGAGGAAAAGGAAGCCGCCGCAGCTTGGTGAGGACGCAGGTGTCGCAGAACTGCTCCACGTGGTCGACGTGCGGCATGCCCCGCACCATCTCCTTGCTGCTGAGCTGCCTCAGGGCCTCAAAGTTGAGGTGCCCAAAGCGCTCGTGCCACCTCCAAGCGTCGTCGTCGCGGCGGGCTGCAAGACAGAGAGGTTGCGCCACCTGCGCGTGAAGGACGTAGAGGCGGTTGCTCCTGTTGACCTTGACCAGGAGCCGGTGTCGATGATCCCAGATGCGCAGCACCCCGTGCTCGATCTCCACGCGCGATCCGCTCTCATCCAGCTGTCCCAAGCTGATGATGGAGTTCCTCAACGCGGGGATGTAGTAGACACCGGTGAGCAGCCTGTGCTCGCCAGTCTTGGCGACAAAGACGACAGAGCCGACGCCCTTGATCTCCACAGCGGAGGCGTCGCCGAACTTGACGGTGCCTCGGACGCCTGAGTCGAGCTCGGAGAAGAACTCCCGCCGCCCGGTCATGTGGTGGGTGGCGCCGGTGTCAAGGCACCACCCGTCGGTCTTGTCGTTGCCGGAGCTGTCGTCGAGGAGGGCGTGTGCTTTTGGCTCGTCAAGGTGGAGGAGAGCCGTTGCGGCTGGTGCCGCTGGAGGTAGTTCGATGCTCGCATGAGCAATGAACAGAGCCGGCTGCTCCTCCTCCGCCTGCGCGACGTGGGCCTGGCCACGTCGTGGCTGTCGACAATCCTTGGCCCAATGACCAAGCTTGCCGCAGTTGTAGCAAGGTTCGTCTTGTGCTGGCTTTTGCTTGCCAGCGGCGCCGCCCTGGGCGCCTCCACGATCATCAACCTCGGCACGTCCTCGCGCCCCTGCCTGGGCGTCTTTGCGTGGCTTGCCACGCTTGCGGCCGCCTATCGTGGAAGAAGGCTCCCCCTTCTTCCTGTCACCTTGGCCGGCAGCCCACTGCTCCCGAGTGAGGAGGAGCTTCCCGCCAATGGTGACGGGTCCCGAGAGGCGCTGTGGCTCATCGCTGTCAACGACCTTGAGGCGGCCCAACGCCTCCTCGATCGTCATCGTGGAGAGGTCTAGCAGAGACTCGATTGAGCGAGCCATCTGCTTGTACTTCTCGGGGACGCAGCGGAAGAGCTTCTCAACAGCTCTCTCCTCGCCGTAGGTGTCGTCGCCGAACTGCACCAACTTCTGCAACAGAGTGTTGAGACGGAGAGCAAAGTCATCAACGTCCTCACCTGGCTTGAAGGCCAGGTTCTCCCACTCCTTGCGAAGTGCCTGCAGTGTGGACTTGCGGGCGCGGTCGCTGCCGATGCGTGCCACAGCGATGGCGTCCCAGGCCTCCTTGGCAGTCCGCTTGCTGGTAAGCGAAAACTGCATTTCGGGCGGGACTGCAGCAATGAGAGCATCCAGTGCCCGTCGATCTTGGTCGTAGTCGACGTCGCCGTACCGGACTGCATCCCAGATATGTCGCACCTGGAGCCTTACCCTCATCACCGCCGCCCACTCAACGTAGTTGGTCTTGGTGAGGGTAGGCCACCCGCCGCCGGGGCCGACGTCCCTGACGACAGCCTGGTACTCGTGGTGACCACGGTACCGAACCGGGGAGAGAGAGCCGCGCTGCCTGTGAAGGCCGCGCTCTCCATCGACCCGTCCGCCGCCGCCATGCGCGCCTCCTCCAGGAGCGCCACCGCCGAGCGCCCCTCTTTCAGGAGCGCCGCCGGCGTGTCTGCGCCTGTCTGGGCTGCCGCCGCGCTCGTGGGCGTGCGCGGCTGCCCAGTGCGCCGCTCGCCCTCGCGATGCCTCCCTCTCTAGCAACTCGAGGTCCGCGTCGGCGCTGTCATCAGCAGCGATGGAGCTGCTGTTGCTGCCGCGTAGAACCTCGACCTTCGCTGCTGCTGCACGCGCTGCATCCGCCGCCGCCGCCGCTTCCACCTTCGCTCTAGCTGCTGCTAGCTCCGCTGCTGCCAGCCTCGACGCCCTTGCCGCCGCTGCTGTGGCGTCTGCCGCCGCTCGCTCGCGCTTCTCTGCCGCGGCGAGGTTGGCCTCCTGCCGACGCCGCGTGCTCGAGGCGACCGAGCCCTGAGACTGTCCTACGGACATGGCGCACTATCGAGGGGGCTGCTGTGTGGAGAGCAGGGGCAGCCGGAGCTGCTGCTGCTACCGGCTGCGGTTGGGGCTGCTGCGAGACCGGGGAAGGAGATGAGCAGGAGATGCTCAGGCTACAGGATAATACGGTTCTGATACCACTTGTTAGTCGCTGGATTCTAACTCTTGGTAGCAGTAGAATCCTTACTCTCATCGAGAGAGGATGACACTAGGAGTTGGGGCAATTTTCTGGTTTATTTCTCACACAAACTCACACAATGCCATGCCAACCTGAGGGGTTGGGGTTACATACTTATAGGCTGCTAGCCAGCCAAACATATGCCAAGATACTAGTCTAAGATGCTGTCCTAGATGCCAACTGCTGTCCTAAAAGCAGATGCTGTCCTAGATGCTAACTGCTGTCCTAAAAGCAGATGCTGTCCTAGATGCTGTCCTAGATGCTAACTGCTGTCCTAACAACAGTCAAAAGATGCTGGACACAAAGATCATGTGCTGCGTACTGCAGCAGCCCCACACCCACCAGCCAACACAGAGACTTATCCATCACATATAACATCGCTGGACGAGTCGCCGTCCTATAGAACTTACCTTTCAGCTTCTGAGGCACCCTTTTGTCACAAAGAACGCCAGAAGCTTGACGCCATTTCAACCAGCCGGCTGAAATTCTATACCTAACATCTTCATCAATGTCTCCATCCTTTTGTGGCATCGACCCTAAATACCGAAAAGTATCCTTCTTGGCCACCACTTGCCCATCGAGGCTAACGTCTCCCTCCTCGTGCCTAGTCGCGCTGAAATCGCACCTCATGTACTCGGTCTTAGTCCTACTAAGTCTGAACCCTTTCGACTCTAACGAGTGCCTCCATAGTTCTAACTTCCTATTAACCCCCGCCCTACTGTCGTCAACTAGCACCACATCATCAGCAAAGAGCATACACCAAGGGATATCACCTTGTATGTCCCTTGTGACCTCATCCATTACCAAAGCAAATAAATAAGGGCTCAAAGCTGACCCCTGATGCAGTCCTATTTTAATTGGAAAGTCACTGGTGTCGCCATCACATGTTCGGACAAACGTCACCACATCCATGTACATATCCTTGATGAGAGTAACGTACTTAGTTGGGACTTTGTGCTTTTCCAAGGCCCACCACATGACATTTCTCGGTACTTTGTCATATGCCTTCTCGAGGTCAATAAAGACCATGTGTAAGTCCTTCTTCTGCACCCTATATCTCTCCATCAATTGTCGTAATAAGAAAATCGCCTCCATGGTCGACCTACCAGGCATGAACCCAAACTAATTTTGGGTCATATGTGTCACTCTCCTTAGGCGATGCTCGATAACCCTCTCTCAGAGCTTCATCGTATGGCTCATCAACTTAATCTCATGGTAGTTAGTACAACTTTGAACATCTCCCTTGTTCTTGAAGATAGGTACTAATATACTTCTCCATTCTTCAGGCATCTTGTTAGACCGAAAAATAAGGTTAAAAAGCTTAGTTAACCATACTATCGCTCTGGCGCCTAGGTATCTCCACACCTCAATGGGGATACCATCAGGGCCCATCGCTTTACCTCCCTTCATCCTCTTCAAAGCCTCTCCGATCTCTGCCTCCTGAATTCTCCTCACAAAGCGTCTATTGGTATCGTCAAATGAGTCGTCCAACTCAAGGGCAGGACCCTCATTCTCCCCATTAAACAACTTGTTGAAGTACTCTCTCCATCTGTCCTTGATCTCCTCATCCTTCACCAGAAGTCGATCTCCATCTGTCCTGGGAATCAAACAGGGTCTAAATGTTTTTGACAGCTGAAGAGCGATTCAAGTCAAAATGGAGTCCTACCGATCACAGCTGACAAGTCGCTGAAGGTTTCATCAACCAGTGTTAGTACTGACACAAGTGGATCCAGAGCTGGCCTGTTTAGAACACCCATATCAGGTGGTGTGCAGAGTGCAACTTTCGCTCATGGTCTGCCTCCGCCAGCTTTGGCTGTTCGCAATTTGATGGAACAGGTAGCTTTTGCTAGCTACCCTCTCGAGGCTTCCTGTCTGTGAAACAAAATCTCATTTCTCCTGTCTGCCTTGACTTATGTGTGTGCACCAGGCGCGGTTTGCCCGCCTGTGCTCTGTCATGTCTGGCATGTATCACCGCCATACTGGATATCTGTTTGGTTCACTTGTCGACTTTGCTAATGATTCAATGGGCCGTGAGTTAGCTTTTTATTGGTACCGTTTTTGGAAAATAACGATAAACTCTGTTAGACCACTGTTTCCAACTGTCATTGTTGATGTTTTGCGCAGACCCAATATTTTCACTGTCACCCTTAGCAATCCATACGAGAAACTTACTCGCTGTCCCAAGATGCACGCTTATTGTCCAGGTATTAAGTTTATTAATATTTCCTTCTGGAGGTGTGGAGCATAAGTTCCATTCTTGGTAATACCATGTGTATCTTCTTCACAGGTGCCTGGATGGAGTGAACTGTCAAACGCTTGAGTCGCCATATTTGGTGATGTTTACCCTTTGCCAGCTGAACAACAGGTTTCTTTTTGACTGCCTTTTGTTGTTAGATACTTCAATCAGTTAGGTAATTAGTTTTCCATTGATTACTGGCATTTCTTGTCATATGATAGTCACTTCTGGCTTCTGAATGCTACTGTGAAACAACTGTTGTTTGGTAGTCTTTTCTGTACTGAGATTTTTTTCAACATCAAATTCCCCTAATTGGTAATTCCTGTGAGCTACTAGTATTTGCTCTTGGTAACACTTTGCCATGGAAGTAAAGTGACTAGTTTTTATTTGTCATGCTCTTGAGACATGGTTTGAATTTGGAATGTATGATGTATCTTCAGAACTGTTAATATGAAGTGTTGGGTCATGTTTTTTTCTTCCATTCTTGGTTTTAGAACTTTGGTGAACGAACTGATTGTTCATCTTCATTAGGAGTGGGCACATAAGCAATATGTAGCAAAACATCAGCAGTGGGCATCACGGCAGTGGGGAAATTTTTACTATTACAGGATGCACAACATAAGGTCTGGACTTCTGATTGGTTATGTCCCTTTATCATCCTGTGTTTTCCTATCCGTTTATCATTTGAGTTCAGCTGTGTAGTTTAAAATATGTGCTTCCCTGTTCGTTGATTGTCATTAGCCTTGTGCAAATTAGGAGTTGTACTACAGTGACATATACTTCATCGGGGGCTTTGGAACTGTTTCATGGATAGATGTTAAGGAGTACGAAACTATTCAACCTGACAAGATAGCAGTTGATGGTGGTGACTTGCAAAGTTTAAAGGTAAGCATCCATGCCAGATCACTGATACCTTGTTTATATGGTACAATGATCGCAGCAGGTTAGCTGGGTCATTTGGCTACCTACATACCACTCATATGTTTCTGCAGTGAAAATATTCTGATGCATTTCATGCAGGAGTTGAATGCTATTTTCTTTAAACCACTTCGAGAGGTCCTATCATCACAAGGGGAGGTCGATGAAGCTGCTATATATCAGAAGATAGCAAAGGGATAGATATACGGGTTCCACAGGGTGCACAGGTAAAATATATGCTTAATTGCTTATGATCAACCACAAGGCTATTGATTCTTGACAAAGGACATTTCTTTTTTTTTAATTCTTGAATTTGTTCTTCTGTGCAGTTCAATATTCAGAGGTTAGCATTTGATTCCCTCACAAGGTTGAGACTCTGGAGGAAGCCAAGAAAGCAGTCCACAAGATAATCAAAGACAAGCAGCAAATAAAGTGAGGAAGGTTGCAGAAGCTGGCTCTACTCATTTTTCTAATGGTGTAAGGTTTCATTGCGGCCGGACCGAGGATTACGTAACGTAGCAGGTAGCATGAGCAAGTGAAAACGATGGCTGTCTTTTAATAATATATGTGTCCACCTGTGGTGAAGATTGTATATATTCTCGTGTTGCCATATCAATAATGATTATTGTGCGGTTGCTGCTCGAGGAAATCGGACCGTGTCTATTTCTGGCTTAAGGGTACCTGGTAATAATATATGTGTCTTTTAATAATATATGTGTCCACCTGTGGTGAAGATTGTATACTATATGCTCGTGTTGCCATATCAATAATGATTATTGTGCGGTTACTGCTTGAGGAAATCGGACCTTGTTTATTTCTGGCTTAAGGGTACCTGGTAACCTGGGTATCATCACAGATTTGTCAACGTGAAGAAAATTGCATGCCTTGATTTTGATGATAATTTGATCGTATCATAATGTGAGCGGTACTAGTCTGGTGAAATTGGCACTAGGCCCTTGTTTAGATTGAAGAAAATTTCAACCCGATGAATAGTACCGCTTTCGTCTTATTTGGCAAATATTATCTAATCATGGACCAACTAGGCTTAAAAGATTCATCTCGTGATTTCCAACTAAACTGTGTAATTAGTTATTTTTTTTACCTATATTTAATACTCTATACAAGCGGTTAAAAATTGATGTGATGGAGAGAGAGTGAAAAAACTTGGAACTTTGAGGCAAACTAAACCAGGCGTAGTTGTCGGTTTGTTGGAAATGGCAAGCTTGCAATACTGCTGCACATACACTTTCCGAAATGGACCCAGCTTGCAATAATGCAAGGCTGCAACCTCAGTGGATATTTGAGCAGGACAAAACATCATTGCACACAGTACCCGTGAGCAACGAATGGCAGTATTGCTATTTGTGCAACAACGCCTTGTTTAGTTTGCCTTAAAGTTCCAAGTTTTTTCACTCTCTCTCCATCACATCAATTTTTAATCGCTTGCATGGAGTATTAAATATAGGTAAAAAAATAACTAATTACACAGTTTAGTTGGAAATCACGAGATAAATCTTTTGAGCCTAGTTGATCCATGATTGGACAATATTTGCCAAATAAGACGAAAGTGGTACTATTCATCGGGTTGAAATTTTCTTCAATCTAAACAAGGGCCAAGTTTGTTTTCCAGCGAACCCTCCATCTTTTTTTTAATCATAACGCTCTATCTTCTTGACAATGACAATGTTGCCTTATTTGGTGTTTGCTACACTTAGATCCTGTTTCGGTTAGATATAAAATAACTTGCTAGCTGCTAAAAAAGTTTCTGATTGATCTAAATAGCCTAGCTTATTTTCTATTTTTAACTATTCAATCACCTAGCTTATAAAAAGCTGTTAGCTGGCACTTTCTAGCTATTGCAACTTAGGCCCCTTTGGTGTAGCTTTGGACGGCTCTGGCTCCCTCTGCTGTGACACTGTATCGCTACTGTGTTGCCACTGTTTATACGAGCCGATTTTCTCTCTTCTTTTTCTCTCTCATAGAGCCATTCGTCGGAGGAGGAGCTGCATTTTAAGCTCCTCCGGCTCCGGTCATAGTGCCACTATAGTACCAGAGCCGGAGCAGGCAAGAGCCCGGCCAAAGAGGCCCTTATAAACAAATTTAGTTGATTCAAAAGCTGTTAGCTGATTCTCTCTGGCTACTGCAACTTGCGTATAAACAAATTTAGCTGATCCGAACAGCGCCTTACTAATTTTCAAAAAAAAAAAGAACAGCGCCTTACCCGCTTGCGACTACGCGCGGAGCTGAGCTGCATCTGCATGTACGGAATACTTGCCTTTCTGCGAGTGGCTTAGGCAGTGTTTAGATCCCTTTAAACTTTCAAAAATTTTACAAGATTTCTCGTCACATCGAATCTTTAGACGTATGCATGAAGTATTAAATGTAGGTAAAAAAATAATTAATTACACAGTTTGTCTGTAAATGTCGAGACGAATCTTTTGAGCCTAGTTAGTCCATGATTGGATAAATTTTACCAAATAACGGCTGTGTTCAGTTCCTCAAAAAAAGTACTATGCGAAAAAAAGATTCCCTGTCACATCAAACTTGCGATACATGCATGAAGTACTAAATGTAGATGAAATTAAAAATTAATTGTACAGCTTGGTTGTACTTTGCGAGACGAACGTTTTGAACCTAATTAGTCAACGGTTGGACACTATTTGCCAAACAAAGCAAAAACGTGCTACAGTACTTTTTTTTACCCCTTTTCAGGGATCTAAACACAGCCAACAACGAAAAGTGCTACAGGAATTTTACACCAACTTTTACACCATCTAAACACTACCTTACCCACCTGGTACCGACCCGCGGTACCTGCCGACTGCCGTACTACATGTCCGGAGCGTGCAGTGTTTGCCTGTCTGTGTCTGATGACTGGTGATTGAGTGTGCTTTTTGTGTGATGGCCTGTTCCCAATTCCACCACCCAAATTCTACTATGCAAAAAGGAGATTCCTCGTCACATAAAAATATCGGCAAATGCATGGAGTATTAAATGTAGATGAAATAAAAAAACTAATTGCACAGTTTTGTTGTACTTTGCGAGACGAACATTTTGAATCTAATTAATCATTTTTTGGATAATTTTTTACACTACAAAACAAAAGCTGCTACAGTGTTCCGGCAGGAACACTGTAGCAGCCAGAGCCGAATCCGTGACCCCGACTTGGGATCTAAACACGGCCATGGAATTTGAAAAAAAGGTGTTTGCTATTGACAAACGCCTGAGTCGGCTAATATTTATCCAGTTCGCTTATGCTGAAATTTAGCTTATGCTGATGCTTATAATAAAATGTTGCGTAGAGATTAGAACGCATCCTTCGAGAAGGAAAAAGGAAGGAAGAAACGGGAACGCATCCAAGCAACACATGGAAAAGAACGTGAACGTTCAAGCTTGCGAAAACAATATTAATTTTGAAAGAGTTTATGAAAATCCACACAGTCCAAACCAAAAGACTCAAAGTTGAAATTGAAAACTTTAGATTTAGAAATTCTCTACAATATTAATGCTTGGAATAGGGTGTCCGTCCGTCTAGACTTTGCTGGCTTCTCGGGCCGGACCAGTCCAACAGGCAAGGCCTGCTCCATTCTACGTGCGGCTTCCACGGCGCCATCTGCCCACCGTGACTGCCTCCACAACCCCTGTCGCCCGGATTTGCCCTGGCCGCCGCGGTCACCTCCATCCGCCTGTCGCGGCCGCCTCCACTACGCCTCCTGCTCGGACTCGTGCCGCCCAAGGCTGCCGCCTCCATCGAGCTCTGCACTGGTGACCTTGCGCGCCACTCCATGGTATCGAGCTTCGCTCCAGCGGCGAGATCCATGTCGACGAGCCTCCATTCGCCCAAGCAGTAAGTAGATGTTGTGCTAAAAGCACATGTTGCAACGGTATGTTTCATGTGTTTCAGATGTATGTTGCAAAAGTAGATATGGTGTTGCATATGTTATATAGCTATACACATATATTGCAAGTGTATGTTTCAAATGTTTCGGCTCTTTCGGGCGTATGTTACAAATGTCTATTCAAAATATTTCATCTATTTTGGATGTACGTTGCAAGTGTTTTGTCTAGATGTTGCAATGGCTACACACATATGTTGTAAGTGTATATTCCAAATGTTTCATCTGTTTTCAGACGTATGTTGCAGCAAGTATTTTATGTTTCAAGTATATATTCTTGGATGGACGACCAGAGTCACGCAACACACATCTGCAGGTGGGGCGAGCGGATTCCCATGTGCGAGCACGATATGGAGCAGGCGCGGGAAGAGGCATATGCACAAGCGGTCCCCATGTAGCCGTGTAAGCACGGGAAGCGGAGCAAGGGCGGGGCGGTCCTCACATGCATGCGTGTGGAAATAGAGACGCGGGCTAGGCGGATAGAACTGGTGTGATGTTTCCCGCGTACCGTGGATGGAGGCGCCGTACACATGGGCGTTAGTGAAACGGAGCAGACGACCAACGCGACAGTAGTGAGAGTCCGGACGTGGGTGTCGGTTCGGACGCTAGTATCTCCTTCTCTACGTTGCACAAATTTTTGATGTAGTATGACTTTGTCTTAAAGATACTTTAGCACTACGGAATACGAGATTGAGAGAAATAAAGCCACCGGATTTTCAAACTTTACGCGGAAAGATCTTGAAGCTGTCCTTTATAGGCTTCTTCTTCTTCTTTTTACCCTTTTAACCAAAACCAGTCAGGCCCCCGGCCCTAACCAAGCACCCATGCCTCTGCTATCTGGGCCACACTGAAGCCGGCCCCACCGATCAGTGTCATAGGGCAGGCCAATTCCGACCCCACACGACGTTCTTCTTCTCCACGTCACGAGACCCTCCGCTACACGTCCCCCACATCCTCACACACCTCTCTCTCCCTCTTCCTCCCGAGCCCCGACGGCCGACGCACCTCTCCCGGCACTTCGTTTGTTCGATTGATTTCTCCTGAGCTCCTCGTCCTTCCCAAATCCCAACCCGACCCGAGACGAGAGATCCTCCAGATCGAGGCGGGCGCGCGGGCAGGGTGCCCTAGCAAGGATCTTGGCGGGCCCCAGCCATGGCCGAGGTCGCCGACGCGTCCCCACCCCCTGCGACCACCGGCGGCGGAGACCGCAAGCGGGGCCGGGCCTCGCCCGTGCTCCCACCGCCGCCGCCCGGGCCCCCGCCGCCGGGCCCGCACAAGAGGCGTAGAGAGGAGGGCGGTGGAGGCTTCGACCGGCGCCGGCTCGGGCCAGTCGGCGGCGGAGGGCACGTGCAGGACGACAGGAGGTGAGTGGGCGTGGCGTTGCAGGAGTTTAGCTTACTGTATTATGTATGTATGTATGTATGATTGAGAATAGCAGATCGGAGCTTGCTAGGCTAGGTGCTCTGCTTGTTGCTGTCAGTGGGAACTGTAAGGTGCTTACTGTACATCGCTGTTTTTGGCCTGGTCTAGCTGTGTAGATTAGAGATTGTCACCTACAATGTGATGATCTCTCAGCGTTCTTAGTTCCTCTGTTTAGCTTCTGAATACTTTTAACACCGTCAATGACCTGACCTTCCTGCAGTGACTGTGCTCACTATTCGACCTAATGTGCCATTGATAATCTGTACCTCCAATGTCTTATGATGTTCCTTTTTTTCTTTATCTCAAGCTAGCATATCTGTTGATGATGTGTTGCAACTGTAATAGCTTTTCACAGTTTTCTCTGTGTGGGTTTGTGGAACCTATTTGAGAACTTCGCATGGGGACGAGCAGGGCAATAAAGTGTGCGTCGGAATCAGGAGTTTAGCTTGGAGCTGATACGAGCATTGCTTGTCAGAAATTGCTATTTTAGATAGGTCTAGCTATGGTTATTAGAGAGGTTGTGTCTTGCGGTGTGCGGCACTGCAAATGAGATTTCATCACATTAAGGATATCAAAACTATCCTAGTTCTTCTGTTTAGCCTCCTGAATCCCTTTAACACCATCAATGACCTGAGCTTCCTGCAGTGACTGTGCTTACATGCTATTAATGACTTGTTATATTTAAAGTTTTGTGATGCCCCTTTTCCATGTGAAGCTAGCATGTTTGCTGGTACGTTGCATCTGTAGTAGCTTTTCACAGTTTTATATCTGCTTGTGCTTTGTTGTCCCCATCTGATAAGTGGTTTATAGCTGTGACCAGAAAGGAGGTCAAACATGTGATGGTTTTGTTGTCAGATGTTTTTTTATCTATCTATTCTTGCACGTTGATTTGAATGCTGCGGCGGTTTTTGAAGCTGTTGAGATTAGTCTCCTAGGTTGGAAATTGATCATGGTGGCAGTGGCATATGACGGAGTGGAACGGAGTGGGGAGTTTATCGTGGTAGTTTAAACAAGAAAAAGAAAAGGCTGTCTAGGTCCTGTCAATTGAAATCAGTTGGTGTGTACTGGAAATTACAGTTTTTGTTTTGTTTAGCTATATCGATGAGAGGTCATAGGTTCCAGTGTGACACTGTGACACGAGGTTTCAATGCATGCTATTTGCTGTAATGGTGGTGTTAAGTGTTAACATGGAATAAAGTAAGATATGGGGCTTGTTTAAATTTTATAAGATTTATAGGGTATTTGGCTAGAGGAAAATTGCTTCAGTACATTAGGAAACTGTTCTGTAGCTTTTATACTGAACCCCTGCAGCAATATTATCAAGTTGCCTAGTTGTAAGGGGACCAATCAGACGACTAATAGACCAGTTAGTCTTCCCCATGTCCTTGTAATTGTACTTGTATCAAAGGTGTATATGCTATATAGTATAACTGTATCAGCTTGTATGTGCCATACTGCTGTGTAGTATTCACCACCATTAATTGGTCATAATGTTATCAAGTCGTTCGACTAATCGCGATTAGTCAGGCTTATCGTTGCCATGGCGATTAGTTATGCACTGCGATTAGTCACGATTAGTTGGGCTGATCGGTGCCATGGCGACTAGGATCGATTAGACGATTTGATAACATTGATTCAAGAATTTAAGTTTCACCATGGTTTCTGAGTCACCTGTGAATTGCTGTGAACTCTGGATCCTAGACTGGTGGGCCAAATTGCTAGCCTAATAATATTCTAAACGCAAAATGAAGCTTAGTTATCCTCCTCCCTGATTGGAAGATTATTTGTGTTAAGTCAATGACTAGTCGGACGACTAGAAACCTAGTTGAGCAAATTGGTACCGATAAGGATGACTTAACATGATCTTCGGATGACTTGATAACACTGCCCTGCAACGCCATCAATGGTGGAAGCTTTCCTGCGAATGCTTGCTATTCAACTAAATGTGCTATTAATTACTTGTGTATCTAAACGCTTGTGGCTTGTACATTAAACAAATGTATTTCTTATGCTTTCCTACTGTTGTAGATTTTGGTATCACTTTACTATTTTCTCTGCATGAGAATGTGCTATTAAATTTGTGTATTCAAAAGCCCGTAGTGTTACTTTTTCTACATTAAGCAAATATATTTTGATGCTTTGAAACTGTTGAAGGTTTTAGTTCTATATATGCATGGGTTTGCTGTTTCAATTTGGGAACTCTAGGCAGTGCTATAACTATGAGCAGAAAGGAAGGAGATTATGTGACTAATTTTTTAAAACTTAGTCCCCAGTTCTTTTTTCTTCCACATATTTTTAGCGTTGTGTCAGTTTTTGAAGTTTCTGTGCTTTGTTTCCTAGGTATGGAAATGGTCTTGGTGGCGTAGGAGGAAGAGGTGGTGATGGTCGATATACAAATCGTGCAGCAGGTATGAATTATTGAATTAGAGCTTGCCATTACCTGCTCCTTGTCAAATTGTCATTTTTGTAAAGATATTATTAGTTGTAAGTTGGACAACAGATTGAAATGGTAAGTGCCGATCTAGTTCATTTTCCCCGTAATTGAAATGTTTCTCTTGATCTTCTTCGAGTGTGTCAAGCACACAACATAATATGTACTGTACACATTGGAATGGATCACAATTCATAGCAAATGTTTTTCTCTTAAGTCGTTGAGTGTGTCAAGCATGGTAAGGGTATTATTGTAATCTCCTGTGTCTAGGTATATATTCACCTCCTTTCATGAGATTGCTGGAGTTGAACAGGCGCATTCCTGTAGAATACCATGATATCATGCTGTCCTTCACAACATCATCCCCTCCAATGAATTGAATGTTGTAGTGCGCCTTCATCTCGACATCGCTACTCATCAACTCCAAGAAGACAATGATGTAGTGCCTAGTGATATCATCATTGCCGTTGGGGTAGAAGTGGATGGACCAATCGAAGCCACCAACAGTGAAGGTGGATGACCTTATGAATTTACCAACATCTGTGCTGCCCTTCTTTTGACTGTAGTCATCTATCTCGAAGATGTGCGTGCCTGTATGGGCCTCAATGGTGCGACTTGATGCTGTTCTTCTGGGTATCCGTGACATCCTTGAAGTATCTTCTCCTTCCAAACAATAATACCCTTAACAAAGCACACAACATAATATGTACTGTACACATTGGAATCGATTCATATGTATGTCTTGTCATTTCAAGCTACTTATGTTTGAAATTTCTTGGTACTTGGTAGTGATGTTCCTTTAACTATAATTTTCCATATGATGTATAGATTGGTCGGATTCTGGACGCGGTGGATGGAATGAGGGACCTGGGAACAGTCGTAGGTACATATATAAATCTGAATTGGCTTTGTGTACTCTTTTTTTACTTTCTGAGGAGCAACTCTTGTCAAGATTGTCATGGTTTTCACTATGATATTTTTCTCGAACATGCAAGACAGCAAGAGAGCTGCATTTCATTGCATTGTAGAAGGAATAATAGGTTTCCACCAAAAATAGAAAGAAGAGAAGAAGAAAAACACATAGAAAAAAAATGAAAGATAATCTGCTGCTGCCCCTTTCTTCTGTTTTGCTGCAGCAGTGGACTTGGCAATCGGTCAGCTCTGCTGACTACTGCTGAAGTATGGCAATAGGCCACTACTTGATGTACTAGTTAGTACAAGTAGATGTATGGCAACAGGCCGCTAGTTGTAGTGGCTGTTCTCAGCAATGTAGGGAGTAGTTGGGGCCATACTCTTGTGTACCTTATAGCTGGTACAAGAGTTGTATATATACTGTAGTCATGGAAACAAAAATTTCAGTTCAGAGCAGCAAACATTGAGAGTTTCAGACTTGTGCAGTGCTGTGCTCGTGTGCTCTCTGTTCTGACCCCGTCTTCTACCTCTAGCCGTGGTGTGTGTGTGTGTGTGTTGGTGAGCTGATTGCTCACCTGTGCAAGGGATTTCTGGTCCAACAAAAAACATGCCAAAACACACACAAATTTCTGGTCCACGACACCAAAAGAATTCGAGTGGAGGCCCTACGGGAGTAGCTACTGTGTGCGGCCATGGCGTCCACGATGGCGATGCAGCAGGAGCTAGGGTAATGTTGTCCTTTGCACGGAGCACGGTGTCTGGTGGCCGGCGGTGCAGTGGGATGAGCACGTAGTCCCTGCTGTCCGCAGTGTCCTCTTGATGGATCAACATGACCGCGCCGAAGGCATATGGGCAAGGCACTTTCTTTGTCAGCACCAACACCAGCAAATGGAGTCGGCGGATCTGTGGTGCGCAGGAGCAACACCTTGAGCACGATGCGTTTTTTGTCTCTAGCTAGTTCGCTTCGTGCTCCTGGTAGCACCGTATGACTCGACTCCGGCCACAGCGTGCGTGCCTGCGTTCCACCGCCACTTCATCTACGCCAAGAGAACGGAAGCGCCCTTGGTCTTGGCACCGATGCACATCCTGCAGCTATGGGTATGGGAGCGTTTCCCTGAGCTTCGCCCAGCGTTAGCGATGGCAGGCGTCTTGGACTCCGCTGACGTGACTAGGGCTTCCCGGTGGCACGACGTCCACAAGGCACTAGACCTGGGGTTCGCTCATGCGGTGTACACGGCACCGAAAGAATTCGAGTGGAGACCCTTCGGGAGTAGCTACTGGTTGTGCGGACATGGTGTTCACGATGGCGATGCAGCAGCAGCTAGGGCACTGTTGTCCTTTGCACGACGTCTGGTTGCTGGCGGCGGAGTGGGACGAGCGCGCACTCCATGCTGTATGCGGATCAGGACCTTCATGCGGTGCACAATGCCTCTCACGCCGATGCTGCAATCAATCCGCAAACAACACATCAGCCTGATGCATGATCTCGCTCCATGAAACATGGCAGCTTGTGCCCCATGTTGGCACTACTGCTCGCTAGGTGCCAATGTTGATCTTAGGAACACAAATCACAAGCTATCCTAGAACACATGAACGCTCAAGAGAAAGCAGTATGTGCACAACACTTTTTTCGTATGTGCACAACACTTTCTTCGTACGTGCACAACGCCTTGCCCACGATGTGTTTGTCTCTGTGGCTAGTTTGCTTCGTGCTCTCGGCGGTGTTGTCCGACTCGACTCCGGCTCCGACATCCTCCCGGGGGAGGACCTCCCCATTGCCGTCCGTCTGGTGCCCGCGTTCCATCGCCGCTTCGTCTATGCCAAGCGAACGGAGGCGCCCTCGGTCTCGGTTCCATAGCCAGACCTGCTATGAGCGAAGATAACACTTGATTCAATGACGCTGGGCGGGCCTTCCCTGCAGGCTATCGGCTGCTGGCTCTTCTTCGTGCTGGTCGTCGTCCCTGAGGTTGAGCTCGTACTGCGACGGCAGCAACATGTTGAAACAACGCTTCAGATCTGGGTGCCCACAGAGCAGGACCCTCATGCGGTCCACAATGCCTCCACGCTGATGTTGCAATCAATCCACAAACGATAGCTCATCATGTTTTGTTGCTTGATGCTATGCAACAAATACAACCAACGTCACATCTATGATGTGATTCAAGTGGCTTAGGTAAGAGGACACATCGCTCCACCTAATCCTCTGCCCATCATCTCCTTTTTTCCCTCTCCCATCCACTTCCTCTCTTTCCAAAAAAAATCTTGGTTCCTAAAAAATAAATCTAGAGTTGGGCATATAGATGAAATTTCTTCCACCATCAGAAGATTGAAGGCCAAAAGTTTAAGAACCAAGGGCAAAGCCATTCTCCTATTCCCACACAGCAAAAAATGGGTGGAACTCCTGCCCCGCCACCTCCCTTGGAGTCCACCCTCTATTTATATGAGGACCATGATCAGCCCGATGCATGAGCTCGCTCCATGAAACATGGCAGCTTGTGCCCCATGTTGGCACTACTGCTCGCTAGGTGCCTATGTTGATCTCAGGAACACAAATGGCGATGCAGCAGGAGCTAGGGCACTATTGTCCTTTGCACAACGTCTGGTGGCCGGCGGCGGTGTGGGACGAGCGCGCGCACGGCGTATGTGCAGAGCACTTTCTTTGTCAGCACCAACACCCGCCAATGGAGGCGGCGGTAGCCACACGCGGCCGTAGCGAGCACGTGCAGCGCCTTGAGCACGGTGCGTTTTTGTCTCTGAGGCTAGTTCACTTCGTGCTCCCAACGGCGCTGTCCGGCTCGGCTTCGGCTCCGACATCCTCCCGGGGGAGGACCTCCCCATTGTCGTCCGCTTGGCGCGCGGTCACAGCGTGCGCACCCGCGTTCCACTGCCGCTTCATCTATGCCAAGCAAACGGAGGTGCCCTCGGTCTTGGCACCGATGCACATCCTGCAGCTGTGGGTCTCGAAGCGCTTCCCTGAGTTTCACCTAGCGATGGTGATGGCAAGTGTCCCGGACTCCGCTGACGACGGTGACGTGACTAGGGCTTCCCGGTGGCACGACGTCCACAAGGCAGTGGACCCTGGGCTCGCGCATACGGTGGTCACGGCACCGAAGGAATTCAAGTGGAGGCCCTACGGGAATAGCATCTGGGTGTGCGACCATGGCGTCCATGATGGCGATGTAGCCGGAGCTATGGCATTGTTGTCCTTTGCTGCTTTGCATAACGTCTGGTGGTCGGCGGCGGTGTGGGACGAGCGCGCACACGGTGTATGTGCAGAGCACTTTCTTCGTCAGCACCAACACCAGCCAATGGAGACGGCGGCAGCCACACACGGCCGTGGCGAGGAGCTGCGCCTTGAGCATGGTGTGTTTTTGTCTCTGTGGCTAGTTCACTTCGTGCTCCCAATTGCGCTGTCCGACTCGACTCCGGCTCCGACATCCTTCCATGAGAGGGCCTATTCATTGTCATCTGCCTGGCGCCCGGCCACAGCGTATGCTCCTGTGTTCCACTGCCGCTTCGTCTTTGCCAAGCGAACGGAGGCACCCTCGACCTCGGCACCATAGCCAGACCTGCTATGAGCGAAGATTACACTTGATTCAGTCAATCACGGTGGGCGGGCCTTCGCTCTAGGCTATCGGTTGCCGGCACTTCTTCGTGCTGGTCGTTGTCCCTGAGGCTGAGCTCGTACTGCGGCGGCAGGAACATGTTGAAGTGACGGTTCAGGTCTGGGTGCCCACGAAGCAGGACCTTCATGCGGTGCATGATGCCTCTCACGCCGATGCTGCAATCAGTCCACAAACAACACATCAGCTCGATGCATGATCTCGCTCCATGAAACATGGCAGCTTGTGCCCGATGTTGGCACTACTGCTCGCTAGGTGCCAATGTTGATCTCAGGAACACATCACAGGCTATCCTAGAACACATGAACGCGCAAGAGAAAGCGGTATGTGCACAACACTTTTTTCGTATGTGCACAACACTTTCTTCGTATGTGGACAGCGCCTTGATCACGATGCGTTTGTCTCTGTGGCTAGTTTGCTTCGTGCTCCCGGCGGCACTGTCCGACTCGACTCCGGCTGCGACATCCTCCCGGGGGAGGTCCTCCCCTTTGCCGTCCGCCTGGTGCCCACGTTCCATCGCCACTTCGTCTATGCCAAGCGAACGGAGGCGCCGTCAGTCAAGGCACCATAACCAGACCTGCTATGAGCGAAGATAACACTTTCTTCAGTCAATGATGCTGGGCGGGCCTTCCCTGTAGGCTATCGGTTGCTGGCACTTCTTTGTGCTGGTCGTCGTCCCTGAGGCTGAGCTCGTACTGCGACGGCAGGCACATGTTGAAGCAACGCTTCTGATATGGGTGCCCACGAAGCAGGACCTTCATGCGGTCCACGATGCCTCTCACGCCTATGCTGCAATCAATCCACAAACAACACATCAACCCGATGCGTGGTCTCGCTCCATGAAACATGGCAGCTTGTGCCCCATGTTGGCACTACTGCTCGCTAGGTGCCAATGTTGATCTCAGGAACACAAATCACAGGCTATCCTAGAACACATGAACGAGCAAGAGAAAGCAGTCTGTGTACAACACTTTTTTTCGTATGTGCACAGCGCGTTGAGCACGATGTGTTTGTCTCTGTGGCTAGTTTGCTTCGTGCTCCCGGCGGTGCTGTCCGACTCGACTCCGGCTATGACATCCTCCCGGGCGAGGTCCTCACCATTGTCGTCTTCTTGGTACTCGCGTTCTATCGCCGCTTCGTCTATGCCAAGCGAACGGAGGTGCCCTCGGTCTCGGCACCATAGCCAGACCTGCTATGAGCGAAGATAACACTTGATTCAGTCAGTGACGCTGGGTGGGCCTTCCCTGTAGGCTATCGGCTGCTGGCACTTCTTCGTGCTGGTTGTCGTCCCTAAGGCTGCGCTGGCGGCGGCAGGAACATGTTGAAGCGACACTTCTGATCTGGGTGCCCACGGAGCAGGACCTTCATGCGGTCCAGGATGCCTCTCACACCGATGCTTGAATCAATCCACAAACAACACATCAGCGCGATACATGATCTCGCTCCATGAAACATGGCATCTTGTGCCCCATGTTGGCACTACTGCTTGCTAGTTGCCTATATTGATCTGAGGAACACAAATCACAGCAATATGATCATAGTGGCTATCCTAGAACATATGACCGCGCAAGAGAAAGCAGTATGTGCTCAACACTTTTTTCGTATGTGCACAACACTTTCTTCGTATGTGCACAGCGCCTTGAGCACGATGCGTTTGTCTCTGTGACTAGTTTGCTTCGTGCTCCCGGCCGCTCTGTACGACTCGACTCCGGCTGGAACATCCTCCCGGGGGAGGTCCTCCCCATTGCCGTCCGCCTGGCGCCCGAGATCCACCGCCGCTTCGTCTATGCCAAGCGAACGGAGGCGCCCTCGGTCTCGGTACCATAGCCAGACCTGCTATGAGCGAAGATGACACTTGATTCAGTCAATGACGCTGGGCGGGCCTTCCCTGTAGGCTATCGGCTGCTGGCACTTCTTCGTGCTGGTCGTCGTCCTTGAGGCTGAGCTTGTACTGCGGCGGCAGGAACATGTTGAGACAACGCTTCAGATCTGGGTGCCCACGGAGCAGGACCTTCATGCGGTCCATGATGCCTCTCACGCCGATGTTGCAATCAATCCACAAACGATAGCTCGTCATGTTGTGTTGCTTGATGCTATACAACTCATACAACCAACATCACATCTATTATGTGATCCATGTGGCTTAGGTAAGACGACACATCGATCCACGTGGCTTATGTGCAGAGCACTTTCTTCGTCAGCACCAACACCGGCCATGGCGCGCAGGAGCAGCGCCTTGAGCACGGTGCGTTTTTGTCTCTGTGGCTAGTTCACTTCGTGCTCCTAACGGTGTTGTCCGACTCAGACTCCGGCTCCGACATCCTCCCATGGGAGTGCCTCCCCATTGTCGTCTGCCTGGCGTGCGGCCACAGCGTACGCGCTCGTGTTCCATTGCCGCTTTGTCTTGGCCAAGCGAACGGAGGCGCCCTCGGTCTCGGCACCATAGCCAGACCTGCTATGAGCGAAGATTACACTTGATTCAGTCAATCACGGTGGGCGGGCCTTCCCTGTAGGCTATCGTCATCGTCCCTAAGGCTGCACTTGTACTGCGGCGGCAGGAACATGTTGAAGCGACGCTTCAGATCTGGGTGCCCACGAAGCAGGACCTTCATGCGGTCCACGATGCCTCTCACGCCGATGCTGCAATCAATCCACAAACAACACATCAGCCCGATGCATGATCTCGCTTCATGAAACATGGCAGCTTGTGCCCCATGTTGGCACTACTGCTTGCTAGTTGCCTATGTTGATTTCAGGAACACAAATCAGAGCAATATGATCATAGTGGCTATCCTAGAACACATGAACGCGCAAGACAAAGCAGTATGTGCACAACACTTTCTTCGTATGTGCACAGCGCCTTGAGCAGGATGTGTTTGTCTCTGTGGCTAGTTTGCTTCGTGCTCCCGGCAGCGCTGTCCGACTCGACTCCGGCTCCGACATCCTCCTGGGGGAGGTCCTCCCCATTGCCGTCTGCCTGGTGCCCGCGTTCCACCGCCGCTTCGTCTATGCCAAGCGAACGGAGGCGCCCTCGGTCTCGGCACCATAGCCATACCTGCTATGAGCGAAGATAACACTTGATTCAGTCAATGACGCTGGGCGGGCCTTCCCTGTAGGCTATCGGCTGCTGGCACTTCTTCATGCTGGTCGTTGTCCCTGAGGCTGAGCTCGTACTGTGGCGGCAGGAACATGTTGAAACGACGCTTCAGATCTGGGTGCCCTCGGAGCAGGACCTTCATGCGGTCCACGATGCCTCTCACGCCGATGTTGCAATCAATCCACAAACGATAGCTCATCATGTTTTGTTGCTTGATGCTATACAACTCATACAACCAACGTCACATCTATTATGTGATCCAAGTGGCTTAGGTAAGACGACACATCGATCCACCTAATCCTCTGCCCACCATCTCCTTTTTTCCCTCTCCCATCCACTTCGTCTTTTCAAAACAAATCTTGGTTCATAAAAAATAAATCTAGAGTTGTGCATATAGATGAAATTTCTTCCACCATCAAAAGGTTGAAGGCCTAAAGTTTAAGAACCAAGAGCAAAGCCATTCTCCTATTCCCACGCAGCAAAAAATGGGTGGAAGTCCTCCTGCCCCACCACCTCCCTTGGAGTCCACCCCCTCTATTTATATATAAGAGGACCATGATCAGCCCGATGCATGATCTCGCTCCATGAAACATGGCAGCTTGTGCCCCATGTTGGCACTACTGCTCGCTAGGTGCCTGTGTTGATCTCAGGAACACAAATGGCGATGCAGCAGGAGCTAGGGCACTATTGTCCTTTGCACAACGTCTGGTGGCCGGCGGCGGTGTGGGACGAGCGCGCACGGCGTATGTGCAGAGCACTTTCTTCGTCAGTGCCAACACCAGCCAATGGAGGCGGTGGCAGCCACACGTGATCGTAGCGAGCAGGAGCAGCGCCTTGAGCACGGTGCGTTTTTGTCTCTGTGGCTAGTTCACTTCGTGCTCCCAACGGAGGTGTCCGACTCGACTCTGGTTATCCTAGAACACATGAACACGCAAGAGAAATCAGTATGTGCACGACATCGAAGGAATTTGAGTGGAGGCCCTACGGGAGTAGCTACTGGGTGTGCGGCCATGTCGTCCACAATGGCGATGCAGCAGCAGCTAGGGCACTGTTGTCCTTTGCACATCGTCTGGTGGCCAGTGGCGGTGTAAGACGAGCGCGCACTCCATGCTGTCCGTGGTGTCCTCTTGATGGATCAGTGCGACCGCACCGATGGCGTATGGGCAGAGTACTTTCTTCAGCACCAACACCAGCCAATAGAGACGGTGGCAGCCACACGCGGCCGTGGCGAGCAGGGGCAGCGCCTTGAGCACGATGCATTTTTGCCTCTGTGGCTAGTTCGCTTCGTGCTTCCGCCGGCACTGTCCGACTCGATTTCGGCTCTGACATCCTCCCAGGGGAGGTACTCCCCATTGCCGTCCTCCTGGGGCGCGGCCACAGCGTTCGCTCCAGCGTTCCACCACCACTTTGTCTATGCCAAGCAAACGGAGTCACCCTCGGTATCGGCACCGATGCACATCCTCCAGTTGTTGGTCTGGGAGTGCTTCCCTGAGCTTCGCCCAGCGATGGCGATGGCAAGCGCCTCTGAGTCCGCTGATGACGGTGGCGTGCCTAGGGCTTCCCAGTGGCACAGCGTCCACAAGGCGCTGGACCTGGGGTTTGCTCATGCGGTGTTCATGGCATCGAAAGAATTTGAGTGGAGGCCCTACGGGAGTAGCTACTGGGTGTGCAGCCATGGCGTCCGTGGTGGCGATGCAGCAGGAGCTAGGGCACTGCTGTCCTTTGCAAGGCGTCTAGTGGCCGGCGGCGGAGTCGGCGGCATCAGGTGGGCGGCGGTCTCGCAGGCGTCCGAAGAGTTGCGTGACACGCGTAAGGTGGAGCGTCTGCCTCAGTCCTTCTCTGTTAGGTGCGTGGGCATTTGAGTCTTTTCCTGTGGACTGAGTAAAGATGAGAATATATTGAAAATAGGAAATGGGAGAAATCTCTCGAATCAAAAGAGTTCCCGTGCCTAGGGTTAAATCTCCAAAGGCTTGCGAATTGGATGTCAAATGTAGGGGGTTGTGCGTATTGAGGGTTAAATATCAAAATTTCTCATGCACAAAAGATCAGCCTCCATATGCGGCACCCACTGCTACTTCAACTTCTGATGTCACACCCTCGAAAACACATTATTTCCAGTGCTTCCTGATAGTCCAAGCTCCCAGAATGATGACGAAGTTGAGTCCCTTCCGGTGTTGCTTGTCTGCTGCTGCAGCAGCGTGCTGCCATCACTACACAAAGATATCATCAATCATTCATTCAATCTGTGTTGGTGTGACGCGCTGTGTTAGACATAATCTGCTGATCCTCCTTTGCTTCTCCTAATGCAGTCTAGGGCAGGTAGATGGTCAGCTCTGCTGTCCAAACCTGCCACTGCAGCAAGTATGGCAATAGGCCATCTCTAGTACTGTAGTTGGTAGTTGTTGCATCATCCATAGTTGGTAGAAGATGATGTATACATTGTACTAGAGTAGGTAGTCTTGTACCATAGTAGGTACATGTAGGATGTATATAAACCAATGCAATGCAATGAAATGAGCAGCTCTTGCCACCATCTCTTGTGACTTCAGTTTCAGCTGAAACTGAGCAGTGTGTGTGTGCTGAAGATTCTTCCTTGGTTCAGGGGAGAGGGAGAGGGAAGGGGAGCAGGTGCTGCTCACCTGGGCATTAGGTGCTCTTCCAACACCTGGTATCAGAGCCGTACAAGTCGCTGGGTGTAGTCGCCGGTGATGGACACTGCTGCAGCGGGCGCAGGGGACGGTGCAGAGGCAGCTGCGGCGGCGGCTGCAGCAGCGGCCATGGAGAGGCAGCTGGCCTCGGCATCCCAGCCCGCAGTAGAGGTGCGCACGGTGAGGGAGGTCGGCGGGTCCAATACCTGGCCGATGCTCACCCGCACCAACTACGGCGAGTGGGCTGTCCACATGAAGTGGAAGCTGCGCGCGCGGCGGTGGTGGGCGGCGGTGGAGACCGGCAATGCCGGTGAGGATGCGGAGGTGGGCGTCATGGAGGCGCTCATGGTGTCCACGCCGTCCGAGTTCCATGAGGCCATCGGGTTGAAGAACACGGCGAAGGAGGCGTGGGACATGCTTGCGTCCTTCCGCCTCGGCTCGGACCGAGCCAAGAAGGCGAAGGCGCAGCAGCTGCGCCGCGAGTTCGACGACCTTCGTTTCAAGCCCGGAGAGGCCGTGGAGGACTTCGCGCTTCGGCTGCAGTCGATCGCGAGTCAGCTGGCCACCTACGGCAAGCCGGTCGACGACGAGGACGTCGTGGCCAAGCTGCTGCACGTCGTGCCTGCCAAATACGCGCAGCTTGCCCTGTCCATCGAGACGATGCTGGACTTGTCCACATTGTCGCTCGAGGACGTCACCGGGCGGCTCCGCGCGGTGGAGGATCGCGCGCCGCCGGAGAAGGAGAAGCCCAAGCTGCTGTTGACAGAGGAGTGGTCGGCGCGGATGAAGGAGAAGCGCAAGACCGGGGAAGGCTCCAGTCGCGGTGGCGGTGACCGTGGCAGCGGCAACGGCGGAAAGCAGCGTGGCAAGGCACCGGCGGAGAAGAAGAGGGGGAAGAAGAAGTTCCCCGACCCCAATGCTTGCCGCAAGTGCGGCGAGGTGGGGCACTGGGCACGGGAGTGCCCAAACAAGAAGCCGGAGAGGAAGGAGGAGGCGCACCTTGCTCGGGATGACAGCGACGGCGAGCACGCGCTCCTGATGGGGGTGTTCTGCGCGGAGAGCGGCGAAGCAGAGGTGGCGGAGCTGGAGCAGAGGTCTGCGCCGCCGGTTGTTCACCTTGATGAGCCGCGTGCGCAGGTCCACCTGGGAGCTGCCGGAGACGAGTCAGAGCCGAGGTGGTACCTCGACTCCGGGGCGAGCAACCACATGACAGGCTGCTGCGCCGCTTTCTCCGAGCTGGACGAGAAGCACGCCGGGAGCGTCAGGTTCGGCGATGGCTCCCGGGTGCAGATTCGAGGGCGCGGCACCGTGCTCTTCCGGTGCAAGAACGGAGAGTACCGCGCGCTCACTGACGTCTACTACATCCCGGAGCTCCGATCGAGCATCGTCAGCCTAGGACAGCTCGATGAGCACGGTGCAGAGGTGTTGATCCGCAATGGGGTGCTGCGCATCAAGGACCAGGATGGCCGACTCCTAGCTAAGGTATCGAGGTCCCATAACCGCCTCTACCTGCTGGATTTGAAGGTAGAGCAGCCGGTGTGCCTTGCGGCGTCGTGCTCGGAGGAGCCGTGGTTGTGGCATGGTCGATTCGGCCACCTGAGCTTCGACGCGCTCGGGCGGCTGGGGAAGATGGTGACCGGGCTGCCGCAGATCAAGCACACTGGCGAGCTTTGCGACAGCTGCCTGGCGGGGAAGCAGAGGCGGCTACCGTTCCCCAAGGCGACAAGGTATCGCGCGGCTGATCCGCTCGAGCTGGTCCATGGGGACCTTTGCGGGCCAATCACGCCGGCGACGCACGGAGGCCGGAGGTATTTCCTCCTGCTCGTGGACGACTGCAGTCGCTACATGTGGCTGCAGCTTCTGACGAGCAAGAGCGACGCGACGGACGTCATCAAGGGCTTCAAGGCTCGAGCTGAGGCGGAGTCCGGGAAGAAGCTCCGGGTCTTGAGGACCGACCGCGGCGGTGAGTTCACGGCGGTGGAATTTGCCACCTACTGCGCCGAGGAGGGGGTGGGGCGCCACCTCACCGCGCCCTACTCACCGCAGCAGAACGGCGTGGTGGAGCGCCGAAATCAGACGATCGTCGGCATGGCACGCTCCATGATGAAAGCGAAGAAGATGCCGGCGACGTTCTGGGGCGAAGCCGTGACGACGGCGGTCTTCATCCTGAACCGTGCGCCCACGAAGGCCCTGAAGGGGCAAACTCCGTTCGAGGCTTGGCACGGGCGCAAGCCGAACGTGGTGTTTATGCGCACGTTCGGGTGCGTTGGCTACGTCAAGACAACCAAGCCCGGCCTCAGCAAGCTTGAAGACAGGAGCACGAAGGCGGTGTTCCTCGGCTACGAGGAAGGATCCAAAGCCTACCGGCTGTACGATCCGGCAAGGGGCAAGGTGATGGTATCCAGGGACGTCGTCTTCGACGAGGCGGCGGCTTGGGACTGGAATGCCGAGGAGCTGGAGGCGGAGCAGGGCCACGGGCTTGGAGACACGTTCGTTGTGGAGCGGCTGGTGGTGCACGGTCACGGCGAGGCGGAGCAGGCTCCAACGACCAGGGAAGCGGGAGAAGGTGAGTCGGCGGCCGGGGAAGCAGCAGAGCCCACGGCGGCGGAGGTGGAGGAACCACCCAGCCCACCGGGAGCAGGGCACTACAGCTCGCCGGGCCCAATGGCGGACTCCCCCCTGTTTTGCACGAACAGGGGACGCCGGGAGCATCGATGGTGGAGTACGCTACTCCACCGTCCAATCTCGACGAGTTCGTGGACGCGTTCCACGAAGGGGAGGAGATTCGGTTCCGGCGCGTCGACAATGTCGTCGGCAACGCGCCGGTGCCAGGACTGGCTGCGCGCCTGCTCGACGACGATCAAGCTCTGCTGCTCATGAGCGCGGAGGAGCTGGCCACGTTCGCGGTTGCGGAGCGCAACGCGGAGTGGCGACGGGCCATGATCGAGGAGATGAAGGCGATCGAAGCCAACAAGACCTGGGATTTGGTCGATCCGCCGTCGGGCTGCCGGCCGATCGGACTGAAGTGGGTCTATAAGGTCAAGAAGGATGAACGTGGCGCCGTCGTCAAGCACAAGGCACGCCTGGTGGCGCGCGGCTTCGTGCAACGCGAGGGAATTGACTTCGAGGAGGTGTTCGCGCCAGTGACGCGGATGGAGTCGGTGCGGCTCCTCCTCGCGCTCGCGGCAGCCAAGGACTGGCAAGTCCACCACCTCGACGTCAAGTCTGCCTTTCTCAATGGCGATTTGGCGGAGGTGGTCTACGTCAAGCAGGCGCCGGGGTTCGTGGTGAAGGGCGCTGAGCATAAGGTGCTGCGCCTCAGGAAGGCCCTGTACGGGCTGCGGCAAGCGCCGAGGGCGTGGAACGCCAAGCTCGACGCCACCATGGCGGAGCTCGGGTTCGCACGCTGCGCCACTGAGCATGCGCTGTACACCCGCCGACGGGGGAAGGAGCACCTCATCGTCGGGGTGTACGTCGACGATCTCATCGTCACCGGGGCGCGCGCGCAGGACATTGCGCGTTTCAAGGAGGAGATGGGCGCCAAGTTCCGCATGAGCGACCTGGGAGCTCTGTCGTACTACCTCGGCATCGAGGTGAAGCAGAGCGCGGATGCAGTGAAGCTTGGGCAGCGCGCCTACGCGCTGAAGCTGTTGGAGCGGGCGGGCATGGCGGGCTGCAAGGCTGTGGCCACACCCATGGAGGAGCGGATCAAGCTCTCGCGGGCAAGCTCGGCGGCGAAGGTAGACGCTACGCTCTACCGAAGCATCGTCGGCGGGCTGCGCTGGCTCACGCACACTCGGCCGGACATCGCGTTCGCGGTGGGTTACGTGAGCCGTTTCATGGAGGATCCAAGGGAAGACCACTGGGCGGCAGTCAAGCGGCTGCTCCGCTCTGTCCAGGGCACGGCAGAGCTGGGCATTGTCTTCCCCAAGCGTGGGAGCATCCAGCTCTCGGTGTTCAGCGAGGCACCGCCCAAGGCCTCGGAAGATGCAGCGCTGACGGTCTTCAGCGATGCGGACATGGCCGGCGACGTTGATGGGAGGCGGAGTACTTCGGGTGTCCTCGTCTTCCTCGGATCGTCGCCGATTGCCTGGCAATCCTTGAAGGATAAGATGGTGGCGCTGTCGACATGTGAGGCGGAGTATGTCGCAGCAGCCACGGCGGCATGCCAGGTGGTCTGGCTGCGGCGGCTGCTGGCAGAGCTCACCGGAGCCCAGGTCCAGCCGCCGGCACTCAAGGTGGACAACCAGCCAGCAATTGCGCTGGCAAAGAATCCAGTTCTCCACGACAGAAGCAAACACATAGATGTGAAGTTTCACTTTCTTCGTGATTGCGTCGATGGAGGGCAGCTCGTCATCGAGTTCGTCGACACCAGCCGGCAGCTCGCTGACATCCTCACCAAGTCACTTGGCCGGTTTCGGTTCCAGGAGCTGAGGAGGATGATTGGCATGGTTGAAGTCAAGTAGGGACAGCAGGATTAGGGGAATTTTGTTAGACATAATCTGCTGATCCTCGTTTGCTTCTCCTAATGCAGTCTAGGGCAGGTAGATGGTCAGCTCTGCTGTCCAAACCTGCCACTGCAGCAAGTATGGCAATAGGCCATCTCTAGTACTGTAGTTGGTAGTTGTTGCATCATCCATAGTTGGTAGAAGATGATGTATACATTGTACTAGAGTAGGTTGTCTTGTACCATAGTAGGTACATGTAGGATGTATATAAACCAATGCAATGCAATGAAATGAGCAGCTCTTGCCACCATCTCTTGTGACTTCTGTTTCAGCTGAAACTGAGCAGTGTGTGTGTGCTGAATTCTTCTTCCTTGGTTCAGGGGAGAGGGAGAGGGAAGGGGAGCAGGTGCTGCTCACCTGGGCATTAGGTGCTCTTCCAACACGCTGCAAACCAACCCAAATAGTAATGAGGGGTGAGCGTGTAATGCTTTCAAGTGGCAATTTTGGCTGACACGTGTACAATGGAATTGTCCTGTGTATTGTGGAAAAAAGGATATAAGACATACATGGGGTTGTCCTGTGTAATGTAAAAAAAAATCTAGACCACTTAGGAGAAACTAAGAAATTTCATTAAGAGGAAAATGGGCACCCAATTGGAGCCAAATAGGACTTGAACCTGTGTGGGGTGTACACTCACTCCTCCCATTTATCTCAATAAATACTATTATGATAGACTCTTTACGGACTAAGCAATCTGCAGTGTTTAAAAGGCGACTAGGCGTCCAGGCGAGTGCTGGGTCCGCCTGGACGCCTAGGTGACAAGGCGCCACTGTTTCCTAAGGCAAGCTGGGTACGCCTGTACGCCTAGGCGACGCCTTTGAAACACTGGTGATCTGCACTAAACAATTGAAGTGATCATATCCTTCCCATCTGATATAGATATACTGAAGAAAAGCAGTGGCCGTCGCAGACAATCTCATGTGAACACTACAAAATCATCTTTTCCCAACCGGATCACAACACTTTGAATCAACGATCTAGAATTGCATATTAGTTTACTTCTGTTAGAAGGAATGGAGCTCGATCGATTCCAGGGGGCAACAGCCCCAACATGTACATGAGTTGGGCATATATGCATCTAAGCCCTTACACAAAGAGGAAAATATGCTATACACTATATATATCTAACACCCCCCCTCAAACTCAGGGTGGATCACAAACACTGAGTTTGGAGAGAAAGAACCGATGTTGAACTCGCGTCTGCGCCTTGGTGAAGAAATCAGCCACCTGGAGCTCGGAGGGCACATAGCGAAGAACAATGACATCATCTTGCACCTGAGCCTGGGTGTAATATGCATCAACTCCAATATGCTTGGTGAGCTCATGCTTCACATGATCACGAGCTATGCTGATAGCACTGGTACTGTCAGACAGAAGAGGAGTGGGCATAGAAACTGAAACACCGAAATCCTCAAGTAACCATCGAAGCCAAGTAACCTCTGTTGTCGCAAGAGCCATAGCTCGCAACTCGGCCTCTGCACTCGAACGAGAGACCGCGGTCTGCTTCTTTGTCTTCCAAGCAATGAGAGAGCCACCAAGAAAAATACAATAGGCAGAAAGAGAGCGACGATCAGAGTCACTAGCCCAAGTAGCATCAGAGTAGGCTTGGAGTTGAAAAGAGCTAGAACGCGGAAAGAACAGACGACGAGTAATGGTCCCACGAAGATAACGCAAGACACGAAGAAGATGGCTGTAATGGACATGGGTGGGAGCAGAAACAAATTGACTAAGAATGTGCACAACATATGAGATGTCAGGACGGGTCACAGCCAGATAAACAAGACTCCCAACAATATGACGATACCGAGTGGGATCGGTGAGTGGTTTACCATCAGTAGCACGGAGCTGAAGATTAAGCTCGATGGGAGTCTCAACAGTGCGGTGATCTGTGACGCAAGAGCGAGCAAGAAGATCCTGAATGTATTTTTCTTGGGATAAGTAAATGCCATCAGAGGTGGAAGAGACCTCAATCCCAAGAAAATAACGAAGAGGACCAAGATCAGACATAAGAAACTGCTCACTGAGGCGTGCCTTGACAAAGGCAATATACTCAGAATCATCACCAGTGATAATCATATCATCAACATAAAGAAGAAGAAGAGTGCGACCACGAGGGGATGTATGAATAAACAAGGCAGGGTCATGATTGCTCGGGGAAAAACCAGCAGCAATGATCACAGAGGCAAAGCGCTGAAACCAAGCACGAGGAGCTTGTTTCAGACCATAAAGAGAGCGACGAAGACGACAAACCATGCCATCAGGAACAAGATACCCAGGAGGTGGTCGCATGTAGACCTCACGGAGTTCACCATTAAGGAAGGCATTTTTGACATCAAGTTGAGAAATGGACCAAGCACGAACAGAGGCCACAGCAAGAAGAGTGCGAACAGTGGTCATGTGAGCCACAGGAGCAAATGTCTCATCATAATCACGACCATACTCTTGCTGAAAACCACGAGCAACAAGACGAGCCTTATAACGCTCGAGAGAGCCGTCAGAGCGAGTTTTGATCTTATAAACCCACTTGCACATGATGGGACGAGCATGAGAAGGAAGAGGGACTATGTCCCAAGTGCCAGTACGCTCAAGGGCAGCAATCTCCTCAGCCATGGCTAGTTGCCATTCAGGATGACAAATGGCATCATGGTATGTGGCCGGCTCAGAAAGGACAGTGCCAGCAAAACCATACCTATCAAGAGGCTTTAGAGAGCTACGATCGCGAAGATTATAATGAGAGGAGGGCTGAGATAAAGAATCATCAACCGAAGATGGCTCAGCAAGAGGAGACATCAGAAGGCAACTCAACAGGAGGCGAGGAATCCAAGAGCCGACGACTGTAGGTGTGAATCACAGGAGGTTTGGAATCATAAATGGACCGAGGAGCATGTGAAGATGGCTCAGAGGGCAGCGGAGGAGAGGATGGAGGAGGTGAAGATGGTTTAGAAGGTGGAGATGTTGGCGGAGGAAGAAACATAGTGGAGATAGGTGTATCAGGAAAAATCAAGAAGGACAGAGGCTCAACAACGGCCTGAGGAGAAACATCAGAAGAGGGTCGAGGATAGAAGGAACGAGACTCGTCAAAAGTAACGTCCCGAGAGATCCGCATACGACGAGCAGCCGGGTCCCAACAACGATAGCCCTTGTGCTCAGCACTATAGCCTAAGAAAACACACTCAACATATTGATGGGTGAGTTTAGTGCGTTCACGAGGAGCAAGAAGAACATAGCACAGACATGCAAAAAGGCGAAGACTGGAGTAATCAGGTGGATGTCCAAAAAGGCGCTCATATGGGATGTCACCTTTAAGAGCAGATGAGGGTTGAATGTTGGTTAAATAGGTGGTAGTGGAGATTGCTTCAGCCCAGAAATGAGGTGGAACCGAGGAAGCAATCATAAGAGCACGAGCAGTTTCAAGAAGGTGACGATGTTTACGCTCAGCAACACCATTCTGAGCGTGTGCACCAGGACAAGAAAATTGTGAGAGAGTCCCTTGCTCAGAAAGAAATTGGCGAAGAGCACCCGAAAGATATTCCCCGGCAGAGTCCGCCCGAAAAACACGAATAGGAGCATCAAAATGAGTGCAAATCATTCGAGCAAAAGTTTTGTATATGGATAACACCTCATTACGATGTTTCATGAAATACACCCATGTGAAGCGAGAGAAATCATCGATAAATATGACATAATATTGATGACCCCCTTTTGAAACAAAAGGTGCAGGACCCCATACATCTGAATGAACAAGATCAAAAGGACGCTGTGACACAGACCCACTAGAGGGATATGGTAGCTGGATCTGTTTGCCAAGCTTACAGCCCTGACACCGATCTAAAGAAACATCACCAGAGACATTTCCCAGAACACCGCGACGGACAAGAGCGGATAAGCGGGAACCACATAGATGTCCCAGGCGATGATGCCACTGAGCAAAAGAGGATGAGGCCGACGCAGGAGAAGCAGAGCTCACAAGACCGGCAGAGGCAGCGGAAGGAAGACGAAGCCAATCGAGTTCCCAGAGATGTGGAGAATCACGGCGGCGAGGGCCAGTACCAACTAGGAGACCCGTGCTGAGATCCTGAACACGGCAAGAGTCAGAATCAAAAATAACACGGCAACCAAGATCAGTGAGCTGACCAGTAGAAATAAGTTGCATGGTCAAATCAGGAACATAAGAAACATTAGGAACATGAAATGAAGAAGAAAGAGTGCCACGACCAACCACTGAAAGAGAAGAGCCATCAGCAGTTTGAACAGTGAGAGGAATGGAAGGAGAGCAAATAGAAGAGAGGTACTATCAGGTGTCATATGAAAAGAAGCACCAGAATCAAGAATCCATGGCAGGATACCTGAAGTGGATGGTGGTCTCTCCATAAAAGACTGAGAAGTAGCAGCAGAGACTACTGGAGCAGTGACAGAACCAGAAGCTCCAGTAGTGACAGAACCAGAAGCTCCAGTAGGTGCAGGAACAGCAAGACGACGAAGTAACATGAGTATCTCCTGCTGTGCATCAGGATGCTGAGACTGAGCATGTGAGGAACGCCCACCTCGGCGAGACTGAGACTGAGCCTGCCTCTTCTTCTTGTAACAATGATCCTCATCATGTCCATCTCCGCCACAGTGCTTACAATGAAGGCCACCTGAGTTGCGAGTCCCCGAGCCACCAGAGGCTGCTGAAGTAGGCACTTTGGGAGAACCAAGAATTCCAGACCGAGCAGCCAGAACTGAGGAGGACGTCGACTGAAGTAGACCAGCAGAACGAAGGCGAGTCTCCTCATTACGAACAGCAGCAAGAGCCTCCATCAAAGACACACAAGGCTCACGAGCAAGTAATTGAGCACGAAGGGGCTCAAACTCAGCACGCAGACGAGTCAGGAAGTCATAGGTGCGACGAAGCTCAAGGTGGCTCTGTTGCTTCTTGCAGGAGTCACAAGTGTCCGGGGACAACTGAGGACTAAGAGTGTCAAGCTCACGCCATATTGCAGATAGCTGTCGAAAGAAATCCTCAACTGAACTGTCACCCTGCTGTAACAATTGTTCTTGACGTAGGGCGGCAATATAAGTCGACTGACCAGAGGGCTCATAGCGCTGACGAAGAGCAGCCCACATCTGAGCAGCATGATCAAGCCGAATAACCTCTCCTGCCAGATGCTTTTCCATACTAGCAACAAGAACAGCCCCAGCACGAGCATCTTCATCCAACCAAGTCCGATAAGCCCGAAAATGAGACATGTAAGAGGCCATATCATTATCATAATCTTCGCGCAACTTCTTTTGTTCCTCTTCAAATTTTTCTGGAGGTATCACCGGCTGCACTGGACGATCAGTCAATGCTGGACAAGGTAGCTCACCACTAAGAAACTCCCAAAGCCGGAGACCACGCATATGCCACCGCATATGTGGAACCCAGTCATGATAATTGGTGCCATCAAAAATCACTGGACAACGCGGGATTTGAGCACCTCCAGAGGGAGGAACAGGAGGAGATGCCATCTTTCTTTCTCCAGAAAAGCAGAAAAGCAGCACAAGCAGAGCAAAGCAGAGAAAGCGAGATCTGACTCTTCTTCTTCTTCTTCCTTTTTTTTTAATCTAGAACAGAGTAAGCAGCAAAGCAGAGAAAACAGAGCACTCAAACGGACAGCCGCATAGCAGAGCAGCGGAGGGAGGGCGCCTAGCGACGGGGCCTCGGAGGGCGGTGACGACGGGGCCACGGGTGGAGCGGCGCGAAGAGCCTGTCGAAGACGTCCCCGTAGACCTTGTAGAAGCTGTGGCCCGTGTCAGAGAAGCCAGAGAAAGCGGAGGAGGAGAAGAACGCGACGGCGGGGCCGCGCCAACAGCAGAGGACGCCCGATGGCGGAGCCGCGCCCAGCCGCGGAGAGCACGCGACGGCGAGGCCACGCTCGGCCACGGAGCGCGCGACGGGAAAGAGCCGACGGGCGGCGGAGCTCCAGGCAAGCGCAACTGGAGGAGCGCGCGAGAGAGCAAGGTAAACCCTAGAACCTCGGCTCTGGTACCATGTTAGAAGGAATGGAGCTCGATCGATTCCAGGGGGCAACAGCCCCAACATGTACATGAGTTGGGCATATATGCATCTAAGCCCTTACACAAAGAGGAAAATATGCTATACACTATATATATCTAACAACTTCCATCTCTTTAACCATGGGGAAGATAGACCAAGTTTAAAAGCATAGTTTGGTCATATTGGCTAGTTTTATTTAAAGTAGAAATAGAAAGAAAAACATTAATAGAGGGATCTAATTGACATTTTTACCTTATTTTTATTTGCTACTATTACTTTTGTTTCTTTTTGTTATATACAAAAAATACGGTAAACAACCAGAGTGATCAACACTGATGCTCTACAGGGAAGGACTGATGTCATACAAGCAGTTCATTCAGGAACTTGAAGATGACGTTTCACCAGTTGAAGCTCAAAGCAGGTGTGTGCGCTAGACCTCCCCTTTTTTTGTACTGAATTTTTGGCAGGCATATATTTCTACTGCAAACAAATTTTCTCCCTTTTAATCAAAAGAATCATTTCTGCTGTGTGTGCTGCACTTTTTGTATGGCTCTGATGTGAAATGCACATTTCTGCTGTGTGTGGTACACTTTTTCTATGGCTGATGTTAAATGCAATTTGACGTTTTAGTTCATCCTATTTATTTATAGATATGAGGAGTACAAGTCAGAGTACATCACAACTCAGAAGAAAGCATACTTTGACCTCCATAAGGATGAAGATTGGTAATGATTCTTTATATTACAACAATGTGATATATCATCTTATCTTCTTCAATAACTTTTAAATTTGCATCTCTTTCTTGTAGGTTAAGAAATAAGTACCATCCTACAAACCTTGAAAATGTCATTGAAAGGTTTACTACTTTCTTAGTCTATTTCTGCCATCTTCATGATGTTCTGGCATTTTTGCAATGCTTTTTCTTTATGCCATCTTAGCTATAACTATTGTCTATTCAAACAGAAGGAATGAACTGGCAAGAACTACTGCAAATGATTTCTTCCTACAATTGCAAAGTGGAAATCTAGACACGTGAGATGCTCTCTCTCTCTCTCTCTCTCTCACACACACACACACACACAACACATGCACGCACAATGACTCTCTGTCTCTCTCTCTCTCTCACACACACACAGCCGACACAATAACACATGCGCCCACACATGCATGCCCACATGCAGTCGTTAAGAGAGTGTATTAATTATTATACTTTTTTTTGGTACTGTACAGAGGTCCAGGTTTGACGGGTTCGGCAGTGAACAAATCAGGAAATAATAGCAGTAAAAATCTAGATGCTGTGGAAGGGGATGGTAAAAAGGGGAAACTTGGAAAGGGTCCTGATGATTCATATTATGCTGCTCCCAAGGCTCACCCAGTTAGTTCTGAGGTTCGTCGAATTCGAATTGACATTGAGCAAGCTCAAGCTCTCATTTGTAAACTTGATTCTGAGAAGGGTATTGAAAACAGCGTTCTCTCAAGTAGTGACCATGAAAAATCAGAGAGGGATAAGTCACATGGTTCAATGGGGCCAATTGTTATAATACGAGGATCATCTACTGTGAAGGGTCTTGAGGGTGCTGAGTTGCTGGACACTCTTGTTACTTATTTATGGCGTATCCATGGTGTGGATTATTATGGTATGTCTGAGACAAATGAACCTAAAGGCCTAAGGCATGTGAAAGCTGATGCGAGGACATATAATGGGGCTAGCTCAAATGGCGCCGAATGGGAGAATAAACTTGATTCATTCTGGCAAGACAGAATTCAAGGTCAGGATCCATTAGAAATGTTGAAAGCAAAGGAGAAGATTGATGGAGCTGCTACTGAAGTCTTGGATCCATATGTGAGGAAAATAAGGGATGAGAAGTATGGTTGGAAATATGGATGTGGAGCCAAGGGCTGCACAAAACTTTTCCATGCCGCTGAGTTTGTCCAGAAGCATCTTAAACTGAAGCATGCAGACTTGGTGGTTGATCTAACTTCAAAAGCGAGAGAGGATATTTACTTTGAGAACTATATCAAGTATGTTTCTGCAATCCCATTCTTTTAATTACTAAGCTAGCTAGGTTTAAAATTTGCAAGATGATTATGAGAAATTTTATCTCAAATGCAGTGACCCAAAGGCGCCTGGTGGTACACCTATCATGCAGCAACCTGCTCCAGTAAGCCTCATCAGTAAGTTTGTACTCGCTTGCAAATTGGTGGCATTATTGTCTAACTGTTTGTACTGATCAATGTTCAGAGGGGAAAAGGCAGACAAAGGCCACCAATAGAGAGTCGGCTGAGGGATGAGCGTGGTAATCATAGGTTTGACAGGAATGTTGATTCACCAACACATGATGGGTCTGGTGAAAATCCCGACGATCCTATTTATGATTCGTTTGGTGATCCAATTATGCATGGTGCCTTCCCTCCAGATATTCCTGCTCCCCCGGTTCTAATGCCTGTGCCTGGTGCTGGGTAAGCCTGGAACTTCTGCTGGCTGATTTTGAAATTTGAATGATCAACGATGTACTCATTCAGTTCATCTCAATGCAGTCCGCTCGGACCGTTTATTCCTGCACCACCGGAAGTTGCCATGCATATGTTGAGGGATCAGGGTGCGCCACCTCCTTTTGAGCCAACTGGAGGTCCACATCCTAGGAAAGCAGGGAGGGGTGCTGGTCCCCCAATGCGTGGTCCATCCCCAATCTTTACTGCTCCTCCGCCTCATCAGATGCATGACCCTCGTAGAATACGAAGGTTAGTATTTATTTATATCTTTAGTCTCTTTGCAGTTTGCACTGTGTTTCTCAGAAAGTCATCACTCTATAAGTAAAAACAATTCATTTCCAACATTCCGGAGACGAGGTCCTTAACAGTAAGACATGGCATGCATAACTGATTATCTGTTGACAACTTAACTTTGGTATCATTGTATTTTACATTTGGCTTGATTTGTACAATGGGGCATATTTCTCGTCAGTCTGAGTACCAAATTTAAACAATTGACTGTAGAATTTAAGCTGATCGGCTAATTGGAACTCCTGCTTGCTGCCAGTGGATTATTCATAATTTGTGCACCCTGAAAAATGTCCTAGCTGAAGAATGGTCTGATTGTGGAACTCTATCTGCAGTCCAAGTCGTTCTCAACCATGTTTTAGTACTTCTACAACCAGATTATGGTCGCCTGGAATATGGCTAGTTTATAATGTATACTTGACTAGGATATACGTCTTTCCAGATACTAGTGATGCAAATTTTGTGCTTTGAATTAGCAGCCTTATGCAATGGATTTGGATACCTGTTGATGTGAACTATCAATAGATATTTCCAAAACGGATTCCCAATGCATAATCATTTGGTGTTTTTGGTACAGCCTTTCACCAGTTTTGACCTTACCGTGCTTGCAGCTACCAAGACCTCGATGCTCCTGAGGACGAAGTGACTGTCATGGACTACCGAAGCTTGTAGACTTCCTCCACTTCATGTGCCTCCAGATACTTGTAGGTAACATAATAGTGCGAAAACAAAACACCTTACTCTCCCTAGAATCACCGCGGAGGAACCCCAGCAGGCATTTGTGTGTCGACTCCTGAGCTGTCAGCTTCTCAGTGTTTGTAAAATGAAACACAGGAAGTACATTACAACCCCTCACCATTAAACAAGGTGTTACCTCAGTTTGTGCAATGTGAAAGATTTGATTTTTCATCTATATATGTTCCTTCTCCTTGGAGACTTTCTCCAAGATAGCTGGATGCAAGTAATACTGTATCCTTGCTACTTTTTTTTTTTTTTTTTTGGCCAGCCCTGCCCTGTTGTATGTACCTCGCCAAATAGGGTCTGTTTGTCGCTGCACATGCAGATGGCAAGTGGGTTGGCATGTGGTGTCGTCTGCGTGTGCTCTGAAGTTTATTATTTGTGCCTGCCTGCCTGCCTGCCTGGGTCTGTTTCCAGAAATTCTTCCCCGTGATCCGTAGGAGCTGGCAAGCATGTTGGTCCAGCTCGTGGAGGGAAACTGTTTGGAAGCTCCAGTCGACCAGTCCCTGGACCTGGAGCGCTGGACGGCTGACCCCGATCCGGTCCAGTCTGTCTGTATCTGCTGACCCAATCTAGACAACGTGTGGAAACACACTGCCGAGTCAGCACTGCTGACTGCGATCGCAGGGTTTCGCGCGCGAAAACCCTGAGAAGGATCGACTCGCCGAAACGGGCGTGCCGCGCCACGCTTCCTTGCTGGCTGGCTAGCGGCGGGCGGGCAACCGGCGGTGGTCGCTGTCGGCCACCTGCCACCGCTGTGAGCCCGTGTTTGCGGCAAAGTGAGAGGCACGCAACGTGGACTGGACCGGAGCGGAATCCTGGACGGATCACAAATTGGATCCAATAATGTGCCCCGTGGTATGACCGTATGAGGTATGATGTTGCTGCCTCCTCAGCATTCCTTGCGTCGCCTGGCCGATCGTATCGGATTGATATATGGCATATGTGGTTGTTGCTGGTGCATGCAACTTCTTTTTTTCTTTTTCTTTCTTTTTTGTTATTACGATTTGCGAGAGATGAATTCTACTACTAAGACATGACAGTCCCATGTCTGGTTCGCTTCGATCGAGTTGTATGCTCATGCTCCAGTCTGAATCCATGAAGCTTAGTTAGCTGCTAAAAATTAGTTGGGGATCCAAATGGACTACAGCTAAATAGATCAACTAACCGTTAGCTATACACCTAAATTAGGAAGTGCCTTATTAGCTGTACCAATCTAGTTAATACTCCATCCATTTCAAATTATAAGATGTTTTTACTATGCACTTAGATATACTCTATGTTAGATATGTAGTACATAGTAAAAAATATATCTAGAAAAACCAAAGACACTTTTGTCCTTAGATCTACTTCAACCATGTGCTCTCTCATTAACATATATTAAAAAGAAAGGGTAATATAGATTGTTATCCGTCTTTTAACCAATGGGTCTAGCTAAGTTACCTTGCTAATTTTAGTTATGAACCATTAGCTACCAACAGACCAAAGTCTTCGTTTAGATCAACATAGCTAATAGTTAGTTGCTAATTATTAGCTCCTTTAAATCCAAATAGATCTAGCTAAATAGTTTAGCTAATTCATAAATCCATTCCAAATTATAAAACATTTTATCTGTTCTAGATACATTGATTTTACCATGTATTTAGACATAGTGTAGATTTATCTGCATATCAAATGCAACGTGTCTAGACAAAGAAAAACGTCTTGTAATTTGGAACGGGGGAGTATTAGTTAAACGCCCGACTAACAACTATCTCAGTACGTAGTTAACTATTAACAACATTGGATCCAAACAGGCCTAAACGTCACCTTATTATACAAGTAGCACTAAATTCATTTTCCCACGGACAGTGTAGCAATCACTTCTACCTGACCTTTTTATTTAATTTTATTTATTTCCGTTTCCATTTGAAACCTGTCAGCTAACCCGCCGCGCCAAGCTCAAGTAACCGCAGCGTCCGATCCGATCGTTACTTCCCGCCGGACACGGACCACTGACTGGTGGGCCACCTCCACGTCTGTACGTGAAGCGGCCCAGTCCTGGCCAGTGGCCATGCGCGGGCCCATGTGGCAGCGTGAGTCGCCGCAAGAAGCTTCGACGAAGCTTCATGGCCGCAACCGCCTCGAGAACAAGTCCCCATTCCCGACCGCAAAAGCAGGCCAAGGAAGAAGTGAACAAAACGAAAACCGAAGCTTTTTTTCCCCCTGGATATTCAGAGGGAGTCAGGGTCTCAGGGTGAGGAAGGAAGAGGGCGGAGCCGCGAGGCAGCTGGCTGTGTGTGTGTGAGCAGGCCCGTAAGAAGCTTCGCGACGCCGAGGTGAGCCGCGACTGGGTTCCCGCCGCCCCCACCTGGCGTTCCCGGCGATCTCGTGGTGACGTCTGTGTGGCGCGCAGGGGTGGGTTGCGCTCGCCGGTCTCTCGGTGTCGTCTCTCCTGCGAAGGTGCCCCTGGCTCTGGCTGCTGCTGCTGCTGCCGGGGTGGTCTGATCGGGCATGGCGCAGGGGAGTTCGCCGCCGCCGGAGATCCGCTCGCCGGACGACCGGGCCGCGGCGGAGGACGCCGCCGAGGCTGAGGCTGAGGCGGAGGAGGAGGTCTTCGACGACGCCTTCGATATACCCCACAAGAACGCGCCGCATGACCGGTTGCGCCGGTGGAGGGTACGCGATCGTCTCCCTGCTCTGACTCTGTTTCCTTCGGATTTGGATCTTCGGTTGGCCTGTTGTGTCGGGGATCTGGGTTTGCGTTCTCCTTCGATGTGGAAATTATTAATGCGTATGCCGTACTCTGATTGTTTGAGTGCGCTCGGGGAATAAAATAAGTAGACATCCAATGCCGTCCTGATCTTGACTGGAGTGTGGAGTGTGGCTGTGGAGGTGTCATTTCGATTTTCGAGGATCGAAGCGTGGGCATTTTACACGATTCTCTGTGCCGCTTGGAGAAAACAGGAATTGCGAATGTGCGATGAGCATATTTCCCATTGAAGAACATGTTTTCTTACATTTGACTGAAGAATTATACTCCAGTGAAATGTTCCGATGCTTTGCTGATCCTGATTCCGGGTTTCAGCAGCCTCTTTCTCCTCCTAATGACATTGTACTTCTTTTCTTTCTACATTTCTACAAAGGCATTGTGGATACAGTCTGTTGTTGACAAACACAGTACGTCATTACCTGATCCCCTGCTACTGTGTGCATATTCATGTAACTACAAAGTCTTCAAAAATCAGCAATCGAAAGTAGAATATTGATAGCAGGGGTTCTCCATGCATATATCTGTAAGACATAATCTGCTGCTGACCTCTCACTCTTTGTTTGCTGCACAGCAGATTTGGCAATAGGTCATTCTCTGCTATCCTAGTTGCTGTAGCAGTAGGGCAATAGGCCACCACTGGTACATTAGTTGGTAGCTAATACATCAGCCATGTCTTGGTAGTGGGCTGAGGTAGGAATTGTACTGCTAGTACTAGGAGTAGTTGGGGCTGTACTCAGCCACGCTCATGTGTACCTTATAGTTGGTGCATGAGTTGTATATACTCTACCTCTATGCAATGAAAACAGGCAGTTCAGTTGCCACAACCAGAGGCAGAGCCTTGGCCAACGCTGGAGCTTCTGCAGTGTGTGTGCTGTGCTCACCCCTTCTTCTACCTCTAGCCATAGTGAGTGAGTGTGTCTGCTGGTAAGCTTACTGCTTACCTGTGCAGGGCAGTGAGGGACCAACAAGTGGTATCAGAGCCGTACAAGTTCACCTGCGTCGCCGGACTAATCGTCGGCGATGGCACCTGGCTCGGAGACGGGCGACAGCAGCAGAGCTGCGGGAGGCGGCAGTGCTGCTAGGGCTGCCCAGCCACGACAGGAGGTCGTCGTGTGCACGGTGCGGGAGGTCAGCGGCACTACTTGGTCACAGCTGACTCGCACCAATTATGGCGAGTGGCAGTGACCAAGAAGCAGAGCCCGACGGGTCTAGAACGCCATCGACAAGGGCACCGACATAGAAGAAAATGACATGTCAGCGCTAGAGGCCATCCTCGCTGCTGTGCCTGCAGAGTACCGGGAGCCGTTGGGGGCGAAGAAGTCTGCTAAGGAGGCGTGGGAGGCCATTGCAGCGATGCGCGGCGCAAAGAAGGCGACGGCCCAGCTGCTGAAGCAGGAGTACGCCAATCTCAAGTTCAAGGATGGTGAGTCGGTGGAGGACTTCTCCCTCCGCCTATAGTCGCTCATCAAGAAGCTGGGGAGCCACGGCATCACCATCGACGAAGAAGAGGCGGTCTCCAAGTATCTCCACTCCATGCCGGTGAAGTACATCCAGATCGCTCTCTCCATAGAGACGATGCTGGACCTGTCCACCCTCACCATTGAGGATGTGACCGGCCGTTTGCAGGCGATGGACGAGCGCATGGAGCAGGCCACAACAACGATGGACAACGGCAAGCTGCTGCTGACAGAGGAGGAGTGGGCTGCCTGGATGAAGGAGAAGAAGTCCGGGGAAGCCTCCTCCAGCCGCGGTGGCTATGGCAAGCGCCGCAGCAAGGCTTCTTCGGAGAAGAAGAAGGTCGACCCCAATGCCTGCCGGCTCTGCGGGAAGACAGGCCATTGGGCAAAGGAGTGCCCAAATCGCAAGCAGGAGAAGAAGGCCGAGGCTCATTTGGCACAGGCTGATGATGATGATGAGGCCACTCTCCTGATGGCGACGTTCTGTGCACTGCACGACGTTGAAGCCAAGGAGAAGGGAGAGGTGATGGCAGTGGAGGAGCACGGGAAGGCTCTGAAGGCTGTCAACCTCGACGAACTGCGCGCCCAAGTCCACCTTGGACATGTAGGCGGCGAGCAGGAGCAGTGGTGGTACCTGGACTCCGGTGCCAGCAACCACATGACGGGCTCCAAGGCAGCCTTCTCCGAGCTCGACAGCAACGTGACCGGCACGGTGAAGTTCGGTGACAGCTCAAGGGTGGCGATCCGAGGGCGCGACACCATCATCTTCAGGTGCCAGAACGGCGAGACCGCGCGCCGACGGATGAATATTACATCCCCCAGCTATGTTCAAGCATCATCAGCATTGGCTAGCTGGATGAGCGCGGCAGCGAGGTGCTGATCAAGGACGACGTCCTCAGGATCAGGGACCAGGAGCAGCGGCTTCTTGCCAAGGTGAAGAGGTCCCGGAACCGGCTGTACCTGCTCGACTTGAAGGTGGAGAAGCCCATCTGCTTGGCTACGCAGCGCATAGAGGAGCCGTGGCTGTGGCATGCCCGCTATAGCCATCTCAGCTTCGACGCCTTCGGCAAGTTGGAAAAGATGGTCTGGGGGCTACCTCACATCGAGCACGCCGACGAGCTGTGTGACAGCTGCTTGGCTGGGAAGCAAAGGAGGTTGCCGTTCCCGAAGATGGCGAAGTATCGCGCGGCGGAGGCCCTCGAGCTGGTCCATGGTGATCTCTGTGGGCTTATCACACCGGCGACGCATGGAGGCCGCAAGTATTTCATCTTGCTCGTGGACGACTGCAGCCGGTTCATGTGGCTGCAGCTCCTGACGAGCAAGAACGAGGCGGCGGAGGCGGTCAAGAAGTTCAAGGCGCGCTCGGAGGCGGAGAGCGGCAAGAAGCTGCGCGTGCTGCGGACTGATCGTGGCGGTGAATTCACCTCTGTAGAGTTTGCAGCGTACTGCGCGGATCAAGGTGTGGTGCGCCACCACACCGCGCCGTACACGCCGCAGCAGAATGGCGTGGTGGAGAGGCGCAACCAGACGGTGGTTGGCATGGCGAGGTCGATGATGAAGGCTAAGAAGATGCCGGCGGAGTTCTAGGGAGAGGCGGTGACCATGGCGGTGTTCATCCTCAACCGCATGCCCACCAAGGCCGGTTCGAGGTTTGGCATGGACGCAAGCCGAATGTGTCCTTCCTCAGGACATTTGGCTGCGTTGGCCATGTCAAGAACACAAAGCCCCACCTCAGCAAGCTGGAGGACAGAAGCACGCCCATGGTGCTGTTGGGCTATGAGGAGGGAAGCAAGGCCTATCGGCTCTATGATCCCAAGGGAGGCAGGGTGGTGGTCTCTAGGGATGTAGTGTTCGACGAGATGGCTGCTTGGGATTGGGAGGATCAAGGCGCCGGGAAAGCTACTGGTATCAGCAGCACATTTGCTGTCGAGCACCTGGTGATCCAAAGAGGAGGAGATGATGGCGCTGGAAAGCATGCTGCTGGAGAACAGGCTGCTGCTAGAGAGCAGTCTCCACCAGCAGCGGCGCATTCACCTCCACCACAGTCCCCTGCGATGGCAGCACAGGGGACACCCCCACTGGAGTTCGCATCACCACCCACCGACATCGACGAGTTCGTGGATGCTTTCCATGACGGCGAGGAGGTTCGGTTCAGGCGAGTGGACAAGCTTGTCGGCGAAGGGGGAGCTCCTGGGCTGGCTAGCCGGCTTCTAGATGACCCAGAACTACTCCTTGTCAGCGCAGAGGAGCCGCCGACGTTCACAGTGGCTGAACGCGACGCCAATTGGCGCCGGGCGATGTTGGAGGAGATGAGGGCGATCGAGGACAATGGGACATGGGAGCTGGTGGGATCCACCGGTGGGCTGCAGGCCGATCGGGTTGAAGTGGGTCTACAAGGTGAAGCGGGACGAGCGTGACGCCATTGTCAAGTACAAGGCTCGGCTCGTCGCCTACGGCTTCGTGCAGCGTGAGGGCATCGACTTCGAGGAAGTCTTTGCTCCGGTGGCGCGAATGGAGTCCGTTCGCTTGCTGGTGGCCATGGCAGCAGTGAAGGATTGGCGCGTCCACCACCTCGACGTCAAGTCTGCGTTCCTCAACGGTGAGCTCGTGAAGACGGTCTTCGTCAAGGGCGCTGAGCACAAGGTGCTCAAGCTGCGCAAGGCGCTCTACGGGCTGCGGCAGGCCACTCGGGCGTGGAACGCCAAGCTCGACACCACCTTAGGCAAGCTTGGGTTCACTCGCTGCGCCACAGAGCACGCGCTGTACACACGGCGACGGGGAAGGAGGAGCTCGTCATCGGCGTGTATGTGGACGACTTGATCGTCACTGGAGCGCAGGCGGAGGACATTGACGGCTTCAAGCGCGAGATGGCTGCTTGTTTCAAAATGAGCGATCTCGGCGCGCTCTCCTACTACCTCGGCACTGAGGTGAGGCAGGGGAAGGAGCACATCTCTCTGGGCCAGCGTGCCGATGCGGAGAAGTTGCTGGAGCGCAGTGGCATGGCGGAGTGCAAGCCATGCGCAACTCCAATGGAGGAGCGGCTGAAGCTGTCCAAGCACAGCACGGCGGCGAAGGTGGACGCGACGCGTTACCGGAGCATCGTCGGCGGGCTGCGCTACCTCACGCATACTCGGCCGGACATCGCGTTCGCGGTCGGGTATGTTAGTCAGTTCATGGAGGAACCGTGTGAGGATTGCTGGACGGCGGTGAAAAGGTTGCTGCGCTATGGTCTTCAGTGAGGCACCCCCCAAGGCAAAGGAAGGTGAGCCGGAGCTCAATGTTTTCAGCGACGCAGACATGGCGGGCGACATCGACGGGCGATGGAGCACCTCTGGTGTGCTTGTCTTCCTTGGAGCAGCCCCCATCGCCTGGCAATCGCTGAAGCAGAAGATTGTGGCGCTGTCGACATGTGAGGTGGAGTACGTCGCAGCGGCCATGGCGGCGTGCCAGGCTGTCTGGTTGCGCCGGCTGCTGGGTGAGCTGACCGGCGAGGAAGCTCACCCGCCAGCTCTGATGGTGGACAATCAGCCCGCCATCGCCCTCGCCAAGAATCCTGTCCTCTACGACCGGAGCAAGCACATCGACATCAAGTTCCACTTCCTCCAGGACTGCGTCGATGGAGGGCAGATCGTCATCGAGTTTGTCGAGACCGGCAGACAGCTCGCTGATATCCTCACCAAGTCACTCGGGCGCCTGCGGTTCATGGAGCTGAGGAAGATGATTGGCTTTGGGTTAGCAGCAGGATTAGGGGAAGAATTGTAAGACATAATCTGCTGCTGACCTCTCACTCTTTGTTTGCTGCACAGCAGATTTGGCAATAGGTCATTCTCTGCTGTCCTAGTTGCTGTAGCAGTAGGGCAATAGGCCATCACTGGTACATTAGTTGGTAGCTAATACATCAGCCATGTCTTGGTAGTGGGCTGAGGTAGGAATTGTACTGCTAGTACTAGGAATAGTTGGGGCTGTACTCAGCCATGCTCATGTGTACCTTATAGTTGGTGCATGAGTTGTATATACTACCTCTGTGCAATGAAAACAGGCAGTTCAGTTGCCACAACCAGAGGCATAGCCTTGGCCAACGCTGGAGCTTCTGCAGTGTGTGTGTGTGTGTGCTGTGCTCACCCCTTCTTCTACCTCTAGCCATAGTGAGTGAGTGTGTGTGCTGGTAAGCTTATTGCTTACCTGTGCAGGGCAGCGAGGGACCAACAATATCCAAACATTGATGCTCTTATGCAGACTAGTTTCTGTACCTCGGTTGGATTATCCTGTTGATACGCTGGGGAGTAGGGAGATTATTAAAAGACGCAAACATCAATTTTATGACAATGACATACTGGTTTTTTTACTTACTTTTACTTATTAATAGTTCTAAGTTGCTTATGTGAGATTTCTCATGGTAAAGCTGAAGTGGGTGAAGTGGCCTTTGGGATATAGAAGTTTGCTGTGTATAGTGGATGGACACAAGCTTCTAGTAATGAGTTCTGACAAATATGGTTATTCTCTTCATTTCAGCAAGCTGCTCTTGTTCTTAATGCTTCACGACGTTTTAGATATACTCTAGACCTTAAAAAGGAGGAAGAGAAAGAGATTATAAGAAGGAAGATCCGGTCTCATGCGCAAGTTATACGGGTACTGTGTCATTTTCTTACTGAGATATTGTATTCTTTTTTTTTTTGGGTCCGTTTCATTTTTTTTGTATTCTGAATTTGTATTCTCCAGGCAGCATTTCTTTTCAAAGAAGCTGGCCAAAAAGATATCAGAGGTACGACTGCTACTTCAGATTGTTATTTTAACCTCTATTTTAGTGTCCATTTTACAGAAACATGTTTACTATTATGCCATCAGTCATCATTCCATCCTTGTAAAAGGCTAGTGATAAAAAGGGCAATGGATTATGTTTTCATTGTTCCTTTGTAAATAATATAGCAGTTTTCCTTGTAGCAATGTGCCTGAGAGCGCAGTTCTATATAATAATATAAACAATAATGATGTGGTAATGCACTTGGATTTCAATAACAGTCATAATAATTTGTTTCACTAGTTTACCCTTTCACTATGTTTCCTTCATCAAATCATTTTGTTCTTTAGGTTGTACATTATTATGTTAAAGTTCATCTGATTCGTCTATAAAATCCAGGCTGCCACTTTTTACCATAAATTAGCTAGCTGTATAGTATATTTCCTGATGTTATATCTGCTTGGAAGTTTACTGCTGCTCTGCCAAGTTATACTTGTGATTAATTCTTATGTTTTCCTTTATGCTTGTTTTGTATACCATTTATTTATATTCTTGTGTTATGTTTAATGTCCTTGCACGAAGCAGAAGCTTATACTGGTATAAATGTTGCAACGGCCTCTCGCAGTTTTCCAATTGAACTGGAAAAGCTTAACACATTAAATAGGGACCATGACAATGTTCTTCTTCAAGAAATTGGAGGAGTAAGATAATGCTGACCTTTATTGTCACTTCTTTTGGTCAACCTTTTCATGTTAAACTTTTGGTCGTCACTAATTATGTCCATCTGATCAGGTTAGGGGGCTGTCAGATTTGTTGAAGAGTAATTTAGAGAAGGGAGTTAGTCCAAATGAGGATGAATTGTTAGAAAGGAGGAATGTCTATGGATCAAATACATATCCACGCAAGAAGAGGAAAAACATACTGGTATTTTATAAGTACATATATGATCATATATATTTTCAAGCATTGCAAATAACCACTTCCAGTTACAACCTTCTACTGTTAACACTGTGGTTGCAATTTCCTAGTGTTACACATATTTCCCTTTCCTTTTCCTTTTGTTTTTTCAGCCTTTTGTCCGACTTATGTCTTTATGTTTCTCTGCTCAAAATTCTGCTACTTTGATTGAAATCATGTCTCCTTTTTTCCACTGGAGGGAATTTTGGACCAGATTTCAATGAGATAGCTCACTGGCAGAAAGTGGGAAAAATTGGAAAGAGAGTAAAATTCAAAAGCAACAAAAATGCGAAATAAATCCTTAAATTAGCGAAGACATTTTTTAATGGTAAAATCAAACTAGACATTGGTCCCATCATAATTTTCTACTTTTGTATCACTACGTGAATCTTGTTGCTTCAAATTTGTACAATTTCAAAATTTAACTCTATTATGTTTGATTCACAGCGTTTTGTATTTGAAGCATGCCAAGATTTAACTCTTGTCATTCTGATGGTAGCTGCTGCTATATCACTGACATTGGGTATGACCACAGAGGTATTGTGTTTGCGCTTTTTTATCGCTCTCTTATGTTGTTTGAACTAAAAGTCCTATTGTCCTTTATTATACATATTACCTTACCTTTTCTTTTCTTTACCATTATTCATTCAGGGTGTTGATGAAGGATGGTATGATGGTGGAAGTATCTTTTTAGCCGTTTTCCTTGTGATACTTGTTACTGGTAATGGGTTTGGATTACAAGTAAACTTGTTTTCAGTAGCAATGTTCTATTTCTAACATTTATCATCATAATATCTTCAGCGACAAGTGATTATAGACAATCTCTACAGTTTCGACATCTGAATGAGGAGAAACAGAACATACAAGTGGAGGTGAGTATGGCCACACCACGTGTGAACTCCCATTCATTGGCTATATTTCTGATTTGCTATCTCTATTGGTTAGGTTGTTAGAGGTGGTAAAAGATTTGGAACTTCAATCTTTGACCTTGTTGTTGGTGATGTAGTTCCTCTCAAAATTGGTGATCAAGTAAGATGGTATATTAATTTTTCAACTGCAATTTTCATTTTTTGTGTAGAATCATCTGCTTATCATTTTTTTTGCCTCCAGGTACCTGCTGATGGTGTCCTGATATCTGGCCATTCTCTTGCAATAGATGAATCAAGTATGACTGGAGAGTCAAAAGTTGTAAGTCTAACAAAAAAGAGCCAGTTGCTGTTCCCAAATCTGCGTTTATTGGATTTTCATTATTAGATGTTATTTTAGGTTCACAAGGATCAAAAGGCACCATTCTTGATGTCTGGGTGCAAAGTTGCAGATGGCTATGGTTCTATGTTGGTGAGTCCAGCAATCTCAAGCATTTTGACAACATCTAGAACTGAGAACCCTTGTTTTCCATGTCACTGTGCTCCATAGTGTTGGAGTATGTTGGAGTATTAGGCCCATGAGGCTAGGCCCATAAGGCCCATGTATGCAACACTATACAGCTACCCTTCTAGGGTTAGCCTAATGAACTGAGAGATCAATTCCAACATGGTATCAACAGCCTAGGGTTTCCTTTCCTTTCCCCATCCCATCCCTGCCCGATCCAGGCGCCGCCGCCGCCAGCAGGCGCGCCACCGCCGGCAGCCATGGCCGGCCGGCCTCCTCCCCCTCCCTCCTACTTCCACACCTTTCCTCCTCTACCCAACTACTCGTGGGCGCAGGTGGCTAGCGCTCCCGCCGCCGCTGCTACCCCGCGCACTGGCCCAGCCGCCGCCGCTGGCCAGCGTCCTCCCGGCGCCTACTCCGCTGCCGCTGGCCCACCAGCTGGTGGCCCGCATCCTCCCGGCGCTGGTGGCCCGCATCCTCCCGGCGCTGCCGCGGGCGCGGTCCTCCCTGGCGCGGCTGAGGACGCCGCCGGCCCAGAGGGCGCACTTCTCCCGGCCACGGACGCCCACGGCGCGGATCCGGCCGCTGCAACCGCTGACGCCAGGGCCGCTGCCGCCGCCATCGTGGCCGGCCTGGGCATGCCGCCAACTGCTCCTCCCCAGTCAGCCGCTACTGGCTGTGCCGCTGCTCCTCTGCCCGCGGGGGCGAGCGTGCTGGCCCAGGGTGCCTCTCCCTTCCCTGCCCCGCCTCCGCTGCCCCCGTCCCACCTCTATGCCACCCGTCCGGACTCCGCTCTCGCTGCCGCCCTCGTCGCTGCACATGCTGCGGCAGTCGAGGGCCATGCGCGTGTGCGTGCGGCTACCCTCGCTTGGGAGCACGAGCGGGATGCCGCCGATGCCCTGGCCCGCCAGATCGCCGAAGCGGAGCAGCGTCTCGTCCTTCCCGCTACCACGACCTCGGGGCCACCTCCTCCGGCTCGACGGGTCACCGCGCGTCCACCACCGCGGTCCTTTGGTACGATCTGGCCGATCCCCTCGTAGCGCAGCTTCACTACCAGGTCGGGGGCGTTCAGAACATCCGCCTGCTCGTCCCGGTCGTCCTCGAGCCCGAGTCGCCCTCCTACGCCCGTTGGCGGGACCTGGTCCTCCTCACCCTCCGCCGCTACGACCTCGACGACCACGTCCTCGTCGATGCCTCGGTCGCGGCCCAGACCCCCTCGTGGCTGCGCCTTGACAACATCGTGCTCTCCTGAATCATCGGGACGATCTCCCTCGACCTCCACGACCTCGTCCGCAACACGGCTGACGCTCGCCAGGCATGGCTGGCGTTCGAGGGCCAGTTTCTGGGCAATGCCGAAGCCCGGGCTCTACGGCTCGATGCGAGTTTCCGCACCTTCATGCAGGGTGACCTTGCTGTTGGAGAGTTCTGCCGCAAGATGAAGGCAATGGCGGACTCCCTCGGCGACCTTAGCTGGCCCGTGGAGGACCGCATCCTGGTCCTCAACGTCCTCCGCGGACTCAGTGACCGCTACGCCCACCTCAGGACGTGGATTACCCGCCAGCGGCCCTTCTCCACCTTCCTGCAGGTCCGTGATGATCTTGTCATGGAGGAGCTTGCTCAGGGCATCCAACCAGGGTCCACCTCCACGCCGGGGTCCTCGACGGCCCTTGCTGCTACTCCGCCGCGTTCGTCCGCTCCGCCGTGTCCGTCCGCTCCGCCGTCGTTGTCTCTTCTTGGTCCCCTTCCCTCCGAGCCGAGCGGGGGTGGGGGGCCGTGGCGGCCGCCGTCGCTGCGGCGGTGGACGTGGTGGGGGCCGTGGCGGGAGCAACCAGGCGTCGACGGCTCCACAGGGTGCACCATGGCCCTCTTTCCACAACCCGTGGTCAGGGCGCATCTCTATGTGGCCCTTCCAGGCTCCCGGCGGTGAGCCTCGCCCGTCGGCGGCCTTGCTCGCTGGTGCTCCACCTCCCGGCGCCTACTCCGCGTCTCCGTGGGCTATACCTTCCGGCGCCTCGCCCAGGCCTGCCTGTTGGGACCAAGCGGCCTTGGCACGCTCTTTCAGCACATGGGTCTGACACCTCCTGTCGGTCCTGAGTGGATCGCCGACTCGGGTGCTACCTACCACACCACCCCTGACCCTGGTATACTCTCATCCGTTCACTCTCCCTCTTCCTTTCACCCTTCGTCCATCATGGTCGCAAATGGTTCGTGTCTTCCAATCACATCTGTGGGTGCCGCCGGCGCTCATGGCTCCTTTCGTCTTCCTGATGTTCTTGTTGCCCCCTTCTATGGTTCACAACCTTCTTTCTACTCGTCGTTTCATAGCTGACAATTCCTGTTCTGTGGAGTTTAACTCTTCTGGGCTTACTGTAAAGGATTTGGCTTCCCGACATCCTCTGCTCCGATGTGACAGCACGGGGCCCCTTTACACTCTTCGCTTTCCGGCGGCTGCTTCATCTTCTTCGCCGTCCGTTTTGTCAGCTGCTTTCACCGCCACTACTTCCTCCACTATTTGGCACCGGCGCCTCGGCCATCCTGGACGTGATGCCCTGATGCAGCTCAGTCGTAGTTCCGACATTCCATGTACTCGGGCTCATGATGAGCATTTGTGTCATGCGTGCCAGTTGGGCCGACATGTTCGTCTTCCTTTTCATAGTTCTTCTTCACATGCGGCCCGTATTTTTTATCTTGTACATTGCGACCTATGGACATCTACTGTCATCAGTATTTCTGGATATAAGTACTATCTTGTGGTGGTCGATTTTTCTCATTATTCATGGACCTTTCCCTTGCGTGCGAAGTCTGATGCTTTCTCCGCGATTCTTTACTTCTTCGCTTGGGTGTCCACACAGTTCGGCCTCACCATCAAGGCCGTCCAGTGTGACAATGGTCGTGAGTTTGATAACTCCATCTCCCGTGTCTTTTTCCTTTCTCACGGTGTCCAGCTGCGCATGTCTTGTCCCTATACCTCATCTCAGAATAGCAAGGTTGAGCGCATGATTCGCACCACTAACGACACCATGCGCACTCTTCTGCTTCAGGCGTCGCTTCCTGCTCGCTTCTGGGCTGAGAGCTTGCACACCTCCACCTATCTCCTTAACCGTCTTCCTTCCGCTGCCTGCCCAGCTCCCACGCCACACCACGCTCTTTTCGGTACCCCTCCTCGGTACGATCATCTTCGAGTCTTCGGGTGTGCGTGTTACCCTAACACCACAGCCACCGCTCCCCACAAGCTGGCACCCCGTTCGACTCTCTATGTCTTTCTCGGGTACTCTCCGGATCACAAGGGTTACCGTTGCTTTGACCTTACCTCTCGTCGGGTCCTCATCTCTCGCCATGTGGTGTTCGATGAGTCCGTCTTCCCTTTCTCCACCACCACCACACCCACTACCACCTCTGACCTTGACCTGTTCTCTCTGTTTTCCACTGACACGGTGGTCCAGCCACCTTTGCCGTGGTCTCCTGCAGGTACTGCTCCACCGGGCTCCTTGCCGGGCTCGTGTCCCCGCTCGCCGCCCGCCAGCGACGCCCCTGGCCCTGCGCCTTGCACGGGTCCAGGCGCGTCGCCCTCCGGTGCTGCCTCGGCCCCTCCGCTCGACGAGGGTCCGAGGGCGTCGTCCTCCGGTACTGCCTCGGCCCCTCCGCTCGACGAGGGTCCGGGGACGTCGGCTACCGCACCTCCTACGCGTTTCGCCGAGCCGGTGCGCGTCTACCAGCGCCGTGTGCGGCCTGCTTCGCTGCCTCAGTCACCACCGGAGGCCTCTTCTCCGCCGGTGACGCCGACACCACCGCCACGGCCCCCGGCTGCCCGTGTCGTGCCGTCGGTGTACCACCCACCGCTTCTTCACCGACACCCGCGGCATATTCACCCTATGATGACACGGCACGCGGCCAGTACCCTGCGGTCCCAGGCTCTCGGGGTGATGCCCGACGACCCGCCAGTCTCTCCAGTACCCTCTTCCGTCTGCGAGGTCTTGTTGGACCCTCACTGGCGCCGCGCAATGGAAGAGGAGTACGCGGCATTCCTCGCCAACCAGACATGGGATCTGGTGCCCCGTCCGCCGGGCTCCAACGTCGTCACCGGCAAGTGGATCTAGACACACAAGCGTCGGGCTGATGGTGCTCTCGAGAGGTACAAGGCTCGCTGGGTTCTCCGGGGCTTCACTCAGCGCCCTGGGGTCGGCTACGATGAGACCTTCAGCCCAGTGGTGAAGCCGGCCATCGTCCGCACAGTGCTCTCGCTGGCTCTCGCTCGGTCATGGCCCGTGCATCAGCTGGACGTCAAGAATGCCTTTCTATACGGTCTTCTCACTGAGACAGTTTACTGCAGTCAGCCGGCGGGGTTTGTTGACTCTTCCCGTCCCGACATGGTCTACCAGCTCAACAGGTCTCTCTACGGCCTCAAGCAGGCCCCCCGGGCGTGGAACACTCGGTTTGCTGCTTTCCTACTGACACTGGGTTTTGTGGAGGCCAAGTCAGATACGTCCCTGTTTATCTATCACCATGGAGCTGAGACTGCGTACCTGCTGTTCTATGTTGATGATATTGTCCTCACAGCCTCCAGTGAGTCACTCCTCCGCCGCATTATCACCTCTCTTCAGTAGGAGTTTGCTATGAAGGATCTAGGTGTGCTCCACCACTTTCTCGGGGTCACTGTTGAGCCTCATCCTGCCGGGTTACTTCTTCACCAGCGGCAGTATACTCTTGATATCCTGGAGCGAGCTGGGATGACTGACTGCAACCCCTGTTCCACTCCGGTTGACACACAAGGCAAACTGTCAGAAGCCAAGAGCAACCCAGTGACAGATCCCACTGCATATCGAAGTCTTGCTGGTGCCCTTCAGTACCTCACCTTCACCCGGCCGGACATCACCTATGCAGTTCAGCAGATATGTCTTCACATGCATGATCCCCGAGAGCCACACCTCACTGCTCTCAAACGTCTCATCCGCTACCTCCGCGGCACTGTCGACTACGGCCTACTCCTTCACCGGTCGTCCTCTGCCGAGCTTGTCGTCTACATTGACGCCGACTGGGTTGGGTGTCCGGACACTCGGCGCTCCACCTCCGGCTACGCTGTCTTCCTGGGCGGCAACCTGATGTCCTGGTCGTCCAAGCGACAACCGGTGGTCTCCCGCTCCAGTGCCGAGGCGGAGTACCGCGCTGTCGCTAACGGCGTGACTGAGGCCTCCTGGCTCCGACAGCTTCTCGCCGAGCTCCACACTCCTCTCTCCCGGAGCACGCTGGTCTACTGCGACAACGTCAGTGCGGTGTACCTCTCCACCAACCCCGTTCAGCACCAGCGGACGAAGCACGTGGAGATCGACCTACACTTTGTCCGAGATCGGGTTGCCATTGGGGAGGTGCGGGTCCTTCACGTACCGACCACCTCCCAGTTCGCCGACATCTTTACCAAAGGCCTCCCGTCCTCGAACTTCACCGAGTTTCGCTCCAGCCTCAACATCACCGGTGGCTAGTTGCGTCTGTGGGGGGGCTCGTGTATGTTATTCTTTTCATGTCCAGTCTGTAACTCCGCTGCGCCGGTAGTTCTGACTGCGGGGGGTGTTGGAGTATGCTGGAGTATTAGGCCCATGAGGCTAGGCCCATGAGGCTCATGTATGCAACACTATACAGCTACCCTTCTAGGATTAGCCTAATGAACTGAGAGATCAATTCCAACACATAGGATTTCCTTATTGTCATTTTAATATTTTCTTTTTCATGGCTAAACTAACTATAACTTGTTATAAACTTTGCTTATCAATTTAAGGTAACAGGGGTGGGTACAAATACTGAATGGGGTCAGTTGATGGCTAACCTTTCAGAAGATAATGGCGAAGAAACACCGTTACAGGTTATTCTCTGTAAGGATAGTGCAAATTCTTGAATGGACAAATACTGAAGGCTCTCTTTGGTTTATGCTTTCACCCTTTTTAGGTTCGCTTGAATGGTGTTGCAACTTTTATTGGTTTGGTAGGCTTGTTTGTAGCTGGTGCAGTACTTGTTGTCCTTTGGATAAGGTATTTTATTTTTACTAAATATTGCTACTAACAAAAATGTACTTCTCTCTCTCTCTCTCTCTGACTGATTTTGAAACCAACTTCAGATATTTTACTGGACATACCGAGAATCCTGATGGGACAACTCAATTTGTTGCTGGAACTATTGGTGTCAAGCAAGGATTTATGGGGGCAATTAGAATTTTGACTATTGCTGTATGTAATCCTAATGTTGTTAATATAAAAGTATAAAACTAGTACCATGAACAGATTTTAAATGGTTCTTCTCATGTTTATCCACAGGTGACAATTGTAGTTGTTGCTGTGCCCGAGGGACTCCCATTGGCAGTAACACTGACGTATGAATTCTTATGTAAATTCCATTAACTTTTCAGGTAAATGACTGTGTGCAATTTTTTCAGGCTTGCATATTCCATGAAAAAGATGATGCGAGACAAAGCTCTGGTAAATAAAAAAAATATGTTTATGCATATATTTATATAAAAAAGATACGACAGGAGGAACAATATGATTTGATTTTGTATCATTTAAATAGGTGAGGCGGCTCTCGTCATGTGAAACAATGGGATCAGCTACTACAATATGCAGTGATAAGACAGGAACCCTTACATTGAATAAGGTTTGTTGAGTCATTTACCAGCCCATTTGCCATTTAAATTCTTTCATGATATATTCCCAAGATGTTCTGACATAATGCTTGTTCAGGACTTTACGTCAAATGAATTCTCGGACAAGCATATGTTCAATTTTATCTAGTACAATGAGCCTGATATTTGTGCTTTAGTTGTGACATTTTATAATTGCTGGCATCACAATTTGTTTGTAACTCATATGAATTAAGCCTGCAGATGACGGTCGTGGAAGCATATTTTGCTGGAACAAAGTTGGATCCATGCGATGATGTTAGCCAGATGTCAGACAGTGCAGCATCACTTATTATTGAAGGAATTGCACAGAACACAACAGGAACTGTATTTCTGCCAGAGGTACAGAAAAGTCTCCTTTTTTATTCCAGATACCATTTTTGGAAACTCAATGCTAGATTCCGTAGTTCATAATATCACGGATTCGTGTCCAGAATGGAGCTGCTAACGATTTGTCAGCTAGACCAACTAAAGAAAAATTGAATTGAGTCTCAAGCGCAATCTTTTAATAGTGTGAAATTTGGAGGGATCAAGCTCATCAGCAGTTTAAGATCTGAAACAATCAGGATACGCCCTTAACATGCAGGACACCTGAACTGGGCATCCTCCTGGAGGCAGTCTAAGGGGACTATTAAAAATCATCCATAGCACTCGTCTTATCAATCGACAACTTGCCATGTTCGACAAATTTTCATCCATTCTTTTTCTTTATACAGGATGGGGGAGCAGCTGAACTTACAGGTTCACCTACTGAAAAGGCCATTCTTTCTTGGGGCCTTAAGGTACTATTAGTTTATTACTTTTGATTTACTCTTCAGTATTTCTACAGGTCCTTTTCCTGTTGACTTGACTTTGAACCTTGCACAGATAGGGATGGATTTCCACGACGTGAGGACAAAATCTTCAGTTATTCATGTTTTTCCATTTAACTCGGAGAAGAAACGTGGCGCTGTTGCAGTACAGGTACTACATAGTGTTTGAGAGCAATTAGGTCTCAGGATTGATTGATTGATATTGAATACATGGGTTACATATATATATAGGCAAGGATCAATAGGGTTTATAGAAACACCCAATCTACGGTCGCGGCGGCGGCGCGTTCCTGGGCGGCGCGGGCCAAGGCATCGCTGGCGCGGGCAGCAGCCGCGTCACGTTCCTTGGCGGCGGCCGCGGCTTCTGCCTCAGCTGCAGTCGCACGGGCCAGGGCAGCCTGACGCTCCCTGTCCTGAAGTTGGGCAGCGGCGGCGGCGGCGTGCGCCTGGGCGGAAACCGCGTCATCAGGAACTCCCGTGGACTTGGGAGAGTCGGGGGGAGTGGGAGACATCGATGCGGCGCTGGAGGATTCCTGCGCGCGAGGGGAGCGCTGCGCGGCGGAGGGCCGGCGCGCGGAGGAGCGGAAGCAAGGCCTAGACCTAAACTAGGCGGCTGATACCATGAGAGCAATTAGGTCTCAGGATTGATTGATTGATATTGAATACATGGGTTACATATATATATAGGCAAGGATCAATAGGGTTTATAGAAACACCCAATCTACGGTGATCATTGCCTAATCAATCATGTCTATCCTAATTAACTAGCAGCCCAGCCATATGGGCTTGAGCGCCTGGCCCATGGCCTGCCCAGAGGGCGCCTATATTCTAACAGTGTTATGTGTATGAAACTTTAATGCGACTAATGTGTGTCTGAGAATCTTTTTGACTCATCTTTTCTACAGCTTTATATTTGTAATTCCTTGTACCATGTAGTGGGGACATAAAATAATGTAACGTGCGTGCCAGAATTATCCTATTGCTTTTTACTTTTTTTTTGCAAAATTTGCTATATTTGAAATAACATTTAATTCATAATTAATTGAATTTCTGTCAGGAGTTGATGTCATCAAAGTTTTAACACTTACAAGTAACATGTCATATCTGTCAGCGGGCTGATACTGTTTTCTGATTGGCTTGCTGTTGCATTGGAACAAAACCTGCCAAATGATTGCCACTTACCATCTTGCTACTAGTTGTAATTTGTAAACAACTTCTGGATGTGTTTCAAGCATAATTTTTTTTTGAAACAAACCAAGCAGAAGAGCTGCTGATTGTATTAAAAGGAGGAAAAAACCCAGACTGAGCAGTACAACAAAGCAACGACAATGACTACGACAACCCCTAGAGGGGCAAGATTTCGAGCATAGTTTGACTTGTGTTATACTTCTAAATTAGCCAGTTTTGGGACACCCTCTGCTTAAAGGGATTACTGCTTACTAGTCAGTTGCCTCCATGGTTTTAATCGTTAGATTCCATTGCCATTTTCTTGTCATTCTTGAATCAGGATAAATTTCCATAATCTTGTCTTTTGATATGCAAAGATTTTGTAACTGTTTGTCCAGTGACTTCCTTATCCTGATGAAAATATCTATGCCATACTGTTTCTTATCCCGATATGGCTAGTGTTATCTTGATGTCTGATTCCTGGAATTTTAGTCAGATGATGATGTTCACATCCACTGGAAAGGTGCAGCTGAAATAGTGTTGTCATCTTGCAAAAGCTGGCTTTCTGTCGACAGCTCGGTTCAGTCAATGAGTGCTGAGAAGGTAATACCGTGTCCTAGCTTTTTGTTGGTTAATCTGAGACTCACTTGACTTTTTGAAATTTTTGTTTCTGTGAGACCCACTTGGACTTTTAATATTTGCAGCACGATGAATTCAAGAAATCAATTGAAGACATGGCAGCGAATTCATTACGCTGTGTTGCTTTTGCATACTGTTCCTTTGACATTGAAAAGATCCCAGAGGAAGACATAGCAAGCTGGGAGTTGCCTGAGGATGACCTGACCCTGCTTGGCATCATAGGAATAAAGGTTGATTACTGTTATTGTGGACTCGTTTTTTGGTTCGACTGTTTCTGTGCTTGACGCATACTAGGGAGTCAAGTTATTTGTTCAAACACTTGAGCGTAGGACAGTACTGTGTATTCTGTTCTCTACTTTCTTCTGTGAGCTTGCATCATAATACCTCCTGTTTAATCTCCCCATGCATCTACTTTTAAGCAAAATTGATAATACGATTCAACAACAACTTGTTTCTCCTATAGGACCCCTGTCGCCCAGGTGTAAGGGATGCTGTACGACTGTGCACCACTGCAGGTGTTAAGGTTTGTGTTACTTATTTTGTTTTTATTCTTCCTGCATCACATTTCGTGCGTTCTAAGGATGACCTAGGATTTTTTATTGTTTTAATATTCAGAGAGCAAATAAAATGGTAGTAACAGGAACTAATATTAACAGGAGGAAAGAATCTGAGTCTAATTGTATACTGAATATTTTTTGAACGCAATGGCAGGAGCTCTGCCTTTCAATTAAATAAGAATAAAGAGAGTTTATGTACAAGCAAAAGAGAGGCACACTCCATAGTGGAGCAAACAGGGAATTGTATACTGAATATAGAAGTTCAAAAAACAGCAACAGAAAAAAAGGATTACAATACGTTGTCTACCATGTTTGACACATGATGAAATTGCTAGCCTTTGTCATATGGCAAATAACTTCCTAAAACCCCTTGTCCATTCTTATGGTAGCTTACACATTATTAAGCCTCCAGATTATGTACATCTTTCCATTCATTGATGTATCTTGTTCTGTTACTATGTGGTAGCCTTTCTATTTTTTTTTCTTTCTTTCAAGAATGCATGCATTTTTCTTTGGAAATGGATTTGGTTTTATTCTATGATTGATAACCATAGTGTCTGTAATTCAGGTGCGCATGGTTACAGGAGATAATATTGAAACAGCTAAAGCTATAGCTCTGGAGTGTGGAATACTAGATGCAAATAGTGTTATTTCAGAGCCAATTGTAATTGAGGGAAAAGTGTTCCGTGAGATGTCTGAAAGTGCAAGAGGAGATGCCGCTGACAAGATAATTGTAACTCTCTCTCACTATGTCTCACAAGTTGTTTGGTGCTTTCTTTCACTTTGCTAATGCTGTCATTCTAGCCTTTGTCCTCTGGAGCATTTTTTAAGTCCTTTAATTCTTTTTTATGCGATAGAGCTAATTAACTTGTTTCAGGTGATGGGGAGGTCCTCGCCAAATGATAAACTTTTGCTTGTCCAAGCTTTAAAAAGAAAAGGCCATGTTGTAGCTGTTACTGGTGATGGCACAAATGATGCCCCTGCATTGCACGAGGTGACATGTTCAGCTCAAAACATTGATGAGCCATTGCATATTGCACTTTTTTTTACATTGATTATCTTACCATTTCTAATTGCTGCCTTGCCTCTTGATTTGTTGTCTAGGCCGATATAGGTCTTTCAATGGGCATTTCAGGGACAGAAGTCGCTAAAGAAAGCTCTGACATTATAATCTTGGATGATGACTTCACATCAGTTGTCAAGGTTTGTTTGGTAGAATTATACAAGAGGACTTTGCTCGGCACTGATTTTCTTTCCTTGTAAAAATAATTCCACTTGTTCAGAGTTCACACGTTCAAGTCCTTGGTCGAATGTGCATTTCTAGGCTATAATTCTGTTGCAGAAGTGTATCTGGTGAGATTTAGGTTAGAATTTATGGATTTGTACATCCTCTTTCAGGTTGTTCGTTGGGGACGATCTGTCTACGCTAATATTCAGAAATTCATTCAGTTCCAGCTCACTGTCAATGTTGCTGCACTCGTGATTAATGTGGTTGCTGCTGTGTCCTCTGGTGACGTGCCCCTAAATGCTGTTGAGGTTGGGACAATTTTCCTCCTTTTTTTGTGCAATTTACTCGACTGCTGCCATTGTTTCTACATTGAAGCAGTTAGTTGTCATGTTGCATGAAACGTCTGCTGAATTTTAATATTATGTGTAAGTATATATATGAAATTTTAAATCTTTCTGGTAAATACGTTCAAAAAAATCTCTCTGGTAAACAGTTTGTATAGAACTCGAGACATATAGCTTAACAACGACGCAGCATTTTACCTGAGACACATGTATTTCCAGGCTGTTTCTCATCAGTATCATATACTTTGTTCTTTCACTTCTCAGCTTCTCTGGGTGAACCTTATCATGGACACACTTGGAGCTCTTGCATTGGCAACCGAGCCTCCAACAGACAACCTTATGAAGAGAAATCCTGTTGGTCGAAGGCATGTCAAAATGATCCAAAATTCCTTGTTGACAACATTGTGTCCAATATGTATATACTATGCTTTCTGAATTTCGAAATAGTTTACCCATACTTTTCTACTGCAGAGAACCTCTTGTTACAAATATTATGTGGAGAAACTTGTTTGTTCAGGTTAGTATTCCTTCATTATAAAACTGGATTCTGTTTAAATTTCTTTCTTATTCTGATATGTTTGGAATTTTGCACAGGCCCTTTACCAAGTAGCAATTCTTCTGATTTTTGATTTTGCTGGAGTAAGGATTCTGCGTCTGCAGAATGAAAGCCGATCTGCCGCTGAGAAAATAACGAATACCTTCATCTTTAACACATTTGTATTTTGCCAGGTGGAATATCTGTCCTTCAATAATTCAAGAAACATAACAGAACATTACTGCAGAGTGCAGACAAGTCTTGCTTCACCTTAGACAAATGCATACTAAAATTGGGTTATTCTCAAAAGAAAAGAATCAATGTTGAGTTGACTATAAATTGGTATTAGTTTTCCACAAAAGGGACTAGTGTGTTCTCTAGCCTTGATACTACATGGATATTTTCCTTCGAGTAAGGACTTGTTATAAGCTATTCATTGCTTTACCATAGTCAAGTTATAAGCTATTCATTGCTTTACTATAGTCAAATTTCAGGTATGGCATAAGTTATATGGAAGTTGGTTATATGCTTCACCTGGAATGTTTTGATCAATTTTCAGCGACTTGCTAGTTTTCCTTGCATTTTTTTTTTCAGTAATTTAATGTGGCCAGCTTCAACCTTCCAGAATCTAGGCCCTTGAGTGACCATATATAGCCTGTTGTCTTGCTTGTACAAAGTTGAACTATACCAGAGTGGGTCTGCCATGAAAAAAATATATTATTTTGATAATGTATTACCCGCGGTAACTCGATCCTTGTACATCTGGAACAAAGGTTTGAATTAATTTGGATGTTTTTTATGCCAGATCTTCAATGAGTTCAATGCGCGAAAACCCGAGGAGAAGAATGTCTTCAAAGGGGTAACAAAGAATCACCTATTCATGGGAATAATCGGTATAACAACAGTATTTCAGGTAACAGACAATATAGATTCTCTACATTGGTATCACCTCTGTCCATCGTTATAAAGTTGCTCTCGTCTTTGGCAGATACTGATAATTCAGTTCCTGGGGAAGTTCTTCAAAATAGTGAGGCTTGATTGGAGACTATGGTTGGTTTCAGTTGCTATTGGCCTTGTGAGGTATGCACTTCAAAATTTGGCAACCTATTATGGTTCCGTAAACCTTTTTCAATCCTTCAAAGGCGTCACATCCTTTATGCACGAGCTTATCGTCCTGACTTGATCATTGCGTATATGAACCCTGACAAGTCACTTTTTCCATGGAAACCTTTTTCTTTTGTAAAACTGAATGTGAAGCCTTGTTTCAATGTCAATTCTGGTGTGAATGTTGACCTCCTTTTTCCTTCGTTTGATGTTTCCAGTTGGCCCCTGGCTTATCTGGGTAAATTTATTCCTGTGCCCGTAAGACCCTTCCCGGACTATTTCAAGCCTCTCTGTTGTCGGAAATCGTCGCGACGAGGTGAGTCTCCATGAAGTTGGTGTTGTTCCTTCTCTGCGTTAGTTTTTTTTGGTCCCAAACTCAGAAATGAATCGGTAATGCAGACGAGGAGGAAGGTGGACAAACCTAAGGTGCAACGAGTGGGCAGTGTAAATAGGTATGTGATAAGAAATGGAGATAAATTGCACTGGTTGATTCCATGGTAGCAGCATCTTGGGGATGTACGTATAAGATGGCAGCTAGTCGGCCTCGTAGTTTTCTTCTAGGAGAAGCAGTGGGGAAAAAAAAGTATACAGAAGCCAAACTCGTGTACCAGCCTACCCTACCCTACCCTACCCAGCTTCTGCTATGCGGCAGCGAAAGGGCAAGCAAGCGCAATCCATTCCAAGCTACAGTATACTAGCTGCCTTCCTCACTTGGACTTGAGACATCAGCATAACCTGAATGAAGCTGCGCCAGCGCTAGCTTTGCGATGTAGCAGCATTTTTTTTTTCCTGGCGATATGATCTGACTGTAAATTTGTAAATGTTTATCGACTACGAGATGTTCTCATTTTCTTCCACCTGTTCTACGGAACTTTTTTTATACAAAAATGAAGTCAAAAGAATAGCTCTAAAACAATCTTTTTTCCCTGAATCACAGTACATGAACGCATATTCACCTCTATAATGTATATAAACATCCTACCTTTATGACCATCTTCGAAAGACGAGTCTGAGACGGCCGGTAAATCTTGTGGTATCGAAGAAGTCATCACATGTGTCTTGCTATCAATGGATATGCCGTCTATATCACAAAAGAATAATGCTGTGTCTTGTTGTCGATAGCTACATGGTCTACCAGTGAAGGAACAATGTTGTAAATCCTCAAATAAATCCAATAAAATTAGAGCTAAATCTTGGAATAAATCGAATAAAATTCGAGCACTCGCGTCAAAGTCGAGGACTTAAACCCGAGTGAACAAGTTTCACCACAAATCCAACCAGGTAGTGCTCCTTTCGCTCAAACAAGCTAATCTATATCGCCTACTACATCCTTTATTGGAAAAAGTCTAAATAACCCCCTGAACTATGGACCCTGGAACACGTAATCCCCTGAACTATGAAACGGTCTAATTTACCCCCCTGAACTATCCAAAATCGTCTATTTTACCCTCTGGGCGGTTTTCGACGGCGGTTTTGCTACAGTAATAACGGTTTTGTCTTTTTCCAATTAATTGGATTTTCCAATTAATCTAAAACTACAACAAAAACTTTGTACTAAAGTGTACCGTATTATATATTCACTGTGTAGATCTACTCATGTGGAGTCCAACAAAATTAGATTTTCTATTTTATGATTTTTCTGTGATTTACTATGATTTTTCAAATATTCAGCGAAAATAAATAAAAAAGACAACCGCTACTACTGTAGCAAACACACTGTTACTGTAGCAACTGCCGTCGAAAACCGCCCAGAGGGTAAAATAGACGATTTTGGATAGTTCAGGGGGTAAATTAGACCGTTTCATAGTTCAGAGGTTATGTGTTCCAGGGTCTATAGTTCAGGGGGTTATTTAGACTTTTTCCATCCTTTATTAGTGCACGCGGATAAGGTTCTACGCCGTCTCACCATGATAAGTCGCCCTGCCATGACAAACCTTGAAGGAAAAAAAGGATAGGAATATGCAGGGTTCAATCATGTACACCATGGAGTGGTGGAGAGGACAGAGGACATGGAGGTAAAGAGCCAAACAGAGGGGAGGCGAAGTAGAGTTCAACATTTTGATGGAATTCTAGATGGAATTCGTGAATTTTGGTTTCTTTTGTAGCCTGTAGGTGAACGAAAAGCATATTTTTGTTTAGAAATATCGCTTTTTATGCTATGTTGTATGTCTTGAGTTGCTATGTTGTATATCTGAGTCCAATAATACGAGTTTGCACCTTAGTAAAAAAATTGTGCAACCCTCTTTGTGGTTGCGGGCTTACTAGCACCCGGACATCCGGAGCAGATGAGCGCGTCTAGACGCCCCGAGCATGCTGCTGCCTGCCCGCCCGCCCGCGCCTGCCGCTGTGCCGTATTGCTGCTGCACACGCATGGCCATCCCCTGTCTGCCCTACCCCGCACGTGTACCCCGCTCTAGTCCGCTCGCCCCGCCCTGCCCGCGCGCCTCGGCTGCACCCGACACTCCTCCCCCTGAACCCTTCCTCTCTCTGCGCGGGCGGGACCCGGGAGCCCAGATGAGGACGAGCACACCTCGTCCCCAGGACCTCGGGCGCGCCATGCGCCCCATCTGCCGGCCCCCGGCTCGCCGCGCCCCTTCCCCCACCGCTCGGCCCATGTCCCCATGACTCTCTGAACATACCTCTGAAACATGAAACACTTGCAACATGAAACACTTGAATGCAACATAAGTCTGAAACAAATAAAATATTTGGAACATACACTTGCAACATATGTGTAAAACATATGTAACATTTAGATAAAATACTTGCAACATGAAAACACTTACTGCAACATAAGAATGAAACAACTAAAACATTTGGAACATGCTCTTGCAACATATGTGTGAAACATATGTAACATCCAGATCAAAACGCTTGCAACATACGTCTGAAACAGATGAAATACTTTAAACAAACGCTTGCAACATGCCTATGGAACACTTGCAGCATATGCAACATCCCGATCTACTTTTGCAACATCCATATGAAACATTTGCAACATACCTCTGAAACACTTGAAACATACGTTTGCAACATGCGCTTTCAGCGCAACATCTTCTTGCTGCTTGGGAATGGAGGCTCGTTGGCGCGTGGAGTTCACCGGTGTAGAGCTCGCCAGTGATGCAAAACTCACTGCTCCGGTGGAGAAGGGCGTGGCACGTCCCGTGGAGAAGGCTGCAGCGGGTCCGCGCGCTGGAGAAGCCTGCAACGAGCGGGACGCGAGTGGAGAGGGAGGAAGACGGGTTGTTGTGCTCTGGCGCGAAGGAGATGCCGGCCGGCAAAGCGAAGGCGTGATGGAGAGGGAGACGCGGTGGAGAGCGCCGTCGCCGAGGCAGCGCAACGAACCGTGGTCACGAGAGCTATCGTGGCGCTGCGGTGAGGTGAGTTTTTTCATTTCTTTTTCTTTTTTTTAAAACAGTTGGGGCGAGTGCATGGGCAGATAAGATGCGGTTGATGAGCTGCGTCGTAGCCCACCATCGACACCGTCCCGGGCGGACGGTCGCCCTGTACCTAGCATTACCGTCGTGGTTGTGACAAGGTCACGGTACATAATGGGCCGAAAAGCGTTTCCGGAGCTTGAGCTAGATAAAGATGCAGGTGCCGACAGCTTTGTTTCTGAAAGGATCAAGATGCCCAAGAGGGGGGTGAATTGGGCTTTTCTAAAAATTAATTGCAAGAATTAAATCCTACAAGCCAAACTTCACCCCTAGTGCCTACTAGTGTTCCTGGTGATTCTACCGATAAAAGTTTTGCACCCTAAGTTCCAATCCTAGACTAGCATGGGAATTCTAGGAAAGTAAACAAGCAAGGAAAGTAATGCACGAAAGTAAATGCTTGAAAGTAAGGGTTAGGAACACGGCGATGTTTTGCCGAGGTATCGGAGAGTCGTCACTCCCCACTAGTCCTCATTGGAGCACCCGCGCAAGGGTGTAGCTCCCCCTTGATCCGCGCAAGGATCAAGTGCTCTCTACGGGTTGATTCTTTGACACTCCGTTGCGGTGAATCACCCAAAACCGCTCACAACTTGAGTTGGGTCACCCACAATCTCGTCGGATGATCAACAAACTCCCAATCACCACCAAATCATCTAGGTGATGGCGATCACCAAGAGTAACAAGCTAGAACTCTCACTTGACCACAACAAGTCTAATGAGAAGATGGATGCACACTTGCTACACTCTTGTCATTAGAGAGGATTCTCAAACTTTGATTCGCAAATCTCTATCCTCACTAGGGCTCTTGCACTCCCTTGCACTTCAAAGGTGTTTCTCAGCTGAACAAATGAGCAAGAGACCTCTAAAAGAGGTGGGGGATGTATTTATACACCCCTCAAACAAATCCAACCGTTACCTTTCGAATCAGCAAAACGCGTACTGACCGGACGCGCCTGTCGACATGACCGGATGCGCCGGTCAGGTCTAACGGTCGAAAACTGAAAGCTGCGCTGAGTGACCGGACGCGTCGATCTATGATGACCGAACGCGTCAGTCTGAGATGACCAGACGCGCCGATCAGGGATGATCGGACGCGTCCGATCATGCAAGAGCTTACTGGAAAAATGACCTGACGCATGACCACGTCCGATCATAGGTGACCGGACGCGTCAGGTCACCATGGGACCTTACTGGAACATGACCGGACGCGCCGATCACTTCACAGTCGCATCCGATTACGCTGTTTACCCTCTGGAACACGTGTCAGATTGACCACCGCGTCCGGTCCTCTCAAGGACCGCGTCCGGTCGATCAGTTGAAACCGCAGTGAAGTGTTAGTACTGACTGGACGCGTCCGGTCATGACTAGGACTGCGTCCGGTCATAGGTAAACGGCTCAAACGTCTTCTAAACACGATGCAACTTGAACCAAGTTGCTTCCAACTGAACTCTGAGCTTTTCTTGAACTACCTAGTGCTAAGTTTGACAAGTGTGCACCACACCTAAACACAAGACTCACCTAGGTCAAGCTACTCGCTCATGCCCCCTTTATAGTACGGTCAAAGGAAGAAACAAAGATCCTAACGACTATTCCAGATGTAACTCAACACCTTGACATCCGGAACTAACCGTCTTTAATCTTGTCATTGATCCTTTGAAAACCGAAACGATTTCCATCAAGGGACATTAATACCAAATTGCCCAAAGCAGTTATCATCTCCATGACCTAACTTACCAACGTTTCTGCAAAACACACGTTAGTCATGGTAATTATGCGTTGTCATCAATTGCCAAAACCAACACTGGGGCCTAGATGCTTTCAATCTCCCCCTTTTTGTGATTGATGACAACACTTAGATTCAGAAGATATGAGTTGAGGTTTTCGATCATGCTTAATTCACATAAGCATAAAGCTGTAAGCACAAGGGATTAGTCATTGCTTATGTGTTCCAAGCCAACTGAGTGTACTCATAAGATAAAACATGAAGAGTTAGTACACATAAAACATAGCTCATATGAAGTCGGAGTAAGGCACGGAAGCACAACCTTATGAGCTAAACACCATTAAGTGACATAAAACATTAAGACATAGTCTCATAAACTCATAGTCACACAATGCAGGGCGAGAAAAGTAAACATGATGCATGAAAGTAACACACACGAAAAATGAAACCCTCTATCACCACTCCCCCTGAATCTATGCTCTCTCTCCCCTTTGGCATCAACCGCCAAAAAGTAATCTAGGGATCTGATGGGGGAACAGAAGCTGTCGTGTCGGGTGCCGAGGAGTGCGGAGTGATCACAAACTGTGTAGTATCCTCCTCAGACTCTGAGCTGTCAGGCTGACCCTCTGAAGCTGAACGTGGCCATGAAGTAGTCTAGGTCTGTAGATGAGGTGCAGTGACTGAAGGTGTAGAAGCAACTATTGGATCGGTCACTGTCGCCTAAGCCTGAAAGACACCTAGAGTGGGAGGATCTGTAGATGCAACTGAGGAAGGCAAAGTGTCTGTGGTAGCAGCCCCTGTCACTAGAAACACAGCAGTCTCTGAAGCCGACATGTCTGAGGTAGTCACAAAAGTCGAATGGGACGGTGTCAGCTGTCCAGTTAGCTCACTGTATGTAGCACTGAAATCAGGGAATGCCGGGCCTGAGAGGAGGTGTGGTCCCGGCTGAGCTGGTGGAGTGAAACCTGTCTAGATAGGCGTGTAGCTCGGAGACTGAAACGTCTGCGGTACCTGCTGCTGAGGAGAGGTGTACTAAAAGCTTGGCTGCTCTTGACTCTGAGGTCCACTGGACTGTAAAGCTACAGTCAGAACAGATGGTGGTGGCGGTACTCCCACAGTGACAAGGTGGCGCAGGAGCTCTAAGTACTGTTGCTGAGTGGTTGCCTGCTGCCTCTGCATCTCAAACTGCTGTCGCTGAAACTCGAGCTGCTGCCTCTGGAGCTCGTCCTGGCGAGCCTAAATCTGAGCAAACGCTGCAGCTGAGTCCTATGCCTGTCGCTGCATCTGTATCTCCTGTCGCTCCTAGGCCTGGGTCAACCTCTCAAGGATAGCCACCATGGCTGGATCTGAGCGGAAGGCTGAGCCAGAGCCACCGGCCTCATGGTCGTGAGGCCGAGAAGAGCGGTACCGGGGGATGGGCTGGTAGTCTTCATCTGTGCTGTCAGTGGCCACATCCTCGGCTTGATCAGCCGGTTGAGCATCTAAGTCTGCAAGCTCTGCCTCTGCAAGACCCTCAACGGTCTCGTCCTGCTCAGTGACTGTCTCTGGTACATCTGGCCTCTGTCGCCGTCCTAGGCCAGGTGCCTGCTCTCTAGTCACTGATGCCCATAGCTGGCGGATGTCATACTCTGGGAAGGCTGTGGTAGTATTAGAGATTTCAGCTCTAATCTCTGCAGGCAACTCACAGGCAGTCCTGATGATGAAGCAGATCCATTGTGCATACGGTAGCTGCCTGTGTCCCTTGAACCCCTCTGCCAAGGTATCCTCCATCTCACAAAGCATCAGATCCCAAAGGTCAAACGGGGTCTGTGAGACGAGGTGATGTACCACCCATAGCTACATGCGAGTGAGGTCCTCTCTGTATCCAAGCCTAGGAAGAAGTGTCCTCCTCACTATAGCATCCAGTACTCTCGCTATAGGTGTCAGGCTGGCTGGCGTGCGTCGAGACCCTTCGCCAAAAGGCTCATGGAAGCAGGGTCGAATCAAGTCAGTAGGAGGCACTATCCTGCCGTGAGGGCATCTCGGAGGAGCAGTATGTCCGAAGCACAACTGATGGATCTTGGTCTCTGAAGCGGGGAGTCTGAGAATCTCCCGTACCCTGGTGCTGTATAACCTACGGTCACGACCTCTGAAAGCAAAGTGGATGAACTGATGTGCAGGGTCGATCCATAGTGACAAGTAAAACTCTCTGACCCTGGTTCCACAGTATGTTCCAGTCCGTCCAAGTAGATCTGATAGTCCAGGTAGAAAAGACAGATGTGAACGAAGCTGCTCACCAACCACCTCAACTAGTGCCTCTAGTCGACATACTCTCTGTGGTCTGAAAGCTATTCCACTGTCGACATAGGCCCTGTAGAAATCCTCGTGCAGAGGTGTGTAGAAGCCCTCTGACGTCCGAGGATCCCGCTGGGGTGGGAACCACCGAGACACCTCAATGAACCTGAGGGCCTAGACCTGTCTGGCTGTAGCACCCCTGAGGTCAAAGTGCTCAACAGGGGGATGACCTCTAGCCCTAGGAGGTGGACGACCTCCATAACGCTGACCCTCTGGCCTGGGAGTGACCTGAGCTTGCGTACGTCCTGAGCGACGACGTTGTGGAGTATGTGTTGTCTGCTCCTCAGTTTCCTATGCATCCTCTGAAGGCTGCTCTGCAGGGGCATCCACTGTCTCCTCTGTAGCCTCTACTGTCTCCTCTGTGGCCTCTGTGCCGAGTTGTCGACCTTCAAGATGAAAGCGACTCTCTCCAATGCGAATACCACTGCTCCTGCCACCCCTCTCTACTGCATCTGCCACTGCCTGAGCTATCTCTGCCTCTGTAAGAGTTCTCTTCCATTTCTTAGCAGCAATCTTAACTCGCTTCCCGCGAGCTACCTCTGTCCTCTTGGGGGGACTGTCATCCCCGTCACTAGGTGCCCCACCAGCGTTCTTGCATCGAACCATACTAACAAGAGGATGTACTGAAACAAACTAAAAAGACAGATGATGTACTGAACCTTGTGAGGCTTGGCCTCAATCCGTATCCGCAGGCTTGGCCTCGGATTCACAACTGATCACTTAAACCACTCAGCACTGACAGGACAAATTGAAACGATAGAATAGATGGATCTACTATAAGCAATATATATATCTAAAAGATAAGCGAGATCCTAGTAAGAGCAAGCAGGAGAGGTAAGATATGAGATGACCGCGATAGCTACCTCGACGTGCGATGATCCTGGTGACCGGAAGACGATCTCGACGTATTAGGGTTACCCGAAGACGGCGACCGAAACCCTGGAATACAATTGACGATCGATCGACAATTGAATTAGTAATTCACCGAAAAATTGATGGTAAACCCTAGTCCAAGGAGAAGACGTCACCTTGCGGAGACGGAGACGATCGCGAAGACGGAGATGAATTCGAAGACAAAAACCTAGCAACCTAGGGTTAGGATTTTCGGTGAACCTCGAGGACTTCGGAGATGGGTGTGCACGGCAAAGGGAGATCTCCGAGGAGAAGCTAGGGCGCGGGGGATCTCCGGCAGCGCGGCTATGGCGGCACAGCTCCGGCGAGGTGCACGCGAGCGCGGGCGCGGCGGCTCAATGCGGGCGCTAGCGCGAGCGCGGGCGTGGCAGCGGCGGTGGCGCAGGCGCGGTCTGTGCGGTGGCAGAGGTGGCTCCAGCGAGGTCTGTGGGCTCGGCGATGGTGCGGCGGCGCAGACACGGCGAGACGGCGAGTAAGGAGAGCGGCGGAGGAAAAAACGAGGACGAGACGAGATCCAATCGTACGGTTAAAAGGGTGAGATCCGCTTTTTGCGTGATGACCGGATGCGATGGTCGAATGACCGGACGCGGTGGAGACAGCGTCCGGTCACATTCCAGTAAGCTCCTGGAATGATCGGACGCGTCCGATTATCCACGATCGGACGCTGACAGCGTCCGGTTTGATAGAGCCCGGAAACTTGGAACGGATGACCGGACGCGATGGTGAACCTGAGCCGTGTCCAATGTAGCGTCCGGTCGCTGTAAAAAGCTCTTTTTCAAACCGTTTTTCGACGCGACTTCTCCCAATCAAGTTCCAATTCAAAGAAACTCAAATAAACACCAATTGGAACCTGATATGAGTGACCTCACTCAAACCCTCAAAATTTTCAAGATATTTTGCCTTAGGCTAGTATTATTTTTAAGAAAATATTCAATAAACACCCGAGGAGCAACGTATGGCCATGCAATAGAGTTTATGAACCCTTGGGAGCTTCAAATGCTCTCTCTATTCATGGACGAACATAGAGGTTACTCAAAGCTAAACCGAAAAGAAATGACAAAGCAACAACCATGCATATGCAATGCAAAATAAGAAAGGAGAGCTATGTTGCTTGTCAAGTTTGATCCATGGTTAGGCTTTTTCACTCCTCCAAAGGAGGGTTATCGTAACCGTGTTAGACAAGTCCTAGATGCATTGCGGCAAAAATAAACATGGCATAAAATACAATGCAATGCAAGGGACAACACAAGCTCATCTTTTAAAGTTACTAGAATCAAGCACATTTAGTTCACTTCTCAATCTACAAAAGGTAGCCTCATCTAAAGGTTTAGTGATCACCCACAATCTCGTCGGATGATCACCAAACTCTCAATCACCACCAAACCATCTAGGTGATGGCGATCACCAAGAGTAACAAGCTAGAACTCTCACTTGACCACAACAAGCCTAATAAGAAGATGGATGCACACTTGCTACACTCTTGTCACTAGAGAGGATTCTCAAACTTTGATTCGCAAATCTCTATCCTCACTAGGGCTCTTGCACTCCCTTACACTTCAAAGGTGTTTCTCAGCTGAACAAATGAGCAAGAGACCTCTAAAAGAGGTGGAGGGGATGTATTTATACACCCCTCAAACAAATCCAACCGTTACCTTTCGAATCAGCAAAACGCGTACTGACCGGACGCGCCTGTCGACATGACCGGACGCGCCGGTCAGATCTAACGGTCGAAAACCGAAAGCTGCGCTGAGTGACCGGACGCGCCGATATGTGATGACCGGACGCGCCGGTCTGAGATGACCAGACGCGCCGATCAGTCCGATCATGCAAGAGCTTACTGGAAAAATGACCTGACGCATGACCGCGTCTGATCATAGGTGACCGGACGCGTCAGGTCACCACGGGACCTTACTGGAACGTGACCGGACGCGCCGATCACTTCACAGTCGCGTCCGATCACGCTGTTTACCCTCTGGAACACGTGTCAGACTGACCACCGCGTCCGGTCCTCTCAAGGACCGCATCCGGTCGATCAGTTGAAACCGCAGTGAAGTGTTAGTACTGACCGGACGCGTTCGGTCATGACCAGGACCGCGTCCGGTCATAGGTAAACGGCTCAAACGTCTTCTAAACGCGATGCAACTTGAACCAAGTTGCTTCCAACTGAACTCTGAGCTTTTCTCGAGCTACCTAGTGCTAAGTTTGACGAGTGTGCACCACACCTAAACACAAGACTCACCTAGGTCAAGCTACTCACTCATGCCCCCTTTATAGTACGGTCAAAGGAAGAAACAAAGATCCTAACGACTATTCCAGATGTAACTCAACACCTTGACATCCGGAACTAACCGTCTTTAATCTTGTCGTTGATCCTTTGAAAACCGAAACGATTTCCATCCATGGACATGAATACCAAATTGCCCAAAGCAGTTATCATCTTCATGACCTAACTTACCAACGTTTCTATAAAACACACGTTAGTCATGGTAATTATGCGTTGTCATCAATTGCCGAAACCAACACCGGGCCCTAGATGCTTTCAGTTTCCTTTGCTTTAAAATCACATCAAGCAGGAAAAAATCGAGTGGCAAAGGCACTAGATTGGCGACATTGCGCACAAGCTTACTCATGAACTTGTTGCTGGCTACATCTAGAAAGAGGTTTTGTATTGTTTCACAACGGCTAAAAAACAACATATTTTACTTCATTCCAATTCCTCATAGTGCCATTATCCTTGTTAAGCACTATTTTTTTTAAAAAAAAACACAGAAGTACGTTTTTTTCAATTGCCAATTTTTCTTCGAAAATCTACACACTACTCACAAGATAACAGTGAAGGATCTGTGTTTATTTAAAATCCAGGTGAAAGCTAAGTGTCCCTCCCCTCCTGTAAAACTATGTTCTTATTCTCACAACTAGACTACGCCATTCCAAAAGTTTATTCTCTATACTAATGCTCCTCTAAAACAGACATTAAAAGGTTCTACGTACTCTACAATAAGAACATTAGACGACACGTACGGTTGTTTGTTTGTTTCCTTTTGAACTATGCACAATGTGAGAATTGTTTTTTTTAATATATAGTGGCTGGTTGCCTAGCCAAATACTAATATCTTCCCAAAACCTTACATGGATGTCATCCTCTAATTAAACCTTGCTAATAAGGTTAGGAGCGAGGACATCGATCTTAAATAGAGGGGAAGCATGTAGCTCGGCTATGTCAAGTCAAGCCTTCAAATTCACATACGTAGTAGTACGTACGTACGTACTACCGAGAGTTGCCATATATTCATGCATGGAGTATATATGATGCGCCAAATAAACAAGCTTCATAATAGACCGTTGCCGTTACTTTGTCGAACACAAGATACGACGATACATGCATGCATATATTTGGAAATGTTCTACATTTCTACTTACGTGGCAAAATATAATATAATAAATAAATACACAACAAAATCATGTGTATGTAAATTAAAACCAAATGCGACGTGATCGAAAAGGTGAAGTGGCTGATTTGGTTTGAAAAGGCTACTACGGCCAGCAGAGCTCGCTCAGAGGCGGCCATCGAGGTCGACGAACTCGTCGGGGTCCATCAACGGCGCCTCCTCCTCCTCCTGCTGCTCCTCGTCGTCCTCGTGCACGCTGACGCGATGTCCGCCACCGCTGTTCACCGTCACCGTAGCAGCTGCAGCAGCAGCAGGGAGAGGCGGCTGGGGCGGCAGCGGCGACGACGGCGGCGCCGTGCCGCCGTGCACGTGCATGGCGAGCTGCGCCCGCGTGGTGGCGAGCTGGTGCTGCACGTCGCGGATCTCCTGCTGCAGGCGGTGGATGATTCCCGTGCAGCCGTACACCGGGTCCTGCACCCGCCAGTGCGCCTCCGTCGCCATCGTGTCCGCCGCCCGGCCTCGCTCCAGCACCGGCAGGCTCTGCGCGCGAGCAAGCACAGAAATGGCGCGCGCATGCACACGTACGTTCGTCATCGCGCACTCTAATTTGCATGCCATATATATAAATAAAAGAGCTAAAAAAAGTCTCAGTGATGTGCATGCATGCAGGGACGAAGCCAGAAAAAAATTTAGGGGGGGCTAAACAAAAGTGCTACAGTGACTTAGCTCTACTTTAATCCCTCGTAATAGAAAAAGTATAATAGCTTGAAGTAGTCTTATATTTAAAACATCAATTAACAATGAAATTCACAAAATACATCTAAAAAATAAATGTCTTAGTCCACCCTACCTTATACATCTGCGTCTAAAATTGGAAGAAGAGCACTAGAAGTTCCACTAGCTTAGCAGCAGTAGGGGGGCTGGAGCCCCCCCAGCCCCCGCTGGCTTCGTCCATGCATGCATGAGATGAGCATGACGATGCACTGCACTAGTGCTGCACGCACGACGCACCTGGAGCACTCTGGTGACGTTGCTGGTGCCGAAGACGGCGTGCACGTCGGCGTACCTCCGCGGCTGCGACGCCGGGAAGTAGGGCGCGAGGACGCAGTCGGGGGCGCACCTCCGCCGGAGGTACTTGCACGCGGCGCACCGCCTCGCCGCAGTCGCACTGCTGCCGCCGCTGTCCGGATGATAATGGTCCATTTCCATACTGCCGCCGCCCGCCCCTGCGGACATGAGAATCTAGTGGAGATCACGAGAGATCTTGGCGTGAGGTGTTGCTGAGATCTCCGTGGATCCTCGAAAGATTTGGAGACGAATACGGCGGCGTTCCGGCTATATATGCTCGCCGGCCAGGAATGGCAAGCTCAACGGCTGCGTGCATGCGTTGGCTTCCAACTGGGGAGGAGGGGCGCCGTCGGTGAGCCGGCCCCCGGAAGGAAAGCTCAACGGCAGTGTCTGCGCTGCGCATGCCGATGCGGCAAGGGGAGAGGGCCCCAGGCGTGGACCGGCTGCTTGCATAGCTGCATTGCCTTGCTGGGAAACGGCGGTCGGCGGCGCACCGACCAGGAGCTAGCAGGGAGTGTTCGTGTGCATGCATGCGCTGGTCCACCTGGGTGACCGCGTCCACGTACGGACACCGGCACGGCGCGGGCAGGCACCAAAAATTCTTGTTTAAGAACACTCCACTAAGTCTAAGACGCCCTAATTAACGTCTCTTCGGAGACATCCGATAAAGCTATTGCTCCTTTCTTTATCTATACATGCTCGGCAAAGCTCTTGCTGTAGCTTTTTTTTAAAAATCCGATAAGACGCCCAAATTAACTAGTTGGACTGTTGGAACGTACTCCGGGTAGTTCATGAAGAGACGGGTATTAAAAAAAAGAGAGATCGAGAGAAACAACAATTGCGTATATGGACTGGGTTAAGCGACAAAACGAACGCGTCCCATTACATTTGAAATAACTTATGTAAACACGTGCATGCCCACACACATCTTTGCTAGTCCTATTTAAAGGCACTATTTAAACGAACTATATAATACGACACATTTGAATACGAACACGAAAACGAACACGAACTTATGGAATATCGAGAATTTCGAAAACGAACTAATTCGAGCGAAATTATGTCAAATATGGTCGGTATATGAAAAATCAATACGGAATATTGACCCGTATAGTAGGAGCAGGTGCATAACAATTAACAAGTGAATAATAATTAATAAGTACTACAACTTTCTTAAAAAATATCTCCATTCGACACCATGTAAGGAAGATATGATTTTTCTAAGACAACGAACGCTTGTACGCGATTAATATACCGCTGAAACTTTATTTAATTTTTGAACATCTTAAAGACCCCAAATGAAAAAATTAGAAACCAGAAAGTTGTAGATCTCGTCGAGAGCTACAATTTTCATATAAAAATCATATTCATCCGAGATCGTACGGAAAAGATACAATTTTTCTAAGGTTGAACTTAAATCTGGTTTAAACTGAATTTCGAAACCGAATTTTGAATTCTTGATATTCCGAATAAAAAGTAGAAAAGTAGAAAATGGTCAGAAAAATGTCTAACCCGTTTTTCGCTCCAATTTTGAATTTAGTGTTCCGAATTTCAAACCAAATTCGAATTTGTCCGAAAATACGAATTCGATCAGATTAAATGTAGAAAACGATGCGGTTCAGTACGGGATATTTCCGTACCGTTTTCATCCCTAACTGTGAATGACGTACCATCTGAAAAGTTCAAGCAAAACTCTCGCAAAGCCTCTTCAAGGTAGCTGCGAAGAGCAGCAACAAACAAGGATCACATCAGCTTAAGGTTGTGTTTGGATGCAGAGCTAAAATTTAGTCTGTGTCGCATTAGACGCTCGAATGCTAACCAGGACGACTAAACATGAGCAAATTATAAAACTAATTACATAGGAGTTGACTAATTAGCGAGACGAATCTATTAAGCCTAATTAGTCCAGGATTAGTACATGTTTACCACCACATTGTCAAATCGTGGACTAATTAGGCTTAATAGATTTGTCTCGCAAATTAGCCTCCATTTGTACAATTTGTTTTATAATTAGGCTATATTTAATACTCCTAATTGATATCAAAATCATGGCCTAAACTTTAGCTCGCAGAATCAAGATTTCATCAACTTAACAGCCTATAAGATTCCATCAAAGATTCCCTTTAGTTTCAGTAATTTCTATACCTAGAATATAGCTTTGACTATGATTTTCCATTATAATAATATAACAAAAAAATAAATATAATGATTTCATCTACTCCCTCCATCTCAAAATATCTGTCGTTTTCGTTCTCCGAGAAATAATTTTGACAAAATATATATTAAAAATATTAATATTTATGGTATATAGGAAAGATCTTTAAATCTAGTTTTTTAATAACTTTATTTAGAGATACAAATGTTGCACGTATTTTCTATAAATTGAGTCAAACTTTTGGCACGAGAACCAAAAGCGACAGATATTATGGGACGGAGGGAATACTACTTTCCATGCTGTCTTAGATCGTAACTATATCTCCAAACTAAAATATTGAAGCTGGACGAAGTTGGTTGACGATCTAGACTCCACGCCACGGCCGACCATGTCTTCGATCGGCACAGCCACTGCTCGCCTGCACCGCGAGCCGAAACAATCAAACGCACCGCTGCACTGACCATGCTGCAGAAGTTGGAAACAGTCAAACACTCGAAGTCTAAAACCAATCCAGCAACCAAAACACCGCGTGCCGTGGCCGTGGTGTGGTTGTGGTTGTCTACTTCTTTTTTCAAAGTGGGGTTCTCAACTTTATGATGCGAACAAACAGATATGCAAAGGGAGAAGAAGACTGGTTGACTGCTATCTCAGTGCCCCAGGCGGGCAGGTAAACCCCATCCATGCCGGCAGCAGGTCCGGCGACTGGAGCCCGTAGTCAGGTGAGTTCTTCTTCGCGGTAAGCTCATCTCTATAACACCCTTCACGTCAAGATTATAACTGAATCTTACCGTCTCCACAATACCTTCAATTATTAGCAGCTGTACCATGGCTCCTTCCAATCTGCTCCTCCTCCTGCTGCTTGCAACTGCAACTCCGTTGATCACCGGGCAGCTCTCCGACTACCCGACAGCCAACCTCTCAACACTGTGGACCAACAACAACGCCTCCCTCAAGCACAGCATCACCTACGCCGATGGCTCTGTCGTACGGGCCATTGTTCTCCGGTCACCAAAGGCTGCTTTCTATGGTCCTTCTTTCGCGCAGGGTTCTTCTGCCCCTCCGCACCCTGCGACAATGGTGCTTTCCTGTTCGCCGTCTTCATCGTCTACACCAACAGCGGTGCCGGCATCACCTCTGTAGTCAATGGCATTCCGCAGGTGGTCTGGTCCGCTAACCGGCTCCACCCTGTTAAGGAGAACGCCACCCTCGAGCTTACTGGGGATGGCAACCTGATCCTCCGTGATGCTGATGGTGCTGGCGTCTGGTCGAGCGGCACTGCAGGCAGGTCCATTGCTGGCATGATGATCACAGAGCTGGGCAACCTGGTGCTGTTTGATCAGAAGAATGCAACAGTATGGCAGTCGTTTGAACATCCGACTGATGCGCTTGTCCCTGGGCAGTCACTACTGGAAGGCATGAGGCTCACTGCAAATACATCTGCAACAAACTGGACACAGAATCAGCTGTATATAACTGTCCTCCATGATGGATTGTATGCCTATGTTGATTCCACACCACCACAGCCCTACTTCTCGAGATTGGTGAACAAAAACAAGACAGGAAACCATCCGACACAGGTTACCTTAACGAATGGCAGCTTCAGTATCTTTGTACAATCCACACCAGATCCAGATTCAAGCATCCCATTGCCAGCAGCAAAGTCTACCCAGTACATGAGATTTGAGAATGACGGACACCTGAGGCTGTACGAATGGTCTAACACTGAAGCAAAGTGGGTCGTGGTGTCCAATGTGATCAAGATGTTTCCTGATGATGACTGTGCTTTCCCGACGGTCTGTGGGGAGTACGGGGTATGCACAGGAGGGCAATGCAGCTGCCCCTTCCAGAGTAACTCTACTTCAAGCTACTTCAAGCTAATCGACGGGAGGAAGCCGAATATTGGTTGCACGCCTCTGACTCCAATCTCCTGTCAAGAAATTCAACACCATGAGCTCTTGACCCTAAAAGATGTTTCATACTTTGATATAAATACAAGCCACACCATTGCAAATGCTAGAAACAGCGATGACTGTAAGCAAGCGTGCCTGAAAAACTGCTCCTGCCAGGCCGTGATGTTCACCTATGGACAGAATGAGTCCAATGGTGACTGCCTGTGGGTCACGAGGGTTTTCTCCTTGCAATCAATACAACCTCAGATTCTTCATTACAACTCTTCTGCTTACCTCAAGGTGCAGCTTAGCCCCTCCCCTTCTGCAACTACTGCAAATAAAAAGAAGGCAATTTTAGGCGCTATAATTGGAGGTGTTACTGGTATTGTACTGGTTCTTATTGTTGTCACTCTTTATGTACAAAGGAGGAGGAAGTACCATGAGATAGATGAAGAATTTGATTTTGATCAATTGCCAGGCAAACCAATGAGGTTTTCTTACGCGAAGTTGAGAGAATGCACCGAAGACTTCAGTCAAAAGCTCGGGGAAGGTGGATTTGGTTCAGTTTTTGAAGGGAAATTGAATGAAGAGAGAGTAGCCGTGAAACGTTTGGAGAGTGCTAGACAAGGGAAGAAAGAATTCATGGCAGAGGTTGAAACGATTGGTAGCATTGAGCACATCAATCTTGTCAGGCTGGTAGGATTCTGTGTAGAGAAAGCACATAGACTTCTAGTATATGAATATATGCCTAAAGGTTCCCTTGATCGGTGGATATATTATCGCCACAATAATGCCCCTCTTGATTGGAGCACCAGGTGTAGGATCATTCTGGATATTGCCAAGGGCTTATGCTATCTTCATGAGGAGTGCCGGCGAAAAATTGCCCATTTGGACATTAAACCACAAAATATTCTGTTAGATGACAACTTCAATGCCAAATTGGCTGATTTTGGATTATCCAAGCTCATAGACAGGGATCAAAGCAAAGTAGTAACTGTGATGAGAGGAACACCTGGGTATCTGGCGCCTGAATGGTTAACGTCGCAAATCACTGAAAAAGTTGATATTTACAGCTTTGGAGTTGTTGTGATGGAAGTAATATGTGGAAGAAAAAATATCGATAATTCTCAGCCTGAAGAAAGCATCCATCTGATCAATTTGTTACAAGAAAAGGCTCAAAACAACAGGCTGATTGATATGATTGACAAACAAAGTCATGACATGGTCACACACCAGGATAAAGTTATTCAGATGATGAAGCTTGCAATGTGGTGCTTGCAACATGATAGCAGTCGAAGGCCATTGATGTCAACGGTAGTCAAGGTACTGGAAGGTACAATGACCGTAGAAACTTCCATAGATTATAATTTCTTCAGTTCAGATCCAGTATTTTCTGTTCAAAGTGATCAATCAGCATATTCAGCTCCACCACTGGCATCAATCCTATCTGGTCCAAGATGAAATGTATCATTGTCAGTAATGAATATAAGGAACATCCATATTGTACACTTAGGCTTTGTAATTGCTTCTGTACCTTATCTGATTTCTAATTTGGAAGTATGTTTCAAATAGCATAAGAAGAATAATTTTCGCAAATTAATGTCATATTTTTCCAGTGAAGTTGTAACTCTCTACATCTGGAATAGAAAAATAGTGTAATTTAATTTTACATCGTCTCAGAAGCATATAACCAAAATGACCCTCACACACAGTATCCAAGAAATATTCTTTCGAAAAGTTGTCTGCTCAAACTCGAGGTAAAGATTTATCAGGAGCATATGACTTCTACATGCACAATCTTTAGCATGACTATAAAGAATATTCTATTGGTACCCTCCTCTTAAAGCATTTGGACAAGTTCTACAATAAAAAGGAAACTCCATGGGTCAAGCTTATTTGGAATGCCCATTACCCCAATGGTCAAGTTCCTCATGCAACAACTGATAGAGGCTCCTTTTGGTGGAGGGATATCCTAAAACTTTGTGATTTATTCAGAGGAATTGCTGAATGTAAAATTGGAGATGGATCTAGTGTCCTCTTTTGGTCTGATCTCTGGAATGACAACATCCTACAAACTAAATACCCAAGACTATTCTCCTTCGCAAAGAATAAGAATATCACGGTTGCACAGTTTGTGTCAGACAACTCCCTGGAGACCCAGTTTCATCTCCCTATCTCAGAACAAGCATATCAAGAGTTTCAAAGCCTTCAAGATTATATTCAAACAATTCAAGTTCATCACAATACAAAAGATTCTTGGCAGTACATTTGGGGAAACAAGAGTTATTCTTCCTCAAAGTTCTACAATCTCCCTTACAAGAACGTCCAACCTCCTGCTCCATTCATCTGGGTTTGGGATTCTAGATGTTCCAATAAGCTCAGGGTCTTCTCCTGGCTTCTTTTAATGGATAGGATCAACACAAGGAACATCCTAAAAAGAAAAAAGCACAAGCTAGAAGGAAATAACTACAATTGCATTCTCTGCAGCAACAACTTGGAGGAAACTGCCTTTCACCTCTTCTTCAGCTGTCCTTTTAGCCAAGCTTGTTGGCAATACCTTGGCATCCATTGAGATTTCTCCATGGACTTCTTTCAGATGGCGATTCAAGCTAAGCAGCAATTTCAGACCCCTTTCTTCATGGAGATCTTCATCATTGGAGCTTGGCAAATCTGGAAGCAGAGGAACAATTTCATCTTTGATCGTGGTCGCCCTTCCTTCAGCTCCTGGAAGGAAAGTTTTTTGGATGAAGCTAATTTACAGGCTCTTAGACTCTGTGACTCTAAAAGATCGATTTTCTTATCCCTTTTAGCAGTCCTTGCCTAGTGTTGTTGGCTCTCTCCCTTTCCTGGTTGTGGGGTTGTCGTTTTTCTCTGGTCCACCTCGGACCCCCCTTCTTTCCTTCTGCTCTTGTACAGTTTTTCTCCTTGTTGATACTCGATCAGTTGTTGGGCTTCTCTTAATTTTAGATAAAACTTTACAATGGGGGCCTCCCCTGCTGTATTTTACGTTCAAAAAAAATATTCTATTGGTACTGGCAATAGCACTTTAGTATGTCTAGCTACTTGGCGCATTTGATTCGGTTAGTTTCTGTGAGCAAGCACACAGATGCAGCATTGACAGAGCACCCGATCACCTTCCTCACAGATGAAATCACGTCGTATGAAGTCTCTTAAGTGAGCCAGGTGCTTCAAAACATTGTCATTATTTGTGTGTTTAGGTCACTAGGATCACCTTATCATGCAACTATGCAAGGAAATAATAGGATGTCAAATCTCCATAGCTATAACAAACACTAGCAGACAAGATTGACACCTCGGTGATGATTCAGGAAGCCCAACGGCAACACTAACCTGGGAGTTCAACCTGGCAATTTCAAGATTCGTCCTTGTATTTCTTGGTTAGTCACCCACCAAAGCAAACGCCTTCTCAGCCTGCAAAGTGCAAAGTTACATGAAGGTCATCAAAGTAGAAAGCAATTGGGCAGATTGCTTACTGCACAAAGTGACATCAATTACACCTTGGATTGTAGAACGAAAAAAACACACCATACCCAGGGTTAGGATCAGTTGATTCATTCACCAACTGGTTTCTCAAATAAAATATCATCACCCTTCTACAGCCATTTCATTTCAGCTTGTCATGATAGAATGAAAACAGTGTGCTATCCAATGGTCTTAGCTCAGAGTTGGCATTCTCCCAGATGTTTGACAAAATGGCTAACACAGATAATCTCTCTACTTTCATGTGAAAAAGGATAGAGAATAATCAGTCGACTGGAAAACAAAGAAATTTATGATCAGTGTGACAATCTGCTTCAAATATTCTTAGAGCAACCAATATAAATAGGTTAAGATTTCACAATCAAATGCAAGTAATACATCTGCTTCACCTACTGCCATTGTACAATCTGGTCATCACCTGCATGACTGATGACTGATGCTTCGCTTATGTAGTCAGCAATGCTTGGTGAAAAGGTAAAATAATCAACTTGAATAGTTGAATTTCCTGAGGCTTCTATTTAATAAAAACAAATGAAATTCATTACTTTTACATACATACAAACACAAAAGGAGCGGTACAAGTCATTACGATTAAAACAAAATCAAGTCACAAGATTTAAAGCTAAGAAGTACTGAAATTAAATATGCTCATTAAAAATACAAAATGTGTGGGTTTTCAAATCTAGTGGCCTAATTTGACAAAAGGAACAAAAAATTATGCCATTTTTATTATAAGGGACATAAATTATCTGTATGCCAGGCATGAAGCATCCATGTATCAGATGTAATTCAATTTGGTCATCTAAAATGCCTTAAATATCATAAAGTTCAGTTTGGCCAACACTCTCACGGTGCAACTGGTCAGCACAACACGCCAAAGAAGCGGTTGGCTGAGCCAGGCCGGGTTCGAGTCACGGCACCATCTACTTAAGGCGAAAATCAGGGAGACGTCTCTCTCCCTGGTCGAGTCTTCATAAAGTTCAGTTTGCAAATTGCAATGCAACATAATCTCACTCCCTCCCTCCCTCTTCTTCTCTCTGTCCACCGATTTATCTTCAGATGCCACAATTTCTCATTAAATGTCTTTGCACATGTGACGAAGAACAGAGTATCCGCTACAATATACTCTGTAAAAGTGCCTGTGATGATGGAAGCATAATCCTCACCACAGTGATACACTTATCCAGTCGGCTGCTTGGAAAAACTATATGGTTGGAATAGATAAGATAACTGATCAAACCCTATGAGGATATTCAGCTACAGTTTCAGTCAGCCGTCGCCGCATGAAACCCAAGGCATTCTCCTCCGTGTACTTGCTCTCGCAAGATTTGGGGGTATACACCTAAACGGCTAAACCCCCACAAACACTTTTACACAAGTGCTAAGTGAGTAGGTAATTTGGAATGCCGTGTCCAATGGCATCCAAATTTGTTGCCAATTAACTGATCCGACGAGTAAAACTCACAGCATGCCTCACCTAGACCGCTCCGCCGCCACTCGCGCGCAAAGGAGACGTCCGGCTCTCCGCCGGCGCGGGGTGCTCGTAGTAGGAGCCGGTTGCGCCTCTCCCTCTCTCTCTCTCTCTCTCTCTCTCTCTCTCTCTCTCCCATGTTGGAGAGACGCCGGCACCGGGAGCGTTGGCTCGTCGTCGTCGAGGTTGGTGGTAGTACTGTGGTCGGTGACTCCATTGGTCTGAAAAGCATTATTTGGGCTGAGCTGGGCCTCTCGTATCTAACGGGCTTTTTTGGGCTTGATCGCTTGATCCACTGGACTATAGTGCTTTTCTGGTTTAGGCTTCGTTTGGCTGCAGCCAAACAAGCTCTTAGTGGTTTATTACTCTGAAAATGTATTTGCTTTGCTAATAAAAAATTAACAAGTAAGAGAAAAAATTGGACAAAATTTTTTACCAAAACTTTAGCAAAGAAAAAAAATCAAAAGATAGACAAAAATTATATGTAATAAAATGTCACGAAGTTCTGGTACCAAACTAAAACCTTGGCTTATCCTAATTCTGCCAAACAAGATTTCAGGCCTGGTTGGTGACCATGGCTTGCCACACCTTAGATTTAGATTAGTCATATCATAATTTTTTAGGCAGATGTTTGGTTGGTGACCACAACTTACCATGTCCCAAGTTAATCATGCCATAGTTTTTTTAGGTCGCTGCTTGGTTCACTGTCACAACTAAAGCATGACACACTTTCTTAGTACCCTATCCCACGCGTCATAAATTCATTTTATTGTCAAACCTTTTCACAAGTATGGCTTCGATTTTGCGGCACCCACAATTTGCCTAACATTCGGCATGGCAAACTTTAGCACTAACCAAAAAGGCCTAACCAATGGCCATGGTACCGCACAGACCGAACATGTCGTGTTTTGAAGTGCTGCTGTTGCGGTAGTAAGCTATCTGAGGGGTGTTTCCAATGGTCTAGCTTAGAGCTAGCTGAATCAATTTTTTAATAACAAAATAGTGTTAAAGACAGAAAACTAGCGTGGAGTCAAGAGATAGTCTAGCATGTTTTATGATGCATTTCTATCCTACGGCACAATGTTCAGTTCTACTCCTGCAATCTCTCTTCTACATATTTATTAGCTTAGAGCTAGTGTTACTATTGGATCGAGAAGCGTGGTAGCTATAGGAGTAGGCTGCGCTTTAGCTTAGACTTTTTCCGTCGCATACTGCCATGAAAATATACAGTTTTAGGGTTTGTTTAGATACATGAGCTAATTACTGGATAGTTAAAAATTAGCTATAGTGCATCGAAACAGGAGATGTAATAGAGAGTAGGTGGGCTAATTTTGTAGCTAAGTCTTTTAACTGGCTGCTAGCCAACTACCTAGCAAATTATACCTAATTTTGACTAGTTTTTAGCTTAACTAGTAACTATTTATGTGCATCAAACAAACTCTTATGAATTTCATATGAATAATATGGGAAATATGGCGTCGCAAATGCAGCGTGAGAAAAGCATGAAAAATCCATTGCCGAGACCAAAGAGACCCACTGGTCATCATGAACTCATGATCCACTTGCTTGGAGAGTTGTTTTGCCGTGGCTGGAAAGACAGGCTGGCAGGTGGGGGGGGGGGGGGGGGGGGGGGGGGGGGGGGTCCCCGAGCCGAGCCAGGGTGACGCAGTCCGACTCCCTCGTCCCTCCTAGGAGTGAGCAGTCCTCGCCGCCCGTACGGACGCCGAGTATTTTTAGCGAGACAGGATAGGATAAGATTAGCCCCTCCTAACTCCAACGCATCATCCATCCACACCAGCCCAGCCCCAGGCCTGCAAGGCTGCAACGTGCGTCCGTGCAGGTACAGCCTTGGGGACCCTTTCCCGTTTTCCCTCTCTCTCTCATGGGTTCGTGGCCCACACCCTATCCCCGTCTCCCTCTACTCTCTCTCACCGCTACGTACGTACGGGTAGGAGTATATCTATACGTATACAGTACACAAACAACACAAATACTGTACCTTGCCTAATGACACTTGCTCCATCGCATCGCATATATAGAAAACAAACTTGTTGGAGTACAGCATCGTAGTCATAGGATGCTCCATTGTATCGCATCGCATCCGTCGCCCCATCCCGTCGCGTCCCTTGGAAACCTTAAACAGCACTGCCATTGCTATCTTCATAATATAATCATCCTAGTAGCAGCTAAGCTAACCCCTCCATTAAAATTGAAACGGCGGCTACCGCGACACCTCGCCGCCGCCGGCGGTCTACCGATACGATGAGACCGATGCCACCATCCGGGGAGACGAGACGACGTAGGATCCGGGATTAACACCGGGGTCGGTGCCCTGTTCGCTTGTCTCGTGAACCTTACTTTTTCGTTAACGAAAGAACAGTATTTTCTCTAACCAAACCAGCAAACAGTATTTTTCAGCTCTCCTTCCGAGTAAAGGGAACGGACCTTTTCTTCTCTCCTCTTTCCGTCGCTCACACACCTCCTAAAGCCACGGCACAACAAAAAAAAACTTTATTAGAAACACAAGTCTGCTTCGTGAACCGTTTACGTGGCAACTCGTGGTTGCTGCAAATATTTGTTGTTTACCTTCGTTATTGTAGAAATGAAGCAACCTTCCGTTACAACAAGTCAATCATGGACTGTGCCACTAGACCTACTGCTACTATACCATTGCTCTTCTAGTCTTCTGCTCCCTCCGTCCCCAAAAAAATCAATTTCTAGAATACATGTCAGTCAAAGTTTAACTAATTTTATAATACAAAAGAGTAATGACATAAAATGAGTGCCTTATGAAAATACATTCTATGATAAACCTAATGATATTAATTTAATACCATAAATCTTAATATTTTTTTAAAAAAATTCAGTCAAAGTTAAAAAAAAGTTTCACCTGTTCGCTTATGCTGAAATTTGGCTTATGCTAAAATGTTGTGAGAGGAAAATATTGTTCCTTGCTGAAAAGTAGCTCAAGCGAACGAGCTGATCGCTATTCTTTTTTTTTTTTTTTGCGAACAGGGGTGATCGCTATTCTAGCCTTCTACCAGGAGGGAGTTTGCTTGTGCCATCACACTTGGGCCGCCTCCTTTTCGAGAGAAAGCTACTGCTGCCTTGTGAAAAAAGATGCCTTTTCCTCGTGCCGTATGCTTAGATTTGTCGCTGCCTTGTTCAGTTCATGTTATGGTGTCAGCACAGAGCGTTTTCTTTTCCCTTCCCTCCGAACAACTGGACGGTGGTACTACTAGTAGCACTAAGATGAGATTAGGCAGGCGGCTTAGGAGTTAGGACTCATCACCCACCGTTTTTGTCTGCTCCCACAAGTTTATGAGTTCTTACAGTTGGGTTAAAGGAGAACCATACCGCCCGGGGGAGGTTGCAGTGGAAAAAGAGGTGGACGTCATCCTCAATTGTTCCACAAAAGTTGCTGGCAGTGGAAACCTAAAATTAGCTTCTTCCAGCAAGGGGTTAAACAATGATACAAATGAGCTATGAAATTTGGGTAAAGGGCCTCTAGACAACAGTAATTAAACAAGTTTTATTAGCTCTTAAGAAGGCAAAACAACACACCTCTTGCACAAAGGATGAAAATGGGAGTCTTTCGATCGGCGTGCCCAGCCACCGCTGACCGCGGAAGGGAGTAGGCGGGCCGGCCTCAGCCAGCCACCACCTGGCAGCCAACAGGGTGCGTGTGCGTAGGCCGGCAGGCTCGATAGCCAGGCGCACGGGCACAGCCGCATAGGAGGCGCCGCCGCCGGAGCCGTGACGCGCCAACACTGTCGTGGGGTGACGAGTCTCTACTCCCAACCACCGGATCTGCACCCATGGCCACCAGATCTGCGCCCCGGCCACTGGAACCTTACCTCCGGCCACCGAAATTGAGGATGACGACCATCCATGGAAGCACGAGTGCAGGGAGGACGAGAAGCGGGAGCCTCGCCGCCGCCGTCCTTTGCACTGGTGGGGTTGACCGCGTGTTCAAGCGGTAGCGAGGGCAGTGAAGCAGGTGGCGCGGTGGCCTTCTGCGGCGGCGGCGCGGAGCCACCCGTGGCGCCCCTGAGAGAGGAGCAACGCGGGGGCATTTTTCCCTGGGGAGGCTTTCATGAGCTGTCTATTTAGCTGTCTGGATTCAGATTTCAAAATAAGCTTGCAGACAACTCCCTTTGTGTGGGTTGAACATGTTCTTAGGTGATAAAAGCAAAAAGTAATTAAGGATGCGCTGACTATTCGTTTGTGAAATTGCTTCCACAGAGCACACATTGCAGTCAACCGTAACCTGCATGCATGCATGGTTTCTTTACTGCACGTAGTACTCATTGTAGAGTCAATGAAGCGAGACCCTTTTTTGCTTGTATCAGTCGCGTTGTGTACAAGTACAAGGTGAATGGTAGAGTAGCTAATTGGCGCAATGCATGGTAATTAAGGACCGATCGAAGCGGTCAGCGGGAGGCCGGGGGAGCCGCGCCGGTCTTGCATTGGACGCAGAGAGCAGTAGGTAGGGTTCGTGGATATGGGCAGGCATATGGCGCTGCTGGCTGCCTTGCATTGCATTGTGTCGAGTGTAGTTGTGTCTCCATCTATCTATAACTACGACGACGACGACGACGGCGACGAGGAGGAGGCAGGAGAACGTCGTGTGGATCGCGCGTAACTACCCAGATGCGCATGAGCCACATGAGACACCTAACTCCCATCCATTCATTGCATTGCTGCTGGGTCGTCGTCGTCGTCCGATATATACATCCATCGAGCTGCATGCATGCTCGAGTGTACGTAGTGCTGGGTCTCTGGTGGGTGGGTCGGTTGCCTCTCTCGTCGTGTGCTTCTCGTGCTGCTATAGCTGCATCTCTGTCTCGTACGTCTCCCTCTCAAGCGCAATGCACAGCACCACACTACATACTGACCATGTACCATACCAACCCAGCCATACCCACGAAAGGAGGCGGAGGAGCCCCGGAGGGGAAAAAAATTGTATGCGACGCGCGGCGCCGTCACACATCGTCTCCCGTGCGACGTACACCCAGGGATGAAAATAGTATGGATATTTTCCGACCGTATTCGATACCAAATTTGTTTAGAAGGGTTTAGATATGTCCGTATCCGAGTCCGGATATTCAACCTCTGATACCGTATCCGTATCCGAATATCCAAATCACATATTTATGATGTCGATATCCAAATATATCCTATCTGGCATAGTTGATATTATCCGTATTCGAATCCAAATCCGAACAAAATACGAAAACAAATATGATATGAGCGATATGCGTCCGTATCCAATCGGTTTTCATCCCTACGTACACCGCTCAACGCATGTCTACAGGTCCCACCGGGCATGTCGCGTGGTCGATACGAGTCCACGTTTCTAGCAGCAGTTGTTTTCTAGAGAAACAGATTACGCGATGAGCCGAACCAGCGGGACACGTGTCACACGATTAAGCGGTGTCGCACGGGAGGTGATGTGCGACGGTGTTGCATAAAATTTTTTTCCGCCCCAAAGAGCTAGGACTAGGACGGACGGAGCACTGCACCACGCTGGCAACGTCTCCTCCTCGCATCCAGCATGTCCATTATATAATTGCTAGCCTCCTTGCTAGCTCGTTGGCTCCATTGGCTTGCCATCCCCGATAATCCCATCCACCATCCACGCCCGCCAGTCTCCTCCGATCCGCTCATCAGCTCATCGATATAAGAACAAGGTACGGTGCAATCGACTTCCTCCGATCCTCTTCGTCCTAGTTATATACCTCGATCGTTTAATTTTTATACGTACACTTAAAACTTGCATGCATGCACGTCAAATTGTTCTCATTATCCTAATTAACTAATGGGAAGAAGGAAATTAAGGAAGCTTAGAGCGTCTCCAAAAGACTCTCCGTATCATTTCTAAATGCTAGGAATAGAGATTTTGGTGAAAAACTACCTTCTAACAGCTTCTCTAAATGGTCATCCAAATATAACTATCTTTTTTTTTCCGGATTTTTCACTAGCCAAAAATAGAAGACGATAATGACTCTCTAGAGTGCGTATGAGATAAAGAAGAACCGTTGAAGAGTGAAAAAATATAGAAAGCGATTTTTATGCAAATGACTCTTCAAATGATGATTTAGAGAGTGAGATTTAGAAAGGATTTTGGGATGCTCTAGTACCTTTTAGTGCTGTAGCATATGTGTATATATCTCGAGTTTTTGTATACTCTTATATACCCCCTCCATCCACAAAATAATGCAAATATCACATTTCAAGAAACCAAATACTTTCAAGTATGACCAAATTTATGGAAAAAAATTAATAACACTTATGTTACAAAATAAATACCGCTATTTAGAGACGTAAATGTGAATAAAACTTGATCAAACTTGAATTCTTTTAACGGGCACGGATACCATAATTGCATTCTTTTGTAGACGGGAAAGTATGTGATATATGTTTAATTTTATTGCAGCTAGCCAGCTTCTCATTATATATAGAAACACATTTTTATTTCATTTTATTTTCTTCTTTTTGGAAATTAATTAATCAACCATGTTATTAGAATGAAGATGTACTTGCTAATTAATACAATTCCGTTGACTCCCATCGTCATTTGCATATATCATCGTTTCGTTGGTTGCAGCAGCAGCAGCATTTGAAGCGGATACATACATTAAAAAAAAGGAAAAATGGCGGCGCCGACATCACCGTACAAGCCGAAGAGGATCCTAATCACCGGCGCGGCGGGGTTCATCGCGTCCCACGTGGCGATCCGCATCGTGCAGAAGTACCCGGAGTACAAGGTGGTGGTGCTGGACAAGCTGGACTACTGCTCCAACCTCAAGAACCTGCTCCCCGTGAGCAGCTACCCCAACTTCAAGTTCGTCAAGGGCGACATCGCCAGCGCCGACCTCGTGAGCTTCATCCTGGCCACCGAGGGCATCGACACCGTGATGCACTTCGCCGCCCAGACCCACGTGGACAACTCCTTCGGCAACTCCTTCGAGTTCACCAAGAACAACATCTACGGCACCCACGTCCTGCTCGAGTCCTGCCGGATGGCCGGACCCGGGCAGATCCGGCGGTTCATCCACGTCAGCACCGACGAGGTGTACGGCGAGACGGACGGCGACGCCGTCGTCGGCAACCACGAGGCGTCGCAGCTGCTGCCGACGAACCCGTACGCGGCCACCAAAGCCGGCGCCGAGATGCTGGTGATGGCGTACGGGCGGAGCTACGGCCTCCCCGTGATCACCACGCGCGGGAACAACGTGTACGGTCCGCACCAGTTCCCCGAGAAGCTGATCCCCAAGTTCTTGCTGCTGGCCATGAGGGGACAGCGCCTGCCCATCCACGGCGACGGCACCAACGTCCGCAGCTACCTCTACTGCGAGGACGTGGCCGAGGCGTTCGAGGTGGTGCTGCACCGCGGCGAGGTGGGCCACGTCTACAACATCGGCACAAAGAAGGAGCGCACGGTGATGGACGTGGCCAGGGACATCTGCGGCCTCTTCGGCCTCGACGCCGACGAGGCCATCGAGTTCGTCGACAACCGGCCGTTCAACGACCAGAGGTACTTTCTGGACGACGAGAAGCTCAAGAGCTTGGGGTGGCGCGAGCGCACGCACTGGGAGGAGGGACTGAGGAAGACGATGGAGTGGTACGTGGCGAACCCTGACTACTGGGGGGACGTGTCCGGGGCGCTGCTGCCGCATCCCAAGGCGGGCGGCGGCGTCATGCCGGACCACGGCCTGGGATCCAAGGAGAAGGTCAAGGGGATGCTCGATCGTTTCATTGTAACCCCCCAATCCCATCAAGGCCAAGCAAAGACGACGGTGGCTTCTTCCCCAGCAGCGGCGGCTGGAGGAGCAGAGCAGGATGATGCCGGCGCAGCAGCAGCAATGCCGTACGGCAATGGCGCCAATGGAACCACCACCGTGCATTGATTCATTACATGCACGCCAGGGCCGCCAGTAAAATATAAAATAATCCGCCACGACAAATTATTAATCGAGTGATTATTTTCAAGCTATTATGTACGCATGTATTTCCGGTGGTTATTATAATAATATAATAGACCGCCTCGTGCAGCTGTATTGTTGGATCTTCTTTCCTTGGTTGCAACGTTTTCAAACATTCTTGTTCTGGTTTTAGCTTGTTAGCAAATATACCCGTGCGTTGCATCGGGGCATACAATTTGTTAGGCAGTGATGGTGCTAATGCATGTAGCAGTATATATATGCTTGCCATACATGTATGCGTGAACTCCTGGCTATGATGCGTAGAGCCTCAACCCAATCAGGCCGTCGACTCCGTTGACAATAGCCCTTCATCGATCGATCGCAGCTGCCATTTCACACCTTGCCGTAGTCCGGGTGGGCTGCGGAGCTGTGGTTGAGCAGGCACCTGCATTCGACGGGGATGTAGTGGTCGTCGTGTGTGGGTGGGAGGGTGATAGCCTCTCCTGTGACAGGATGCCACAGCCAGGCATCGGAGACTTGTCCGAGGCCGAGGATGAGCAGTCCTTGAGTCGTCCTAAACCAAGAGTTGTTTTTCATAGGTCGTCGGACATGCTCATCTCGGGCTATAGATGGGCAACGGGTCAGCCTGACCCGGCACGGCACGGCTACAGGCTGGCACAGCCCGATAGGCTTCGGGCCGACAAGGCACGTGGGCCTAGCCTTTTGCCTAGGAACGGCTCTATAGGCCTTTTTCGTGCCGTGCCATGCCGTCAGTCACGGCACATTTGGCGGGCCGTGCCAGCCCACTACCCAGTTTACATGTAAAAAACTTAACTCCTCGAACACTTAAACATTTTCACAGCTTATAGTTTGAATACATCATTCACAGATAACAGTTTTCATCAATTCATCATTCACAGATCACAGTAACATAAGAATTGATCAACTGATCAACTCGACAACTCATTTATCAACTTGACAACTCGAAGACCTAGATAACAGAATGAGCTGTTTGTGCAATGTTGTCTCATTAAAAACCTTTTTAGATAAAACTCACCCTTACGAGAAACCCTAGAAAAGAAAAAAGAGTGTAGCTAGCTCTAAGTTGTCTTAATTAAGTTATTACAAACATTGTTCAAGTCTCACTCTCAACTCACCAAAATACATATGATAGCGACAAGTTTCACTCTCATCTCACCCAAAAGTACAAGTCTCACTCTCACTCTCATATCTCAACTCAGTCACCAGCAGCAGCACCTTCTTCTTCATGGTACAGATTGTTGAATGATTCTTCAAGCCCTTTGTTGTCAGCAGCTCCATGTTGTTCCCTCTTTTCTCCTAACTCCCGGTCCTTCAAGAAAGTCAGCATCTCAACAGTTTCAGGTAACAAGCGGCGGCGCCGTTCTTCAATGATCCTGCCTACAAGCTGAAACAAGATTATGAAGATATAGTAGACATAAAAACTGACATAATATCTTTGGCCATTATAGATAGGACTGGATAGATTAGTTTGTGGTCACGCTACCAAAGAAATATGTCAAAATCATCCTTATAAGAAGTGACATTGTCACTGTCCAAATAGACTTAGAGTTTAGATCTAGCAGAGACAGAGGTAGATGAAGATGAAGTGGTGGAAGGGGGAGGACCAACAACACCTGAGCCTTCAAAGATTCTTCCCCATGCCTGTTTTCTCTTACCTGCATGGTTTGATGGTTGTGCAACCCTTTGAGACCTAGCTGCACCAAACTTGCTCTCATATTTGTTGAACAATTTATACAATTCTGCTTTCACATCAACATAATAAGTATTGTACTCAGAACCAGTGACTTCAGCAAGTAAATTCAGAACATTAAAGAAACCTCTCATCTTAGCTCTAGGGTCAAGAATGAATGCAAATGAGTATAACAGAGGTATGTCTGCCCAGTACTTAAGGAATTTATGCTGCATAGGAAACACAAATTGTCTAAGATTCAGATCTCTTTCACAAGCATGCAAATGAGTTGCAATCTCTAAAACATGGTGCAGAACAAGTGGACTGGTAGGATAGTAAACACCAAATAGAACAACAGTACAGTCATAAAAGAGTTCTAGAAAATCAAATACCTTCTCAGCAATATACCAGTGATTTTGATATAACAGAGCAGATCCATAATTTGAATTGATGAACACAGAGAACATTATATGGAACCGAGTGTTTCAGCATAAGATAAGTAGCATTCCATCTGATATTCATATCCAAGCCAAACTTTCTAGGTCTAACACCTTTAACAATACAGTAGTTCTTGAACATAGCAATTCTTTGATTAGAGGAATCCAAGAAATTAATTGCAGTTCTAAAATCTTCCGAGTAAGGTTTCAACCTCTTTAGTCCAGATTTAACAATCAGATTAATGATATGACAAGCACAATGTTAATGCACAAGACTATACTTGCGTTTATTAGGATCAGGCTTCGGTGCAGGATTAGAACCTAAGTACCAGCAAACATTAGTGTCAAAGTTTCCATAGCCTTAGCATTAGAAGCAGCATTATCTAGAGTGACAACAAAAATCTTATCAATCAGACAAAACTCCTCAACCACAGCAGCAACTCTTTCAGCAATGTTTTTACCAGAATGTTTCACTTCAATAAACCTAAGACCAATAACATTTTTCTGCAACTTCTAATCAGCATTCACATAATGAGCAATAACACTAATATAGTCCTCCTTAGCATTACCAGACTAAATATCAAATGTCAAAGCAACAGATGAAGCAGCAGACAACATATTCTTAAGTGTATCACGGCGCTTAGTAAACATCTTACCAAGATCTCTAGTGGTGGTCCTTCTAGAGCACTTAACAAACTTAGGGTTATGAGCACGAACAATATAATCATCCTAGGCCTCAGTGTCACATATACCCAATGGAAGATCAAGCCTAGCAATCAATCAACACAACTCAGACCGAGCAACAATAGGATCATAATTCCAATTATGCAAAGAACCATCAGGATTAAAAGCAAACCTAGACTAAACCCTAGCAGCATGATCAGTCTTTTGCCTGTAAGATTTTTGGTGCCTAATCAAGTGACCAGTACCAGCAGCAGATCTAGCACTCAATGTGGACCTACACATCTTACAGGTAGCTTTTGTTCGAATCTTCTCACCATTCACCACCTCATAGATCTCGTCAAAATCAACCCAGACACCAGACTTACGCTTATCGAGAGAAGAGGTTGGAGTATCAACAGTGCTGTTGGTGTTGGAGGCCACTGCGTCCCTATGGCCATCGCCGCCAGTTCTGCACCACCGCTACCTAGGGAGATAGACACCGAGCAATGCCGCAACGTCCTTACGGATGTTGTCGTCGTCCTCAGTGGGCAGCCCTGCCGCGACCAGGTCCTCGTTCCTGGTGACAGGATAGATGACATTGTCATCTGCCATGATGACCTCGACTGCGGACGGCCTCCCTCTAGCCCCATTCCTCGACGGTGCGCGCGGTCGCCTCATGCCAGAGCTAGACGAAGAGGCATCGGCAATCGACCTACATAAACAGCCAAACAGGGATCAGAGATAGATTAGGGTTAGGGTTAGCTCTTACCTGCGCAACCGGAGCCCAACGCTGGAGAAGACGAGGGCGACCTAGAGGCAATGAAACATTGTTAGCAAAGACGGCAAGCGGTGGTGGAGGGACCGGACGGGAGACGAACTCACCGAGAGGACAGAGGAGGGATAGGGAGAAGGGAAGGGAGGCGACAGGAAGAGGGGATCAGGGAACTCAGGGTGAGGTGGAGGAGCGGCGGCGAGGTCACCAGAGCCGGAGACGGTGGTCGACAGGGACGGTCGGAGACGAGCAACGGCCGACGGAGCGAGAGCGAGAGCGAGAGAGCGTCGCGGCAGGGTGGGATTTCTGATTTAGGGTTTGGGGAGTGAGGGGGGCAGCTGCGGCGCTGGTTTATATATGGAGCGGGGGGTTGCAGCGATGAGGTGAGGTGGGCTGGGCCAAATGCACCGGGCCGCCACCGGGCCTGCCGTTGTGGAGCGGGTCGTGCCGTGTCGGCCCAGGCACGGCCTGCTCCTTCAGGCCGTGACAGTCCGGGCCCGCTGGCCACTGGGCCGGGCCGTGCTTGGGCCGAGCCAAAATACTGGGCCTCGTGCTGGGCTCACGGGCCTTGGCTGCATGCCCAACTATATCTCAGACAGGCTGCATATGACCATCTTTGTGGTTGTGGTAGCAGTAGCAGTTGAGTTTGCTCTCCGCTGGATCATCAACAGAAGAGCATCCTCGTATTCGTAGACGAGCAAAGGCAGGGAGGCAAGGCAAGGACCTGTCTCGGTGGCTGCTGGATGTACGTAGCTGCTAGTCCCGCTCCCACCTTCGTTCATTATCATGCCCATGACGGCTGGTTCTGTACCCGCTGCCATACATGATTCGAATAACAAGTGTATATATAAGTATAATCAAAATAATGATGAGAAAGGAGAGCAGGTATATAGATAGTGTAGGTAGCCCCTACACCGAGATATTTGACGTCAGCTTGAGCGCATGCAAGATCCTCCTCGGCTATTACTTAAACCTCTGGTGACCGGTGAGCCGCCCCTCTGCTTCGTCAAGCTCAAAGCAGAGAGTTGCAGTGAGAGCAATAAGGCCGGCACGCCGCCCGCACGCTAATAGTAACCATGACGCAGCATTCGGCGTGTTCTGGATGCTGGCGGTGTTCCCTTCGGTGCTGTTCCTGCCGATCGGGCGCACGGCGGGGGCGCTGCTTGGCGTTGTTCTCAACTGCTCACGATCGTGTTCCACGTCATCAGTGCCGACAATGCGTACGCCTCCATCGACCTCCTAATCCTGGGCCTGCTCTTCGCCACCATGGTCGTGGGCGGCTACCTCAAGGGCGCCGGCATGTTCAAGCACCTAGGCAAACTGCTGGCGTGGCGGAGCCACGACAGCCACGACCTGTTGTTCCGCGTTTGCGTTGTCATCGCGCTAGCCAGCGCGCTCTTCACCAGCGACATCTGCTGTGTCGTGCTCACCGAGTTCGTGCTAGAGCTCACCGCCGAGCGCAACCCTCCCTGCCAAGCCCTTCCTGCTTGCGCTCGCCACCAGCGCCAACATCGGCTCCAGTGCCACGCCCATCGGCAACCCGCAAAACCTGGTCATCGCCTTCAACAGCAAGATCGCCTTCCTCCAATTCTTCTTCGGCATCCTGCCGGCCATGCTCGCCGGGATAGGCGTCGACAGGGTCAAGCTGCTCTGCATGTACTGTAAGGACCTCGAGGGCGCCGCCTGCAGCCATGAGTATCATATGATGATGCGGGCTCCCTCGCTCGCTTATATAATCAACACAACTCCGTCGGATCAGAGGTGCATTGTACTGGAATTAGAATTGGTATCCGCCTCGCTCAGGTCCAAATAGATGCCAAACGTATCTAAGGTACGAGATGGTGAAAACAAACGGAAAGCGAACGCCAAACGTGGAAAAAGAAATAGACTCACGAAAGCAAACCAAGCGGACTCTGAAAGAACCCAACAAAAACCAGACTCAATAAAATCGGAGTCACCAAAATCAAACCAAGCCGACTCGTGGAAGCAAACTAACACCAACTATCACGTCATGAATCAAAACCGGACTCATCTAAACTAGACTTAGGAACGAACACGGATGCGGCATATATAAATTGTACCTGACTTTCACGCGGTGTATATATAGAGAGAGAGGGGGGATAGGTTGCACATTCACATAGTTTGTTAGGGAGGACTAAACCAAAATAAAGGTACCAAAAAAGAGGAGGAAATTTTGCTTCTTTATTATGCCCGTGCGTTGCTACGGGTCAATAATATCTATTTTTAGTTTTTTATTATTTAATATGTTTGAGCTTCATCGTTTAATATGTAGATGTTGAAGAATTAATACCCGACACTATTACTAATCAGAGGGCCCCAATGAAGCCGCCACGTTAATTCTCACCAGACGCGCTAAGAAAAAAGATAAATGCTAGAAATTATCACGTTAATCAGAAACATCCAACCATCCAATCAAAAGACCAGTCATTTATAACCATTGGCTCTATTTTGTTTTCTATAAGAAATTACCCACCTTTGCCATTATATATTATAGATAAGAAGATAGTCCAAAATCTTATTATTGGGGAGAACAAAAAAATTCAGCCTCACACGGAGAAAATCTCGAGCAGCAACTACCATCACGTTTTAATCTATTATTAACAAAAGCTAAATATATTAATAGTACGTACAATGAAGTTTAGAACAAATGAACAATAGCATCAAAAGATGAAGCTTTATAAAAAAAAATATCATTGAAAAGTTTCTCTGCTACCTACTTTTAACATTCTGTTTAGTGGCCGTTTAAATTGACAACTTATTAAGATAGGAAGCAAACAAAAAAGGATAAAATAACTAAGGTTTTAAACACCCAACTCAACCAAGCACACCCAGTGAATTTACGCACGCACTCACCCAGCCAACAGCTCAATACACGCACGTACGCACAGCCCAAACACATTAAAAAAAAGCAGAAGGGGAGAACCGGAGAAGAAAGGCACGCGTCTGACTTTTGTTCCTCGCGACCGGCGGCCGGCAGGAGTCCAGCCGTTGGCGCACCTCCCTGACCGGGACTTGATCTATTTGAGCCTCTGATCCATGGTGCACTCCTTTTCCACCCCTTTTCTTTTTCTCTTGTTCCATCTGCTAGAGCTATCGTTTATTGAGTATGAATCCTAATTTGGGATTTTATTGCGCTGTTTTGAGATTAGGAGGCTGCCTGCCCCGCGAGCTCGCGAGTCCATGCGCCGTCTTCCCTCTAGGCGTCGTGGTCCCCAGGCTCTATCTCGCCACCGCGCGTCACTTCCGGCCGTCAGACGCCCTTTGCGGCTCTGCGCCTGTCCGGAGTCTCTGCCAGCCATCGACCGCCGCCGGACTTTCTTCGCGGTTCTTTGCATGGCGCATGCTCTGCGTCGGCTGTCTTTTTGTCTGACTTCCTCCGCGGTTCCGTGCAGGGCAGGTCTGTACTTGGTGCTGCCGGCTGCACTCGTACAACGACCCTCCGAGGTTGGCGAGGCTCCACAGGTGCGGGTTTTTTTTCGGGTTTGGACTCTGTAAGCTTGCACTTTTCCATTTCAGGCCATGCCCAACGCTCCAACATGGCGTGCTGCCCCAACCTCCAGCTGTGCAACCATTGTCCAAATCATCACAGATGTTAGCTTCAAATGATGTCAGATTCTCTTCTGCAGGAGGCGATAGCTTGGTCAGAGAAAAAGTTAAAGCAGCACCCTATCTCGCGCTGTGGCATGGGAGAGAACATAAAAAGCTAACCAAAAGCTGAGCAGGTCCTGAACCATAGCAGAGAGAGGTGCTGCTTGCGATGTGAGAGTATTGGCTCATCCTTGAAGTATTGGCGGGCGTGGATGGTGGATGGGATTATCGGGGATGGAAAGCCAATGGAGCCAACGAGCTAGCAAGGAGGCTAGCTATTATATAATGGACATGCTGGATGCGAGGAGGAGACGTTGCCAGCGTGGTGCAGTGCTCCGTCCGTCCTAGCTCTTTGGGGCGGAAAAAAAAATTATGCAACACCGTCGCACATTCACTTGCAGGGAAGGATTTAGCATTTTTTTCAGAAGCCTGGTGGATTGTAATAAAACAATATAATTTGGAAGGTTATTCTTTCTCTTTAGTTAGCATTTTTTTTGTCTGCAGTGTTTGTGTTGATTTGCGTTTGCTCGTCTTTTGCTTTTTTTTTGCCCTGTAGTGGTTTTCCACTGGAATAGAATATTTAGGATTTTACCATAGCAAATAGAAATATCATTATCAAACACCACTTTGCGTATGTTTAACTCCACTGGCGTAGAATAATAGAGTACATGTACACAGCATGGTTACATTTTATTTTTCAATCAGCACATGACTTATTTGGTTAGGACCTCCGTGTAGATGATATTCTTAGTTTATGTTCTGCTTGTACTGATCTTCTTCTTCGTCTTCTCCTTCTTCTTGTCCTCCTCCTCCTCTTCACGTCTTCCTGTGAGTACCTTTATGTTCTTTGCCACCGTCGCTCTAGAGAGGGCGACATACAATTGTCCATGAGAAAAAACCGGGCCAGGCAGGTAGACGCCCACGTTTGGTATTGTCTGCCCTTGCAATTTGTTTATTGCCGTTGTGTAGCGTAGTCTGACTGGAAATTGTTTCCTCTTTAAACGAAATGGAAACATCTCATCGTCTGAGGGACACATTGGTATTCTAGGCAAGAAAACCCGCATTCCTGAGTGTTGTCCGAGCACAATCTCCGCATCGATTGCATTCTTCTGGAACGCACGTACGACCAGTCTTGTGCCATTGCAAAGACCATTAGCCGGGTCAATATTCCTGAGCAGTATGATTGGACAGTTAATTTTGAGTTTGAGCATATGGGGAGGCAGTCCGTTTGGTGTAAGGCTGTTTAGAAATTCTAGGGGATAGTAGTTGTGCGGGTCGTCTTCTACAGAATCGAAGCTGTGATACACCATCTCTTCCCCCTCGAAGCGATCAATCATTTTTAGGTTGATGCTATCTACGCAGTCGTTCTTTGTGGATAGAATTGATCTCGACGTGATGTATTTTGGATCCTTCAAGGAAGCATCGTCCTTTTGGTAGATATGGTCGATCAGTCTATCTAGTCCATTATATTCTATCTTGTGTTCCATGCATATACTTTGAGGTAGAAGGATTTCGCCCTTTTCATTCGTCTCTTCTGTTCTGTTTCCAACACGCAGAAGGAATTCTGTGAACCACGGGTCGTTTTGAGCCCTCATGTTTCGTACAAGCTTCAAATGTTGCATGCAGTTCCATAGCTCGGATCTGCGTAGCGATGTGTCTACTATCTGGGCTCTTGAACCCTTTCGGACAATAGGTAGGACTTGCCTAAAATCTCCTCCGAACACAACAGTTTTCCCTCCGAATGGTAGATTTGGTCTGTCCATTATGTCCCGCATGCTTTTATCTAGCGCCTCAACAGCTTGCCTCTTAGTCATAGATGCTTCATCCCATATTATTAGTGTTGCTGCTTGTAGTAGCTTGGCTGTCCCGCTTTGTTTTGTTAATCCACAGATTGATCCGTTGTCTATTCTTAGTGGTATCTTGAACCTCGAGTGTGCAGTCCTTCCTCTGGGCATTATTGAAGCCGCAACACTGGAACTGGCTGTTGTTAGAGCCATCTTACCTTGGCTGCGTACGGTGGCTAGGAGTGCCCTGTAAAGGAATGTTTTTCTCGTGCCTCTTGGGCCATCGACGAAGAAGGGGCCTCCTATTTTGTTGTTAGTTGCTGACATGATCTTCTTGTAACTCATACAAAGATGCGTCCTCTAGGTCCACCTTGATTGAGGATTCCTTGATAATCTCCCTAGGTATGCTGTCTGATGTGTCATGCTGTTTGTCAATTTCTGGAAGTGGAAACGATTTGATGTCTTTTCCCATTGACTGCAGCATGTCTCTGATATTTCTTAGTACCATCTGTTGGACTGTGTGTTTGCACTTGCAGTGTCTGCTATAGTCTTATGACATTGCCTCAAGGTGATTGTTCCAAAGACTACGGATGTCGCTTGGTTCACAAAACACCAGTATTGTTGCGAACAATCTTCTTAGCAATGATGGCATCTGAAACAGCTTTGCTTCTGTCATGCATTCATCTATTGTGTTGTCTGCTTCAATGAGTCCCATTTTTTCTGCGATGTCCCTAAATGTTGGCATTATTTGACCGTCAATCGTTCTTAAGTCTATGTAGCTTGTTGTGCCCGTCATATGGTTTAGGAGTACCCGAAGATAGTATCTTTCTCCTTCAACTGGATGTGCTGCGACTATCCTGCCAATCTGGTATTTTGTTTTTTTGTTTCCTCAGTTGCCATAGCTTGCCGTGCCTCCACGGTTGATTACATCCTTGATTTTGTCTTTGCCATCGTATGAAACCATGTGCATGTTTGGGAGGTGCAGCTGCAGCTGCTGGACTGGTGGGTTTATTTTGCTTAGTTCAAAGCCATATATTCTCCACAGTGCTTCTGGAGGCGTCACCCATCGTACGTCTCTGTACTGTCGAATCTCATCGACTTGTACTTCATTTTCTGCCCCAGTAACAGATATAGATGCCTTGTCATGTCTCTTGTATAGGTATTTATATAGGTACTTGACTGCTTTAATGCTTGAGCATATCTCAACATTTACGTGGTAGTTGAACATCATCAATAGGTATGGGTTGTAAGGAACAACCCACCTATTATCTAATTCGCATTTTCTGACTTTTGCGGTCCTTCCGTCATTGCTTCTCCTATATAATGGGCAAGAGTCCTTGCCTGTTATTGTAGTTTCAATAAATGCCCTTGGGTAATTGTTCTTGCATGACGTACGATTCTTTGTGCACGGACAATATCTATTCAATGCTCCGCAGGGTCCATGCATCATATGTTTGACTACCAATTTGTATAGCTCTGGGTATTTTTGCTTGTTAGGGAGCTTGGCGGAGATGATTCTATGTACTGATCTGGGCATGTGTACTTGTATTTTCCTGTCATGATCAGCAAGAAGTGAGCATGTGGTAGTCCCCCTCTTCTGGAATTCTACCACATAGGTATACGCCTTAACCATTCCGAGATTGTCCTTTTCAAATAGCTGGTGCTCCATTTCTTCTAGCTTTGCCCTGAAAACACGAACAACCAGGTCTGGGCAATGCTATGGTATCTGTCCAAACTTCAGTTCATTTTTTATCTCTTCCCAGTTTGGGTTGCATGTCATCGTAAGGAATGTCTGGTTTTCCATATTTTCTGACCAGAGCCATAGCGTCTAGATACCGACGATGTTTATCTCTTGGCCCTCAAATAAACGATGATGGGAGTATTCTTTTCCCAATTTCATTCCCTTGTTGCTCGCCGGCTTGAATGCTATCCAGAAGCCCTTGGTATAAGTCTACTCTGATTTCTTTCCGATGATGATACATGTAGTCCAATCTAGAGTTTTCAATCTTGATGTATGTATCTACAGCAAACTGCTGGAATAGTCATCCACCATGTAACACTGGATTGAAAATATTTGGTCGCATATGGAATTTGTAGCATTAGTATTCTCTCATGGTTACACACAGTTAGCTGTTTGAATCTGTTTTAATATTGTAAAATCAACCGTCAGCTTCATATAAATGTATATTGTAATTTGATTTAAGATAAGACGAAGTATATGATGTACTAACCTAGGTCATCGCCGTTATCCTTTTTCTTTGCACGAGCCTTTATCACATCTTCCATTTGTACATCGACTTTTGGGATATCTGGATGCCAACCTAGTTCGCCTCTTGGAAAGAATATAGGATATGATAATGGATCATAGCATCCATGATATGATCGTATGCCCTGTATTTCATTGTTTTTGCCATGCAATATTATGTTCTTGTCAAAAGTATTTCTTCTTTCATTTCCTTCTATCCATACTGCAGCTACCTCTGAAGTGATTGGTGCGTTGTATACTCTCTGATCCAATCTCTGGTCAAGGTTCAAGATAATTCTATAGTCCTCGAGGTTCTGGGCCTGTCCCAAACTCCTAAACTGTTCTGAGTATGGGTTTTCGCGTAGAACGTCGGTGATTATGCTCATTATTTTCTTGTCTTGCTCGTATATTTCCTTGCGGTAACAACGGTAACGATGCTCTAGGCTTGGGTCGTCAACGTAGAAGTACAACTCTAGGTGTGTGGCCTTTGCTAGACTATTACCAATCGAGGGTATGTTGTGGTAAATCTGACCATGTGCTCGAAAGGTGTAGATTCCAGTGTTTCTGACGTCGATGGTGTCTTTGTGGCAATATAGAGTTGTAAATGAGAAGTGTCCGTTGAAGAATCTGATATTGTTCTGAAAATGTCTTGCATCAGAATTGTTGCTTGTCCAAAGCCTCATGAATTGAGTCGGTGTCTCTGGATAGTTTGATCTTTCCCTTTCTGCAACATAAGCCTTCGGACTCGTACTCAAACTTTTTTGCATTACAGAATTTGCAATTTTTCACAGTTTTCAGCATGTGAGTCTTTTCTGGTATGTTGCTATAGACGATCTCGTATGGGTCAGGGATGTTTGAATCTTCAGCAGTTGATTCCTCGTCGTCTGAGATTTCGACTTCCTCATCTATGCCCCACTCTATTTTTATTTATAAAATCTTATAATCAGCATAGTATATAATAATATAATGGTGCAAATATAATTCAATTTTATTTTTCTACCTTGAGCAGAGAACATATATTCTTCCTCATTGGCGTCTTGTTCAAATATCACTCCATCATAATCTGCAAATTTTTGTTACTTATATTATTTTTTATATTTCATAAGAGCATATTAAATAATAACTTGAAACTTACCCTGATCTTCATTGTAGGCTGATCCCGGTGCATCTTTGTCTTTGGTTGCGGTTGCTGGGCACATTGAAAAGGAAATGTCTGTCCAAGAAACATGGTTAGTTTCACAATTTTTTTATTTCTAATGTGAGAATATTGTGTATAACGATAGTATTATTACCATTAGTCATCACTTCTTGATGTTGTAGATGTCCCGTGCCATTGTCTCCTGTGATTTTGGATGTTTCTTTTCCTGATGGTACAGAGACATTTTCCACCTGTTTTGATGTGCATTCTGTCGGCCGCATTTCTTCGTTGAAGGTTGATGTTTTAACTTCGAGTTCAGTTTCGATATATGCAGGGTTCTCCATAGCGATTGAATCCTTGGTCTGTGTGCTGCGCTTTAGTTCTTGGTTAGCTGTAATCTGTTGTATCCTAACTTTCTTTTTTTCTTGCTCCATGTTTGCATATCTCTGCCTTTGTTTTGCGTATTTTCTGGTCTTCTGCTGTAGCTGTTTATCTGCATGTGTTTGTGTTGATTCCTTCTTTGCTTTCTTTTGCTGATAGGCCTCACGGCGTCTTTTTAATTGTTCTTGTTTTTTTCGTTCTCTGTCTTACATCTTATTTCCTTGGCATTCATGAATGGACTTTGTGAGCCAATTGAATTTTCTTCCTTCTTTGCTTTCTTTTGCTGATAGGCTTCACGGCGTCTTTTTTATTGTTCTTGTTTTTTTTCTTCTGTCATCTGTGCATACCTATCTCTCTCTTACTTGTTTTGTCCTTGGCATTCATGACTGGACTTTGTGAGCCTGCATGAGAGTTATGTGTACCATAAATAATGTTGGATTAAATAAGAAAATAGTTTAATATTGATGTAAGGCTATATTTTTAATAGAGTACTTAAAGTTTTTTGTTAGAATTGTTACTGTACTAACCTGGATTAATGACTTCTTTGTTTTTGTTAGCATACACATTGCTATTGAACTAATTCACATCATTGCCTTGCACTGCAAAAATATATACACGTGTTAATGTTGGTTAAATAAGAATATAGTTTAATATTGATTTAAGGATATATCTTTAATAGACTACCTAAAGTTTTTTGTTGTAATTCTTATTTACTAACCTGGATTCAGGACTTCTTTGTTCCTGTTACCATACACATTGATATTCAACTGATGCACATCATTTCCTTGCACTGCAAAAATATATACACATGTGTTCAGCGGCGGATCTACAGGGGGGCTGGGTGGGCTCCAGCCCCCCTAATGACTGGATTTACCACTAAAAACATTGTAGCAAAAACCTCAAATCACCGTTAAATCTTCATACAAATCAACATCTCCATTGTTTTAGCCCCCCTTGATTCTCATCCTGCATCCGCCACTGCATGTGTTTGGAACATGAGTTAAAAAAAACTGATGTACTAAAGGCAATACATGTTTTTCTAGACTGTCATTTTTTTTTTGCATACAATACAAAATCCTCCTCTTTTTTAGTACCATTATTTTGGTCTGACCTTCCCTAACTAACTAACACTTTATACAAAACTAATTCTGTTTGCGGTGGAACAGAAGGCTTGTCCTAACACGTGTACGCCTGTCCATCTTTATAGTCCAGCCTTTGCACGCCACCACCGGGAGGCCAAGGAAGTCCATATATGATTGCCCTTCTCCGATTGAGATTCAAAAAGGTGGACAGGGTGCGAACGGACACGGAACAAAAAAAAAATAAACAGAAGTAGAACACCAATTAAACAGGAGAAGGAACGTGTCTACGTGAAGATATAACTCGCGTCGTCGTGGTCATCAACTACTGCGCCCTGCTCACTGCCGCCGACGACATCGGTTGTTCCTTCATGCTGCTCGACGCGGACATGGGTAGGAACCTGGACTGCACGTCGGCGCGCATTAGGGTGCAGACCGTGTCGTCGTCGGACTCGGACACCGGCGGTGGCGCCCAATGGAGGCCCGTCAAGATCACCAACGACCACCCGTGCCCTTGGTGGTGCAGGAGCCGGGACAGAGACAATTACGCAGCGGTCGTCAGCGGTGGCGTCGTTAACTGACTCATACACGTCTGGCGGCGCCTGCTTGCTAAGCGAGGACGACGTCGGCGAGTGCATCTTGAACTACGACATGAACGCGACCGACGTGGGCTTAGTCCACATCCCCGAGGACCACCAGCGCGCTAGCACGCGGAGAGGGTCTAGATCGTCGCCATCCCATAGCGTCATCGCCGGGCAGGAAGCTGAGCTTCGTCGCCACGGACCAGTACACGGTGTCCGTCTCGCCGGGTCCTGTCATAAGGAGGCACCTAGGCGCAGGACGTGCAGATCGTCGACATATGATGGCGAAGTGGTGGCCGTTGCTGGGGCTGAAGCCATGGATGGATCATCGGCTCGAGCTTGGAGAGCCTTGGCGATCAGAGGAGCGGCGTGGTGTTCTTGCTGTTTCATGGTGTCTTTGTTGTGCTCGACATGAAGACGGCGGCAGCGTCTGTGACATGATCGGGAGGAGAGACGAGCATCTGGTACGAAGTGGAACGTGTCTCGGCTACATCCGATTTTTGGGTTGCAAATTCCGTTTGATTTTTGGATTTATTTTTGTCTTTTGGTTGCGTCCATTCGTTCGTCCGTGTTCTCTTCTGTTTCCATCTTTTTTTTTTTTGCAAATCCTATCTGTTTTTCTTTTTTGCTTTAGATTTTTTTTTGTTTCCGGTACCTCCGCTCATCCACTCAGGTGAGTTTTTCTTTTCACAGTAAAAAACAAATAATAAACATGATATATTATAGGTATGTGAACGAATGATCCTTTCCTATCCCTAAGTAAATAAAGATTTCAATTGTGTTGATGTAATTTTAATTAGAAATAAAACTTCTTTTTATTAAAACCTAGATTAGTTGATAGTTCAAGTAATTAAACCGTGAGCTAAAATCTTGAGCAGTTTGTTATCTCATCTAGCCTAAATAATTAATGTATCTCCATAATCCCTGATGAGGGCTAACTGTTGTTGGCTTTAATCAGAGATTAAAATTACAGATTTTTGTAATGACAGAACTCGATATTTAACTATAGCAACATATGGATAATAAAAAATAAAGTTATGATATATTTATGTTTATGTTCTAAATATTTGTGTGCTTTATGATAGAAGAAACAAAATCAAGTTTGTATTTTAATTCGATATAGGACCAATAGTACAGGATCATGATCGTGAGCAGATCGTGAGCAGAGAGATGGAGCAGTGGAAGAGGCGAAGAGCCAAAGAAAAAGGCACAGAGAGACATGGATGTCTGGATGACAAAAACGAAGAGATAAGGACATCACAAAAGAAAGGAAAAAACAAAAAGTTAGTCACTGAACAGGATCATGATTAAACAAATAACACGTGCATCGAGTTAAGCTAAAATTGATTATGGTTAAACAAATAATTTTAACACTAGATGAAAAAACAATTTTTGCTGATATTGTCGTTCGTTTTTATTCATCATCAAATATCATAACATATATTATCTTTTGATTGGTTGATTTTTGTTTCTAGATGGCACTGTAGCCTTAGCACGGGCAACATACACATACTAGACTCAGGTTTTATTTTTAAAGCAAATATAGAATATGTGTATAATGGTCTTGTGTTGAATTCAAGCAGGACTTAAATTCAACTCATCTTTTAATTTATCCGAATACTTTTGTTTAAGAAAATTTCCTTTACCCTGGCTGGGAGCCTTGGGTGAGCGAGACGCTCACGTCCTAGCGTTTTCCCTCGGCAGGCGGCGGCTGGGCCTTGGTCAGCCTGCGGGAGCATGCGTGCCGCGGCCTTGGTGGGAGTGGAGAGGGGCGAGTGGGGTGGCTACTATGAACCTTTCGACTAGAGATGCAGCTTGGCTCTGCGGGGTGGAGCCGGCTGGACCGTGCAGGTGGCTGTGGAGGGAGGAAAAGCTATGCCTGAAGTGGGAAAAAAAAAGGAGTGGGCCGAGTCCAAGTGGCAGATGAGGGCAGGCTGGAACGCGGGATGAGGAAGTACTGGTTTGGTTTGGGAAGAAATGTGATGGCTATGCGAGGGAAGATTTTCTCTTACTTCTTCTCGTAAATTTTTGGACAAAACAAACTCCAACCAAAACATTGATAAACGTTGTTTGAAGAGGGGTGACGTGAATTCACCGGTGATACAATAGTAAAATATTGTCTCCTAGCTTTTACTGTAGCATTAGCGCGGACATACTACTGGTTGTTGGAAAAACTTCCGTACCCGGGAACTGCTCAAGGAAGACACAGCCAACTGGACGCCGCATGCCTAGTTTTAATTTGTCCTAGAACACCATCACTCAGAAAATGGGTGAGCCTTGAGGCTCTCGTCTTTTTGCTTGTACTAATAAACTGTTTGTTAGATGCATTTTAAGGCTTGTTCAAAATGCTGGAATCCCTTATGAATATCCTATATGCTAATGCTCTCTATTTCATTTAATTTATAGGGCACGGAGGTCCTGATGAAATTGATTTAGTTATCACAATTTGCCATTGCAGAAAATTCCCACAGTAGTTGCTTAGAGTAATCTGTCTAGGGTGTGCGTGCATAAGAGTGTGTGGCAGGGCATAAATAGCATTTCACAAGGGCTCCTCCCTCCCTCTCACCCCCCCCCCCCCAACCCCCCACCCCCCAAAAATGATCAGTCCTCTGCTGCCCAGAGCGGCAGAGCCCGGGAGACAAAGAAATTGTGATAGCCAAAGCCACCTTTGCAGCTGTGAATTCGCACTTTCACACATTCTTTGTCAGTCAGGCTCCAAAGGAACTGCTATAGCACCAATCATATCCTTTTGAGTACTGACTTTAGTTTTTTTGTAAAAGATAAAAGAAAATGGAATATATAGTTTGGGACTTATGAATCATGAAAAATGATAGTTACAGCCTTGCAACCATTATCTAAAACTTATGAAACAAATCAACTGTAGTTGAGACTTCTGTTGAGAGATCAACTGGCACACCACCAGCAGATACAAGAAAAGGAATGTATTAACTGCTCGTGCCCTGCTTGGGCAGCACTCTATTTGATAGTGAACTCTTCTTTGTTTCTAAATGGTAAACAAGTAACGGATTATATCCAACAACTATTTTCCTGTCTTAAACAAAAAGAATGTGAGCATTTGGTTACAAGCAATAACCCAAGCATAAATCTGCATAAGTAGCATAAATGCGTCAATTCAGCTAAAAATGGTGATTTTACTATTTCTTATGGGTGATTTTTTACAGCACTTGGAGAAAGTATGGGTTGTCCATACCCCTTGATCGGATGGTTAGAGAGGTAGCGGAACTGAGTGGGTGGAACTTAAAATGCAGACCGGACCCGAAATCCTATGGACCCAGAACTTATTTTTCTAAATCTTTAACTAAACGCAAAAGGGCAAAATTGCGATCTGATTTCTCTTGCCGCGGCGGCGCGGCGACGCTCGTGGCGCGGCAAGACCCAACCGGCGATCCCAGATGAGGGCGCGGCCAGGCACGCGCTCCAGCAAGCCACGGCGGCCACGAGCGGGGGCAGGGTCTGGGCGCTCACCGCTCGGCATTGCTGCGGCCAGGCACGTACGGCTGCCAGCGAGGTGGCGATCCAAGCTGGGGGCGCGGCCAGGCGAGGGAGACGCGGTGTCCACGAGCGGGTACGGGGGCAGGCGGCATGCCGAGCTCAGCAAGACCCTCGAGAATCTGTACCACCTTGCTCATCGTCATCGTTCAACCGGTCAGCTTTGTTGTCCTGAATGCATCAGCAGGCGACCTTGCACACCCTCTCCACCTCATCGGGGACGGCGTCGCCACTCAGCCTGCGATCTCCGAGACTCATCACATCCCCTGGAGAAGCTTGCGTCCGACCAGGATCAGGAAGTAGACAACACCAATACACCCTCATCCTCGGCAAGCCCATGTACACCAGTGCGGCAGTGCCACTGCCCCATTCTTCCTGCGAGTTCATCCTCCCGGACAAGTTCTCCAGCAGCAGCATCCCGTAGGCGTACACGTCGACCTTGGGCGTGACGGGCATCCCGTTGATCCACTCCGACGCGAGGTAGCCGACGGTTCCCCTGGTCGTGGTCACAACCCGGCAGGAGTCCCTGGCCATGAGCTTTGCCATCCCAAAGTCGGCGATCCGGGGGGCCAACGACACGTTCTGGAGGACGTTCTGACTTCTAAGTCTCCAGTTGTTAAATTACTATACTAACCATACGCTAAAAATAAAAATGGATTGGTGGAACTGCTGGTTCCTCTGAGCACCGTAAAAAATCTCTTCTTATGGATGTTTAAAGTTTGTCAAGATACCTTCATTCTTCAATGCTAAACTCTATAATTTTTTAACTCAGTCTCTTGATGATTTAAGCATGTCTTTTTTTAAAAAAAACTCATATATGCATGTCTGTAGACTACATATTAGCATCTCCAACAATAATACAAAAGAGTTTGCACAGGAAAAACAAGGATGGTTTCTCTCCCCTGATTTTGGTCCGGCTTCCCTCACGTGGTTCGTGCGTCCGTTTTCTTTTCCTGTTTGTCAACCGTGGATTCTGCTTAGGAGTCCGTCCTAGAGTCGTTGCTTTCTAATTCCGTTTTGTTCACGTAGACTCCACTTGCTTTCCGTTCTCTTTGTCCAGCCGATTCATTTTCTTCTGTTCCCACGTTCACCCAACTCTAAATATATCTCCCTTTTTCTTATAATCTTATATCTAAAAATTAATGATGACAAATTTTTTATGCTAAATCTGTCAAAGTTTTGTGCGTTGGATAATTGGATTATGCTTTAAGATATGTGTTTCCGTTGTAGCTTAATGTGTCGACGATCATGTTAACGGTTTGGACTGTGCGCACGGAACTTGTAACTCTACGCTGGCTTCTTAACTGTTTCCACTTCCTCTCCCTAATTCTCTCTATGCTATAGCAGTATCTATCTATATTGCTCTTAATTTGATAGATTTGTTGTGATTTGATTGGTACAAAAACCGATTGATTTTGACAGCACAAATCTGTCAACAGATAGATAAACAGTCACAAAAAAAACAAATAATGGATACAATATTAGGAACCTTTTAACCTTTTGCCTTCTTAACAAACCAATATTCTCACTACTGAGTTATTCATATAGTTTTGATTCGGCGTGGAGGGCACGGTTGCTCGATGAGGAGGTGAAGTCACCGCGCCGCTCACCTCGACCAGCCGTCCGCTTGCTCGCCGATTGGGCGTGGAGGGTGCGGTTGCTTGATGCGGAGGCAAAGTGCAGGGTGAAAGCCAAGTGCGGTATCAGGACGGGGTTGCCGACCTACCACGCCGCTCACCTGGCTGAGTCGTCCGCCTGCTTTGCGCGGCGGCCTGTTGTTCCTCATGCTGCATGCAGCACACTGAGCCACACATCTACCACACCGGGAGGGAGCCGAGGAGGAAGCCGCATCAGCTTAGAACGTAATGCAAACATAAACAGGTACGTTTCATTTTCTATAAATGGTTGGTTTTAATTCTTCCGTTGCAACGCACGGGTATATTTGCTAGTAAAGATAATAACTGCAGTAAAGACGATACACCACGCAGTTTACTGAACAGTACGTGCTACTCTTTTTTTTTGAAGGGGTGGGGGTATAGTACGTGCTACTAGAAAGGAAATTATGCGGCCTTTCTTTTTTGAGCGACAGGAAATTATGCGGCTGACCAGACCTGATGCGGCGCTCATGGATCATGGACTCACGGCCCATGACGAGCGCAGTGGTCTTGGGCCCGGTGATCCTCGCGTCCAAGTGCCGTTTCCTGGCGGCCCAAGCCCCAAAGGACGGGCCCATATATGAATCCATGATGACGCACAGCACAGTTTAGCAAAAACGGCACTGTGGCAGTCATGGCAAGTGAGAGCTGAAAACTGGAACGAACGCAGCAGCCAAGAGAGCCACACATCCCTCCCGATCAGGGGAAGTGCCGGCCCGGTCGTGCTGCCATGCCCTGCTCCGTGCCAAAGCATGCATGGTCCGGCCATGGATGCATATATATGCCCGCCAAATACTACCAGCCAATACGGCGTGCCGCCCTGCCTTCCCTTGTTCACGGATGGATGGATGCCGGCCCGGCGACGGGAATATCCTGCCCCCTCGCGTTCCGGGAGCAAAGATTCCATTCGGTCATGTTCATCTGACTTATAATCCGTCTTATTCAGCTTATTTTTTTCAGCAGGAACAATATTTTTTTCTCACAAAAAAATTAGCCAACAGTGTTTTTCAGCCGACTTATAATTCCAGCCGAACGGCTCCTGGGTCGACGGCTGCGACGGGACCGACGGGGAGCAGACCACCGGTGGTGCGGGCAGTGCCGTGCCATGTGACAGCAACGGGACAAGCAGGGGCAGTACGTATCGGCCGGCGACCTCACCTCATCCGCAAACGAGAACGACCAGTCAGTCGTTTACCAATCTTCTAGTAGGATGGAAGGTGCTTCACCGGTCTCTAGTCTAGTCTGTAGTAGGCGAAGAACGAAGCATCGTATCGGCCACGCACCTTCGTCTCCAAATGAAGCAAGCGTACTCTTGGGGTGCCTCCGTATATACACCGTACCAGCAACCAAAATAGGAGGCAGCCACAGCGACGAGGACGCGTTGCAGATCTGACGTGAAAACGAGAGGAGATCCATGTAGGTGGTGCGGAATTGCCCAAGACGGATCGTGGAATCGCGGCGAAATGCGATAGGAAGAAGAATGAACAACTGACGGTGACTACGTACAGTATGCCTGCCTGCCTGCGGCTCGACGTCTTTATTTGACCATCGATGCATCTATCCACTCATCCGGTACACGTTTTCGTGGGATGTTTTTCGTACCAAAAAAGAGGGTGGAATTAAAAGAAAAGAAAAAAGGGGTGGCCGGCCACGGCCAGTGATTTTACTTGGCACTACGTCGGCTCCAGCCGCATATTCCGTTGACATATTTCTATGGGTCCAACGACCTTTTTTTTCTTTGATAAGAACGACTTGTATTATTGTCGTTCCAACGAACACATGTTTTATGCCTTTGTGGAATTGTTGCGTGTTATTATGCATCACACAACCGCGCACCAAATAAAGATGGCACTATTTTGGGTTGGAGATTAGTGGGGGACAACGTAAGTGTACACAAAACCACGTGGCTTGTATATGTTTGGACCATGCATGCATGCATTAGGCCAGTCTTAATAGTAGTTCATTAGAGTTTCATTCGTATTTAGTAGTCTGCCACATATGCATTTTTTAAGACACGACAATGTTTTAATGAAAAGAGAGAATAAATGAATTTCATAGGAATAAAACTCTTTTGGCACTATTATCAACTCTCTATGAGTCTTAGAATTAAATGCATATGAAACTCTATGCCTTGTTTAGATGGCTAGTTTTTTGAATTTTTGCTACTGTAGCACTTTCGTTTGTATTTAGTAATTAGTGTCCAATCATGGACTAATTAGGCTCAAAAGATTCGTCTCGCAAATTACAGACAAACTGTGCAAATTGTTATTTCTTTTACCTACATTTAGTGCTCCATGCATGCGTCTAAAGATTCGATGTGATGGAGAGAGAGTGAAAAAATTTCAACTTTAGCCTTGATCTAAACAAGGCCCTAGAATGAAACTTTGTATTGAGAGTGGGTGTTTCGTCCAAGTTTCATTTCATTCTATATGACTTGGCAGTCTTGAAAACAGTGCAATGAAACTCTTCACTGAGACTGGCCTTACCATTGCCGCCTGCGAAAACACCAGCTTGCACAAAATCTCGTCCTGCAAAAAAAACATATATATTCTAATAGTACTGGCTAGTGGTCCTACTATGTATTGTTTGATATAGCTCAGCTTCACTAGTGAATCAGTTTTTGTTGGCTTTATCTCTGAAAGCTGCTTTAGCAGTAGAGCTAAATCTGTTTTCATAAACGTTTGCCAAAGCAGCTTCTCAGAGAAAATATCATAGAGAAAGCTGGGAGAAGCTAGTATTTTCAGCTTCACCTCAGTTCCTGTGCTGTGAGATGAGCTGAAAAATAGCTTTTAGGGAGAAGCTATTTTGAAAGCACCCGTTTAGTAGGAGAAACTAAAAACAACTTTGCGAAGCTAAGATAGAATTCCTACCAAACATGCCCCTGATTGCCAGAAAAGGTTGCACCGGGAGCCCTTGTGCTAGTGTCCATACAAGATCTCATCTCTCTCTATTGCATTGGTGTATGTATGAAGCCTAAAGTAATAGCATAAGCACCTTGTTAGCTGGCCTGTTTAATTTGCTTTAATAATTATCTCAGGGTTAATAATTAAAATAATCCATGGATTTCTAGAATCTAGACTGACTGGTAGGAGCTAACATGCTGGTGGTTCTTATATAACGCTTGCTCAGTGGCAACTTTGCTGCCTTTTCTATGACTAACCTTTTTCTGTTCGAGTGTATACCGCAGGGCCGGCTCAATCGGAAGCTACACGAGGGAGCTAGAAAGTTTTGTGCTGTTGTGCGGTTCTAACAGCAAATCCTAAATAAAAACTCTTTACTTTACTAGTACTAGTATCAAACAACCATCCATTTGTCAACTGTGGTTGCTCCCGAATCATGATCCATCCTTGAAAGAAAAATCTAGCTTAGCCCCACATAGGGATAGATCGAATCCTCTTTGTTTTCTCTCATGCAAATATTAAAACACGAGATGCTTATTAGAATATCTCTTGGCCAATACATGCATGATTGCCATGATGTGTTTATTACAGCCACCACTTAACTTTACCTTTGCCATTTTGTAGTGTTTGACTCTACATATATAATGCGCAGCATATACTTTACGTATGGACCTCTCATCCATCCGTCCAACATCAAAGTCATGCACATAGTCCAAGCTACGGAGAATATTTGTTTTTAAAAAAATTGTTTCAAAAGATACGGGGAATGCACCTGTATTTGTAGCTAGTGTCTGCCCATTATACAAGTAGGCGATGCAAGTACACATCGACGATGAGGTGTTTATGGTGAATTTCATCAATATCGAGATATGTTGGCTCATTCTTTCAAATGTGCTCGTAGAAATAGGATGTGTGCATGCACGTGTATGTATGAGGTGGTTCTCTTCCCTAACTAGCCTGGCTCGCATCTTGTATGCATGCCCCCGTTGGCCAAGCTCATCAGATGATTCAAAGCCTCTTTTGTTTGGTTGCTTGTGTTGCTCTGGCAAGGCTGCTTCTGGCTATTGTTTGGTTGCATGGACTCTTGACTCGATCTAGAGACAACATATACACCAAAAGCAGCAAAGCTGCATCACGTCAGTCAAAGCCCGCAAGAAACAGATTTCAATCTCATTTCTATGGTGCCAGGTTGATAGAGGAATCTTGGATGACCTGAGTCTGACCCAAGTCACCATACAAGCATCCAAACAGCCATTTCTTGCCCTAGGGTACATCCTCACCATCGGCCCCAGGTTCCTTGTTTGCGGTTATTGCGAGTTACAAATCGTGTCCCAAACCCACTATATGTGGGAGTGAACTAGGGTGGAACTTAATTTAATTTTCATCCCAATACACTCCAACACGTGTGGATTGGGGTGGATAAAAATGTATCCAAAGCCCTAATGTAAACAGGTCTAGATGGGTTGTGTGGGTTGGTGGGGTCATGTAGCAGCCCATGATCATGTCTAGTAAGATTAACTCTTTCACATGTTCCAAAAGAAATAGGTCTGATCATCACATTGCAACAAAAAATTGTGTGTGTTAAATCTAATAGGGTAAATACAAAGATCTATCTTTTTATTCGTTCTAAGTACAAACATTTTGTTGTATAAATACAAAATATTTTTGTATTATATCTTTGGAACGTGATAAATATCTAAATATAACTACCACGCATGCATGTGTCACTTTCCAACAAATCAAGCATGAAATTAATACCTAATACAAACATTTTTCCCATTTATCCTATTTTCAAACTACAAAGTTATATAAATATTTTTCCATCCTTAAATAAAATACTGAAGTTGTCTTAAGTTTTTTTAAAGTTTGACCGGATATATAAGAAAAGAATACCAATTTTTATGACGACATTATAAAAACATACATATTGGTGCTCTTTAATTCCTATAAAATCCAGTCATATACTAGAAAAAAAGTTTGACTATAAGATGATAGTTGTAGAAATTGGTTTATTTGGAACAGAGAGCCTATGTATTTCGTATAATATGTGATTATAACCATTGGTATCTAGTCAGATGGACGGTCCACAACAATTTGGGAGTAACGTGCAATTGTATTTATGAAACAAAATGTGTTCAGGTATTTATTTAATAATTATTAAAAATAATAGTCAAAGCATAGGCCGTACGTGCCACCAAAATGCCCACGGTGGCTGCCCATCGAGGTGCCTGTATTTGTCGGTCCTCACAAGAGGGGCAAGCTATCTGTTGCGCCGATGAAGATGTCTCGATCCACTGCCAAGAACACAGAAAAGGACAATTAAGACCCGACGATAATATAGTTTTATGAAATCTCCGATGCAGCGCCAAAGATGCGCCAAATATAATAAGTCAAGACGGGATTCTCTTCCAGATCTCCGTGCCAACATTAGCCGCACCACCTAACATGCATCATGCATGCACGCCTCATTGCACATTTGGATTTCGCTACAAACAACTACCGCGTGATATATAATAATAGCAAACTTTTGTGTGTTGCACCGAGAGGTTTAACTTGGTGCATGGTTATCTGATTGATTTGTGGATTGAAGATTTATTTAGCAATTACATCATGTATTTCAATTTGTTTATTCATAAAAAATATATTTTTAAATTTATTTGGGAATCAAACTTTATACAATGTTTGATATGTGTTGGGTTAACTTGTATGGGTACAAATGCTTATAGATTTATTAATAACCATGTCATGTGTTGCAATTCGTTTTAAATTAGACTCTGTACTATGCATGAACACTTAGCTCGCATGAAAATGGAAGAGAGTAACAGATCATAGAAACACTTGTTCTCATTCGTTTTGAAATTAGACTCTGCATAGCGCTTGGACACGCTACTCTAACTTATATCGACACAAGATAGATTGAGTTTGTTAGATCTTTATCGAGCAGGGGTGAATGCACGAATAGATTTTAGGGAAAATTGTTTTGTACTAGCATCGGAAGTTCATGAGAATCGTAAAATAACATTGAAAAATCTCGTCTTCATAAAATAGCATCAGAAAAATCTAAAGGTTAACTTAATCTAGCATTAAATCCCCTTCCTTCCCTCTTCTCTTCTCCCTTCCCTCTCTGTTAACTCCACGGAGCTCTGGTGGGTAGGGGGGCATGAGCCCCTGTGTTGGGCCCGCCCCTGCCATCAAGCGTTGTGAGCGATGAAGATCGAATAAACCTTGTTATTTAATATTAGAAGTAAAATAGAAAGATACATATATAAAGGCACATATACATGCTATAAGGTCTGACGTGCCACGTCGCCAATGACAGCTACGAGGCGAACCTCTTTAGGAAGGCGGCCTGTTCCGGTGCCCTCTTCGTCACCGCCACCATGGGGTCCATTCACGACGCTGTACACGGCCTCGCACAGTATCGTGGTGATTTTGACGCCTCCACCTACGATGCCTGCCTCACAGGTGCCTTGGAGGACGCACGACAACTGTGCGTCTGTGACAAGGACACCGCCGCCTACTACGACCGATGTGTCCTTCGCTACTCCAACCAAGACTTCCTCCTCAACTCTGACACCACCGATGGATTCGACAAGATCGTTGCCTCCTCGTCGGCAGCCAGGCTACTGTTCGGTGCCGACGTCAGTGTCCTCATGAACACCGTCGCAGACGCCGCCGCAAACTCCTCCACCAGGTTTGCCACACGGTGCTACAGCTGGCCGGAGGGGAGCTTTAGTGCAGTGCACCCTCGACATGGCGCCAACCGACTACCGGAGCTGCCTCGCCTACTTACTGGCTATGGCGTCAAAAAGTTTAAACAGGAGAAAGACCGTTACCGTAAGTTGGTTAGACTTCTTGTAGTGGAACCTTCCCCACCCCCTCTCCCCCACTCTCATATTCTAGTCTTCTCGTCAATAGTGAGACGTCTACGAGGACTTTGTCAATATCAAAATTTATCGGTCCACCTCATTCTCTCAAAAGTGCTCATATATAGAGGTAAGATGTTTGGGCTTACGGTGAATGTGTGTGTATTCCCTCCGTATCGGATTTAGAAGTCGTTTTGGACAAGGTTTGGATCAAAACATTGGGAATATAAATCACCAAAAACTTTTAAGTTGTTGAGTTTGCAAATGTAAAAATTATATGAATAGATTTGTCTTGAAAAATACTTTCATAAAAGTATACATATATCACTTTTTCATAAATATTTTTTTATAAAAACAAGAGGTCAAAGTTGTATTTTGGAGACCTTGTCGCTGTCTTAAACGATTTCTAAATCCGATACGGATGGAGTATATGTGAACGTCTATGTCTAATATTTAATTTGGAGAAAAAAAAAAGTAGACCAAAGAGCTAATTAAAGTAGTCACCGATAGTGGTAACGCGAGGGGCAGCTCGATGGGGTCAACATACATACATAGTACTCATCACATGGATGTTTATTAGGATTAGCGCTCGCGTTCGTCATTATCTCTATGCTATCCATCCATCCATCCATCATCCATGTCGGTCTCACCTAGCTTAGCTGGTAGTCGTATCGTATTATAAAATCCCAACGTACAGTTCTTTTGTGGAACCATGCACCGGCCAGTTGATTTCTTAAGTGTTTTCCATGAACTAGTTGTGCTAATTAATTGACACTGCTAGCAGTAGGTCTGCCAAAGTTTACTTTGGGCTCGATGATTTCTTAGCACAAAGTCCACTTTCATCTATCGGTCCTCACGGTCGTAGTCCGTCGTCGGAAAGGAAAACAAAAGCGGCAAACGGTTTCCTTTTTCTCTTCTTCGTTCTCCGCCCTGTTTCTTGGTTAGTGTATTCTAGTCGGTATGTATATGATCATTTACTAGATAGATTTTTTAACCATACAACTCCGTACAACATCACGTGCTCCGGTCACGTGCCATCGTGCACGATGTGGTAGAGAAGCAGGAGCTTTTCGTAATACCGAAATAATCACCGGACCGTGTGATAATGTACGTCGGAAGTCGGTTCGGGATTGTTGTTGGAAAAAAAAAACCGAAACCAGAGGCCGTCTGGTTGAGGACTTGAGGCCGATCTGATGATACCGGGGAACTGATAGATGAGGTGAAACCCGCCGCGGCGCCCGGAAAGCCTGTCCGCCGTCACTGTCCTGGGGAAGAAAATTACCGTCCGGACCGGACAGCGTTACCAAACCTCGCGCGGAACGCCTCATCTCACCCAGAGTACCCCAAACCCAGCGGAATCCAGAAAGCGATCGCTCGCTCCAGCGCGTCGTCCCGCCTATAATCCCTCTTCTCGTGACGCCTGGCGGCTGGCGCCATTGCGAGCCACGCCACGCCACGCCAGCACGTACGTCGTCTACTCGTCTCCAGGTCCAGGGACACACACACACCACAGCCACAAGACACACACCAGCACCAGCCACGTCACGCGGCGCGTATACTGTACATACATACGGTGTGTGCTGTGTGTTACAAAACTACAACCTGCGTCGTGCTGTACGTGCATCGTACGCCTACGTGACGTGTCGTGTGCCCGCAGGAGTGGGCCACGCCGAGCATGTGGCACAGGCACCACCGTACTATACGTAGGGAAAATACAGGCCGGCCTGGACACGCCTGGTGCTGCGCTGGTGGTTTTTCTATTTCCACTCCCTGGCCCGAGCCCACGGAGCGGGCCAGAGGGCCCACGCGGCAGCGACCGACAGAGACCGGCCACCTCATCCACCCCACGCCAGGAGCACCGCACCTCGCCCGCCGCCGGTCGTCTCCCCCCGTCTCTCTCTCTCTCTCTCTCCGACTATACAATTCCACTGCGGGGCGGGGCAGGGTCCAGCTCCTTATCCTGTCCCCCTCCCCGCTTTCCCTTCCCCGCCCGTCTCCTCCCCCCTCCCCGCCCACCCACCCATCCATCTCACGCTCTCTAGCTCGCTCGCGCACCGAGATTTCTTGCCTGCTCGCTCCGCAGCTCTCCTCCTGCTGCGCGCCGGCCGGTCCATCGGTCGGTCGATCCGGGCGCCGGGGCCCGAGCTACGCCGCGGCGGAGGCTCTGCCGGGTTGGATTTGTTGCTCGATCGGTTGGTTGGTTGGTTGGCTGCGGGCATGTCCACGGCGGTGGCGGCGGGGGTGTCGCCGGCGCACGGCGGGTTCCGGCGGTCGGGGAGCGGGAAGCCGGATCCGGAGGAGGCGGACAGGATGAGGAACGCCAACGGCTTCTTCTCCGTCCCAGATGAGGAGGAGGAGGAGGAAGAAGAGCATGAGCATGGTGATGAGGTGGCGGCGGCAAGGAGGGAGGAGGAGGACGAAGAGGAGGCGCTGTCGGAGGCCTCGTCGATCGGGGCGGCGTCGTCCGACAGCTCCTCCATCGGGGAGAACTCCGCGTCCGACAAGGAGGAGGAGGAGGTGGAGAGCAAGGCGCAGGGGCTCGGCATGATGGGGCTGGCCACGCTCGAGTCCTTGGAGGATGATCTGCCCACCAAGTAAGCTGCTTACTTCTCTGCTGCTAATCCCCCTTCTTGATCTACGAGTACTTACTAGTATTACTGTAGTACTAGTATTAGTAGAAATTGCTTCTGCAAGACCGCTGCTGGAGATAGCATGTTTTATGGATAAATATCCGATTTTTTTGCTACAAAACAATGTTCTTCTAACGAAAACATCAAGCGGGTGGTTTAGATCCCATCCCAGTAGAGTAGTAGCTAATAATGATAAGAGTTGCTCAGAAAAGAGGAGTGTTTTTTATCATCCTAGGTTCTAGTAGCAG